>OZ018300.1:10889205-12089205 GCA_963969485.1 Nomada goodeniana
AGCGCGTGGAAACGGTAAATATCGCGATTCCGAGTCTCCTCCAACCATTTATCGTTAAATCGGACGATTACGAGGGGCTGCGAAGTGAATCCTTAGAGAATTTCGATACACAGCGCGTGGAAACGATAAATAACGCGATTCCGAGTCTCCTACAACCATTTATCGCTATATCGGACGATTACGAGGGCTGGAAAGTGAATCCTTAGCCAATTTCGATACACAGCGCGTGGAAACGGTAAATATCGCGATTTCCGAGTCTCCTCCAACCATTTATCGTTATATCGGACGATTACGAGGGCTGGAAAGTGAATCCTTAACGAATTTCGATACACAGCGCGTGGAAACGGTAAATATCGCGATTCCGATTCTCCTCCAACCATTTATCGTTATATCGGACGATTACGAGGGCTGGAAAGTGAATCCTTAACGAATTTCGGTACACAGCGCGTGGAAACGGTAAATAACGCGATTCCGAGTCTCCTACAACCATTTATCGCTATATCGGACGATTACGAGGGCTGGAAAGTGAATCCTTAGCCAATATCGATAAACAATGCGTGGAAACGGTAAATAACGCGATTCCGAGTCTCCTACAACCATTTATCGCTATATCGGACGATTACGAGGGCTGGAAAGTGAATCCTTAGCCAATTTCGATACACAGCGCGTGGAAACGGTAAATATCGCGATTCCGAGTCCCCTACAACAATTTATCGTTAAATCGGACGATTACGAGGCTGGAAAGTGAATCCTTAACGAATTTCGATACACAGCGCGTGGAAACGGTAAATAACGCGATTCCGAGTCTCCTACAACCATTTATCGCTATATCGGACGATTACGAGGGCTGGAAAGTGAATCCTTAGCCAATATCGATAAACAATGCGTGGAAACGGTAAATAACGCGATTCCGAGTCTCCTACAACCATTCATCGATATATCGGACGATTGCGAGGGCTGGAAAGTGAATCCTTAACCAATTTCGATACACAGCGCGTGGAAACGGTAAATATCGCGATTCCGAGTCTCCTCCAACCATTTATCGTTATATCGGACGATTACGAGGGCTGGAAAGTGAATCCTTAGCCAATTTCGATAAACAACGCGTGGAAAAGGTAAATATCGCGATTCCGAGTCTCCTCCAACCATTTATCGTTATATCGGACGATTACGAGGGCTGGAAAGTGAATCCTTAACGAATTTCGGTACACAGCGCGTGGAAACGGTAAATAACGCGATTCCGAGTCTCCTACAACCATTTATCGCTATATCGGACGATTACGAGGGCTGGAAAGTGAATCCTTAGCCAATATCGATAAACAATGCGTGGAAACGGTAAATAACGCGATCCCGAGTCTCCTACAACCATTCATCGATATATCGGACGATTGCGAGGGCTGGAAAGTGAATCCTTAACCAATTTCGATACACAGCGCGTGGAAACGGTAAATATCGCGATTCCGAGTCTCCTCCAACCATTTATCGTTATATCGGACGATTACGAGGGCTGGAAAGTGAATCCTTAGCCAATTTCGATAAACAACGCGTGGAAAAGGTAAATATCGCGATTCCGAGTCTCCTACAACCATTTATCGATATATCGGACGATTACGAGGGCTGGAAAGTGAATCCTTAGCCAAGTACGATAAACAACGCGTGGAAAAGGTAAATATCGCGATTCCGAGTCCCCTACAACCATTTATCGTTAAATCGGACGATTACGAGGGCTGGGAAGTGAATCCTTAGCGAATTTCGATACACAGCGCGTGGAAACGATAAATAACGCGATTCCGAGTCTCCTACAACCATTTATCGCTATATCGGACGATTACGAGGGCTGGAAAGTGAATCCTTAGCCAATTTCGATACACAGCGCGTGGAAACGGTAAATATCGCGATTCCGAGTCCCCTACAACAATTTATCGTTATATCGGACGATTACGAGGGCTGGAAAGTGAATCCTTAACCAATTTCGATACACAGCGCGTGGAAACGGTAAATAACGCGATTCCGAGTCTCCTACAACTATTTATCCCTATATCGGACGATTACGAGGTCTGGAAAGTAAATCCTTAGCCAATTTCGATGAAGAACGCGTGGAAAAGGTAAATATCGCGATTCCGAGTCTCCTACAACCATTTATCGTTATATCGGAAGATTACGGGGGCTGGAAAGTGAATCCTTAGCCAATTTCGATAAACAACGCGTGGAAAAGGTAAATATCGCGATTCCGAGTCTCCTCCAACCATTTATCGTTATATCGGACGATTACGAGGGCTGGAAAGTGAATCCTTAGCCAATATCGATAAACAATGCGTGGAAATGGTAAATAACGCGATTCCGAGTCTCCTACAACCATTTATCGATATATCGAACGATTACGAGGGCTGGAAAGTGAATCCTTAGCCAATTTCGATTCACAGCGCGTGGAAACGGTAAATATCGCGATTCCGAGTCTCCTACAACCATTTATCGATATATCGGACGATTACGAGGGCTGGAAAGTGAATCCTTAGCCAATTTCGATAAACAACGCGTGGAAAAGGTAAATATCGCGATTCCGAGTCTCCTACAACCATTTATCGATATATCGGACGATTACGAGGGCTGGAAAGTGAATCCTTAGCCAATATCGATAAACAACGCGTGGAAACTGTAAATAACGCGATTCCGAGTCTCCTACAACCATTTATCGATATATCGGACGATTACGAGGGCTGGAAAGTGAATCCTTAGCCAATTTCGATACACAGCGCGTGGAAACGGTAAATATCGCGATTCCGAGTCTCCTACAACCATTTATCGATATATCGGACGATTAAGAGGGCTGGAAAGTGAATCCTTAGCCAATTTCGATAAACAACGCGTGGAAAAGGTAAATATCGCGATTCCGAGTCTCCTACAACAATGTATCGATATATCGGACGATTACGAGGGCTGGAAATTGAATCCTTAGCCAATTTCGATACACAGCGCGTGGAAACGGTAAATATCGCGATTCCGAGTCTCCTACAACCATTTATCGATATATCGGACGATTAAGAGGGCTGGAAAGTGAATCCTTAGCCAATTTCGATAAACAACGCGTGGAAAAGGTAAATATCGCGATTCCGAGTCTCCTACAACCATGTATCGATATATCGGACGATTACGAGGGCTGGAAAGTGAATCCTTAGCCAATTTCGATAAACAACGCGTGGAAAAGGTAAATATCGCTATTCCGAGTCTCCTACAACCATTTATCGATATATCGGACGATTACGAGGGCTGGAAAGTGAATCCTTAGCCAATTTCGATACAGGGCGCGTGGAAACTGTAAATATCGCGATTCCGAGTCCCCTACAACCATTTATCGTTATATCGGACGATTACGAGGGCTGGAAAGTGAATCCTTTGCCAATTTCGATACACAGCTCGTGGAAAAGGTAAATATCGCGATTCCGAGTCTCCTACAACCATTTATCGTTATATCGGACGATTACGAGGGCTGGAAAACGAATCCTTAGCCTTTTTCGATACACAGCGCGTGGATATTGTAAATATCGCGATTCCGCGTCTCCTAGATCCATTTATCGTTATATCGGACGATTACGAGGGCTGGAAAGTGAATCCTTAACGAATTTCGATACACAGCGCGTGGAAACGGTAAATATCGCGATTCCGAGTCTCCTAGATCCATTTATCGTTATATCGGACGATTACTAGGGCTCGAAAGTGAATCCTTAGCCAATTTCGATACTGTCACGTCCCGAGATCCCCCGAAACGTAACGATCCGTAATTATAATACACAGGCGCAACGGAACCACACCATGGATGAAGGTAAGGTTTGGGTTTGGTTTGGGTTAGGTTTGGGTTTTGTTTGGTTTAGGTTTGGTTAGGTTTGGATTTTATTACATAGTCGTGTGGGCTGGGTCTGGATTATGTCGTACATAAATTTTGGTTAGGTTTGGATTTGGTTTGGGTTAGGTTTGGGTTAGGTTTGGGTTAGGTTTGGTTTAGGTTTGGTTAGTTTTGGATTTTATCACATAGTCGTGTCGGTAGGATCTAGATTATGTTGTACAAAAATTTTGATTAGGTTTGGGTTTGGTTTGGGTTAGGTTTGGGTTCCCCTACTAGGAGCCGCCACCTTGACGTGGTGTAGGGGCTTAAGTAGCCGTAATGAGGCCCAAGACCATGCCGGCGGGAGCTTCGTTCCCGGCAGGTCCAACCATGCCGGAAGGGCTTGGGCTGAATGGTGAAAACAAAGCAGCGGCTTACCTTGGTGTGATTGTGTGTGTGAATGGGCTGCGGTCGATGCCCTATGGATATTCCCGGCAGACTAACCAAGCGGGGAGTAGTTGCCCCCCGACCGGAGTGGCGCGTGATGTTAGTACCTGAACTCTGCGGTAGTAATAAGGGTAAATGTAAGTCCTGTAATTATGGCAAAGATCCCGTGAACCCGTACGTTAAACGTGGGAGAACCGGTCACGCGTTTCACTGTCTGGAGCCTATGACGGGGTTGAAGTGGGGTATTCGGGCGCAGGTATGGAGGATTACCCGGTCAGTATTTCCTCGTAACCGACGCTGCGTAAGTTAAATCGCAACACGTCTAGCCCGAAGTTTGGATCTGGCATCGGCCCGGATCCGGTGTCGGCCACTCAACAGGGGTGACGTTAAACCTCTAGCATCTAATATGGCGCGGGCCTATCCCGTAACATTTTTCTGTAGTGACCTGGTGCCGATAGGACTGACCATCCGAAAAACCGCTTCTCGGCTTCGGCATCCATAACTAGGGACAAATTTAAACACGGAAGTGCCCCCACTGCGGTGGGGATCCAATGATGGGCGAAGTTTTCAAACTGTATCTGCCAATATGTCTCAAATAAACACAATCAAAGCACGAAGAGAGGAGGGAGCGCGCTCTCGCAGCGCGAGTCCGGCCAGGAGGGCCACATACGCAGGGAAACCTGCGAGCTGCGACGGCGACAAGGAGGCTACCCCTGGCCCATCGAGGGGTACCGCAAAAAGGATGGAGACGGCGCAGGTCACCAAACCGGCCTGCGATATATCCGACGACGACTGCGACACGAAGTCCAGTGGGTCCACCGTCAAGGGGAGGAAGAGACCGAGGGTCTCCAAAGAGGCAGACGGCGGAAGACTATACCGCAAAGGAAGGAGGCTGGTGAGCTCTGAGGAGGAGGTCTCTCCTGCCAGACGCTCCTCGCCCACGAAGAGGATGCCCTCGGAGATGGAGATGGCGAGAGATCTGAGGGAGTAGCCGACGCCTAACCTGGGGGCCAAGATACTGTCCCACATGGACGTGGTGCGGAAGGTGGCCCTCACGAGTTCCCACCTGAAGGGGACATATGTGAGGGAGCTGAAGGTGGCCGCGCTAACAGTCAGCGCGGCGGCCACCGCGATGGCGAAAAGGTCGGCCACCACCAACGAGGAGGAGAACCTCAGGCTGCGCGGACGGGTGGCTGACCTCGAGTTGGCGCTGGCCGCAGCGAAGGCGGGCCCAGCGGCAGCAGCAACGGCGGAGAACAGCGGAGCCGCCCGCAAACCGAAGGAGAGCGGGGAATAGACGAGGACTGCCCGCGCCTCAGCCACCGCGAGTGCCCCGGCCATAACGGAGGAGCGTCTGGGGGCGCAGTTGGACGCCTTCATGGGGAGGGTGGAGAGGCGGCTCGTCTCCCTCAGGAAGGAGCTCTCTGCGGGATGGGCGAGAGAAGCCCCTCGCAGGGCCACGTCGGCGGCAGGGAGACCCGAGACCGCTGGAGAGGCCCGCATCAGGGAGGTGAGGGCCCTGGCGACGGCGGCGAGCGGGCGAGGAGAGCCTGCCGGACCCGCTGCGGCACGACGACGGGTACTGCCCACCGCACCGACGCCGGCCCCCTCCCATAATCCCGTCCCACGGACACAGGAGAGCGGGGACACGTGGGCCGTGGTGGCTGGCCGAAAGGCGAAGAGGAGCGAGGCGAGGGGGCAACGACAGCCGCAGCAGCAGCAGCAGCAGCCGCCGAGGGGAAACAAGTAGGGAGTCAAGGCCGCCCTTTCCAAGGTCCAGCAGAAGAGGCCTCCGCGAACAGCTGCCGTCGCCGTAACCATCAAGGAAGGGGCGAAGGTTACGTACGGCTGCCATGACGGAGGCACTGGCGCTAAAAATGCGGGAGGTATTGAGGGCGGAGGACGGGGTCACAGTGACGCGCCCCGTCAAGATGGGTGACCGTAGGGTCAGAGATTTGGTGGCGGCCACCACAACAACGGACGTGGCCGCGGCCATCGCTGCGGCTGGAGGATGTGGCCCGGCTGAGGTAAAGACCGGTGAGATACGGTCGTCCCCGCTGGTGGCCGCGCGGAAAATAGCGGGCGCCAGGCGAATAAAGATCGGGTGGACCATGGCTCGGGTGGAGGCGCTGGCGGACCGCCCGCTGCAGTGCTTCCACTGCCTGGAAACGGGCCACGTCAGGCAGCGGAGCACCAGCACTGTGGATCGCAGCGGGCGCTGCCATAACTGCGGGAGCCCCGAGCACAGGGTGGCGCAATGCACCACCCCACCGAAATGCCCCCTGAGCTCCGATCTGGGAAGACCCTCGGGGCACGGGATGGGGACGAAGGGGTGTGCGCCCCCACCCAAAGGAAAGAGGCAGCAAGGAGGAGCCCGGGGGACGACGACAACGACCCAACTGGACCCCAAACTGGCCGCTCTGAGCCTGGAGGCACAGAAGGCAACGGGAGCGGCAGTACCGGGGGCCCCTGCCCCTGACAGGAGGAAGGAGGGAAGATCGATGCCACCACCGGCGAGCCCAGCCGCAACGAGGAAGAAGAGGGCCGTGGAGGAAGGGGCCATGGATCAGAGCAAATAAGGGGGCCATGGCCCTGCTGATTCAGGCCAACCTGAACCACTCGGCCGGTGCGCAGGGGATGCTTGTCCAGCACATGGTCGAGTGGGGAGCCGGGTTGGCGGTCGCTGCCGAGCCGTATAGGATCCCGGAACACCCAAATTGGGTGAGCAACCCGGGTGGCTCGGTAGCGATAATCTACGGGGGAGCTGCGGCGCCGCTGCCGTTCTCGCTGCTGGAGATCGGGGGTCCGTCAGCACCTGCGTGCGCTACCAGGGAGAGTCCATCGTCGACCTAACGTGGGCTTCCCCCTCGGAGGTGAGTCACGTGGGTGACTGGAGGGTGGCGCAGGAGGTGGAATCGCTGAGCGACTACCTCTATATCCTTATGGAGGTGCGCGCCACCCGGGGCCGGGGGCCGCCGCGAAGGGGCAGGAGGGGGAGGGGGTTTTGGGTTCCCTGGAATCGTCCCCCCAAATAAGAAGAGGTGGGCGCTGAAGCGCCTGGACGAGGACGCCTTGATGGCGGCGTCCCTTGCCGTGGCCTGGCCCGAGATCCCGGCCGGGCCAATCGTGGACGTCGAGGAGGAGGGGTATGGCGGCTATATGCAACGTTGCCATGCCCCGGTCCCGCCCGCCGAATCGACGGGCAACGTACTGGTGGTCCCGGGAGATAGCGCGCATGCGCCACACATGCGCGCGCGCCCGGCGACTGCTGCAGAGGGCCCGTCGAAGAAGACGTCGCGACCTGGCGAGGGAGCGACAGCTGTACGAGGGCTACCGGGAGCGAGTGGTAGCCCTGCAGCTGGCCATCAGGAGGGCGAAGGCCGATGCCTGGTCGGAGCTCCTCCAAGACCTGGATCGTGACCCCTGGGGGCGCCCCTACAGGACGGTGATGGGCAAAATTCGTCCATGGGCGCCCCCCGTGACGGAGACACTGGACCCCGAGCTCCTAGACAGGGTGGTGGATACCCTGTTCCCCCTAGACGAGGGGGGGAATCGGCACCGGAGCTCGGGGAGTCGGACCCGACCAGCTGGTCCGACGACATGGGGGTCACTGCGGGTGCTGCGGGCTCCCCTCCCGACTGGCGTCACCTTGACGTGTTACGCCGACGACACGTTGCTGGTGGCCGTCGGGAGGGAATGGAAGAGGACTATTCGGCTGGCCGAGACAATGCTGGCCGCCGTCGTCGACGGTATCCGGGGGCTGGGGCTGCGGATCTCCCCGCAGAAAACCGAGGCCATATGGTTCCACAGAGGCGGGCCTCGGAGCGGGGGACCACCCGGTCCTGGATCTTGGTGGGGGGGGAGTACGTCCAGGTTGGAGACAACATGAACTATCTTGGTCTCCTCCTGGACAGCCACTGGCGTTTCGGGTCCCACTTAGACCGTCTGGTCCCTCGGCTGGAGAGGACGGCGACCGGCCTTGGTCGCCTACTCCCCAATGTCGGGGGCCTGGAGGAGAGGGTGCGCCGCCTATACCTCGGGATCGTGCGGTCCATGGCCCTGTACGGCGCCCCGATGTGGGCGTCGGCCCTGATGGTCAGGCGGCGCAGCAAGGCAATGCTGCCAACAAAGGACGGCCATCAGGGTGGCCAGGGGATACCGCACGATATCCCACGAGGCGGCGCTAACGTTGGCGGGCACCGTGCCCTTCGACCTACTGGCGAAGGGGGACGCTCGCATTTATGAGCGTCTCCGCGAACTCCGTGCGGGGGGCGCGATGGTGTCCGTCGAGGAAGAGGTGGGAATTAGACGCCAGGCCCGGCTGGCTGCGCGGAACAAATGGAAGGAGGAGCTCATCGACAGAGGAGACGCGCAGCGGGCGGTCGGGGCGGTCCTGCCCAGCCTGGACGAATGGCTGGACCGCGGCAGAGGGACCCTCACCTACCGGGTCTCGCAGGTGCTCACCGGACACGGATGCTTCGGTGAGTTCCTGTGTCGGATACGGGCCGAGACGACGGCGGACGGCAGCACACATTGAAGGAGTGTCCCCGGTTCGCGGCGGAAAGACGCGAACTAAGGGCGTACGTGGGGGCGGACCTCTCGCTGCCGAGCGTCGTCAGCAGGATGCTGGGCAGCGGGAGATCATGGGAAGCGATGGCCTCCTTCTGCGAAGTTGTCCTTCGCAGAAAGGAGGCAGCGGAGCGGGATCGGGAGTTTTCCGATCCCGCCCGACGCGAGAGGCGGAGGGGCAGGACTCGCCGGCCACGGACGCGCCCGCTGGCGAGATCCCCGCCCCTCCAGTAGGATGAAGACGGTGTCAGCCCGGTAGGCGACAGGGGGCACTCCCTCCTCGTCTCTCGGGCGACCGTCGTAACCGCCCGGCGAATGGGTGGCCCTGCTGTGGGAGGACGCTTGTCCTCCTGTTACCCCGCAGGGTCAACCGAAGGCCGAAACCAGCGGCGGGGAGCGTGAGGGGGGTCTCACACCCCTCCCCCTTCCGATGCGAAGGTGGAAAAGTGGTGGCGTGGCCGAAGGTGCGGCGGTGTTCCCCCCTGCACCCCTCGGAATGGCGCCACCACTGGACAGCAGACCGGCGAACCGCCGGGAGAGGGAACACGTTTCCCTCCCTGTGCGCGGGTTCGTCGGATAGCCGTGAGCGGCTCGGATGGGGACCCGAGCCGCTCTGATCAACGGCCTGGAGGAGGGCCGTGTCGGGTGTTGCCCCTGGCGCGGCGGAGAGACAGGCAAGGAGGGTCCATGCGACCCTCCCGAGGGCTGGGGCTGCGACAGCCAGAGCGTGGGGAGGCACCGGATGTAATCTCCGGAGTTCCCGGGGCCTCCCCAACAAGCGCAGAGGAGAGGCAACCGAGGTGGTTTTAGTCGGTAAGAATCCGACACTACCTCCTGCTCGTCCCCAGGGCAGGAGGTGTCTTTTGAAGATTTCCACCTCGTAAAAAAAAAAAAAAAAAAAAAAAATGGGTTAGGATTGGTTAGGTTTGGATTTTATCACATAGTCGTGTCGGCTGGGTCTGGATTATGTCGTACATAAATTTTGGTTAGGTTTGGGCTTGGATTGGGTTAGGTTTGGGTTATGTTTGCTTTAGGTTTGGTTAGGTTTGGATTTTATTACATAGTCGTGTCGGCTGGGACTGGATTATGTCGTACATAAATTTTGGTTAGGTTTGAATTTGGTTTGGGTTAGGTTTGGGTTTGTTTTGGTTTAGGTCCCCTACTAGGAGCCGCCACCTGAACGTGGTGTAGGGGCTTAAGTAGCTGTAATGAGGCCCAAGACCATGCCGGCGGGAGCTACATTCCCGGCAGGTCCAACCATGCCGGAAGGGCTTGGGCTGAACGGTGAAAACCAAGCCGCGGCTCAACGTCGTAAGCTAAGGTGCAAGGCAACGTGCCGAGAGCTGCATGGCCGTAACGACGCTAAATAGTACGGTCTCGAACGCTCCCTGAGGGGCACCTGGGGCCACCCCGCAGTATATCAGTCTCCTAGCCTGGGTAAGGAGGAGGCCCAGGTGGTCCTTGCTCCTCCATTTAAAACAGTGGCCGCCGGAGGCTTCGGCTGAAGGGGGCCGGATATGATATGATATTATGAACCCAAATAAACTAATACAAAACCGGACTGGAACAATCGACGACAACATGCTTGCCAAGGAATACGAGGAGGATAGAGGAAGGATGGATAGCGTGACGGAGGCCCTAGAGGGTATCGTGGCGGATCTTCCCCCGGCCCCTCGGGTCACGCCCAGTGACGGGGAAAACCCGTTCAAACCGAGGTTCAGCTTGAGCAGGAGCCCGACGGGACCGGCCCCGGTATGGACAGGGATAGCCGAAACCAGAAAGGGAACTGAGGAAGAGGAGGTATTCCTGATTGAGGAAACCCAGACGCCGACCGTCAAGAAGAGTCAGACATTGACGATGCACCAGGGGACTAAGGAAAAGAGGAAGCCCGATAGGGATGCCGAGTGCGTGCTTATCCAGAAGGAGACACTTGCGAGGATGGTCAGGCAGGCCAGAGGCCGCCCTCGCGGCGAATGCCATATTCGAATATGCGACGACCACAAAAAACGTAAGCAGGCTCCTGAAGGAAAAGAGTGGTATAGCGATAAACCACCTAACGAGCCTGAAGAAGGACCTGGAACATACCCTCCAGAAAGGCTGGGCGGCGACTCCAGATGAGCAGGCAGGAGGGAGGATGGCACAGCGGATACCAGAACCAAAATCGAACACGGCCACCCAGACGGAGGGAGGCCACCTAAGCGATATGACCGGCCGAATACCGCAAATACCACCCGACCAGGAAGGGTGAATAATGGTGGCAAGATAGGGGCCCCCGGCGACGCCCAAGGGATCTGATCCCAGAACCAAGGGAACAGCGATGACGACCGGCGGGCAAGCAAAGAGAAAGGAGATTTCACCGCCGGAAGCAATGGGGGCGAAACGAACACGACCGAACGGGCCAATAGCCAACCTGAAGCGGCGAGTGATCGGGAGACCGAGGGACCCGAAGGGGAGGGGGGAACCGGATGCCCCCCAAGAGACCGCTCCCGCACGACGGAGACTCACGACGACGATCCCCCTCGCGGAGGGGCAGAGGGCCCTAAAGGATCACCTCCAGGGAAATCTTCCCCACCCCAGGCAACAGGGGTGGGGACCGATGCGTAGAAAGGAGGGCGATCCCGGCTGGAAGGGCCCACCGAGAGAGAGGGGCTACGATTACCCCCTCTATGCGGAAGTGGCAGGGCAACCCCACCAATACTACAACCAGGCCAGGACAAAGTACATGAAAGACAGGAGGGCGACTACGGACAGTGGTATTCTCAGAGCAAGAATCCCCCCCTCGGAATGGAGGGAGTACCCAAGCGAGGACCCTACAGATGAGGAAGAAGAGGAGGCGGCGACCAATATGGCCACGCGGGCAGAAAGACGCCTCAACCAACCGACCCACATAAGCGGAGGACAGATCGGGAAGGGGGCGGAAAACCGGCAGGGGGGGAACGGAAGAAGCGCCCGTAACAGGAGAGAGAAGCCTAGGAGGAAGGCTAAACCAGAGGCTGTGCTAGTAAATGTGGAGCAGGGAGCCTCGTACGTCGAGACGTACAGAGCAATTTCGGGCGACCTCAAAACCCACCACAAAGGGGTAAGGGGCGTCCGGAAGACGAGGACCGGACACCTCCTCATTGAGCTGGGTCCGGAGGCGAAGGCGGACGAAATCAGCAAGATACTGCGAGCGAGGCTTGGGGACGAGGCCAAGGTAGACACCTACAGGGTCAGGTAACGATCCACCTAAGGGGCCTAGACCCTATCATAACCAAAGAGGAGGTGGCGGCCGATCTCGCGGAGGCAGGAAATGCCGAGGCAGCAGAGATCACAGTGATGTCGCTGAGACAAATGCGGGATGGCACACAATCCGCCATCGCAAGACTCCCCCCCGCAGGGGGGACCCAGGATTGGGCTGAGTCCCAATCTCTTTGTAGTGTCCTTAGGGGCGTAGCGACACCTCGTACCCGAGCTGGCCCACCCAGGAACTGAGGCTGCAAGGACCTCAAATGGGTAGTGACGACCGCCGAGTTGCGAAGGGTACGACCAGTATGGCCCAATACACTGGTACCACGGGTGATGTTAAGGCCCAGCGGCCTGGTTACCGACGCACCTTCTCGGAGGGCGTCGTGTGCCCATCGGACCCGCTAACATCTAGGGTTGGATTCGTGGTGGCAGTGGTAAGCCCGTATCGAGGGTTAGAGGCGCGTGCGTCTCGGGGTGCAGTGCGTGCCTCGTGGCGTGTGATGGCTCGACGTGTGAGTTGCGTTTCAACTCGCGTACCGTCCTGCAGAGACGGTAGAGATTTAGAAAGGTCTCGGACCCACCTGAGGTGATTTGAGGCTTGCAACTCGAATTAACAGGTAGAATCCTTGGAGGCGTCTCCTTGGATGTGCAATGATTGGGCGTATCTCAATCCCGCGCCCATGGGGGCCGTGTTGGTTAGGGCCTCGGCCAGGTACAGCACGTTAAACCAAACTCGACTTATCGCAAGACTCCCGGCGAGTAAAATGACGGGAGCGCTGAGGTCGGGGAGGATTAGAGTAGGCCTAGTGATCTGTAGAGCTAAGGTCCTCCCGGCTGTGACCCGCTGCTACAGGTGTACCAGCCGGGCCACGTAGGGTTAGAGTGCCCCTCAGAGAAAGGCAAGTCCCTGTGCAGAAAAGCGGCCGGGAAGGCCACAGGATGGAGGAATGTTTAGATTCCTCCAGGTGTATCCACTGCACAATGAAGGGCCTGGAGGGCCCCAGTGCCAAGCACGTAGCGGGGGCGCTTAACTGCCCAGCGTACAGGAGGGAAACGAGAACCAACGAAAATGGCCATCGGTAGATTCCAGAGGAACATAAGAGTGCTACAGGTCAAGCTCAACCGATGCAGGCTGGCCCAGGATTTGCTCTACCAGACATCTCGTCGACTCGAGGTGGATGTGGTATGTGTCTCTGAGCCATACCGCATCCAGGAGGGATGGCTGGCGGATCGGAGGGGAGACGCGGCCATCTACTTACCACCGGGCAGCTCCCTGAATAACCACACCGAGGTCATTGCGGGGGATGGATATGTCCTGCTGGGGGCAGGTGAATGGACGGTGGGGAGCACCTATAGCTCCCCCAACATAACTCTAGAGGCATTCACGGAGTTTATTGGCGGCCTGACAGCCGGGATGAGCCAGATAGGGCGGACGAACTTCATCGCCCTGGCGGGGGACTTCAATGCCAAGTCACCTGCCTGGGGCAGTAGGAAGCTGGACGACAGAGGGGCGGCAGTCATGGATATGGCGCTCCTAAGTGGCCTGAGCCCTCTAAACTCAACCGGAGGACCGACATTCCAGCGTAACGGCAGGGCGACGAGGATTGACTTCGCCCTGGTTAGTACGGAGGCCCACCGGATCCTTAAGGGTAGCAGGGTTCTGACCGAATTTACGGCGTCAGACCATAACTACCTACTCCACGTATTCGACGGGGCCGCCAACCCTAGTAACCCTCCGCAGGTATCAAAATATTCAGTGAAGGACATAGACCGCGAACGGGTCGAGCAGGCCTACAATGAGACGAGGGGAACCCTATTCGCAGAGGACGGTACGGGAGTACCGACCGAAGACGCCCTCCCAGCCGCCTACATGGAGGTTATGAAGAAGGTCTGCGATAGGGCCCTGAGCAAGGTCGGGCCTCATAAGGGGAAAAATGGTACCTATTGGTGGACCCAGGGGATTGCTGAGCTAAGGAGGACCTCCAACAAGCTTAGAAGGAGGGCCCAAAGGGCTACAAGACGAGACGATGCGAACAAAGGAGCCCTCATGGCAGATTTCAAAAAAGCCAGGAAGAGGCTCCGCGAGGAAATCCGGAGTAGTAAAAAGACAAGGTGGAGCGAATTTAGGGCCACTCTTGACAACGACCCCTGGGGGCAACCCTATAGGTCGGTTACACGGCGCCTTAAGGGGACGACGGCGATGCCAATATCCGGGGAAATGATATCCAATATCATAAATACCCTGTTCGTGGTTACCCCTCCTCACCTTCCAGAGGCAGCGACAGCAGCCCACCCCGGGAACGAAGAAGACCACAACCCCGTAATAGTGCCGAGCATCACACCCGACGAAGTACGACGGGCCGCCAAAAAGGTTAAGCCAAGGAAAGCAGTGGGGGTAGATATGATACCCTCCGAGATAGTCAGGATTATATCAAACCACTCCCCCGAAGACGTCGCCAGGATGTTCACCGCGACATTGGTGAGCGGAATCCCACCAGAGTGGAAAACGGACAGCCTGGTGTGCGTGAAGAAACCGGACAAAACCGGTACTTCACCAACGGATTACAGACCCATATGCGTCCTCCCGGCGCTCTTCAAAGCCTGGGAGTACGTTATCAAGGATAGATTAGTCACGTGCTTAGCTCCGAGGGGCCTTCACCCGAGACAGTTTGGCTTCAGGAGAGGGAGGTCCACCATGGACGCATTACACAAGCTCAACGAGATCGCCGAAGAAGCCAGGAAGAGGAACAGAGTCTGCGCAGCCATGACGTTTGACGTGAAGAACGCGTTCAACACCCTTCCCTGGGTCTAGATAATCAGGGAATGTCAGGCCAGGAGGCTGCCCGCATATCTACAGGAGGCGATTCAAAACTATCTCCATGAGCGATCAGTTGCGGTACACGGGGAGGATGGGACCAAGCTGTTCCCAATCTATGCGGGGGTTCCACAGGGTTCTGTCTTGGGCCCACTATTGTGGAACCTGGTGTATGATGGAGTACTGCACCTAACGGGGTATAACTCGGTTACCCTGGCCTTTGCAGATGACCTAATACTCCTTACTACAGCGAAGGATATGGGGAAACTGCGAAGGTCCGTTAACGCTATGATCCCCCGTCTCCTGGGATGGTTCCGAGGGAAAAACCTCAAGATTGGGGTGGAAAAGACCGAGGTTATCCTGTTAACAAGAAAATGGATTCCCCCCCGCGTCGAGTTCCTTGTGGAGGACAGTGCGCTGGCGGCGGCAGCACAACTCAAATACCTGGGGGTCCTGATAGACACCAAAAGAACATTCGTAACCCATGCAACGAGGGCAGCGAATAAAGCCAGGAAGCGGATGTCGGCCCTGATCCCCCTACTACCGAACACCGGGGGCCCGGGATAAAATGCCGAAAATTATACGAAGCAGTATGGTCCTCAGTGGCTCTGTATGGGGATCCGCTTTGGGGACCCCCTGTACTCGGGAGGGCGACCCCCTATGGCGACCCTAACGCGGGCTCACAAGGTCCCTGTCATCAGGGCTGCTTGTTGCTACCGCACGGTAGCGTATGAAGCCGCGTGCGTGGTGGGGAGGATACTCCCAATCCACAGTCAGATAAGAGGAAGAGTACAGAGGTACAATGGCTCAAGGAAAGCGAGAGAGGAGCCCACCGCGAATCCCGCCTTAAACCAGGCAACCAGGAATAAGGAGCATAGGGAGCAGCTCCTGAAGCAATGGGCCGGGGAATGGGAAGGCTTCGACCTCGGTAACTGGACGAGGAGACTTATACCGGACCTCGGCAGATGGCTAGAAAACAAGAGTGGAGGAGAAACCGACTTCCACGTGTCCCAAATACTGACGGGACACGGAGTTTTTAATCATTTCAAGGTCCGCATAGGGAAGATCTCCGATCCTTCCTGCTCGGCCTGCGGGCATCCAGTGGACAGGTGGAAAGAAGAACGCGTAAAATTGGAGACAAACCTAGGGGGGAGCTTAACGACCCAGGATATCATCGCGAGGGCGGTGGACAATAAAGGGTCATGGATGGCGTTCAAGCGTTTCTCGAGGATCACCATGGACGATAGAATCCGGAAGGGGAACGAAGAAAGGAGAAGGATGCAGAACGACGTGAGGAATACACCCACCGAACCCGCCCTTCCGAATTGAGGGAAGCTCGCTGAAGGAGATGATGACAGGCACAATGCGAGCCCTACAAGGACTCCAACTGGATGAGACGGCTGATCCCAAACGAGCAGGAGGGGACCAGGAACCAGACGTGGGGAGGCCTCGAATACCTCCGAATTATTTTTATCTATTCGATGTATCTTATTTATTTATTTATTCTTACTTAGTTAGTTATGTAGGAACTCACTTACTGTTATATTTTATAGATCTAGCTGACGGTCTATAACCTGTTTATTTAGTATGCACGCAGATCTTAGCACTTTGATACTTTATTTTAAACTTTGTATTTATATCTTTTATTTTATTTTATTTTATTTTATTTTATTTTATCTATTCTATTTTATTTGATCTGACTCTACATATTTATTCTATTTTATTTATTCTATTCTATTTGATCTGACTCTACTTTTTATTCTATTTATTCTATTTTATTTGATCTAACTCTACTTATTTACTCTATTTTATTTATTCTATTTTATTTGATCTGACTCCACTTATCTATTCTATTTTTATTTATTCTATCTTAGTTATTTGGTACACACGAATTGTGTGTATAAAATCGTAGCACAGACGAGGGCGCGACAACGCGCACTACGTAGGTAGAGAAGGAACAAAACTGATAGGCTCGTCCCGGGGTCGGTGTGCCCGGCATCTCTTGGAGGGATGGATGGTGGGACTTAAAAAAAAAAAAAAGGTTTGCTTTAGGTTTGGTTAGGTTTGGAATTTATCACATAGTCGTGTCGGCTGGGTCTGGATTATGTCGTACATAAATTTTGATTAGGTTTGGATTTGGTTTGGGTTAGGTTTGGTTCCCCTACTAGGAGCCGCCACCTTGACGTGGTGTAGGGGCTTAAGTAGCCGTAATGAGGCCCAAGACCATGCCGGAGGGAGCTTCATTCCCGGCAGGTCCAACCATGCCGGAAGGGCTTGGGCTGAACGGTGAAAACAAAGCAGCGGCTCACCTTGGTGTGATTCTGTGTGTGAATGGGCTGCGGTCGATGCCCTATGGATATTCCCGGCAGACTAACCAAGGGGGGAGTAGTTGCCCCCCGACCGGAGTGGCGCGTGACCTGACCTCTGCGGTAGTAATAAGGGTAAACGTAAGTCCTGAAATTATGGCAAAGATCCCGTGAACCCGCACGTTAAATGTGGGAGAACCGCTCACGCGTTCACTGTCTGGAGCCTATGACGGGGTTGAAGTGGGGTATTCGGGCGCAGGTATGGAGGATTACCCGGTCAGTATTTCCCGTAACCGACGCTGCGTAGGTTAAATCGCAGCACATCTAGCCCGAAGTTTGGGTCTGCATCGGCTCGGATCCGGTGTCGCCCCCTCAACAGGGATGACGTTAAACCTCTAGCATCTAATATGGCGCGGGCCTATCCCGTAACATTTTTCTATAGAGTCCGAGAAAAACCGCTTCTCGGCTTCGGCATCCATAACTAAGGGAAAATTTAAACACGGAAGTGCCCCCACTGCGGTGGGGGTCCCATGATGGGCGAAGTGTTCAAACTGTATCTGCCATAATGTATCCTATCAACACAACAAAAACACGAAGAGAGGAGGGAGCGCGCTCTCGCAGCGCGAGTCCGGCGAGGATGGTCACGCGCACAGGGAAACCGGTGAGGTGCGACGGCGAAAAGGAGGCTACCCCAGGACCATCGAGGGGTAGCGCAAAAAGGACGGTGGCGGCGCAGGTCACCAAACCGGCCTGCGTAATCTCTGACGACGACGGTGACACGGAGCCCAGTGGGTCCACCGTTAAGGGGAGGAAGAGACCGAGGGTCTCCAAAGAGGCAGACGGAAGGAGGCTGTTCTGCAAAGAAAGGAGGCTGGTGAGCTCTGGGGAGGAGGTATCTCCTCCCAGACGCTCATCGGCCACGAAGAGGATGCCCACGGATGTGGAGATGGCGCGAGAGCTGAGGGAGCAGCCGACGCCTAACCTGGGGGCCAAAATACTGTCCCACATGGATGTGGTGCGGAAGGTGGCCCACACGAGCTCCCACCTAAAGGGGACATATGTAAGGGACTTGAAGGTGGCCGCGCTAACAGTCAGCGTAGCGGCCACCGAGATGGCAAAAGGGTCGGCCACCACCAACGCGCAGCACATCGAGGAGGAGAATCTCAGGCTGCGCGGGCGAGTGGCTGACCTCGAGTTGGCGCTGGCCGCGGCGAAGGCTGCCCCCGCAGCAGCAGTGACGACGACGACGGCGGAAAATACTGGAGCCGCCCGCAAACCGAAGGAGAGCGGGGAGAAGACGAGGACTGCCCGCCCCTCCGCCATCACGAGTGTCCCGGCAATAACGGAGGAGCATCTAGGGGCGTTGTTGGACGCCTTCATGGGGAGGGTGGAGAGGCGGCTCATCTCTCTCAGGAAGGAGCTCTCTGCGGGATGGGCGAGAGAAGCCCCCCGCAGGGCCACGTCGGCGGCAGGGAGACCCGAGACCGCTGGAGATGCCCGCATCAGGGAGGTGAGGGCCCTGGCGACGGCGGCGAACGGGCGAGGAGAGCCTGCCGGACCCGCTGCGGCACGACGACGGGTACTGCCCCCCGCACCGACGCCGGCCCCCTCCCATAATCCCGTCCCACGGACACAGGAGAGCAGGGACACGTGGGCCGTCGTGGCCGGCCGAAAGGCGAAGAGAAGCGAGGCGAGGGTGCAGCGACAGCCGCAGCAGCAGCAGCAGCCGCCGAGGGAGCAGAAGAAGGGAGCCAAGGCCGCCCTTCCAAAGGTCCAGCAGAGGAGGCCTCCGCGAACAGCTGCCGTCGCCCTAACCATCAAGGAAGGGGCGAAGGTCACGTACGCGGAAGCGATGAGCTCCGCCAGCAAGATAGATCTGGCGGAGCTGAACATCGCGGAGCTGCGACCAAAAAGGGCGGCTACTGGTGGGCTCCTCCAGGAAATCCCGGGCCCGGAGGGGGCCGCCAAGGCGGAGGCGCTGGCCATAAAAATGCGGGAGGTACTGAGGGCGGAGGACGGGGTCACAGTGACGCGCCCCGTCAAGATGGGTGACCTCAGGGTCAGGGACCTGGTGGCGGCCACCACAACCAGCGACGTGGCCGCTGCCATCGCTGCGGCTGGAGGATGTGGCCAGGCGGAGGTGAAGACCGGGGAAATACGGTCGTCTCCGCTGGGCCTGGGTACCGCCTGGGTTAGGTGCCCGCTGGTGGTCGCGCGGAAGATAGTGGCGGCAAGGCGAATAAGGATCGGGTGGACCATGGCTCGGGTGGAGGCGCTGGCGGACCGCCCGCTGCAGTGCTTCCGCTGCCTGGAAACGGGACACGTCAGGCAGCGGTGCACCAGCACTGTGGACCGCAGCGGGCGCTGCCATAACTGCGGGAGCCCCGAGCACAGGGTGGCGCAATGCAACAGCCCACCGAAATGCCCCCTGTGCTCCGACCTGGGAAGACCCTCGGGGCACAGGATGGGAACGAAGGGGTGTGCGCCCCCAGCCAAAGGAAAGAGGCAGCAAGGAGGAGCCTTGGGGACGTCGACAACGACGCAACTGGCCCCCAAACTGGCCGCTCTGAGCCTGGAGGCACATTTTTTTTTTTTTTCATTTAGTATTCTTTTCTTTTGCGGCTCGAGCTTCAGCTCATTACCGCCTTTTTCTTAGTTGTTTTAAATTTTTCTAATTCTGTTCTTTCTTCTGGGTATTGTCAATTTATTAATTAATTTTTACTCTTCTTAGTTTTATTTCCTTATTTAATTCAATTCAATTTAAATCTTAATTTTTTAGTTATGTTTATACTTTTAATTTAATCTCTATTTTATTATTTGTTTCAGGTTTTTAGGTCTCCAGTAATTTAGATCTAGATCACTTAGCCGTTGGAGGGGACTCCAACGTTGCCCGTCCCTGCCATCGGGGAGGCGGATCTTCTACTTTCTAGGTAAGTCATCATTTCTTTTCTTTTCCTAAATACATTTATTGCAAATTTTGAAAATTTTTCAAACCTTTCTTCAGTATTTATTAATTCTTCTTTTACTATTTCTGTTAAAATTTCTGTATATCGGTATTCTTCATATTGCTGGCATCTAAAGATTATATGTTTAATGTCTTCTTCCTCGTTCAAGTCACAAATCAGGCAGTTTTTATTATCTGAACTCTTTCTTTTGTATAGAGTACTATTAATTGGTCCATAGCTTGTTATTAGATATACACCGAATCTGCTCGGGCAGAACCATTTGTTATTTAATTTAAACTTAACTTCTTTTATAAATTCATATGTATTTCTTCCTCTTGTTTCATTGTTCCAATTTCCGTGCCATTCTGTATATAAAACTTCTTCTATTCTTTTTGTTTCTTCTTTTATTCTTCTTGGTTCGTCAGCGATTCTTAAATTTTCTTTTTCTGTGTATGAATATGTTTTCCATTTTATTGTTTTGTTTTTCTTTATTTTATTTATTAGCGCCTGTCTTATAATGGAAAGATCAATAGGTAAAATACCAGCAATAACTTGCATTGCTGCAGTAGATGTTGTTTTGCAGGCTTTTGTTATTAGGAGGAGTATCAATCTTTGCATGGCCGAAATTTGTTTATATACTTGTACTTTTTGTACCTCGCTATACCAAATACCAGATCCATATGTAGTTACTGGCAAAATGACCGCAGAATAGATAGTTTTAATTATATTAGTTTTAATACCCCAAGTATCTCGGGTGACTCTTTTCAATGCCATGGTTAACTTTAAAATTTTTTCTCTAATATATTTTGCGTGTTCAATAAAGTTTAATTTACTATCGATTATAATTCCCAAATATTTTATTTTGTTTGTGTATTTTATATTTTTACCATTTATTTTGATTATTGGTAATCTGTTCTCGTTAAGTTTTCCTTTTATTAAAATTGCTATTGTTTTTTCTATTGAAATTTTTAATTTATGATTTCTACACCAAAGATTTATTATATTAATTATTTTACATGAGATGGTCTCTAGACTTTTTCTTGTATTTCCTTTAATTAAGATAGAGAGGTCATCTGCATATGCAATTATTTCCGCATCTTCTTCATCAAGTTCTTTTTGAAATTCTTCTAATAGGGTGTCCATGCACCAGCCCCACGCCATGGGGCCAATGATGGAACCTTGGGGACAGCCTTTTTGCATGCTTTTTTCTATTTTTTCAAATTTAGATTCTATATAAACCAGCCTTTTATTGAAATAATTTTGTATTAATCTAATTAGTGTATAACTACTTTCTGTTTTAATAACTCTAGAAATGATTGCTGGCCACCATAGGCCATCAAAGGCAGCCTCTATATCCACAAATAAGGCCACAACATATTTTTTGTTAGTGTTTTTAATTCCTGTTTTTAATTGTATTAATGCATCCTCTGTAGATTTTTTCTGCCTGAAGCCAAATTGTTTTGAATTTTCTAAGTTTTTGTTTTTATAGTTGTCCTGAATCCTTTGTGTTATAATTCTCTCAAATATTTTTCCCATTATAGGCAATAATGCAATTGGCCTATAAGAATTCAACTTTGTTTTATCTTTTGTAGAATCTTTTAATATTATCTTTAATTTTGAAATTTTCCATCTTTTTGGAAATACTCCTTTATACATGCAATTATTAAATAAGTTGTATAGTATTTTATTATCAATGTACCATAGTTTTAATATTATTTCTATTTGGAAGCAATCCCACCCTGGTGCTTTCCCTTTTTTGAATCTCTTAATTGAATTTAAAATTTCATTATATGTTATTTCTGGCTCAATATTAAAATTTATGTAATTTTTATTATATGTTTTCAATACCCTTTGTTGTTCTGTCTCCTCATTAACTTCGTCCAATGGGACACACTTTTCTAATAATTTTGTGACAGTTTCTCTCCAACTCATGGTGAAATCTCCTGAAGGTAGTCTTAGTGAACTAAGAAATTCATCCTTGTTTATTTTATTTCTAACGATTTTATATATCATCCCCCATGGATCTCTATTTCCTTCCTTTGTCACGAAATTCTTCCAAGATTGCTTTTTGTTTTTTCTTACTAATGCGGTAAACTTGTTTCTTATAATTTTAAATTTTTGCTCATGTTCAAAGATAATTTGGTTACTGAAATTTAGTTTTCTTGCTCTCAACAGTTGTTTCTTATTTTTATTAACCTCCTTCCTAATTCTTTTCAGTTCCTCATTCCACCATGGGGAGCCTGGAGGCACAGAAGGCAACGGGAGCGGCAGTACCGGGGGCCCCTGTCCCTGACAAGAGGAAGGAGGGAACATCGATGCCACCACCGGCGAGCCCAGCCGTAACGAGGAAGAAGAGGCCCGTGGAGGAAGGGGCCATGGATCAGAGCAAATAAGGGGGCCATGGCCCTGCTGATTCAGGCCAACCTAAAACACTCGGCCGGTGCGCAAGACATGCTTGTCCAGCACATGGTCGAGTGGGGAGCCGGGTTGGCGGTCGCTGCCGAGCCGTATAATATCCCGGATCACCCAAATTGGGTGAGCAACCCGGGTGGCTCGGTAGCGATAATCTACGGGGGAGCTGCGGCGCCGCTGCCGTTCTCGCTGCTGGAGAGCGGCGACGGCTACGTCGCGGCACAGTGGGGCGACGCGGTGGTGGTGAGAGTCTACGCACCGCCAACCTGGGACCTCGGGTCCTTCGGCGAGTTTCTGGACGGGTTTGCGAGATGCGTCTCGCGGTATCGGCCCCGTCCGGCCATTGTCCTGGGGGATTTCAACTCCAAATCCCAGGCCTGGGGTTCCCCCAGGACGGACCTGAGGGGCGAGGCGGTGCTGGACTGGGCGGCCGGTTCCGACCTCCGATTGATGAATCGGGGGTCCGTCAGCACCTGCGTGCGCTACCAGGGGGAGTCCATCGTCGACCTAACGTGGGCTTCCCCCTCGGAGGTGAGTCACGTGGGTGACTGGAGGGTGGCGCAGGAGGTGGAATCGCTGAGCGACTACCTCTATATCCTTATGGAGGTGCGCGCCACCCGGGGCCGGGGGCCGCCGCGAAGGGGCAGGAGGGGAGGGGGTTTTGGGTTCCCTGGAATCGTCCCCCCAAATAAGAAGAGGTGGGCGCTGAAGCGCCTGGACGAGGACGCCTTGATGGCGGCGTCCCTTGCCGTGGCCTGGCCCGAGATCCCGGCCGGGCCAATCGTGGACGTCGAGGAGGAGGGGTATGGCGGCTATATGCAACGTTGCCATGCCCCGGTCCCGCCCGCCGAATCGACGGGCAACGTACTGGTGGTCCCGGGAGATAGCGCGCATGCGCCACACCTGCGCGCGCGCCCGGCGACTGCTGCAGAGGGCCCGTCGAAGAAGACGTCGCGACCTGGCGAGGGAGCGACAGCTGTACGAGGGCTACCGGGAGCGAGTGGTAGCCCTGCAGCTGGCCATCAGGAGGGCGAAGGCCGATGCCTGGTCGGAGCTCCTCCAAGACCTGGATCGTGACCCCTGGGGGCGCCCCTACAGGACGGTGATGGGCAAAATTCGTCCATGGGCGCCCCCCGTGACGGAGACACTGGACCCCGAGCTCCTAGACAGGGTGGTGGATACCCTGTTCCCCCTAGACGAGGGGGGGAATCGGCACCGGAGCTCGGGGAGTCGGACCCGACCAGCTGGTCCGACGACATGGGGGTCACGGAGGAGGAGCTGGCCGTGGCCGTCAGGAGGATGGGGGCACGCAACACCGCCCCGGGTCCTGACGGCGTGCCGGACCGGGCATTGGCTATGGCCCTGCGCGTTCTCGGGCCCCGTCTCAGGCGTCTGTTCGACGCGTGCCTGAGGACGGGGCGAGTCCCGTCCGGCTGGAAGAAGGGGAGGATGGTCCTCCTAAAGAAGATTGTGAAGCCCGCAGACTCGCCCTCGGCGTATCGGCCGATCTGTCTCCTCGACGAGGTGGGGAAGCTTTTCGAGAGGGTGGTAGCTTCCCGCCTCTCGGTGCACCTGTCCCGGGTAGGTCCTGACCTGGCCGAGTCCCAGTACGGTTTCAGGGGGGGACGCTCGACGGTCGATGCCGTCGGCCGGGTGAAGTCCCTCTCGGACTCGGCCACGTCCCAGGGTGGGGTGGCGTTGGCGGTGAGTTTGGACATCACCAACGATTTTAACTCTCTCCCCTGGGGCAAAATAAGGGGGGCACTTGAACACCACGGTGTGCCCCTCTATGTAAGAAGGGTCTTGAGGGACTACCTGAGGGACAGGTGGGTGGAATACGGGCCGGGTGATCACGAGGGCGGTGGATCGCGGTGTCCCGCAGGGGTCGGTCCTGGGCCCCATCCTGTGGGACATCGGATACGATTCCGTGCTGCGGGCTCCCCTCCCGACTGGCGTCACCTTGACGTGTTACGCCGACGACACGTTGCTGGTGGCCGTCGGGAGGGAATGGAGGAGGACTATTCGGCTGGCCGAGACAATGCTGGCCGCCGTCGTCGACGGTATCCGGGGGCTGGGGCTGCGGATCTCCCCGCAGAAAACCGAGGCCATATGGTTCCACAGAGGCGGGCCTCGGAGCGGGGGACCACCCCGGTCCTGGATCTTGGTGGGGGGGGAGTACGTCCAGGTTGGAGACAACATGAACTATCTTGGTCTCCTCCTGGACAGCTACTGGCGTTTCGGGTCCCACTTAGACCGTCTGGTCCCTCGGCTGGAGAGGACGGCGACCGGCCTTGGTCGCCTACTGCCAAATGTCGGGGGCCCGGAGGAGAGGGTGCGCCGCCTATACCTCGGGATCGTGCGGTCCATGGCCCTGTACGGCGCCCCGATGTGGGCGTCGGCCCTGATGGTCAGGCGGCGCAGCAAGGCAATGCTGCGCCGCGTGCAGAGGAGGATGGCCATCAGGGTGGCCAGGGGATACCGCACGATATCCCACGAGGCGGCGCTAACGCAGACCCGAGCCGCTCTGATCAACAGCCTGGAGGAGGGCCGTGTCGGGTGTTGACCCTGGCGCGGCGGAGAGACAGGCAAGGAGGGTCCATGCGACCCTCCCGAGGGCTGGGGCTGCGACAGCCAGAGCGTGGGGAGGCACCGGATGTAATCTCCGGAGTTCCCGGGGCCTCCCCAACAAGCGCAGAGGAGAGGCAACCGAGGTGGTTTTAGTCGGTAAGAATCCGACACTACCTCCTGCTCGTCCCCAGGGCAGGAGGTGTCTTTTGAAGATTTCCACCTCGTAAAAAAAAAAAAAAAAAAAAAAAATGGGTTAGGATTGGTTAGGTTTGGATTTTATCACATAGTCGTGTCGGCTGGGTCTGGATTATGTCGTACATAAATTTTGGTTAGGTTTGGGCTTGGATTGGGTTAGGTTTGGGTTATGTTTGCTTTAGGTTTGGTTAGGTTTGGATTTTATTACATAGTCGTGTCGGCTGGGACTGGATTATGTCGTACATAAATTTTGGTTAGGTTTGAATTTGGTTTGGGTTAGGTTTGGGTTAGTTTTGGTTTAGGTCCCCTACTAGGAGCCGCCACCTGAACGTGGTGTAGGGGCTTAAGTAGCTGTAATGAGGGTCAAGACCATGCCGGCGGGAGCTACATTCCCGGCAGGTCCAACCATGCCGGAAGGGCTTGGGCTGAACGGTGAAAACCAAGCCGCGGCTCAACGTCGTAAGCTAAGGTGTAAGGCAACGTGCCGAGAGCTGCATGGCCGTAACGACGCTAAACAGTACGGTCTCGAACGCTCCCTGAGGGGCACCTGGGGCCACCCCGCAGTATTTCAGTCCCCTAGCCTGGGTAAGGAGGAGGCCCAGGTGGTCCGTGCTCCTCCATTTAAAACTGTGGCCGCCGGAGGCTTCGGCCGAAGGGGGCCGGATATGAAAATGATGTCGCACAAACAAACAAAACAATCAAAAAACGGTACCCGTGACCGTTTAGAGCAGGACGGTAACGACTTGCAGGAGCTAGGCGCCTCGAGCAGGACCGAGGCGTCGGTGGCTGGCAAGGCGGCTCCGGCGAGCAAGGGGAAAAATCTCCCCGAGCTTCCGGGACCGCTAAAAGAAGTAGGAAATCCGTTCCAACCGAGGGCCAGCCTGAGCCGGAGCCCGATCAGACCGGCTCCTGGCTCGACCAGGGAGGCCGGATCGGGCGAGGAACAGGAGGAAATCTTCATTGTGGAAGAACCACAAAGGGCTGCGCCATTGAGAAAGGCCCTGAAGATCCCAGCAACCGAGGAGGTGCATAAGTCCCCCGAAGCCGGGGAGGCTATGAGGATCCTAACTAGCGTGAAATCCACCCCGACGGCGGAACCGGCGACGGGGAATAGGAAGAAGCGGCCCGGGCAGCGAATGCGATTTATGAATATGCGTCTACAACAAATAACGTGAGTAGACTCCTTAAGTAAAAGAGCGGCGCTGCCTTGAATTATCTCGGGACCCTGACTGAGGGGCTGGAGCAGTCGCCCCGGAACGGCCGTTTGGGATATGGGGCCATTCGGGCGGAGGATGTGGGGATTACGGCAAGGGCCAAACCTACAAGGAGCGTGCCCACCCAAACTGGGACCGACGGAGCTGGCTCCGGGTCATCCCAACCAGCGAGACCCGACGATGAGGGATGGGTATCGGTGGCGAGGAAGCGCACCCCTGCGGGCCATAAGGGGGCGGACTCAGAACCCAGCCGAACCGGGAGGATAGTTGCGAGCGCCAAAAGGAAAGAGATAACGCCGCCCGAGACCAGGAGGGTGAAGCGCACCTGCCGTGAGGAGCCCCGGGGATCCCGAAGGGGTGCTGGTGGGCGGCCTCGATGAACTCACGCCGCCTCGTCTGAGAAGACGAGGGCCGGCCAGCCAGGCGATACGAGGAGTATGTGGTCGAGGAAAGCGGGAACGCTCCGCGGGAGAACCTCCCCACCAGACTGCTGCGTGGCAGACACCACCGGTATACCGAGAGGGACCGGTGGGAGCGGTCACCCGACGAGGACAGGGACCTCAGGCGCCCCCTCTACGCCGAGGTGGCGGGCGATCAGCACCACCCCTTCCGCTTCGCAGATGGCAGAAGAGAGGGTAAGCGCACATTAGGGAGTGTGGAACTCACCTACATGTGCCGCGCAAGAATTCCCCACTGGGAATGGAAGGGGTACACTAGTGATGACATCTCCGAGTACGACGAGGGCGTTGCCACCCTAAATGTCGCGGCGAACCAGGGGGCGCGCTTTAAACAGCCACCGCCCAGGGGGAATAACCAACGCCTAAATAGCGAGGGGAAACGGCAGCCCGAAGGCAGTAGAGGAAGTGCCACATACCAGGACCGGAAATTGAGGAGGAGACCGAAGCCCGAGGCCGTCCTCATTAAGGTAGGGGAGGGTTTCACCTATGTCGACACCTATAGGAAAATAGCTAGCGACCTCAAGAGCCTCCCCAAGGGTGTGAGGGGAGTGCGCAAGACCAGGACCGGCCACCTATTAATAGAGATGGGCCCGGATGGTAAATCGGAGGACGTTGGCAGCCTCGTCCGGACGAAACTGGGCAGAGACGCTGACGTGAAACTCTTGATGAGTACAGTCACTGTCCAATTGAGGGGCTCTATCATCACTAAGGAAGAAGTGGCGGCCAACCTGGCCGAAGCGGGCAGAGCGAATGTAGCGGAAATAGCTGTGCTGTCGCTGCGTCAAATGCGCGATGGCACTCAGACTGCCATAGCAAGGGTGCCGGCGAAGAAGATGACCGGGGAATTGAGGGGTGGAAAAATCAGGGTCGGCCTGGTTATTTGCAAGGCCAGGGTCCTCCCGGAGATTACCAGGTGTTTTAGGTGTCACCAGCCCGGTCATGTGGGGGCGGACTGCCGAAACCTGGAGTCGGAGAGGTCCCTCTGCAGGAAGTGCGGACAGGAGGGGCGTGGGATGAAGTCATGCCCCAACTCGCCCAGATGTGTCCTGTGCGCGAGCGCAGGCCCCACTGGACAGAGGGCAAGACACGTGGCAGGGGCCTTAAACTGCCCGGCCTATAGCAGGAATGAGATGGTCAACACGAACGGAAACGGAAATGGCCAAAGGTAAGTATAGGATCAGAATCTTGCAGGTCAACCTTAATAGGTGTAGGCTGGCACAGGAGCTCCTGCTCCAGACAGCCCTGCAGCTCGACGCCGACGCGGTATGTATCTCCGAGCCCTACCGCGTCCTGGAGGGATGGCTGCCGGATACACGGGGCGATGCGGCGATCTACACCCCCCCGGGGAGTGCCCTGGGGGTGCACGGGGAAGCTTACCAGGGGGACGGTTACGTGCTGCTACGGGCGAATGGCTGGCTGGTGGGCAGCGCATACCGCTCCCCCAATATTACTCAGGAGGCCTTCATGAACTTCGTGAATGGGCTGGCCTGCGGACTGGGCCAAGTGGGGCAAGCGAGATGCGCCGCCCTGGCGGGCGACTTTAACGCCAAGTCCCCGGCATGGGGCAGCAGGAGCCTCGATGCTAGGGGCGCGGCCCTAATGGCCCTGGCGCTCGAGGGAGGCTTAACCCCGGTGAATGCGTCCGGGGGGCCGTCTTTCGAGCGCAACGGGAGGGCTTCGAGGATCGACTGCGTCTCCGTAAGCACGGAGGCTCACCGAATGCTTAAGGACAGCAGCGTGTTAGATGACTACACCGCGTCTGATCACAGGTATCTCCTCCATGAGTTTGATATGGCCGGGGAACCGCGGCTGAGAGCGGAGACCTGGTCATTCAGACTCAGGGAGGAGGACCAAGAGAAAATCCTGAGCAGGTACAGGGAGACAAGAACGAACATCTTCCCGGACTCACGAGGGCTCCCCCTGCCGGAGGTGTACTCATCCACCATCAGGGGCATCTGCGACGAGGTGCTGAGGAAGGTCGCGCCTCGCGAAGGAAGACGGTCGTGCTACTGGTGGTGGGAGGAAATTAAAAACATGAGGAGGGCCGCTAATAAACTCAGAAGGAGGGCACAGCGGGCCGCTAAGCGAAACCTCTCCGGCAGGGGGGAGCTGCTCGCTGAATTTAAGCATGCCAGGAAGAGGCTGCGCACTGAGATCCGGCGAACCAAGGAGGCGAAATGGGACGAGTTCCGCAAGACCCTCGAGGAAGACCCCTGGGGCCAGCCGTATAGGGCGGTCACCAAACGGCTGAAGGGAGCGTCCGGGACTCCAATCCCGGATGGAATGAAGTCGAGGATAGTCGAAACCCTCTTCACCGTTACCCCCACACCCCCTCCCCCATTGGGACAGGGGGTCCAATCCGATCTAGGGTGGGGTGCTAACCACGGGAACGAGGTGATGCAACCCATCACCCCCGACGAAGTACGTGCCGCGGGAAAGAGGATCAACGCCAAAAAGGCAGTAGGGATAGACAGGATCCCCCCCGGCGTGGTGAAAATTTTGACAAGCACCGCTCCGGAGGACGTGGCGGAGGTAGTGGCATCGACGTTGCGGTGGGGGTTGCCGGCCGAACGGAAGGCCGCGCGCCTGGTCTGTCTTAAGAAACCGGAAAAGGCGGGTACTGCCCCGTCCGATTTCAGGCCCATCTGCATTCTCCCAGCGCTGTCTAAAACCTGGGAGTACGTCGTTAAGGCCAGGATAGAGGCGTTCCTGGGTCTGGGGGGCCTCCACCCGAGACAATATGGGTTTCGGAGGGGCAAGTCAACCCAGGACGGCCTCCAGAAACTGAATGATCTTGCTGAGGAGGCAAGAAAGAGGAACTGGCTATGCGCGGCGGTGACGTTCGACGTCAGGAACGCGTTCAATACGCTTCCGTGGAACGTCATCCTCAGCGAGTGCCGCCGCAGGAAATTGCCCGCCTACCTCCAGGCGATGCTGGGGAGCTACCTCCACGAGAGGACGATCGTCGTGAATTACGAGTCGGGGACCAAACGGATACCCGTCTATGCCGGGGTCCGTTCTCGGGCCCCTGCTCTGGAACCTGGTATACGACGAGGTGCTCCGGTTGGCGGGGTGTAATGCCACTCTACTGGCATTCGCCGACGATCTGCTGCTCCTGGCGACAGGAGCCGATATGTCTAAGCTCCAGAGGAGTGTTAATTCGACGGTAAGCACGATCCTCGGATGGTTCAAGGAGAAGGAGCTCCTGGTGTGCGCAGAAAAGACCGAGATCGTGCTGCTTACAAGGAAGTGGCTCCCCAGTAGGGTTGACTTCCGAATGGAGGACCGGGTGGTTGCGGCGGGCCCCGAGCTAAAGTACCTGGGTGTAGTCATTGATACCCTTACTGCCCAATAGTGGGAGGCCGGGCCATAGATGTCGTAGGCTCTACGAAGCTGTGTGGACGTCTGTGGCCCTGTATGGGGCCCCGCTGTGGGGTGGCCCTGCGTTGATGAGGGCTACCCCCATGGCCGGACTCAGAAGGGGCCACAAGATGCCGGTGTTGCGAGTGGCCTGCTGCTACCGCACGGTGGCGTATGAGGCGGCATGTGTGGTGGGCAGGGTGCTCCCCATCCACCTCCAAATACAGGAGAGGATCAGGCGATATAGGGATAGGACGAGGTGGAGTGGGAGACTCCTCCCCGCCCTAATGCCAGTAGGGCCGCTGCGAGGAAGGCTATCGGCTATCGGCGAGAGTGGGCCGAATTCAGCCAGGATAACTGGACGAGGAGGCTTATCCCTGACCTGGGGAAATGGCTGGACTCGCGAAGCGACATAGTAGTGGACTATCACGTGGCCCAAGTTTTAACCGGGCACGGGGTTTTCAATCATTACAGGGCCAGCATCGGGAAAACCCCGGACCCATCGTGCTGGGACTGCGGGCACCCCGATGATACGGCAGAGCACCTTCTGTTTCAATGCCCACGATGGACCGAGGAACGGACAATGCTGGAGACAACCTTGGGGGGGGGGGAGCTTGTCTCCCCACGACCTGATCATTCGGGCGAGTGGCAGCAAAGAGTCCTGGGCGGCGTTCAGGACCTTTGCAAGAAGCGTTATGAGCCACCGAATCCGCGCCGAAAACGAGGAGCAGAACAGAATGCGGATGAGTCTGGGAGTCAAAGCCCCAGGCCAGAAGCCGTAGTCCCCACAAGGGCGGCGGGAGTAAGGGCGGGCCATGACGGCGCAGCAAGAAAGGGCGAAGGACAGATTAGCCCGTACCAGGGATCTACATCTCTGCCAGTACACGCAGCAACATCGGGGTTGGCTCATCAACCCAACATCTCCACAGGTATATATTTATGCTTACAGGTAATTATTTATTTATTTATTTATTTATTTACTTTTTATTAATTACCGATTTATTTATTTAGTGTTTATTATTTATTATTTAGTTATTATTTATTTATTATTTATTTATTTCTTATTTATTATTTATTTATTATTTAGTTAGCTATCCATCCTTCTATTATGCAATATTCATTATTTGGTACCTATTAATCTAATTTAATTACGCAATTTCTACTTAGTATTTAGGGGCGCTGGGGGTCTGCCCAACTAGGTACTTAATCATTTATATATCTGTTTACTTGTGCACCTGCTACCTGTTATTATTTATCTATTTATGTTACTTATGTTACTTATTTATGTTGTTTATTTATTTATGTTATGTATTTATGTTATTTATTTATGTTATTTGTTTATGTTATTTATTATTTATCTGTTTATTTATTTATTTATTACGTACTTGTTTATTTATTTATTTATTTATTTATTACGTACTTGTTTATTTATATATTTATTTATTTATTTATTTATTTATTATGTTCGTACCTGTTCGCGTATTTATTTACCTGTCCGTTTAATTTTATTTTTTGACTGCTACTCTACAAGTAGCTAACCCAAACCTCCTGCTACATGATTCTCCCCTACCATAGGTAGAGGAATAATATAGCCGATTAAAAAGGGCCGATATGCCGCGGCATATCGTTGACATGGGCGCTCAGGCGCATGAGATATGGCTCATCCCGGGGTCGGCGAACCGGGCATCCCTCCCTGTATGCGAAAGCGGGGCGGGGAGAGATGAGAGGGATGGATGGAGGGATTAAAAAAAAAAAAAGTTTTGGTTTAGGTTCCCCTACTAGGAGCCTCCACCTTGACGTGGTGTAGGGGCTCAAGTAGTCGTAATGAGGCCAAAGACCATGCCGGCGGGAGCTTCTTTCCCGGCAGGTCCAACCATGCCGGAAGGGCTTGGGCCGAACGGTGAAAACAAAGCAGCGGCTCAACGTCGTAAGCTAAGGTGTAAGGCAACGTGCCGAGAACTGCGTGGCCGTAACGACGTTAAGCAGTACGGTCTCGAACGCTCCCTACGGGGCACCTGGGGCCACCCCGTAGTATATCAGTCCCCTAGCCTGGGTAAGGAGGAGGCCCAGGTGGTCCATGCTCCTCCAACTATACTCGTGGCTGCTGGAGGCTTCGGCCAAAAGCGGCCGATCATGAAATGAAAATGAACCTAAACAAAATCAAAAACACACATATACAAGCAACGAATCAGGCTGGTGACAAGGAGGACGAACGGCCAGTTATGGACATCGAACTCGGAAAAGAAAGGACGGACAGCGTTGTTGAGGCCCTCGAGGGGATTGAAAGCGAGTCCCCCCTGGCCGCACGAGATGGGCTCATGGAGGGAAAAAATCCATTTAAACCCAGGGCGAGTCTCTGTAGAAGCCCGATAAGGCGGTCCCCCGGGCGGACCACTCAACAGGAAACTGCGAGCGAAGAAAACGAAGTTTTCGTGGTCGAAGTGCCGCAGGCTTCCATCTGTGCCACGAAGACCAAGAGGGCGGAGAATAATACTAGTACCACTACTACCACTACACCCCTGGAAAAAACAGTGAAGATGGCCAAGCCGATCGTTTCGTAATATCAAAGGCCTTACTTATGAAGATGATGCGGCAGGCCAAGGAGGCGTCCCTGGCGGCTAGTGCCATCTACGGCTATGTCTCCACCACAAAAAACGTCAGCAGGTTGTTGAAGGAGAAGAGTGGAATACCACTCGACCACCTGGACAGCCTCACGAAGGGCCTTGATCAGACCCTCCGGAAGGGCCGGGTTAATCCCGGGACGGTGGGTCTAGATAACAAAGAGGCCCCCACTATAGCCATAGGGTATGCGAACGCGAGTACGCAAAGTGAAGGGGCAGACCCGGGAGTGGAGACCGCCGGAGATCAGACCGATGAAGACCAAGGAAAGTGGAGGACAGTCCTGAAACGGCGGACGGCCGCAGGACTAGGTGGGGAGGACCGCGGGACCGGGACACGGGAGAGGGCCATAGGGCCCACAGAAAAAAGAAAAGGGATTTCGCCACCGGAGACAGCTAGGGTGAAGCGTACCCGCCACAATGCACCGACGAGCCGCACCCTGAGGAGGGTAGGGGTAAGCAATAACGAGCCGGATAAAGAGGAGCGGCCAGAAACTATTGGCCTTACGGCGACCGGAGTCAGAAGCCGGACACCCAACCCGCCCCCAGAGTGCTGGGGGCAGGGAGAGCGGGGGAGGGACGTACCGGGGCCCTAGCCCCTTGGCTAGCGCGAGGGCAAATGCCCCGAAATGACGTCCGTGAACGAGGGAGAGAGGGGCTAGTAGAGGAGCGGGTCCATCGGCGCCCTCTGTTTGCTGAGGTGGCTTCAGAACCCCCACTGTATCGCCAGGGGAGGCCGGAACCGGACCACATGTGGCGGGAGAAAGGGGAGCTGGGATATCTCCGGAGAGCGAGGATACCACACTGGGAGTGGCGGGGATATTCGAGTGATGCTTGCTCAGAGGGCGATGTCATGGAGGGCCCCCTCGGGAAGGTGGATGCCATCAAGTCGGGACCCCCGGGGGGTGGGGCCCAGGAAGCAGACCGGAGAAGGCACCGAGAACCGGGGAACATACAGGGGGAGTTGCGGAACCCGCTACTATCACCAGAAGGTCGGAGCGCACCAGGAGAAGGAGGGCGAAGCCGGATGCGGTCCTCGTTAAGATCAGGCAGGGGGCCACGTACTTAGACACGTACAGGGCGATCGCGGCGGACCTGAAAAACCTCCCGAAGGGGGTCAGAGGGGTCCGGAAAACTAGGACTGGGCACCTGCTCATAGAAATGGGCCAAGATAGTAAGGCCGAGGAAATCAGCAAACAGGTCCGAGCGAGACTAGGAGAAGGCTCGGAAGTAAGACTGATGCAAGACACCGTAACCTTCCTGCTGAGGGGCCTGGATCCAATAATCTCCAAAGAGGAGGTGGCGGCAGACCTGGCACAAGCCGGTAAGACGGACCCCACGGAGGTAACAGTAGTATCATTGAGACCAATGCGGGACGGCACCCAGACGGCAGTAGTGAAGGTGCCGGCCAAGAAGGTGACAGATGAGCTGAGAGCCGGGAGGCTCAGGATAGGCCTGGTCATCTGTAGGGCGACGGTACTGCCGGACGTGATTAGATGTTTCAGGTGCCACCAACCTGGACATCTTGGGGCAGACTGCCGTAATGTCAAGGCAGGTAAGACACTTTGTAGAAGGTGCGGCCAGGATGGACACGGCATGGAAGTGTGCAGCAACTCCCCCAGATGCGTTTTATGCACAGGACTGGCCCCGGAGGGACGGTACGTCAGGCACGTGGCCGGGGCATTGAATTGCCCGGCATTCAGAGATGCAATAAGAAAAGAAAAAAATGGCTAAGTACGATAAACGAAGGATAGTTACGGTTTTGCAAATAAATTGAAACCACTGTAGGCTGGCGCAGGAATTACTGGACCGGACTGTAGCCCAGTACAAAGCGGACGCCGTCTGCATCGCCGAGCCATATCGGATAGTAAAAGATGGCTGACGGACACCAGGGGGGACGCGGCGATCTATACCCCACCGGGTAGTGCCCTGGAGGCACATAAGAAGGTAGTGGGAACAGGAGGAGTTCCTGGCATATGCGAACGGACTCGCAGCCGGGACCAGAGAAATTGGGCAGGCGGACTATATGGCTATATCGGGAGACTTTAACGCCAAGTCGCCCGCATGGGGAAGTAGGTCACTGGACCCCAGGGGAGCGGCTATGATGGACCTGGCGTTGGAGAAGGGGCTGACCCCGTTAAATTCCGCGGGGGGCCCGACGTTCGAGCGTAATGGGAGGTCCTCGAAGATTGACTTCGCGATGGTGAGTGCAAAGGCCTACGGGCGACTGGTCCATAGCAGGGTACTGGAGGAGTTCTCGGCATCCGACCATCACTACCTCATCCACGAGTTCCATCAGATGACAGTCACCAATGACAGCGCGGCTAGGTGGTGGTACCCACTAAGGGGACTTGATCAGGAGAGGCTCAAGAGGGCGTATGAGGAGGCCAGGGGCAAGGCGTTTGGGGCCAACCTTGAGGTACGAACGGAGGATCCCGCCCTCCCAGAGGTCTATACGGACATGCTGAAGGGCATGTGCGAGGCGGTCCTCCGGAAGTCGTCAGCCAATAGAGGGGGTAAGCCCTGCTACTGGTGGACGGAGGAAATAGCAGACAGGAGGAAGGCGGCCAATAGACTACGGAGGAAGGCGCAGCGGGCCACCAGGAGCAATGGACAGGATAAAGAGGAGCGGACACGGGAGTTCAGGAGTGCCAGAAAAGAGCTACGCAATGCGATAAGGCAGTCCAAATTAAAAAAATGGACCGAGTTTTGCGAGTCCCTGGAAAGTGATCCTTGGGGCCAGCCATATCGGGTGGTCACGCGACGCTTGAAGAGGACGGGTACGCCCCCCATATCTGATAATTTGAAAAATGATATCATAGAGACGCTCTTCGTCGTGGACCCGCCTTTAGGGATGCCGGGAGAGACAGTGTGGGAGTTAAATCGGGAAGCAACGGTAGTGCCGCCAGTAACAGCGAAAGAGATACTTGCAGCGTCGAGAAGGATCAAACCTAAGAAGGCTGCTGGAGTCGATAAGATCCCTCCGGGTATAATCAAAACCTTAGGAGCTATAGCGCCGGGGGATATGGCTAGGGTATTCACGGCGACAATGAGAACGGGCATACCAGCCGAATGGAAGACCGCAAGGCTGGTCTGTGTGAAGAAGCCGGACAAAGATGGAACCAAGCCGGCTGACTTCCGCCCGATCTGCATCCTCCCGGCGCTATCGAAAGCCTGGGAGTACGTAATCAAATCAAGAATAGAGGCGTTCCTGGGCCCGGGAAGCCTCCACCCCAGACAATACGGGTTCCGGAGGGGGAGGTCTACTCATGATGCCCTCAACAAACTGAACGAAGTGGTAGAGGACGCCAGACGAAGGAACCTGTTTTCTGCAGCCGTCACGTTCGATATCAAGAATTCGTTCAACACCCTCCCCTGGGAAGAGGTGATAGAGGAGAGTAGGAGCAGGGGGATGCCCTTCTACCTCCAGAATGTGTTGCGGAGCAACCTCAGCAAGAGGGCCGTTGTCGCAGATACTGAAACGGGCACGAAGAAGGTGGCAATATATGCGGAGGTACCACAGGGATCGGTACTGGGACCGCTACTCTGGAATCTAGTATACGACGGAGTTCTCCAAAGGGCTGGGTACAGTTCAATATTAATCGCGTTTGCGGATGACCTGCTACTCCTGACCACAGGTAGAGACCAGGAGAGGCTGCGCAAGAATGTCGCGGGGATACTCCCACTCATTCTCGACTGGTTTAGGAAAAAGGGCCTACAGGTATGCCCGGAGAAGACGCAGGCGATGTTGCTGACAAGGAAGCGGATACCGACGGGTATGACATTTGCAATGACCAGCGGTACGGTGGTAGCGGCAGAAGAGATAAAATATTTAGGAGTCGTCATCGATACCCGAAGATCATTCGTCGGACACATCACCAGGGCGGTAAATAAGGCCACCAAACGGATGTCGGCGCTGATTCCACTGCTGCCCAACTGTGGGGGACCGGGGTAGGGATGCAGGCGTCTATACGAATCCGTATGGGCGTCGGTGGCCCTGTACGGGGCCCCTCTGTGGGGCAGCCCAGTATTAGACAGGAGGACCCTGGTGGCTGCACTAAAGAGAGCACACAAGATACCGGTGATACGTGTGGCCTGCTGCTACCGTACCGTGGCGTACGAAGCAGCGTGCGTGCTGGCTCGCACGCTACCAATACATTTACAAGTTAAAGAAAGGATTCGATGGTACTCTGAGACCAGAGGGTGCAGGACAAGGGAAACCCTGGACAGCGGCTCGGGGAGGGCGGCGGATAGGAAAGAACTTAGGAACCGCATCCTACAGATATGGGAGGAGGAATGGGAGAGGTTTAACCCCGATAATTGGACGAGGAGGCTGATCCCGGACCTCAGACTTTGGCTCAGTGGTCGAGACAAAGGGGAGGTCAACCACCATGTGTCGCAACTCCTATCCGGCCATGGTGTCTTCAACGAGTACAGGACGCGTATAAGGAAAGCGAAGGATGCAAGGTGCTGGGACTGTGGCAACCCGTCCGATAATGCCGAACACCTGCTGCTGCACTGCCCTAGGTGGAGACATGAACGGGAGAAACTGGAGGAGGCCCTGGGGGCGGGGCTGACTACCGGAGAACTCATTAGGCGAGCGCTTAGCAGCAAAGCAGCCTGGGTGGCGCTGGGGAACTTCGCCAGGGAAGCGATGAGCCATAGAATCAAGAAAGAGAACGAGGAAGAGAGACGGGAGAGGTCGCATGCGGAGGCCAACCCGGCGAGCCAGGAATCTCGGAACTACCAAGCGGGAACCGAAGAAGGGGTTCTGGCCCAGGGAGGCTCTGAGCCAGGACCAATAGCAGCCGTCTCACTGGACCACTCAACAAGGGGCCGACTGGGACCCAGTCCACCCACCGAGAAACATATGTAGCTACTACTTATCGATTAGGTAACGACGTATTGACTATATCCAGGGTAATCACCGTACTTAGCGTACGTAGCTAGTTAGCCATCATATATTAATTTAAGATACCCTGGTACTTATTAATTAGTGACGATCTGTGCGTGTACTAACGCACGTAGCTTTCCAGCTATTTTACGATACCGTAGTTCTTGTATTCTAGTCTATTTTATTTTGTGCTCTATTTATTCTGTTTTTTACTCCATGACATGGTATATCCTTTTATTCTCGGACCTAATTCTCTATGACGTATCTATTTATTTATTATTTACTCAGTTATTTGTCTATCAATTTATTTATTTATTTATTTAATTACTTATTTATTTATATAATTATTTACATATTTATTAATTTATTTATTCAGTTACTTATCTATCAATCTATCTCTTTTTGTATCTAAACTCTATCTTACTTTGGTACCTCAGTTAGATAGGGGTATTAGTATCTGTTATACCTACTGCTTGGTCTATTTTACACATATGTATGTGTATATACATGTGTATATACATATGTATATACCACGACAGAGGAGGGTGCGGTAACGCACATTAGCTCTAGTAACTCTGGAATAAAGTATGTATGCTCGTCCCGGGGCCGGTGTGCCGGGCATTCCTCCCTGTATGCGAAAGCGGGCCGGGGAGGAATGAGAGGGTTGGATGGAGGGTGTAAAAAAAAAAAAAAGGGTTTGGTTTAGGTTTCCCCTACTAGGAGCCGCCACCTTGACGTGGTGTAGGGGCTTAAGTAGCCGTAATGAGGCCCAAGACCATACCGGCGGGAGCTTCATTCCCGGCAGGTCCAACCATGCCAGAAGGGCTTGGGCGGAACGGCGAAAACTAAGCAGCGGCTCAACGTGGCAAGCCAAGGTGGAAGGTATCGTGCCGATGGCTGAATGGTCGGGGCGACGGTATAAATGTCCCGGTCACGAGCGATCCCTGCGGGGCACCTGGGGCCACCCCGCAGTATCCCAGTCCCCTAGCCCGGGTAAGGAGGAGGCCCGGGTGGTCCTTAGTTCCTCCATTTAAAACTGTGGCCGCTGGAGGCTTCGGCCGAAGGGGGCCGATTATGAAAATGATGCCAACAAAACAACGAAAAAACGATAACTGTGACCTTATAGAACAGGACAACAACGACTTACAGGACCAAGGCGACTCGAGCGGGACTGTGGGGATGGTGACTGGTGAAGCGGCTCCGGCGAGCAAGGGGATCAATCTCCCCGAGCGTCTGGGACCGCTAAAAGAAGCGGGGAATCCGTTTAAACCGAGGGCCAGCCTGAGCCGGAGCCCGATCAGACCAGCTACTGGCCCGAGCAGGGTGGCCGGAACGAGCGAGGAACCGGAGGAAATTTTCATCCTGGAGGAACCACAAAAGGCTTCACCATCGGGAAAGGCTCGGAAGGCCCCAGCAGCCGAGGAGGTGCAGAAATCCCCCGCAGCCGGGGAGGCTCCGAGGCTCCCAACTATCGAGAAATCCACCCCGACGGCGGAACCGGCGATGGGAAACAGGAGGGGCGATAAGGAAGATGCGGGGGTGGTCATCCAGACAGCGGCTCTCCTCAAGATGATAAAGCAGGCCGGGGAAGCGGCCCGGGCTGCAAATGCCATCTATGAATAATGTGAGCAGACTCCTTAAGGAAAAGAGCGGCGCCGCGTTAAATTATCTAGGGACCCTGACTAAGGGGCTGGAGCAGTCCTTCCGGAACGGCCGTATGGGATCTGGGGCCATCCGGGCGGAGGACATGGGGATCCCGGCACGGGCCAAATCTACTACGAGCGTGCCCACCCAAACAGGGACCGACGGCGCTAGCTCCGGGACAGCCCAACCAGCGAGACCTGACGACGACGAATGGGTATCCGTGGCGAGGAAGCGTACCCCTGCGGACCATAAGGGGGCGGACTTAGAACCCAGTCAAACCGGGAGGACAGTTGCGAGCGCCAAAAGGAAGGAGATAACGCCGCCCGAGACCAGGAGGGTCAAGCGCACCTGCCCCAACGCCCCCTCAAACGGACCCCAACGACGGCACGTGTGGAGTCCCGGGGACCCCGAAGGGGCGTTGTTGGGCGGCCTCGATGAGCACACGCCGCCTCGTCCGAGAAGAAGAGGACCGGCCAGCCGGCGATATGAGGAGTATGTGGTCGAGGAAAGCGGGAACGCTCCGCGGGAGAACCTCCCCACCAGACTGCTGCGCGGCAGACACCACCGGTATACCGAGAGGGACCGGTGGGAGCGGTCACCCGATGAGGACAGGGACCTTAGACGCCCCCTCTACGCCGAGGTGGCGGGCGACCCCCCACCCCTCACGCTTCGCAGATGGGAGAAGAGAGGGTAAGCGCACATTAGGGAGTGTGGAACTCACCTACATGCGCCGCGCGAGAATTCCCCACTGGGAATGGAAGGGGTACACCAGTGATGACACCTCCAAGGACGAGGAGGGCGTAGCCACCCTAAATGTCGCGGCGAACGAGGAGGCGCGCTTTAAACAGCCACCGCCCAGGGGGAATAACCAACGCCTAAAAAGCGAGGGGAAACGGCAGCCCGAAGGCAGTAGAGGAAACGCTACATACCAAGACCGTCCTCATTAAGGTAGGGGAGGGGTCCACCTACGTCGACACCTATAGGAAAATAGCTAGCGGCTTCAAGAGCCTCCCCAAGGGGGCGAGGGGAGTGCGCAAGACCAGGACCGGCCACCTATTAATAGAGATGGGCACGGATGGTGAATCGGAGGACGTCGGCCGCCTCGTCCGGACGAAACTGGGCGGAGACGCCGACGTTAAACTCTTGCTGAGTACAGTTACTGTCCAATTGAGGGGCCTCGACCCCATCATCACTAAGGAAGAAGTGGCGGCCGACCTGGCCGAAGCGGGCAGAGCGAATGTAGCGGAAATAGCTGTGCTGTCGCTGCGTCAAATGCGCGATGGCACTCAGACTGCCATAGAAAGGGTGCCGGCGAAGAAGATGACCGGGGAATTGAGGGGTGGAAAAATCAGGGTCGGCCTGGTTATTTGCAAGGCCAGGGTCCTCCCGGAGATTACCAGGTGCTTTAGGTGCCACCAGCCCCGTCATGTGGGGGCGGACTGCCGAAACCTTGAGTCGGGGAGGTCCCTCTGCAGGAAGTGCGGACAGGAGGGGCACGTCATGGAAACATGCAACAACTCCCCTAGGTGCGTTCTATGCACAGGACGGGTCCCAGAGGGCCAGAACGTCAGGCACGTGGCCGGGGCCCTGAACTGCCCGGCATTCAGAGGCGCAACAAGAAAACACAAAAATGGCTAAGGACGATGAGCGAAGAATAGTTATGCTGCTACAAATAAATCTAAATAGATGCAGGCTGGCGCAAGAATTACTGGGCCGGGCGGTCGCCCAGTATAAAGTGGACGCAGTCTGCATCGCGGAGCCGTACCGGATAATGGAAGGATGGCTGGCAGATACCCGGGGGGGTGCGGCGATCTATACCCCACCGGGTAGTGCCCTGGAGGCACACAAGGAGGTCGTAGCGGGTACTGCTCCCCAAATATCAAGCACGAGGAGTTCCTGGTGTACGCGAACGGACTCGCAGCCGGGATCAGAGAAATGGGACAGGCGGACTATGTGGCAATAGCGGGCGATTTCAATGCCAAGTCGCCCGCATGGGGCAGCAGGTCCCTGGACCCCAGGGGAGCGGTCATGATGGACCTGGCGCTGGAGAAGGGGCTGACCCCGATAAAGTCCGCGGGGGGCCCGACGTTTGAGCGCAACGGGAGGTCCTCGAAGATAGACTTCGTGATGGGGAGCACCGAGGCTCACGGGCGACTGGCCCCTAGCAGGGTCCTTGACGAGTTCTCGGCATCCGACCACCATTACCTCACCCACGAGTTTCGCCAGCCAATAGACACCAATGGCAGTGCGGCAAGGTGGTATTACACACTACGGGGACTGGACCAGGAGAGGCTGAAGAGGGCGTACGAGGAGGCCAGGGACAAGGTGTTCGGGGCCCATATAGTGGAACAGACGGAGGAACCCGCCCTCCCTGAGACATATACGGACATGCTGAAGGGCATGTGCGAGGCGGTCCTCCGGAAGTCAGCAGCCAGGAAAGGGGGTAAGCCCTGCTATTGGTGGACAGAGGAGATAGCGGACAGGAGGAAGGCGGCTAACAGACTGCGGGGAAAGGCGCAGCGTACCACCAAGAGCAATGGGCAGGACAAAGAGGAGCAGATACGGGAGTTTAAGAGGGCCAGGAAAGAACTCCGCATAGCGATACGGCGGAACAAGGTGAAAAAATGGATGGAGTTCTGCGAGACCCTGGAAAAAGATCCCTGGGGCCAGCCATATAGGGTGGTCACGCGGCGCTTGAAGAGGACGGGCACGCCTCCTATATCGGACGATTTAAAAAATGAAATTATGGAGACACTCTTTGTCGTCGACCCTCCCTCAGGGATACCGGGAGAGACTATGGTAGATTTAAACCGAGATGCACCGGAAGTGCCGCCCGTAACAACGGAAGAAATACTCGCTGTGGCGAGGAGGATCAAACCCAAAAAGGCGGCGGGAGTCGACAAGATCCCTCCGGGCGTAATTAAAACCCTAGCAGCCAAAGTGCCTGGGGATCTAGCAAAAGTGTTCACGGCGACGATGACAACGGGGGTCCCAGCCGAATGGAAGACGGCGAGGCTGGTCTGCGTGAAGAAGCCGGATAAGGACGGAACCAAGCCTTCTGACTTCAGAACGATCTGCGTTCTCCCGGCGCTGTCGAAAGCCTGGGAGTATGTGGTTAAATCCAGGATAGAGGCGTTCCTGGGCCCGAGAGGCCTCCATCCCAGACAATACGGGTTTCGTGGGAGGAGGTCCACGCAAGACGCTCTCTATAAACTGAACGAAGTAGTAGAGGATGCTAGACGCAGGAATTTGATATATGCAGCCGTCACATTCGATATTAAAAACGCGTTCAACACCCTCCCCTGGGAAGGGGTGATAGAGGAGAGTAGAACCAGGGGCATGCCGATCTACCTCCAGAAGGTGCTGAGGAGCTACCTCAGTGAGAGAGCAGTAGTCGTGGACACCGAGACGGGTACGAAGAAGGTGGCGATATACGCGGGGGTACCCCAGGGTTCGGTATTGGGACCGTTATTGTGGAACCTCGTATACGACGGAGTTCTACAGACGACTGGGTTCAGCTCGATACTAATTGCGTTCGCGGATGACTTACTGCTCCTAACCACAGGAAGAGCTGCAGAAGAATGTCGCTGGGATACTCCCTCACATTCTCGACTGGTTCAGGAAGAAGAGCCTACGGGTATGCCCAGAGAAGACCCAAGCGATATTGCTGACCAGGAAACGGATACCGGCGGGTGTGACATTTGCCATGACCAGCGGTACCTAGGAGTCGCTATAGATACCAGAAGATCATACGTCAGCCACATTACCAGGGCGGTGAATAAGGCCACCCGGCGGATGTCGGCGCTGATCCCTCTGCTACCAAACTGCGGGGGACCGGGGCAGGGATGCAGGCGTCTATACGAAGCCGTATGGACGTCGGTGGCCTTATACGGGGCCCCCTTATGGGGTAGCCCAGTATTAGACAGGAGGACCCTGGTGGTGGCACTAAGGAGAGCACACAAGGTACCAGTGGTACGGGTGGCCTGCTGTTACCGTACCGTGGCGTACGAAGCAGCGTGCGTACTGGCCCGAACGCTACAGATACACTTTCAAGTCAAAGAAAGGATCCGATGGTACTCTGAGACTAGGGGAAGTCAACAATCACGTGTCGCAACTCCTATCTGGCCATGGAGTCTTTAATGAGTATAGGGTACGCATAAGAAAAGCGGAGAATACGAGATGCTGGGACTGTGGCTACCCGATTGAAAATGCGGAACACCTGCTGCTGTACTGCCCAAGGTGGAGAGCTGAACGGGAGAAATTGGAGGAGGCCCTGGTTGCGAGGCTGAGCACCGAGGACCTTATTAGGCGAGCGCTTAGTAGCAAAGCAGCCTGGGCAGCGCTGGGAAACTTCGCCAGGGAAACGATGGACTATAGGATCAAGAAAGAAAATGAAGATGAGAGACGGGAGAGGTCCCATGCGGAGGCGAACCCGGCGGGACAGGAACCCCGGAACCACCAAACGGGAGCCGATGAGGGGGTTGTAGCCCAGGGAAGCGGTGAGTCAGGACCTATAGCAGCGGACTCACTGGACCACCCAACAAGGGACCGGCCGGGACACTGACACTGACCTAGCTTATCTACTGAGATACTCATGTATCTATTATTTATTGATTATTTATTGACGTATTGACTATATTCTTGGTTACCACCGCACTTAGCTAGTTAGCTATTTTATATTTATTTAGACATCTATGTATTTTATTTATTATTGACTACATTCGCGTGTACTAACGCACTTAACTATCTAGCTATTTTATTTGATTTTATTTTATATTTTATTTTATTTTATTTTATGCTATATCTATTTAGAGATTTTATTTATTTATTCACTTTTATTGACTACCATCGCACCTAGCTATTTTACTTAGGTACGTATTACGTATTTATCCACGGACCTAATTCTTCATTATGTATTTATTTATTTATTTATCCATCTATTTATTTCTTATTGTAACTATATTCTACTCAGGTTTTTTTTTCTTTTCTTTTCTTTTTTTTTCTCTTCTTTTTTACACATTTATATGTGTATATGCGCGATAGTGAGGCCTAGGCGAAGGCATATCGATAGACGTGGGTGCGGCAACGCACATTAGTTCTAGAAACATTTGAATAAAGAATATATTGTTCGCCCCGGGGCCGGTGTGCCGGGCATTCCTCCCTGTATGCGAAAGCGGGCCGGGGAAGAATGAGAGGGATGGATGGAGGGATTAAAAAAAAAAAAAAAGTTTGGTTTAGGTTTGGATTTTATCACATAGTCGTGTCGGTTGGGTCTGGATTATGTCGTACATAAATTTTGGATGGGTTTGGGTTTGGTTTGGATTTTATCACATGGTCGTGCCGGTTGCAGATCTTGATTTAAGAGGGGGCGGTCGAGAGCGGCGTCTAGTGCTACACAGCGATACACAGCGCGTGGAAAAGGTAAATAGCGTGATTCCGAGTATCCTACAACCATTTATCGTTATATCGAACGATTACAAGGGCTGGATAGTGAATCCTTAGGCAATTTCGATACACAGCGCGTAGAAAAGGTAAATATCGCGATTCCGAGTCTCTTACAACCCTTTATCGTTATATCGGACGATTACGAGGGCTGGAAACTCCATCCTTAGCCAATTTCGATACACAGCGCGTGGATATTATAAATATCGCGATTCCGAGTATCCTAGAACCATTTATCGTTATAACGAACGATTACGAGGGCTGGAAATTGAATCCTTAGCCAATTTCGATACACAGCGCGTGGATATTGTAAATATCGTGATTCCGAGTCTCCTAGAACAATTTATCGTTATATCGGACAATTACGAGGGCTGGAAAGTGAATCCTTAGCCAATTTCGATACACAGCGCGTAGAAAAGGTAAATATCGCGATTCCGAGTCTCCTAGAACCATTTATCGTTATAACGAACGATTACGAGGGCTGGAAAGTGAATCCTTAGCCAATTTCGATACACAGCGCGTAGAAAAGGTAAATATCGCGATTCCGAGTCTCTTACAACCCTTTATCGTTATATCGGACGATTACGAGGGCTGGAAACTCCATCCTTAGCCAATTTCGATACACAGCGCGTGGATATTATAAATATCGCGATTCCGAGTATCCTAGAACCATTTATCGTTATAACGAACGATTACGAGGGCTGGAAGGTGAATCCTTAGCTTCTTTCCATACACAGCGCGTGAAAAGGTAAATATCGCGATTCCGATTGTCCTAGAGCCATTTATCGTTATATCGGACGATTCCGAGGGCTGGGAAGTGAATCCTTAGCCAATTTCGATACACAGCCCGTGGAAAAGGTAAATATCGCGATTCCGTGTCTCCCAGAGCCATTCATCGTTATATCGGACGATTACGAGGGCTGGAAAGTGAATCCTTAGCCAATTTCAATACACAGCGCTTGGAAAAGGTAAATATTGCGATTCCGAGTCTCCTACAACCATTTATCGTTATATCGGACGATTCCAAAGGCTGGGAAGTGCATCCTTAACTTCCTTCGATTCACAGCACGTGGAAAAGGTAAATATCGCGATTCCGAGTCCCCTAGAACCATTTATCGTTATATCGGACGATTACGACGGCTAGGAAGTGAATCCTTAGCCAATTTCGATACACAGCGCGTGGAAAAGGTAAATATCGCGATTCCGAGTCTCCTACAACCATTTATCGTTATATCGGACGATTACGAGGGCTGGAAACTGCATCCTTAGCCAATTTCGATACACAGCGCGTGGATATTGTAAATATCGCGATTCCGATTGTCCTACAACCATTTATCGTTATATCGGACGATTCCAAAGGCTGGGAAGTGCATCCTTAACTTCCTTCGATTCACAGCACGTGGAAAAGGTAAATATCGCGATTCCGAGTCCCCTAGAACCATTTATCGTTATATCGGACGATTACGACGGCTAGGAAGTGAATCCTTAGCCAATTTCGATACACAGCGCGTGGAAAAGGTAAATATCGCGATTCCGAGTCTCCTACAACCATTTATCGTTATATCGGACGATTACGAGGGCTGGAAACTGCATCCTTAGCCAATTTCGATACACAGCGCGTGGATATTGTAAATATCGCGATTCCGATTGTCCTAGAGCCATTTATCGTTATATCGGACGATTCCGAGGGCTGGGAAGTGAATCCTTAGCCAATTTCGATACACAGCCCGTGGAAAAGGTAAATATCGCGATTCCGTGCCTCCCAGAGCCATTTATCGTTATATCGGACGATTACGAGAGCTGGAAAGTGAATCCTTAGCCAATTTCAATACACAGCGCTTGGAAAAGGTAAATATCGCGATTCCGAGTCTCCTAGAGCGATTTATCGTTATATCGGACGATTGCGACGGTTAGGAAGTACATCCTTAACTTCTTTCCATACACAGCGCGTGGATATTGTAAATATCGCGATTCCGAATCTCCTACAACCATTTATCGTTATATCGGACGATTCCGAGGGCTGGGAAGTGAATCCTTAGCCAATTTCGATACACAGCCCGTGGAAAAGGTAAATATCGCGATTCCGTGTCTCCTAGAGCGATTTATCGTTATATCGGACGATTGCGAGGGCTGGGAAGTGAATACTTAGCTTCTTTCCATACACAGCGCGTGGAAAAGGTAAATATCGCGATTCTGAGTGTCCTAGAGCTATTTATCGTTATATCGGACGATTCCAAAGGCTGGGAAGTGCATCCTTAACTTCCTTCGATTCACAGCATGTGGAAAAGGTAAATATCGCGATTCCGAGTCCCCTAGAACCATTTATCGTTATATCGGACGATTACGACGGCTAGGAAGTGAATCCTTAGCCAATTTCGATACACAGCCCGTGGAAAAGGTAAATATCGCGATTCCGTGTCTCCTAGAGCGATTTATCGTTATATCGGACGATTGCGAGGGCTGGGAAGTGAATACTTAGCTTCTTTCCATACACAGCGCGTGGAAAAGGTAAATATCGCGATTCCGTGTGACCTAGAGCCATTTATCGTTATATCGGACGATTCCAAGGGCTCGGAAGTGCATCCTTAACTTTTTTCGATACACAGCGCGTGGGAAAGGTAAATATCGCGATTCCGAGTGTCCTAGAGCGATTTATCGTTATATCGGACGATTACGAGGGCTGGGAAGTGCATCCTTAACTTCTTTCGACACACAGAACGTGGAAAAGGTAAATATCGCGGTTCCGAGTGTCCTAGAGCGATTTATCGTTATATCAGACGATTACCACGGCTAGGTAGTACATCCTTAACTTTTTTCGATACACAGCGCTTGGAAAAGGTCAATGTCATCATTCCGAGTGTCCTAGAGTGATTCATCGTTATATCGGACGATTACGAGAGCTAGGAAGTGAATCCTTAGCCAATTTCGATTCACAGCGCCTGGAAAAGGTAAATATCGCGATTCCGCGAGTCCCAGAGCCATTTATCGTTATATCGGACGATTCCGAGGACTGGAAAGTGCATCCTTAACTTCTTTCGATACACAGCGCGTGGAAAATGTAAATATCGCGAATCCGAGTCACCTACAGTGATTTATCGTTATATCGGACGATTGCGAGGGCTGGGAAGTGAATCCTTAGCCATTTTCGATACACAGCGCGTGGATATTGTAAATATCGCGATTCCGCGTCTCCTAGATCCATTTATCGTTATATCGGACGATTACGAGGGCTGGAAATTGAATCCTTAGCCAATTTCGGTACACAGCGCGCGGATATTGTAAATATCGCGACTCCGAGTCTCCTAGAACCATTTATCGTTATAACGAACGATTACGAGAGCTGGAAAGTGAATCCTTAGCTTCTTTCCATACACAGCGCGTGGAAAAGGTAAATATCGCGATTCCGATTGTCCTAGAGCCATTTATCGTTATATCGGACGATTCCGAGGGCTGGGAAGTGAATCCTTAGCCAATTTCGATACACAGCCCGTGGAAAAGGTAAATATCGCGATTCCGTGTCTCCCAGAGCCATTCATCGTTATATCGGACAATTACGAGGGCTGGAAAGTGAATACTTAGCTTCTTTCCATACACAGCGCGTGGAAAAGGTAAATATCGCGATTCCGAGTCTCCTACAACCATTTATCGTTATATCGGACGATTGCGAGGGCTGGGAAGTGAATACTTAGCTTCTTTCCATACACAGCGCGTGGAAAAGGTAAATATCGCGATTCTGAGTGTCCTAGAGCTATTTATCGTTATACCGGACGATTACGAGGGCTGGAAAGTGTATCCTTAACGAATTTCGATACACAGCGCGTGGAAAAGGTAAATAGCGTGATTCCGAGTCTCCTACAACCATTTATCGTTATATCGGACGATTACGAGGGCTGGAAAGTGAATCCTTAGCCAATTTCGATACACAGCGCGTGGTTATTGTAAATATCGCGATTCCGAGTCTTCTAGAACCATTTATCGTTATATCGAACAATTACAAGGGCTGGATAGTGAATCCTTAGGCAATTTCGATACACAGCGCGTTTGAAAAGGTAAATATCGAAATTCCGAGTCTCCTAGAACAATTTATCGTTATATCGGACGATTACGAGGGCTGGAAAGTGAATCCTTAGCCAATTTCGGTACACAGCGCGCGGATATTGTAAATATCGCGATTCCGAGTCTCCTAGAACCATTTATCGTTATAACGAACGATTACGAGGGCTGGAAAGTGAAACCTTAGCCAATTTCGAAACACAGCGCGTGGAAAAGGTAAATATCGCGATTCCGAGTCTCCTACAACCATTTATTGTTATATCGGACGATTACGAGGGCTGGAAACTGCATCCTTAGCCAATTTCGATACACAGCGCGTGGATATTGTAAATATCGCGATTCCGATTGTCCTAGAGCCATTTATCGTTATATCGGACGATTCCGAGGGCTGGGAAGTGAATCCTTAGCCAATTTCGATACACAGCGCGCGGATATTGTAAATATCGCGACTCCGAGTCTCCTAGAACCATTTATCGTTATAACGAACGATTACGAGGGCTGGAAAGTGAAACCTTAGCCAATTTCCATACACAGCGCGTGGATATTGTAAATATCGCGATTCCGATTGTCCTAGAGCCATTTATCGTTATATCGGACGATTCCGAGGGCTGGGAAGTGAATCCTTAGCCAATTTCGATACACAGCCCGTGGAAAAGGTAAATATCGCGATTCCGTGTCTCCTAGAGCGATTTATCGTTATATCGGACGATTGCGAGGGCTGGGAAGTGAATACTTAGCTTCTTTCCATACACAGCGCGTGGAAAAGGTAAATATCGCGATTCTGAGTGTCCTAGAGCTATTTATCGTTATATCGGACGATTCCAAAGGCTGGGAAGTGCATCCTTAACTTCCTTCGATTCACAGCATGTGGAAAAGGTAAATATCGCGATTCCGAGTCCCCTAGAACCATTTATCGTTATATCGGACGATTACGACGGCTAGGAAGTGAATCCTTAGCCAAATTCGATACACAGCGCGTGGAAAAGCTAAATATCGCGATTCCGAGTCTCCTAGAGCGATTTATCGTTATATCGGACGATTGCGAGGGCTGGGAAGTGAATACTTAGCTTCTTTCCATATACAGCGCGTGGAAAAGGTAAATATCGCGATTCTGAGTGTCCTAGAGCTATTTATCGTTATATCGGACGATTCCAAAGGCTGGGAAGTGCATCCTTAACTTCCTTCGATTCACAGCATGTGGAAAAGGTAAATATCGCGATTCCGAGTCCCCTAGAACCATTTATCGTTATATCGGACGATTACGACGGCTAGGAAGTGAATCCTTAGCCAAATTCAATACACAGCGCTTGGAAAAGGTAAATATCGCGATTCCGATTGTCCTAGAGCGATTTATCGTTATATCGGACGATTGCGAGGGCTGGGAAGTGAATACTTAGCTTCTTTCCATACACAGCGCGTGGAAAAGGTAAATATCGCGATTCTGAGTGTCCTAGAGCTATTTATCGTTATATCGGACGATTCCAAAGGCTGGGAAGTGCATCCTTAACTTCCTTCGATTCACAGCATGTGGAAAAGGTAAATATCGCGATTCCGAGTCCCCTAGAACCATTTATCGTTATATCGGACGATTACGACGGCTAGGAAGTGAATCCTTAGCCAAATTCAATACACAGCGCTTGGAAAAGGTAAATATCGCGATTCCGATTGTCCTAGAGCGATTTATCGTTATATCGGACGATTGCGAGGGCTGGGAAGTGAATACTTAGCTTCTTTCCATACAGAGCGCGTGGAAAAGGTAAATATCGCGATTCTGAGTGTCCTAGAGCTATTTATCGTTATATCGGACGATTCCAAAGGCTGGGAAGTGCATCCTTAACTTCCTTCGATTCACAGCATGTGGAAAAGGTAAATATCGCGATTCCGAGTCCCCTAGAACCATTTATCGTTATATCGGACGATTACGACGGCTAGGAAGTGAATCCTTAGCCAAATTCAATACACAGCGCTTGGAAAAGGTAAATATCGCGATTCCGAGTCTCCTAGAGCGATTTATCGTTATATCGGACGATTGCGAGGGCTGGGAAGTGAATACTTAGCTTCTTTCCATATACAGCGCGTGGAAAAGGTAAATATCGCGATTCTGAGTGTCCTAGAGCTATTTATCGTTATATCGGACGATTCCAAAGGCTGGGAAGTGCATCCTTAACTTCCTTCGATTCACAGCATGTGGAAAAGGTAAATATCGCGATTCCGAGTCCCCTAGAACCATTTATCGTTATATCGGACGATTACGACGGCTAGGAAGTGAATCCTTAGCCAAATTCGATACACAGCGCGTCGAAAAGGTAAATATCGCGATTCCGTGTGACCTAGAGCCATTTATCGTTATATCGGACGATTCCAAGGGCTCGGAAGTGCATCCTTAACTTTTTTCGATACACAGCGCGTGGGAAAGGTCAATATCATCATTCCGAGTGTCCTAGAGTGATTCATCGTTATATCGGACGATTACGAGAGCTAGGAAGTGAATCCTTAGCCAATTTCGATTCACAGCGCGTGGAAAAGGTAAATATCGCGATTCCGCGAGTCCTAGAGCCATTTATCGTTATATCGGACGATTCCGAGGACTGGGAAGTGCATCCTTAACTTCTTTCGATACACAGCGCGTGGAAAAGGTAAATATCGCGAATCCGAGTCACCTACAGTGATTTATCGTTATATCGGACGATTGCGAGGGCTGGGAAGTGAATCCTTAGCCATTTTCGATACACAGCGCTTGGAAAAGGTAAATATCGCGATTCCGAGTGTCCTAGAGCGATTTATCGTTATATCGGACGATTGCGACGGTTAGGAAGTACATCCTTAACTTCTTTCCATACACAGCGCGTGGATATTGTAAATATCGCGATTCCGAATCTCCTACAACCATTTATCGTTATATCGGACGATTACGAGGGCTCGAAAGTGAATACTTAGCCAATTTCGATACACAGCGCGTGGAAAAGGTAAATATCGCGATTCCGAGTCTCCTACAACCATTTATCGTTATATCGGACGATTACGAGGGCTGGAAAACGAATCCTTAGCCATTTTCGATACACAGCGCGTGGATATTGTAAATATCGCGATTCCGAGTCTCCTAGAGCGATGTATCGTTATATCGAACGATTGCGTGTGCTGAAAAGTGAATCCTTAGCCTCTGTTAATACAGAACGTGCGCAACGGGTGAATATCGCAATTCCAAGCCTCGAAGAGTGATTTATCATTATATCGAATGATTTCGAGAGCTGGAAAGGGAATCCTTAGCTTCTGTTGGTATAGAACGTGCGCAACGGGTGAATATTGGCAATCCTTGAGAAGGATTGTATAGAGATCTAACTAACTTTCGTAATTAGTATTTTCTAACGGTGTGGCGCGCCTTAACCCGGTGTTCCCGCAACATTCGCGAATATTATAAATCTAAAATGTCAAACACGACTATGTATGGCCGTGCAGCTGCGTTTTGCACCTCTGCGATATTAAAGTCTTATTAAATTCAATCGCAAGGGTCCACGTTATAAGGTTGAGGAATAGCTGAATTAAGAAGTGTAATTAGGTGAAATACGAATATATTCTATAATTAGTAATACACTGACCTTATTTAAGTAAGTTAACGTAAAAATTTTTGATTGCTGGGTTTGGAATGTAGAGTATGAAATCGAACTTTAGATAGAGAGCGGATATCTGAACATGAAATAGAACTTAAACTGAACTTATTCTACGACTGACCTTCTTGTCAGAAGGAGCCGGCTGAACTAACTTGACTTGAACTCGGTACGATAGACTTCCTTGTCAGAAGAAGTCGTACCGTGGACTAACTTGAAACTGCAGGATGCAGCTATCTACATCCACTCTGCGTTTACATTGGTGACGTAGGGTTTCAATAACAAAGTGCGTATCGCTATGGGATAGGAATGTGTAATTGGAGCTGGTGGAACATATCGCTATGTGAACGTATGCAGGAGTCCGCTTGAGATTACGCCTTATCGCTATGTTTACAATACTACATCTTATAAGTCGTCTAAGGCGAATGTTTATAAGATAGCGAAGTACTGAATATCGCTGAGATCATAATGGCTTATATTAGTATCGGATATGTGAAGCTTATTCTTAGTGGTTATATAACTGAACGTTGAAATAGATATAGTATATTATCTTATCAGCTAACTCCAACGTCGCGACCGACGTCACAAGTCCCTTTCCTGAGACGATAAAATTGCACGTCGGAAAATTAGTTCACAAAGGAGAGTTTTCTTAAAATTAGTAAACGTCTGAATTATCCGTTCCTCGGAAATAGTCTGTTCGCGTTAACACTCTTTTCAATTTCGCTTCGAGGATTCTGTCACTTTTAGTGCCTTTGGGGGGTTGGCAAGTTTCGGGTTCGCGTTGGGGGCACATTTTGCACGAATCGCTGATTCTTCGTTCCTCTGTTTTAGGAAAATGCATAAATGTGGCGACCATTAATCGTAGACTCCACCCATAGGCTGCATGAAGAGCAATCCCGTTTAATATGGAAGTTATTACTATTTTAATAAGGCGAAATGTGATGTAGATTCCAATGATTCCGGCACTCAATGAACCGAATTTTATAGATCCAGCCCATAGGCCTTATTGATAGCTTCTTCCCCGAAAAGGTTCGCCATATGCAGTGAACCTTGTGCGAATTGTTGTCCTGTTTCTCCTTGGGCGATTGAGTTGATGACCGATGTTCTTTCAATCGGTAACACTATGTGGTTCCGTAGTTTGGTTAAGTCGTCTGAAGAGTAGATACCTCCATTAGTCAAATTCTGTGGGTTGATGTACTTCCACTTAGATTATGCTATTGGTTGCATTGTTTGTGGCGGTTTAGTTTTAACCGGATTTGACATTAATTTATACCAAGCGCTGTGCAGCTTGAATTGTGTTGGGATTACTGCGTTACATTCTTTAATAGCTCCTACTTTCGTAAGCGCTCTATGATTGGATGTTAGAAAGGTATTTCTGTAGAATGTTAGAGGTATTTCTGTAGAAGACAGGTAGTTGTTCAAAACAGTCTTCTGTCCTCGTAGATTGGCAAATTACAGGGATGCGTTTGATGATGTACCACTTCTTCTAATGACATGGCCATGTATCCTGGTTCCTTAGTGATACTAAATGCGACTTCTTCAGGACACATGGGAATTAATGCGAATGCATTTCTTACTATCTGTTTTTCGAAAGCGTTTTGCTCGATGATATCATTGTATAAATTGGCCAGTTGATTTTTAATGTGCTGTACCCCATATACGAACTTTGAGTTCACGTATGTAAAAATATACAGATTGTTCACCGGAGTTTTGAATCTTCCACTGGTCGTGCTTTTGATAATGCAGAGTTTTCGATGTTCCGTTTTTATTAACGTATAACAACGTATCGAGATGCGATGTGATTCTGTGAGGGCGAAAATGGTTTCTTCAGTTGTTACTGTGTAAACTGTTGGGCTGTTCTGCTTGGCTGTAGATAATTTTGTTGCCTTGTCTTCAGAACAAGATGTCGTGTCGTTTGATGTTACAGTAATCTGCCGGCAAAGAATTCCAGAAGGTGTATCCGTCTTCGGAATCAAAACAGTTACTTTATTGGAGCTTTGTCCTGACTGGAGTATGATTTCGCTTGCGGCTAGCTTACAGATGCTTATGCGACTACGTTTGTCCATGAACCATATGTGTTGACGTATGTAGTGCCGGCGCATAATCCCTCTGGTCCTATGTTTCCTGCTAGGGTGAAACTAAAATGTGTCATTGAGTTAGTACGAACTCCATTTATTAATGCTGTTGGTGTTATAGCGATGGTTCCCATGTTCTGTAGATGTTTGCAAGTGTCTGAGAATATTGATTGAATGTATTGTTGACGGCCGTTGTGTACTATTGAAATGTGGAAGTGCATTCCGCAGTAATAAACAGTCATGTGTTTTTCTATTCTGCATTGTATGATTGGAGTTTCGGTGATGTCTCCGAGTTGTAGTAATTGGATTTCTTTGTTCTCTGTTATAGAGTGGATATCTTCCAACTGACATTCAAGGGAGTCGACGGTGGAGAATGTCGTTACGTTTAATGTCGGTCCATTCCAGTCGCAACTGATTAAGGTAGACGAAAGTCTTACAACTAGGCAGAAGGTAAAGTACGATTGAGGATGCATGTTGCTTAAGTCTTTGTTCGCTCTGAACTGAATGTCCTTCGTGGTTCGCATGTCCGTATACCTTGCCATTTTCGTTAATGAGGGCTAATACAGTGGAATGACGTGCACAGACGTCTCGGATTTCACATGCTTGAGCTTATTTACATGAACAATTTTAGGTTTATTCTTAATAATTAATTTAACGTTATCGCGTGACAGACCTTCAATTATTTGATAGGGACCTGTGTATTCGTCATCGAACTTTCCCTTTCGTGGTTCTTTTAACAAATATACCTTATCTCCCACTCGGAATTTCGGCACAATTGTCTTCTTGTCGTAATACTTATTGGATCTCCCCTTTGCTTCTATTAGATTGTCTTCTCGGGTCGCATATTATTGACGTTATTTTGTGTTGTAGATCCCAAAGGTAGAGATTACACGATTCGTCTAGAGTCTCGGTGAACGTAGCGTCTGCTGCAGGCATGCGCGCTATTTTTTCAAAAACTAATTCGTGGGGAATAAATCGTGTTCCCTCGTGTACACTTATATTATAACTAAACATTGCTAACTTTAACCCTTTAACGGGCGACTTCTCCGCCGCGGTATTTCCGCTGAACGTGCCGCTGCGCCAAAAATGTGCACGGTGCTCGAGTAAAATCGTCAGCGGTCGCGTTTATGCTTCACGGCAACCCGAGTTGTTTCGACGGTGTTTATTGAAAAAAAACTCCACAAATTAAAATATTTATAACTTTTAAACATATTCACTTTTATGAATATTCGGCCGGAATAATTTGGTAGTCCATGTAATTTGTCTTTCTATATCTTTTCCAGATTCAATTGAATTGTCTTCTGCGGATTCAGAATTTAGTATATTTGCTCGAATTCTTTTATTATTTGTATTTCGTCTTTCTTGTGCCAAATGTAAATTTATTTGATCATCTTCTGATTGCTCCGAATAATTCTGATCCTCATCATTAATACGTCTTGCTCTCTTATATTTCATCATTTCAAAGAATGGGCTAAAATCTGTTTAAAAAATAATTAATCTAAATAAAGGTAAATAAATTTCAGAAATGACGAACTATACCTTTGTGTCTGTTGTCGGTAAAAAGTAAATTATATATCTTTGACCTGCTACACGCGAACGGGACTCTGCAGTTCAACTTTGAAGAGTGCAAGCCGTCGCCGCTACAAGGAACAGCAAAATCTGAAAATTGGGACATCTGAGAAAACTTCGAAAACGACCACATAAGTTCTTTGTTCATTACTCCGTAACCGGGTATATACATTACACCCGAGGAAATTGCCACGTATGCAGTAACGGTCGTGCGCGCGTGCGTTACCCGCCGACCGTCGTCGTTCGGGTTAGTGTTTACAAGCTTCTTGCGCGCTTGAAGGATAATCACGGCGCTCTAGCGGGCACATTTTTACATCGTACCGATCGAAAAAGCAAAACCGCGTCGTCATGAATTCGCTGAATTTTTCCGATATTCTATGCATTCAAGAGGAACATGCGGGTTGGATACAACGGTTCTGGACCAACCTATGCAAGCCGGGGAAAAAAAACTGACGCGAGAGGCTCTAGAACAGCGACGGAAACTTTTAGATCGCTACTCGGACACGTTTTACCGGGGTCACATGCAGCTAGGGCATTTCAAAGAAACCTCGACAAGTGCTTATGTACAGCAGGGGGTTTATTTAGCGGTAGAGGACGCTTACATGCAAGTTGGGAAGATGATCGCGCAATGTGCCACCGAAAAATCGTTGGTGCATTCCTACGCCGGCCAGCAGAGCCAAGGGGACATCGCGCAACCGCAACTCCCCAAAATCCCCCTGCCGACTTTCTCCGGTAACCCGTTGCAGTGGGAAAACTTTCTAGACCTATTTAAAAGCCTTGTGCACGACGTCCATCAGCTACTAAGCGTAAAAAATCTGCTTTATCTCAGCAGCTTTAAGAATACCCCGATAACGGACGCCAGCTATCGAGGAACCTGGGAGGACTTGGAGTTTTGCTACGCTAATACATGCCTCCTGTCCTTCGCGCATCATCGTGCGCTCCTGTGCTGTCCGGCCGCGGACCATCAATCACCCTCGGAGCTGAGGAGGCTGCTGGACACTTTCCGGCAAACCATACGAGCTTACTCAGCCCTAAGGAAGCCGGTTGCATCGTGGGGCGAATGTTTCGTCTACATTCTGAGCCAGAAGCTGCATCCGACCACCCGCCTCGCCTGGGAAACATCCTTGGAAAACAGTCGAGAAATTCCCTCATTCGAGCAGCTCTCTCATTTTCTGAAAAACAGAATGCAGGCGCTGGACTCGGCGCGGAATTCGGATTCAATTCTCCGACCGGCTACACCCAAAGGTACCTCCAACAGGACCCCACCGAAACGGGACTCTGTAAGTATAGTGGCCGCTACCTCTAAACCCTCCACTCAGCGGAAATGTCCATCATGTGCTAACAGCCACACGTTGGGATATTGCTCCAACTTTAAATCACTGCTCCTTCGACAACGGCGCGAACACTTTAGGCTGACGCCTGCCGGAAGGGAAGCCCGCAGCACACAGTCGTACGCGATGTCTCACAGAGTAGCGCCCAGGACCGACGCCTGCGGGACACCACCCTCGAGCACATCCGACCTCTCCTGCCCGGGTACTCCACCCATCTGTCCCTCAGGTAGTTCCCTCAGGACCTTCCTCACATAGAGGGGCACCCCGTGTTCTTCGAGCGCCCCACCGATACGCCCCCAAGGGAGGGAGTTAAAAGCGTTGGTAATATCTAGGCTTACCGCCAAAGCCCCCCCCCCCTGGGACGTGGCCGAGTCCGAGAGAGACTTCATGCGGCCGACAGCGTCGACCGTCGAGCGTCCCCCTCTGAATCGGAACTGGGACTCGGCAAGGTCGGGATCCACCCGGGACAGGTGCCCCGAGAGGCGGGAAGCCTCCACCCTCTGGAAAAGCTTCCTCGCCTCGTCGAGGAGACAGATCGGCCTGTATGCCGAGGGAGAATCGGCGGGCTTTCCGATCTTCTTGATTGTCTCGTAACTCTGAATTAAGTTCAATACAGATTGAGCCCGCCCCCTCTGCCTCACACGGCGTCTTCTACAGCTCTCCAGCGACCCTACGGGGATTAGGAAGACTGGGTAACCGCAGCTACGGCGCGCCAGATAGTCGTTCAAGATGGATACCGCCGCACCCCTCGAGATGCCGCCGCTTTTACAACACGGAAGGAAGGATCTCGCCTGCGGTATTGGCCGGCAACCTCGCCCCTCCTCCTCACACGTCGCCGTCTCTGACTCTTCAGGGATTGTGGTATTCCCTCCCACCCAGGAGAAAAATGTCTAGCTCATACAGATCTCCCTTGGGTTTTTGAATAATTGATCAACTGTAAACGTCCATCCCACCCGTTATCTAATGTTGTGGATTCTAAACACAGCCAACTTTCAACGATGGGTTTGACTGCAACTGCTTATCCATTATTTAGGATGGAAGGGTCTTTCAATAAATATAGGCTCTGTGGAGTAAAGTAATAATGCTCTCTTTATTTCACTGTGGCTTCGACAGGACTGGGCCTCTCGAAAAAGGCTGTCCCTTCCCATACCAAAACCATACCCCCCTTCCGACGCAATGGCGACGTGATAAACAGCAATAAGGGCCTTACAACGACACCCGATCCAGCCAACGCTTACAATTATAAGATAATATTAGGGACTTGATTCGACAAGAGCTTTCCCCATTTCAAAGCACCATTATCACCGAGCTGAAATTGGAACTATCAAATCAGAACAACAGGATTGAAAATATAAACCAGCAGTTAACAGTGCTAGAAAACAAGAGAACCTCGTCCTCAACCAGTGATCCTATCATCACAACTGTTACGAGCCAGGGCTGTGGGCAATTGCCTAGACCGGCGATGTTGATATTACCCAAGAAACTTGTTAGTTTGTCTCAATACTTTAAATTAATATTCAATACAACTTAAGCGGTTAAGTTGTATTCGTGGGAACGTTACTACTAACATAAGGAATTACGGAGTAAATGTAGGTTTGGCGAATCTACTCGGTTTAATGGTGAACAATTTATATATATTCAAATCAGTCGGTTTGGTACAAATGTGATTGTCGCGGTATTTAAATAGTGTGTAAATTATTACCTAAGTACTTGCACGGTGTTGACGCACTGGCGATGCGGGGTCGGAGAATGATTACAATAGTATGCCGAAAGAACTTCAACCGAACTTGCGGATTCCAACGGGTTAACTTGTATTCTGATCGGTGCCCTAAGCCCGAACTCACTGAATGTAATTGACTCTGTACAAGCGTAACACGACGTGACACTCCCCGTAACTGTGTAGTTATTAACCGAAGATGATCAGAATGGAAGGGCTTATATAGTCCCAAAATGTACGGGGGGCGTATTTGGGGTTTCCATATAAGGTAAGATCACGGAGAGCTCGTCGGGTTGCGCGTGCACTTAATCGGGCTCGATGCAGCTAATCAATATCAAAGGCCCTTATTGTCCGTGTACGATAATGATAGAAATCTTTGGGCCCATCGTGGAAACGCGACTTCCCTTCTTACGCAAGCTTGAGCGGCACGTGCGAGAGCAGCGTATAGAGATTATTATTCATACGTAACACCCCCCCCCCCCCCCAAGATGAAACATCGCGGTTCGCGTGATGCCTTCGCAAAAGAAGGGAAACCGGTCAAAGATTTCTTTACAAAAACAAAAGAATATGAATGTGTGAAAATTTGTCGGGTGTAGTTTGTGAGTGTGTACTTATCGCTATTGTAATCGCCATTGGTGGTTGCCTAATTGGTGGTAGACACCACGAAATCCAGCTCTCTCCATCCCTGGGCGACGTTGTATGGGGGCTGTCCAGTTAGACGGTCCAGGAGTAGGTCTGCAGTGACACCGTCAGGTGTCCTGTGGACGTTGTCCAGGCGACCGATCCTCTTGTTGACGGCCAGCTCCGCAATTTCCATAGCCTCGGGTTCCGATGTCCGAGATTGAACACCGCGCAGTTGGATTCTTACGGCCTGCCATGGCAGGACCTGGAATCTGAGTGGCAGAGATCGTAGCTGCGAGTACTCGCATCTTACCATCCTGCCATGATCTCCCAGGAACACTGCTCAAGATGTATGTCCGATCTGACGAACTTCTCCTCGGCGCCATACACCGCTGGGCTTCTGGACGGCCACGTATCTTCCCACGTTGACGCTGCCCACCAGTGGTATGTGCAGTTGCCCTCGGGTGTCCATGAACCGATTGAGTGCAATAGCGGTACCTAATGTGGTTCCTTTGTACTCATCGATGGTCACCCAAAACGTTGTCAAATCCTCGATGTGCACAACCCTGCATTTCGCAGATGGTCCAAAGTCCTGAATTCCAACGGTTCGCATCATCTTGCCAAGTTTTAGTCTTCGTAGTCTGTGTTTTGTGTCGGTATGCTGCGATGCACTGGTGCAACTTATGCTAAGCCTGAAGGGTCTCGGGAGATCGTTTATATAAGGCAGAAACCCTTATCGCGCCCCCACCCTGTATTCCTGCGGAAGGCATAATACTCGGGTGTCTTCGTTCTTCTAAAAGACGGTGGCACTCGGTTTTAGATCCTTTTCTTCTTTGGGTGAATTTAATGTTCCCGGAATGTTTATTGTTATTTCATTGTTTTCCGAAGAAGGATGCATTTTGGCCGAAGCTCGAAATACTTTAAATTTGATGGCGAAAAATATGCCCAAAACAGGCTATATTACCATGACGGCTCCAAAAGAGGAAAAAGTTAAAGTTTCAAAGTGTGTAAGCTACTTTTGATGTGTTGCCAAAATTCTTGCTCGTTGCTCTATTTCAGTGAGCGACAATGCTGCTGGAAAATCGTCCCAACGAGTGGTGATTGTTTCGTGTAATTCCAAAGCATTGAAGTGATGCTCGACGACCTTTGGTATAATTATCGATAGGTTATATGGTTCGGAAGGATAATATTCAATGGTTTGTGATGTTCCAATGGTTGCTAAAGATTTCAATTGTACAGATTCTACTGTCGCTTGGCAACCCGGTTCTAATTTAAATATTCCCGAAGCGTTAACATTTCGTGTAATCTGTTTCTGTTGTTTACAATAAATTTGCGCCTTTTTGTTACTCGGCATAAAATAGAGCCAGGCTGCAGGTGCATGTAACGTTTGCCAATATGGTTTCAAAAATGGGGATACTTTAATGTCGCATGTACTCGAATTTATCGAGGTAGGGTTCAATAGCAATGTAGACTCACAAATTGGTTGCCGATCTGTTTGATATAATGGTAGTGTAGTTGGTCCAAGGAATTTTCCATGATGGAAGCGACAACCCTTCAAATATTCCTCTGTTGGTGTGAAATACTCCTGTTCGTCAGAAGATACTGCAATGTATCGGACATGTGGCTGGATATATGAAACTACGTCATTTGCTTGAAGTTTGTGGATCGATGGGCAAGGATATATTTTATACAAATTATACAGTTTGTGTTCCAGAGGGGGTATAGTGAGCTCGAAGAGTATTGTCCCCCTTGCGAAAATCACATTCAAGTTTGTTACTTTTTCAATTTGCTCGGCCAGTAATTCCTCTGGTGATAAAGGAAATTCATATGCTAATGTTTGTTTAATTTTATGAGCAGAAAGTAACAACTGTTCAGGTGAGAGGATAGCAGGGTGTAAAATTCCTTGTTTTGCTAATAATATCGCGTCTATCAATAATAACAAATTTGTACTATAATCGTCCAATGCTCGTTCGAGCTCTATTACAGAATCTCTTATTATTGCTTCAAAGCGTAGTTTGCTTAGATCGGATTGCGTTTCATGTAAAGCGTCAGAATGTTCGGCCACCAATTTAGTCATTTGCGACATGGATTTGGTTAAATTAACCAATCTTGCGTGTGTGACTGAAAATTCCCCTCTGATAATATGCGTCTGATTTGCTATTAATTCAGTGATATCCCGTTCATTTCTATAGACTTTGTTTAATTCATGGTTGTAATAATCAGCATCTTCCTGTGTTAAAGTTCCAAACAATACCTTGCTTATGGTGCCGATAAAGCCGAAAGGTACGCTACGACGTGAGGATGGTGTCTAGTAACGTGATGTGTCACCTATTGCAGTGCGGATTAATTCACTGTAACGTGCGGTGCTTTCTTCTTTGCTGATTAAGCGAGGCCCCAATTCCTTGCTGAGACAATTTATAGATTCGTGGCGATCGCAAAGTTGGTTCATTAATAAAATGTGTTGTTTAACATGTGGAGCACGGTTAAGGTATCTGTTTACATCCAAAGATGTAACCAAACGCCATTGTGCATGGAAGGTCCTTATCTCAGGTAGCTTCTCATAGAAAACTCCCGTATTTTGTCCAATCGGTGTTACAGCCGAACTATCACTAGATACCGTGAGTGGCAACAGGAACAAGGAAGCGGAAATCATCATTGACCCTCAACTATGGGTGGAGAATAGACGTGTTTCAATTTATCCTTATGTTTAGTAATTAGTTTGTCGTTTTTTCGAAGTACTACATTATTCAGGTCTGTCACGTCTACTATCTCGTACGGTCCAATGTAATGTGGGTCGAATTTGTTAGTACGTGGTTCCAGGAGTACGTAAACAGAATCGCCTACGTCAAACGCTGTTGGGTTTGCGCGCAGATCATAATAGCCTTTTGAACGGATTTTTGCTTTATTTAAGTTATCTGAAGCTAAACTGCGGATACTAGTCATATGCGTTATCAGATCTACTAAATAATCTCCATACGACTGCAATTTTTCGCCGGTTGGAAAAGAACTTGGTTCTCGAGCTGGTTTTCCAAAAATTAGTTCATACGGAGTAAAATTTGTTGCTTCATGTACGGATGTATTGTAGGAGTACATTGCAAACGGTATTAATAAATCCCAATCTTCGTAATTATCCATGTAATGCTTGATGTATTCGGTGAGTACGATGTGGCTTCGCTCCAATAATCCGTTGGTTTGTGGTCTGTATCCTGAAGTTGTGATTTGTTTGATTTTAAATATTTCTGATAAGTTCGTCATAAGGTTTCCAATAAAACTGGTTCCCTTGTCTGTCAGTATTGCGCGAGGCGTACCATAGATTGCGATGAAATGTCTAGCAAAGGCATCTGCGATAGTAGCAGCCCGAATATTTGGTATTGCTACTGCCATGCAATACTTAGTTAAATTATCTTGCATGGTGAGAATGTATTTATTTCCGCTGGGCGTGATGGGTAGAGGTCCTACTGTATCCGAAGCGATTTTATCAAGTGGCCCCATAGGTTTATCGGTAATTAACATAGGCTGACGAGTTTTCGCTCGGACTAATTTCTGTTCCTGGCAACTTTGACATTTCCGGATGTAATCTTGAATTTCGTTGCGCATTTGCAGCCAATGGAATCTCGACCGGATGCGTTTGTAAGTCTTCGTTATTCCCTTGTGACCTCCGATTAGACTGTAATGTGCTTCACGAATTATTTCCTGTCTATTTTTTGTAGATGGTGTAGTGATGATACAATTGCATATAGTAATTCGATGTGCCGTTCCAGAAAAAACTTCTTCTAATATTTTGAGAAATTCATTGAAGGGTAATTTATGGAAATCTCCGGTACCAGATATTCGGAATGATTTGATATGGAGTTGATTTAAGGTATCGTTAAGAATTTCTAAACCTCTGAGTACGTCTGATTTTTTAACGTTATCGTAGAAATTGTCAGAGACTACTATACTGAAAGATTTAAATGGCCCGTTATCCGAAGTTACTACATGTCCCTTTTTCGGGCGCTTTGCAAGAATATTCTGTTTACTTATTATCTCGGTGTCCAATAACATTTTTCCAACGTCAGTTTGAAAATTACAGTCGGCAGATATAAAATGTACGCAATGCCCTACTTCTGCAGTGAGAGGGGTTGACGAGACAGTAATTTTATGAGGTTGTGATGATAACGCTTCTTCGAGAACATACTCGTCAGTTGAATTTTCCAATTCAGAGGCGATGAATGGATAGGGGTCGAACGTATGGTCAAAAAGATCACGTTGGGTTGGTTCGCTATCGAGTGATCGTAAAGCAGTTGCCTCGCCTTGGGTCCTCGCAGGTAGCTGGTTCGCTTGGTCTCGTAAAACTACACCCGGCTGTTGTAATGACACTTGCGATGTACTGAGTGAATTTTGTCGAGCATTGTTCTCTATTACTGTATTTTCAAGCGGTTCGTCAAAAGATATTAAATCATTGAACATGGGCTGTTCCCTGTCCAAAGAGGAAATTTGTGTAGAATTTGCTGCGGGTGAAAAACTATTTATGGTTTCCTGGCGTTCATCCGGCATTGTTACCTCTCGAGATAAACTAGGAAAAGATCGGTTTTCATGTATAATTGCCGAATGTTGAACCTTTCCATACGCGGCTTGTTCCGTTTCATCTGAGCTGCTACTATCTCAATATTTGGGTCGGTTTTCTCTGTCTGGACGTAATTGCCGAACGCGGTGTCCAATTGAATCGGTATTAATCTCTGGTTTTGGTACCTGAACTTTGAAGTCGGTGTCCCGGCATTCCCGTGGTAGAAGTGATAAGCATATTGATGTAGGATTACGCGACAGAGCGTCTGCGTGTTTGTTTATGTTTCCAGCTTTATGAACAACCTGGTACTCATACTCCAAAAGTCTGAGCTTCCACTTCATAAGTCTGGAAGTCGGGTCTTTAACGGAATGTAACCAAACAAGTGGTCTATGATCTGTAACTAAGGTGAATTTTGTTCCATAGATATAAGGCCCGAAGTATCTTACAGCGTAAACCATTGCCAAACATTCTTTTTCTGTAGCTGAATAATTCCTCTCGGGTTTATTCAGACTGCGGGATGCGTAGGCTATTGGTAAATCGCTTCCTATCTCTCCCTGACTAAGCACGGCTCCAATGGCATATTCGGATGCATCTGTTGTAACGATGAATGGTTTACTGAAATCCGGGTATTGTAGAATCGGTTGTTGACACAATTCGCTGCGTAATTGTTTGAAGCTTTCGTCCTGTTCTTCTGTCCACTTGAATTTGATGCCGTTTCCTAACAAGTTAATCAGAGGCTTTTCTTTTGAGGTGAAATTAGGTACAAATCTTCGGTAATATCCTACAAGTCCTAAGAATTGCTGAATATTCTTCTGCGTTGTGAGTGTTGGAAAGTCTTGAACTGCTTATAATTTCCTAGGATCAGGTCTAACTCCAGTTTTTGAAATAATGTGTCCGAGATATGCGACTTCCTTTCGTAAAATATTGGGTTAGGGATTAGATATTGGGATTAACTGAAGGGTTAATCCATGATCTTTAAGGCGGTTTAATAATTTTTTAACTTTAATGTTGTGTTCTTGAAGTGATGAAGCGTATACTACTATATCGTCTAGATAAACAAGAAGATCTGTCCCTTGAAGTCCGGTGAGTGCTTGATCCATGAGGCGTTGAAATGTGGGTGGCGCGTTTTTTAATCCGAAAGGCATTCGAGAAAATTCGTAATGTCCATTCGGTGTGGTAAATGCTGCTTTTGATTTATCTTTTGGATCCATCTCTATTTAATGAAATCCACTCGCAAGATCGAAAACTGAGAAGTATTTAGCTCCCCACAATCGGTATAATATTTCCGTGATTTGTGGTAATGGATATTTGTCAGAAATTGTCTTTTCGTTAAGTGCGCGAAAATCTATTACCAAACGCCAGCGTTTATTGCCCTGTGCGTCTGCTTTCTTCGGAACAATCCATAAAGGTGAATTATAAGGAGATTTAGAGGGTTTAATTATGCCTTCAGATATATGCCTCGGCGCGTGTTCCATTTCTGGGTAACAATCTTCGTCGGATGTACTTAAGATATCATAGGGCTCCAAAATTTGAGGCTCTATCTCTACGTCGATTGCTTCTTCACTGGTATTTGTTGCCATAATGTGACCCTTTCCATCATTGTTTGTTACGACTGCTTCCCCTATGTATAGTTGCTCGTGGGTTTTTATACGCGGTAAGTACCCTTCCCTCATTTTTACGTTTGCTATTTTTACGGCGATATGCTGCGAGGTTCTAGGTTTAATGCAATATTTTGTAACTGTCTGCGGTTCTTTTGTTTTAGGTAGATCTCGATAATTTGAAAAACGTAAAGGTCTGATTGGTTCATTTTTTAATGTTAACGTTCCATGGTAGTAAGAAATCTCAGCTTCTTCCTGTTTTAAAAACGGGCTTCCGATAAGTCCATTAGCGTCTAATGCAAGATTTTTTACCACATAGAAAAATGCTGGAAATCCGTGAATGTGAAGAATTGTAGTTCCAAGCGTGTAAATCGGTGTCGTAGTAAGTCCAGTTAGTTCAATTTCTTCCCTAGAAATTATTTCTGCGTTTCTTCCGAGAACGTCAATGACCACCAGATTAACGGCTGCTCCACCATCAATTAAGAATTCTCCCGTTCCTGATTCCAATTCCGGAACCTTGATCCTGATTCTTGGTGCAGGTGCTTCCTTGATGAGTCTTCTTTCTTCTCGTCGCTGAACCGGATTGTCCTTCGGCGATCTTCCTCGTTTCCGCTCATCGTGTCGCCTGTACGCTGAGCGCGGTTGTAGTTTAAAGACTTGTTTGTTTCTACGGACGAATCTCGCGAGTCCCGATGATAACGTGAATTACGCGAATGTTTGCAACATGATTTTTCGTCATGTCCGTTCATACCACAATGCCAGCAATACAAACTTGGCTTGCGGTTTCTATCAGAATTTTTTAAAATTGAAATTTGTTAACCCCGATCATCGATATTCGATGAATTACGGTGATTAGAAGGGGATCTCGAGGGGCTTCTTTAGTTCAAGGTCAAAGCCGTCGCGCGACCTTGCCTCTCTTGTTCCTCTTCAAATTCAGATGTTCTCGCTGGTCGTTCCCTAAACCGATCGGATCTATTCGTAGATAGAGGGTACGATACTTCGCGGTCGTGATTACGAGAATCTTGAGCGTAGCGGTCTCGGCGAGACCATCTAGCAGGTGATTCATTGCTAGGCGACTGTCGTCGATTTCTTAATTTCCTATCGATTTGTAGCACGGCGTCGTAAGCTTGTTCAAGTGTCCCTAGGTCCTGAATCTGAGCCGACACTTTCCAAGAAATTCGATCCGGTAAACCATCGATAAAGTTTTCCTTAACATCGTGTTCCATTTCTTTGACGAAATCTTCAGCGTGATCCACATATCTTTCTCAGATAGCTCCGCGCGTACAATAAACAGGATGACTTGTTCTATCGACGTATTGTCGAATACTTTCTCCGTCGCGAATACGTAACTTCGCGATTTCAACTTGAAAATGCGACACATTTTTCCCCGACGCGAATCTCTTTTTCAAATGCTTAATTAACACCCTAACAGAGTCGAATTTATGCTCTATCGTGCACCTGCGTGCTGGCCCTATAAGTTTAGTTAAAACAATTGCAAGATACTCCGCTTCCGTACCCTCAGGAATCAAAGTTAACACGTCCTCCACATTTTGTGCAAAGTGCGTCAACGATGTCTTTTCTCCGTCAAAGGTCGGAATGGACGATGTAATGTTCTGTATACACGTCCGTTGCGTTAAGAGTGTCATTGAATTGGCAATCGAAACAGTCAGGTTTAGCATCTCATTAGCAGTGACGTTCGCTTGAGGGTTTGCCATTTTTTTTTAAATATTACTAAAGTAGTTAACTAGAGAAAACTAGTATATTGTAAATGTTCACCTACGAGTAATAGAACGTATTTCAGAACCCAAATTTACGGTAATTCCAAGTTTGTAATATCCCACCGCTGTCACCAGTTTTGTTACGAGCCAGGGCTGTGGGCAATTGCCTAGACCGGCGATATTGATATTACCCAAGAAACTTGTTAGTTTGTCTCAATACTTTAAATTAATATTCAATACAACTCGAGCGGTTAAGTTGTATTCGTGGGTACGTTACTACTAACATAAGGAATTACGGAGTAAATGTAGGTTTGACGAATCTACTCGGTTTAATGGTGAATAATTTATATATATTCAAATCAGTCGTTTTGGTACAAATGTGATTGTCGCAGAATATAAATAGTGTGTAAATTATTACCTAAGTACTTGCACGGTGTTTACACACTGGCGATGCGGGGTCGGAGAATGATTACAATAGTATGCCGAAAGAACTTCAACCGAACTTACGGATTCCAACGGGTTAACTTGTATTCTGATCGGTGTTCTAAGCCCGAATTCACTGAATGTTATTGACTCTGTACGAGCGCAACACGACGTGACACTCCCCGTAACTGTGTAGTTATTAACCGTAGATGATCAGAATGGAAGGGCTTATATAGTCCCATAATGTACGGGGGCGTATTTGGGGTTTCCATATAAGGTAAGATCACGGAGAGCTCGTCGGGTCGCGCGTGCACTTAATCGGGCTCGATGCAGCTAATCAATATCAAAGGCCCTTATTGTCTGTGTACGATAATGATAGAAATCTTTGGGCCCATCGTGGAAACGCGACTTCCCTTCTTACGCAAGCTTGAGCGGCACGTGCGAGAGCAGAGTATAGAGAATATTATTCATACATAACACAACTAATATCATTTGAGATGAATTGAACGAACGACAAGAAAGAGCGAAGAACGGCATCATCCACGGACTAGTTGAAGGATTGGTTGGGCCGGGCGAGGATTCACGCAAATTGGATATAGTGATAGCGATGGACATTGTGGGAAAAAATACAGCTAGGAACACGCACCATCTCTCGGAATCACAGACTGGGGAGAATCGACGGTAAAAATACCAGACCATTAAGACTAGTTCTGGGATCTGCCAATGAAGTTATCTTAAAATTGCAGAACAACCACAAATATTCAAGAATTGAACAAATTTCCCGTGATAAAACATCATCGCAAATACAGCACCCCATAGACCTCAAAGGAAAACTTAGGGAGTTGCACGACAAAGGCGATACTAATAAAACCGTTATATTCATCACAGGAATCGCAAGAATTTCGAAAACAACTCATAAGCCAAAAGAATAAAGAACTACTGATAGTCTACTAACAAAACGTTCACAGACTAAGAACAAAATCGAAAGTTCTTCTCCGGAATGATGCTACCTCGTCGAGTTGGACGAATTGGAAATATTTTGCATGAAACATTACACACGAAAAAGTGTTGTGCAAGATGGGTGTCGTATTTGCTAACAAATGACCAAAAACGCATTCGACTGCATATTTCTTAAACGTGGTTTGGAACGTTTTAAGCAAAATAAAATGGATTTCAGTTGCTTGAACATCCAGCCTATTCACCAGATTTGGCGCGCTCTGACTATTATCTATTTCCAAACCTGAAAGAATTCGTCTGAAACAGCACAACTTTATAATAGGGTCAGTTCATATTTCTCCATCGTCTGATGCAAGCCTTTATCGCACACATTTCGAAGAGATAGAGAAATTACTATCACTGTACCCATACTCTCAATTTTTAGGTATTGAAGACTACAATTTCCCTCAATTCTCCCAGCTGCTACTTAGTCCATCTCCGGGTCAATCAGTTGCCTCAGGTGAACTTATCCATCACAACAATGATGGCTTGAATTTAATAACCAATACAGGCTCTCACAATCTTTACTAGTTGAATACAAAGGCAAACTCCGAAGACTCTTGGCTAGATCTAGCCATCTTTAACCCTTCGATCCAATTAGATCACGTATGCGATGCTTTGGTCCCCATAGATACATATCATACCGTCCTCTGTATATCATTCAGTCTCCGAGATATGTACTTAACCAAACCCAGTCAGAGATGTAACCGGGATTTTTACAATGGCAACTACAATAGCATAATTGAATATTTAAATTCTGTACATTGGGATTCGCAACTGGGAGATCTATCGGTCGAAGAAGCTGTCTCGTTCTATTATTCGACACTAAACCAGGTGATCAAGTCTTTTATGCCCCTAAAAAACACTACCATATTCAGTTTTCATGTCGGTGTACATGCGAACTCAAGCATCTTATAAGATCCAACAAATTAGCCCCTAGAACATATAAAAATTCTAATAGTTATATCGATTATTTAAACTTTTGTAAAACTCAGATCCCAGTGTAAATCACCGCCGAAAACTAGGTACTCCAATCACATTGCCTCAGTAAATTCACGTATTCCACACACTATCAAGTCCTTTTGGAGTTTCACTAATTCACACAGAAAAACCAGCGCCATTCCATTCTCTATGCATCTGAATGACTTGAAACATTCGAATGACCAGGACATCGCTAACCTCTTCGTAGAGCACTTTGAGTCGGTCTATGGATAACAATTTCCTTCCTGCATAGCTCCCGTCCTCACCAACATTAACAAGTCTCCCGGCTCTAATGGAATTCCACCTATTCTTCTCAAAAAGTGTAAATTTATCCACGCAAGACCCCTGTGGAAAATTCTTAACCTATCTCTTGACATGTGCTACTTTCCAAGAGTATGAAAAATGAGTATAATCACTCCTATTTGTAAGTCGGCAAACTGGTCGGCGGTCTCAAATTATAAACCGAGATTTTTGAAGGAATTATCTCGAAGAAACTCCATCCACTAAAGACTATTATTTGTAGTGAGCATCAACATTGTTTTATAAGAGGACACTCCACCTCCACAAATCTTGCTGTATATTGCAATGACCTTTAAAAATCATTTGACTGTGCCTTACAAACGGATCCTGGGTACTTCGACTTCAAAAAAGTCTTTGATAGAGTCAATCATTTCATGCTAATTGATAAGTTAGTACCCTGAGGTATAAGGGCAAGATTCCTCCAATAGCTCTTCTCATACCTAAACGGTTGGGTTCTGGTTGTTATAGTTAAGATAGTTTATCGAGGCGTATATTAGGAATTACAGGCGTTCCCAAAGGATCGCACACGGGCCCACTGCTTTTCTTGTTATTTATTAACGACATCGAGTCAGTTATTCAACACTCCAAGATATTGATATTCGCGGATATTATACCTCCAACAACTATACCTCCAAATACGTTCAACATCAGATTGTCATAAATTGCAATCTGATGTTAACAACATATTGTAATGGTGCTCCGGCGACAATATGGAACTAAAGACAGAGAAATGTCACGTAATAAGATTCACTAGAATGAAGAATCCGATGGAATTCCATTACTGTTAGATTCAAAATAGCGCGCTTTAGCCGTTATCCGTTGAACAGTTACGGCGTAGCGCCACTCGTCTTCCCATAGTGGGGACCGCCCGTATTACTCGTTTCCTTGTAACAAACGCACGACATATCACACTTAACTAGAGTTATTATTATCATCGCATTATTCTACAATAAAAGTATATTGGTTATTCTGCCGTTTTTATTCATTTAATTCACGACCTCTAACAAATACTCTATTTCTTCAAGATGAGCGCGTCGGATTGGTTACGACGCTAGCCTTCTCGCGCATCGGCAGCAAGCGCGGCGCTGCATACGAGTTCGCCTGCCAATTAGCGAGGTCGGAACCCATCGCCGGTCGATCGGTTCACGCGATTGGTAGCTCTACGGTCTAGTTCCTTCTGGAGAGGCCCTTGACACGTTCCGCGCCAAGCCTTCTTTGCCTGACTTGTCGTTCAGGCCATTTGATATTTCGACTAAAGATTGTCATTACATGTAATTATTAATTATTGTAAATATAACAATTAAACAAACTTATGTGCTTTGTTCTATACTGCATTTTGTATAATGCCTCAATCTTTTAGTAAATATATCTTTTTACAGAATTAAATTTGGCAAAAACATATATTTTCAGCGCATTAATGGAGCCGTGGATGCCCCCGAATCCACCGAAGGCGAAGGTAAAGCCGGGGTAGGATGAATAGGTGAGTCGTAGTGGAGGGGTGGACTACCGTATTCAGATTCAGGTGTATTCAGGTGTATTCAGATGAATGGGAGGATGAAAGGGATAGAGGGGAATGAGAAGATGAGGGTGGGTATAGGGGCAAATGATTAGAGGGAGAGGACGGGGGCGCGGGTGAATCGTCGACTGTCAAATTGGCGATTACGGGGACCACTTCGACAACCGTGAGGTCGATAGTCGCCGGTGGAGGATCGAGAGCAAATCAATCGTGGGGGTACGTTGTTGGTTTCGCGTTATCCGGCGGGCGGTGATCAGCTCCCGGTCCCTACTATTGTGGCAGAGCCGTGACAGCACGCCCCTTCTGTTCTGGAGTGTATTTCTATTTGGCACATAATAAAACAATATAAAACCGCATAAAACCGCATACTGTAATAATTAGTCGATCGGGGTATTTCGACGGATAAAATGGAAGGCCGTTGAAATGTTAAGTATTACAGTTTATTGTTGTTCACCTTTACCAGCATGTTAGTTACAGCTGGGGGCAATTATGCACTATGTCACTAAGTTATTATCGACTGGGTGATATACGGTGCTACAAGTAGGAAATTGTATGGCAGACTGACGATTCGACTGACTGCTCCTTTCCTTTTATTATTGTAAAATGCTGATGCAGCGAGCCCCACTGTTGCGGTTAGGAATGCTCATGCAACTGTACTTGTCGTCCCAGGAGAGACCGTTCCGCAATGATTCTTGCGCATCGTCCCTGAGAGCGATCGCTCCGCAATGGTTCTCGTGCCTTGCACTTCTGCAACGCATGCATTCCTGAGCGACAGTTTCTATCTCCCTGGGAGCGGATGCTGATGCAGTAAGAAGTATCGTTCCCGCCAACGCATACTGTCGCGAGACGTCTTATCTGCCAACGGATACACGATAAGCCTATCGCCGGAAAGTTGTTATTTGATCCTTTTCCAAGCCTCGACTTCGGAATGCCCACGTGCAAGTCAATGTCATTATTCTCATAAGCACTTATCTTAGTTTGTCCATAAGTTTAAGGAGACCTGCGATCGGTCAGCACACCTCGGCCCGTAACGGTTCTTAAGCTACATATTCTTATGAACTATACAGGGTGGCTCGTAAGTCTTGCCGTATTCGGAAATGTGGAGTAGCTGAGGTGATTCTGACCAACTTTTTCCTTGACCAAAATATTGTATGAAGCTTCGTTTTTCAGTTATTAACGAAAAACCCTGGCCAACAAGAGCGTCCGTATAGCGCGCGCTCAGGTACAACTGACGCTCACGCGGTCGTGATCGGGTACATCAAGGGGTAACGTACGATAAATATTACATCGTCTTAAATTAAGAATAATGTGTAATTATTCGTTATTCATGGATAACAATTTAATTAACAAGTCCTTTTATAACCGTTCCATACTTTTATTCGTTATCCGAAACGAATAAACTGTTTTATTAATTATGACAAAGATGTTTGGATACTTAATGTTTGAAACAGGTAGTTAAATAAACTTACCCCTTCTTTCGCGAAGTAATCTGCTTCGGCGGAAGTGGGTCCTTGGCAGTTACTCATTGCACCGATCGGCACGGGCCGAACTTCTGGGCGACACGGGCTCTGACGTATCAGTGTACCCACAAAAGACGGAAAAAACGTCGTCTACGCCACTGAGTTACCATTTGCACGCTGCAAACGGCACCCTCATAAACACTTTCGGCGATTCTTTGATAACATTGAATATTGGTCTGCGCAGAGATCTGACTGATTAATCGGCCTGCCGACAGCGGGAAAGAAACCGAAATTCCAAGCAGTCGCATCAGTAGGAGCTCTATAGGCAGGTAGTGAGACATCACCCCTGCAGCTGCTCAGCAAATTTACGAAAATCGCCAAGCCGGCCGGCGTTTTCAAACAAAAGAAGTATTCCACGGTGCACTATATCAACACGACCGACACGTACCGATAGCCCGCCAGTCTCCAAACGTGCGCAATAACTGGCTCCGGATAAATTCAAAATCGCCAGGGAAGCGTTTGAGGAGATGTTGTGACAGTCTCCAGTCTTTGCCCCTCCATATGGTACCCAAGGGGGCGCCGAAGAGTCAGAAAGAGTGACGAATCTGTTGTTACGAGCCGGGGCTGTGGGCAACGCCTATACCGGCGAGGTTGATATAACCCAAAGAATACGGTTGAGAATTTATTAGTAAGGTGCACGGACGAACCCGATGCGAAATCGGGGAGCCGCTGGGATATGTGTAGCGAGGACGAACCCGATGCGAAATCGGGGAGCCTCAGGAATAGAGTCAAGCGCGGACGAACCTGATGCGAAATCAGGGAGCCGCAGGAGGGTGAAACGTCGTGGGCGAACCCGATGCGAAATCGGGGAGCCACTAGGAAAGAAGTTCGCAGACGAACCCGATGCGAACTCGGGGAGCTGCTAGGAGGTTGGCTTATTCACAGACGAACCCGGCGCGGAGCCGGGGAGCTGTTCGGAGGTTGGAAAACGTACGGACGAACCTGATGCGAAATCAGGGAGCCGTAGGATACAGACGAACCTGGTGCGAAACCAGAGAGCTGTAGGATGGGTTAGCTTTCGTGGACGAACCCGATGCGAAATCGGGGAGCCACTGGGTTGGAGTATTTGTAGTTATTTTGTTTGGATAAGGCGTGCGAACGAACCTGATGCGAAATCAGGGAGTTGCAGGAAATGTTAGTTTGTCTCGTAACTTTTAAATTAATATTCGATACAACTCGAGCGGTTAAATTGTATCTGTGGGAACGTTACTACCGATATAAAGGATTACGGGGTAAATATAGGTTTAACGAATCTACTCGATTTAATGGTGAACAAATTATAAATATATATTCAAATCAGTCGTTGGTACAAATGTAATTGTCGCGATGAAATAATATAAAAGTATGTAAGTTACCTAAGTATTTGCACGGTGTTGACGCACTGGCGATGCGGGGTCTGAGAGCCGCTTTAAGAGTGTTCCGAAAGAACTTCAACCGGACTAGCGGATTCTAACGGGTTAATCTATGATTCGAAAGGTGCGCTAAGCCCAATCTCACTAGATATAACTGACTCTGTACGAGCGTGGCACGACGTGACGTTACGCGTGACTGTGTAACTCTGAACCGACGAGGGTAGAAACCAAAGGGTTTATATACCCCCGAAATGCACGGAAACGCATTAGAACTTTCCATATAAGGAAGTTGAGGAGTCTTCGTCGGACCACGCCCGTCTTGGTCATAATGCAGCTGGTCGCATATGTGCTCAGGGCCCCTTTTTCTGTTTATGATAACCGAAAGAGTTTTAGGGCGTTTTCCAATCACAGACGCGAGGTCGAAAACGCGTTGAGAGCGACGTATGGAATATTCTTCATACGTAACACTGTTGAGACTACCGACAAGTAATTGCCCATACATTGCCAGATACGTATTCAGTGCGTTATCTCGAGGACTTCGCGTCGAACTTGCACGGGAAAAGGATGTTCTCCACCATTGATCTGATTCGGGCGTTGAACCAATTCCCGGTACCACCAAAAGATATTCCAAAGACTGCCATTATAACACCATTCGGGTTGTTTGAATTTACAGTAATGACCTTCGGTCTCCAAAATGCTGTACAAACGTTCGAACGGTTCGTATACGAAGTCACACGCGATTCGTATTCCCGTACATCGCCGATTTACTGACTTGTTTCAGAAAACGAAGATCAACATTAGAAGTTTCGGGAAATCCTGTTCAACCGATTGAGAGACCACGAGCCCGTTATCAACACGACCAAATGCCATTTTGGCAAGGAGGAAGTGGGACATACAATATCAGCCCAAGGACTGAGACCGCCGCGAGACAGAGTCTCCTCCACATTGGAATTTCCGTTATTTCCGGCGTTTTTCAGCCGAAAACTAGCACCAAACGCGTTGAAGCTCTCCACGCACGACCGAAAGCTACAAATCTGGAAGACACTTTAAGCATATTTTCGAGGGACGTCACATAGTCATCTATACGGAACTCAAACCCCTCACTCATGCTTTCAAGTGTTACGAGCCAGAGCTGTGGGCAACGCCTAGACCATGAGATTGATATTACCCAAAGAATTTGCTAGTTTGTCTCGATACTTTAAATTACTATTCAATACAACTCGAGCAGATAAGTTGTATCTGTGGGAACGTTACTATTAATATAAAGGACTATGGAGTGAAGATAGGTTTAACGAATCTACTCGAGTTAATGGTGAACAATATATATATATACAGATCAGTCGTCAGTACATCTGTAATTGTCGCGATGAAATAATATTAAGTGTGTAAGTTACCTAAGTAGTAGCACAGTGTTAACGCACTGGCGATGCTGGGTCTGACAGCCGCTTTTAGAGTATGCCGAAAGAACTTCAACCGGACTAGCCGATTCTAACGGGTTAATCTATGAATCGAAAGGTGCACTAAGCCCAATGTCACTTGATATAACTGACTCTGTACGAGCGTGGCACGACGTGACTCTACGCGTGACTGTGTAGCTCTGAAATGGCGAGGGTAGAAACGAAAGGGTTTACATACCCCCGAAATGCGCGGGAACGCATTAGAACTTTCCTTATAAATTCAAATGCATTAGCATCTCTGTCGACTTCGACCTTACTAGCGACCATTAATTAAGCTGGGAATGCGCACCGATCTTGGGATATGCTAGAGCTTCGCCTCGTGACAGGGTTATACAACTTAATAACAGCATCAGTGTAAAATATTTAAAGCGTATTTTAATGCAATATATATAATGTACAAAGATAGCTTACTTATTATTATTTTACACGCGTGTACAGGCCACACGTTCATACGTGTATAACACTGAAATATCATAGTTTGTTATATCTCACTTTTTGCTTATCTTGATGACTATGATATTCATTAATGATAAGTTTGCAAAGGAACAAATGAAACACAATTATGAGAAAACATATACTGATCCAAAACAGTGTTGGCAGTCCTCCTAATTGGTGTCCATGTTTATGTAACGCCATTACAATATGGTCATGTGCTGGAGCTATAATAATTACAAATAATAAATAATACATTTTATTATTGTGGAATTAAAAAGATTTGGTTCATCAAACTGGTTTCAAGCTTGTACAAACCAATTTTAAATAGTTACTTTCTTATAAACTTCATTAGTACGTTTTATGATTTACGATATCGAACTTTATTAGTAACCCGTGATCTACCATAATTGGCATAATTGAAAATAACATTGATAGATCTTATGGATGAAATCTGTATAAAATATAATAGCTATACTGACCCTCATCTATGGCATGTACATGTAAAGCGTTTCGTAAATCTTGCATATGTTGGTAATCTGATGTTACGTATAATATAGCTGTTAGAGGTTTCGTTAACTTCACTGGAAAATTTATATATGACTGAGTCAACGAAACAGGTGCATCTTGACAACCCGCATCACATCCATAATAGACACTATCACTTTTATCTAAGGCCACTCCCAGAAGTGCCCGATTATCTTCTCCAACAGTTACTGATATATTTAAGTGTGTCACATTGCCATAACTTATTCGCCTAGAAAAAGTACAAAGTTCAGATCATGTTCTAATATTACGCAATTTATTATTACAGGAAACAATGATGAACATGAAGAAGAAAGAAATCAGGATGAATATACTTCTGGCAGTAGTGAATACTTTAATCCCCGGACTGCAAGCTTATCCACTTCTCAAAAACGAGACAAATTTCATACTACGAAGCGAAGAAAGCGCTGTACATTTGGAGCACATAAAACCTGCGCATATTTACCAACGAAACGTGGAATCTAATAATAGACTACGAGAACGTTCGGCAAAAAATAGAGACTAACACGCAAATTAGTTATCAAACAGATGTAAGGAAATTGAACTATGTTTAAGTAAAACCGGAGTTGCTTCACAATCAAAAAGAAACTTTCTTATAAACTTCATTAGTACGTTTTATGATTTACTATGTCGATATCAAAAGAAACAATCAAAAAGAAACAGGAACCTTCAGCAACATTTAAAGATGTTGAAACAATTAATAAGTCATAACACAGAAAGATGTTTACTGAATATAATAGAACAATCCAATCACTATTTGAACACAATTTAATCATTGCTCATCTGGAACGAAATCAAACGAGCTTTTTGTTGAATAAACTGCAAGGAACCTTGGCAGCTATCATGTCATAGGACAGCTGATGCATCAAATAAATTTGTATTTTGCAATTGTTCCGGCACTATTAACTATTCCATATCCTCCAGCCATGCTTAGTCTTACATGGTTTTGACTATACATGTACACAATAGTTATGATTGGGAGCCTGTTATAGTTGACTTAACATTTCTAGTCGAAGAAATACAAATAAATATCCATTTCGTCAGCCATCGACATAGCTACGTAAGCTACGTAAAGAAGTAATTATGAAGATTCTGTCCTGCTCCTGTAATCCATAAATCTGCTGTGGTCGTGAACGATCCAGTTGTCGAGGTTGTGTGTGCATGATTGTACGGATGACTGTGTTGTTGAAGACTTACTTCAGTGAGATGTATGTTATATGCGGCCAGAGTGGCATTGATGTCACTTTGGCTAGTACCGTATTATTTTAAGTACTGGTCTGCAAAACTTTCCCACAAGGCTGGGAGAAATGCAAATGGAGAAGTGCGGTTCAATGGAGTATTCTCTGCACAAACGAGCCGAAATGCACCCTCTATGAAGGCCAAGGCTCGGAGGGGAAAAGACTGCGACATATGGCCACACCATTTAACTGCCCGGAGTACCAGAATGTTGCTCGGGACGACGGGAACCAAATTCTCGTAATGGCTAGATCACAGGCGATCCGCCAAATAAATGTGAATAGATCCCGTCTCCCGCAGGAACTCTTAGTTCAGCAAGCATCAGTGCTGAATGCCAACGCGGTGATCATTTCAGGGCCATATAGCCAGAGGAGGAAGTGGTGCCATGACGCCACTTTCCAGCAGAGGTACTCCGCCCTCTTCCTGGACTTCTATGCGATGCAGCTCCTAACGGGGCATGGGTCATTTGGCAAGTTCAGGGGAAGAATAGGGAGGACGACCAACGACAACTGCTGGGACTGCGAACACCCAGCAGATAACACAGACCACGTCATCTTCCACTGTGATCGCTGGGCAGAGGAGAGACTCCACCTGGAAACCTTCTATGGAGAAAGTCTGACAAAAAGCGAAACGTGTTCGCGGCTAAGGTGCTGAAGGATAGAGAGACCCAGCAGAGAGAATGAAAGAAGACAATGGGCGACCCCTATTAGCCTCCCAGGAGGAGGAAGTGCTGCCCATTACCAGAGTCCTGACGGGCCCCTGAGGACCATCAAGCTTGGTGCTGCAACCAGGGTGTCCAGCTATGCAATTATCCATCTGATACCGGCGACCTATTGATGGACGAGTATTCTCAACAAGATAAGGAGCCACTACAGCAATGAGGATACTCCGTTGAGTAGAAACAACCCCCAACCCCCTCCACGGTGTATTATGTTGTATAGGGCCGAGGGGATGAGGGTGTGTATCATATACGATGTGTGATAGGGGGATTAGCGGGTAGTTGTCGCACAGCACCTTAGGCAGCAGAGTCCCACATAACCCGCAGTAGGCTTGGTATGCGTAAATGCATTTTCCCCTCCTCAAACCAAAAAAGAAAAAAGAAAAAAGATCAGGACCCGCACAATGTTAAGGAGGTTAATTCGTGAAAGAATGGGTAAGTTTAACTAGCTTTATCTAAAATTAGTTATGCAAATCCTTTTTCTTAAAACATAATTTATCCACTTGCACACGCACTGTTGTAGCATTTGCGTATGCATGTGTGGGTGAAGCCTCAACCTCTGTTATATGGCCAGTCGGTGCAGCCATCGACGTGGCTGCGTAGCGATGCCCTTTTGTTTTGGCGAAGAGCTCTCTCGCTCAACGAGCAGTGCCGTTACAGCCTTTGAATCGTAAAGAAGATCGAGTAAAGTTAAAACAATACTTTACAATTTCAGAAGTGGGATAAATTGAACTCAATTTAAGTGATTTTGAATTAAGATTGACATTAAGGAATTATTATTCGAAACGTGCGACGCTCGCCTTAAGTGTAGTGACTGTAGGCAATAGTTTTTTCCGTATGTATGTGTGGCATAATTCTGTGACAAAATGGTGCATCCAAGTGAATTTAACTCGGGCAATTAAAGGAGGTACTGCAGAAAATGGGATTGACTACTGCGAGATCAAGGAGTGAACTGATCAGCAGACTTCAGGCAGTAGATCCCTGTGGTGAATGGATGAGGAATATCAGCTTGCTATCGCCGTACGATGTGTCACAACCCGGTGTATTGCAGGACAACGCGGCGTCCATAACAAAGGGGCAGCAAAAATGCAAATGGGGCAAAAGGAAATACTTTTGTATGTGGTACCGAATGATACCATGACAGTTTCAGTAGTATTCGATAGTATACAGGGAGCCGCCGTCATAGAGCACCAGTGCCACCGCCGCGGATTTGACCAAACTATTTCGCTTGTATATTGCATACAAAAATAATTTTGTAACCTCCACTGATGCTTTTTTTTTTGTTACTGCTCATTCGACTTTCGATCAGTTGCACGCCACACACGCGCGCTCGCGCCAGCTACATCTGTCGCATGCATCGTTCCTTGTTCCGTGCAGAAACACACACACATACGCAGCATACGCCCAAGTCAGGACTGTTCGGGTCCTACATTCAGCCATCCTGAAATTTGTCAACAGATGATGAAACATCATCAACATTAAACAGGGCATATTCTTCTTCATTTATCCAAAACTTCATATAGTCTGCGCAAGTTGACGTCTTATTAGGTCCTTCGTGGTCTCCTACCTTTTCTACCATGTATCTGTCGTTATGTAGAGATTTCGTAATACGATATGGTCCAAAGTATTTTGGGTGTACTTTAAGGCCAGGACCATATTGTGTTCGTTTTATAGTAATTAGGTCGTTTTCTTTGTAGCGTGTAGTTTTTTTCCGCTTTCGATTATAGGTCTTTCTGTTTTCATCCGAAATTTTAGAAATGGTCTCTGCTGCTTGTTGTCGTATCACACTTCGTTTTTCCTGAAACATAATGGCTGCTTCTTAATCTAATATTTCTCGTATCTGAGGGTCTTCTTTTATACACATTCATGTACCAATGAGAAGTTGAGACAGCGAAAATCCAGTGCTCCGGCTTGATGTACTGTTTAAATATTGCTGAATGATTTCGACGAATTTGTACCATGCTTCTGGAGTGGGATATGACAGTTTCGACAGAATTGAAATTAAAATTCTGTTGATTCGTTCGATTTGACCGATACTTCCAGGTTCTCCAGTCGTTATTTTGATATGTTGCATACCTTCCGTTGTGCAAAATTCCTGAAAAGACAACGGTGTAAAGGCCGTGCCTCGATCTGAGACAATCCTTTTTGGATTGCCGAAAACATATGCCTGCTTTTTTAATCGGCCCAGCACGTCGGCAGAATCGGTTGATTTCGTAGGCTATAGCCACGTAAATTTGGTAAATCCGTCCACAATTGCAATATGTAACGATATTTTTTCCTCGTTGAGGTCATAGGACCTAGGTGATCAATATGAAAGCTTTCTAGCGAGCGATCAACTTTGCTGATTGAGTGGTAAAATCCCTCCTGTTTTGCTCCTTTTCTTTCCAACAGGATAAAATTAACACAGTTTTCTATGACTTTTCCGATTTTCTGGCGTATTTTTGCAAACCAGTAGTCAAGTCGAATCAGATTTTCCGTATTCGCCGTTGCAAAATGTCCACGGTCATGAACCTGCCGTATTATACTTAGTTTCATTCGTTTTGGTACCATAATTAAATGTTCATCCTCTACTTCTTTACATGGAATACCATTTTTGACTACGTATCCTTCGGCTTCACCTTGCGATACCTTGTAAAATATCGGCTTTAAATCCATATGCTCCGATTGAGCTTCACGAAGTTTCCTTAAGAAACCGTCGTCATTCACGTCAATAGACATCGTCCTAGGTAAGGGGTAGCAAATGAGGGCATCAGCATGAGTCATATATTTTCCTGGTAGGTGCTCTACACTGTTACGTATGAATAATATTCTCTATACGCTGCTCTCGCACGTGCCGCTCAAGCTTGCGTAAGAAGGGAAGTCGCGTTTCCACGAAGGGCCCAAAGATTTCTATCATTATCGTACACGGACAATACGGGCCTTTGATATTGGTTAGCTGCATCGAGCCCGATTAAGTGCACGCCCGACCCGACGAGCTCTCCGTGATCTTTCTATGGAAACCCCAAATACGCCCCCCGTACATTTTGGGACTATATAAGCCCTTCCATTCTGATCATCTTCGGTTAATAACTACACAATTACGGGGAGTGTCACGTCGTGTTACGCTCGTACAGAGTCAATAACATTCAGTGAATTCGGGCTTAGAACACCGATCAGAATACAAGTTAACCCGTTGGAATCCGCAAGTTCGGTTGAAGTTCTTTCGGCATACTATTGTAATCATTCTCCGACCCCGCATCGCCAGTGTGTAAACACCGTGCAAGTACTTAGGTAATAATTTACACACTATTTATATTCTGCGACAATCACATTTGTACCAAAACGACTGATTTGAATATATATAAATTATTCACCATTAAACCGAGTAGATTCGTCAAACCTACATTTACTCCGTAATTCCTTATGTTAGTAGTAACGTACCCACGAATACAACTTAACCGCTCGAGTTGTATTGAATATTAATTTAAAGTATTGAGACAAACTAACAAGTTTCTTGGGTAATATCAATATCGCCGGTCTAGGCAATTGCCCACAGCCCTGGCTCGTAACAAAACTGGTGACAGCGGTGGGATATTACAAACTTGGAATTACCGTAAATTTGGGTTCTGAAATACGTTCTATTACTCGTAGGTGAACATTTACAATATACTAGTTTTCTCTAGTTAACTACTTTAGTAATATTTAAAAAAAAATGGCAAACCCTCAAGCGAACGTCACTGCTAATGAGATGCTAAACCTGACTGTTTCGATTGCCAATTCAATGACACTCTTAACGCAACAGACGTGTATACAGAACATTACATCGTCCATTCCGACTCTGAATGGGTGTTAATTAAGCATTTGAAAAAGAGATTCGCGCCGGGGAAAAATGTGTCGCATTTTCAAGTTGAAATCGCGAAGTTACGTATTCGCGACGGAGAAAGTATTCGACAATACGTCGATAGAACAAGTCATCCTGTTTATTGTACGCGCGGAGCTATCTGAGAAAGATATGTGGATCACGCTGAAGATTTCGTCAAAGAAATGGAACACGATGTTAAGGAAAACTTTATCGATGGTTTACCGGATCGAATTTCTTGGAAAGTGTCGGCTCAGATTCAGGACCTAGGGACACTTGAACAAGCTTACGACGCCGTGCTACAAATCGATAGGAAATTAAGAAATCGACGACAGTCGCCTAGCAATGAATCACCTGCTAGATGGTCTCGCCGAGACCGCTACGCTCAAGATTCTCGTAATCACGACCGCGAAGTATCGTACCCTCTATCTACGAATAGATCCGATCGGTTTAGGGAACGACCAGCGAGAACATCTGAATTTGAAGAGGAACAAGAGAGGCAAGGTCGCGCGACGGCTTTGACCTTGAACTAAAGAAGCCCCTCGAGATCCCCTTCTAATCACCGTAATTCATCGAATATCGATGATCGGGGTTAACAAATTTCAATTTTAAAAAATTCTGATAGAAACCGCAAGCCAAGTTTGTATTGCTGGCATTGTGGTATGAACGGACATGACGAAAAATCATGTTGCAAACATTCGCGTAATTCACGTTATCATCGGGACTCGCGAGATTCGTCCGTAGAAACAAACAAGTCTTTAAACTACAACCGCGCTCAGCGTACAGGCGACACGATGAGCGGAAACGAGGAAGATCGCCGAAGGACAATCCGGTTCAGCGACGAGAAGAAAGAAGACTCATCAAGGAAGCACCTGCACCAAGAATCAGGATCAAGGTTCCGGAATTGGAATCAGGAACGGGAGAATTCTTAATTGATGGTGGAGCAGCCGTTAATCTGGTGGTCATTGACGTTCTCGGAAGAAACGCAGAAATAATTTCTAGGGAAGAAATTGAACTAACTGGACTTACTACGACACCGATTTACACGCTTGGAACTACAATTCTTCACATTCACGGATTTCCAGCATTTTTCTATGTGGTAAAAAATCTTGCATTAGACGCTAATGGACTTATCGGAAGCCCGTTTTTAAAACAGGAAGAAGCTGAAATTTCTTACTACCATGGAACGTTAACATTAAAAAATGAACCAATCAGACCTTTACGTTTTTCAAATTATCGAGATCTACCTAAAACAAAAGAACCGCAGACAGTTACAAAATATTGCATTAAACCTAGAACCTCGCAGCATATCGCCGTAAAAATAGCAAACGTAAAAATGAGGGAAGGGTACTTACCGCGTATAAAAACCCACGAGCAACTATACATAGGGGAAGCAGTCGTAACAAACAATGATGGAAAGGGTCACATTATGGCAACAAATACCAGTGAAGAAGCAATCGACGTAGAGATAGAGCCTCAAATTTTGGAGCCCTATGATATCTTAAGTACATCCGACGAAGATTGTTACCCAGAAATGGAACACGCGCCGAGGCATATATCTGAAGGCATAATTAAACCCTCTAAATCTCCTTATAATTCACCTTTATGGATTGTTCCGAAGAAAGCAGACGCACAGGGCAATAAACGCTGGCGTTTGGTAATAGATTTTCGCGCACTTAACGAAAAGACAATTTCTGACAAATATCCATTACCACAAATCACGGAAATATTATACCGATTGTGGGGAGCTAAATACTTCTCAGTTTTCGATCTTGCGAGTGGATTTCATTAAATAGAGATGGATCCAAAAGATAAATCAAAAGCAGCATTTACCACACCGAATGGACATTACGAATTTTCTCGAATGCCTTTCGGATTAAAAAACGCGCCACCCACATTTCAACGCCTCATGGATCAAGCACTCACCGGACTTCAAGGGACAGATCTTCTTGTTTATCTAGACGATATAGTAGTATACGCTTCATCACTTCAAGAACACAACATTAAAGTTAAAAAATTATTAAACCGCCTTAAAGATCATGGATTAACCCTTCAGTTAATCCCAATATCTAATCCCTAACCCAATATTTTACGAAAGGAAGTCGCATATCTCGGACACATTATTTCAAAAACTGGAGTTAGACCTGATCCTAGGAAATTATAAGCAGTTCAAGACTTTCCAACACTCACAACGCAGAAGAATATTCAGCAATTCTTAGGACTTGTAGGATATTACCGAAGATTTGTACCTAATTTCACCTCAAAAGAAAAGCCTCTGATTAACTTGTTAGGAAACGGCATCAAATTCAAGTGGACAGAAGAACAGGACGAAAGCTTCAAACAATTACGCAGCGAATTGTGTCAACAACCGATTCTACAATACCCGGATTTCAGTAAACCATTCATCGTTACAACAGATGCATCCGAATATGCCATTGGAGCCGTGCTTAGTCAGGGAGAGATAGGAAGCGATTTACCAATAGCCTACGCATCCCGCAGTCTGAATAAACCCGAGAGGAATTATTCAGCTACAGAAAAAGAATGTTTGGCAATGGTTTACGCTGTAAGATACTTCGGGCCTTATATCTATGGAACAAAATTCACCTTAGTTACAGATCATAGACCACTTGTTTGGTTACATTCCGTTAAAGACCCGACTTCCAGACTTATGAAGTGGAAGCTCAGACTTTTGGAGTATGAGTACCAGGTTGTTCATAAAGCTGGAAACATAAACAAACACGCAGACGCTCTGTCGCGTAATCCTACATCAATATGCTTATCACTTCTACCACGGGAATGCCGGGACACCGACTTCAAAGTTCAGGTACCAAAACCAGAGATTAATACCGATTCAATCGGACACCGCGTTCGGCAATTACATCCAGACAGAGAAAACCGACCCAAATATTGAGATAGTAGCAGCTCAGATGAAACGGAACAAGCCGCGTATGGAAAGGTTCAACATTCGGCAATTATACATGAAAACCGATCTTTTCCTAGTTTATCTCGAGAGGTAACAATGCCGGATGAACGCCAGGAAACCATAAATAGTTTTTCACCCGCAGCAAATTCTACACAAATTTCCTCTTTGGACAGGGAACAGCCCATGTTCAATGATTTAATATCTTTTGACGAACCGCTTGAAAATACAGTAATAGAGAACAATGCTCGACAAAATTCACTCAGTACATCGCAAGTGTCATTACAACAGCCGGGTGTAGTTTTACGAGACCAAGCGAACCAGCTACCTGCGAGGACCCAAGGCGAGGCAACTGCTTTACGATCACTCGATAGCGAACCAACCCAACGTGATCTTTTTGACCATACGTTCGACCCCTATCCATTCATCGCCTCTGAATTGGAAAATTCAACTGACGAGTATGTTCTCGAAGAAGCGTTATCATCACAACCTCATAAAATTACTGTCTCGTCAACCCCTCTCACTGCAGAAGTAGGGCATTGCGTACATTTTATATCTGCCGACTGTAATTTTCAAACTGACGTTGGAAAAATGTTATTGGACACCGAGATAATAAGTAAACAGAATATTCTTGCAAAGCGCCCGAAAAAGGGACATGTAGTAACTTCGGATAACGGGCCATTTAAATCTTTCAGTATAGTAGTCTCTGACAATTTCTACGATAACGTTAAAAAATCAGACGTACTCAGAGGTTTAGAAATTCTTAACGATACCTTAAATCAACTCCATATCAAATCATTCCGAATATCTGGTACCGGAGATTTCCATAAATTACCCTTCAATGAATTTCTCAAAATATTAGAAGAAGTTTTTTCTGGAACGGCACATCGAATTACTATATGCAATTGTATCATCACTACACCATCTACAAAAAATAGACAGGAAATAATTCGTGAAGCACATTACAGTCTAATCGGAGGTCACAAGGGAATAACGAAGACTTACAAACGCATCCGGTCGAGATTCCATTGGCTGCAAATGCGCAACGAAATTCAAGATTACATCCGGAAATGTCAAAGTTGCCAGGAACAGAAATTAGTCCGAGCGAAAACTCGTCAGCCTATGTTAATTACCGATAAACCTATGGGGCCACTTGATAAAATCGCTTCGGATACAGTAGGACCTCTACCCATCACGCCCAGCGGAAATAAATACATTCTCACCATGCAAGATAATTTAACTAAGTATTGCATGGCAGTAGCAATACCAAATATTCGGGCTGCTACTATCGCAGATGCCTTTGCTAGACATTTCATCGCAATCTATGGTACGCCTCGCGCAATACTGACAGACAAGGGAACCAGTTTTATTGGAAACCTTATGACGAACTTATCAGAAATATTTAAAATCAAACAAATCACAACTTCAGGATACAGACCACAAACCAACGGATTATTGGAGCGAAGCCACATCGTACTCACCGAATACATCAAGCATTACATGGATAATTACGAAGATTGGGATTTATTAATACCGTTTGCAATGTACTCCTACAATACATCCGTACATGAAGCAACAAATTTTACTCCGTATGAACTAATTTTTGGAAAACCAGCTCGAGAACCAAGTTCTTTTCCAACCGGCGAAAAATTGCAGTCGTATGGAGATTATTTAGTAGATCTGATAACGCATATGATTAGTATCCGCAGTTTAGCTTCAGATAACTTAAATAAAGCAAAAATCCGTTCAAAAGGCTATTATGATCTGCGCGCAAACCCAACAGCGTTTGACGTAGGCGATTCTGTTTACGTACTCCTGGAACCACGTACTAACAAATTCGACCCACATTACATTGGACCGTACGAGATAGTAGACGTGACAGACCTGAATAATGTAGTACTTCGAAAAAACGACAAACTAATTACTAAACATAAGGATAAATTGAAACACGTCTATTCTCCACCCATAGTTGAGGGTCAATGATGATTTCCGCTTCCTTGTTCCTGTTGCCACTCACGGTATCTAGTGATAGTTCGGCTGTAACACCGATTGGACAAAATACGGGAGTTTTCTATGAGAAGCTACCTGAGATAAGGACCTTCCATGCACAATGGCGTTTGGTTACATCTTTGGATGTAAACAGATACCTTAACCGTGCTCCACATGTTAAACAACACATTTTATTAATGAACCAACTTTGCGATCGCCACGAATCTATAAATTGTCTCAGCAAGGAATTGGGGCCTCGCTTAATCAGCAAAGAAGAAAGCACCGCACGTTACAGTGAATTAATCCGCACTGCAATAGGTGACACATCACGTTACTAGACACCATCCTCACGTCGTAGCGTACCTTTCGGCTTTATCGGCACCATAAGCAAGGTATTGTTTGGAACTTTAACACAGGAAGATGCTGATTATTACAACCATGAATTAAACAAAGTCTATAGAAATGAACGGGATATCACTGAATTAATAGCAAATCAGACGCATATTATCAGAGGGGAATTTTCAGTCACACACGCAAGATTGGTTAATTTAACCAAATCCATGTCGCAAATGACTAAATTGGTGGCCGAACATTCTGACGCTTTACATGAAACGCAATCCGATCTAAGCAAACTACGCTTTGAAGCAATAATAAGAGATTCTGTAATAGAGCTCGAACGAGCATTGGACGATTATAGTACAAATTTGTTATTATTGATAGACGCGATATTATTAGCAAAACAAGGAATTTTACACCCTGCTATCCTCTCACCTGAACAGTTGTTACTTTCTGCTCATAAAATTAAACAAACATTAGCATATGAATTTCCTTTATCACCAGAGGAATTACTGGCCGAGCAAATTGAAAAAGTAACAAACTTGAATGTGATTTTCGCAAGGGGGACAATACTCTTCGAGCTCACTATACCCCCTCTGGAACACAAACTGTATAATTTGTATAAAATATATCCTTGCCCATCGATCCACAAACTTCAAGCAAATGACGTAGTTTCATATATCCAGCCACATGTCCGATACATTGCAGTATCTTCTGACGAACAGGAGTATTTCACACCAACAGAGGAATATTTGAAGGGTTGTCGCTTCCATCATGGAAAATTCCTTGGACCAACTACACTACCATTATATCAAACAGATCGGCAACCAATTTGTGAGTCTACATTGCTATTGAACCCTACCTCGATAAATTCGAGTACATGCGACATTAAAGTATCCCCATTTTTGAAACCATATTGGCAAACGTTACATGCACCTGCAGCCTGGCTCTATTTTATGCCGAGTAACAAAAAGGCGCAAATTTATTGTAAACAACAGAAACAGATTACACGAAATGTTAACGCTTCGGGAATATTTAAATTAGAACCGGGTTGCCAAGCGACAGTAGAATCTGTACAATTGAAATCTTTAGCAACCATTGGAACATCACAAACCATTGAATATTATCCTTCCGAACCATATAACCTATCGATAATTATACCAAAGGTCGTCGAGCATCACTTCAATGCTTTGGAATTACACGAAACAATCACCACTCGTTGGGACGATTTTCCAGCAGCATTGTCGCTCACTGAAATAGAGCAACGAGCAAGAATTTTGGCAACACATCAAAAGTAGCTTACACACTTTGAAACTTTAACTTTTTCCTCTTTTGGAGCCGTCATGGTAATATAGCCTGTTTTGGGCATATTTTTCGCCATCAAATTTAAAGTATTTCGAGCTCCGGCCAAAATGCATCCTTCTTCGGAAAACAATGAAATAACAATAAACATTCCGGGAACATTAAATTCACCCAAAGAAGAAAAGGATCTAAAACCGAGTGCCACCGTCTTTTAGAAGAACGAAGACACCCGAGTATTATGCCTTCCGCAGGAATACAGGGTGGGGGCGCGATAAGGGTTTCTGCCTTATATAAACGATCTCCCGAGACCCTTCAGGCTTAGCATAAGTTGCACCAGTGCATCGCAGCATACCGACACAAAACACAGACTACGAAGACTAAAACTTGGCAAGATGATGCGAACCGTTGGAATTCAGGACTTTGGACCATCTGCGAAATGCAGGGTTGTGCACATCGAGGATTTGACAACGTTTTGGGTGACCATCGATGAGTACAAAGGAACCACATTAGGTACCGCTATTGCACTCAATCGGTTCATGGACACCCGAGGGCAACTGCACATACCACTGGTGGGCAGCGTCAACGTGGGAAGATACGTGGCCGTCCAGAAGCCCAGCGGTGTATGGCGCCGAGGAGAAGTTCGTCAGATCGGACATACATCTTGAGCAGTGTTCCTGGGAGATCATGGCAGGATGGTAAGATGCGAGTACTCGCAGCTACGATCTCTGCCACTCAGATTCCAGGTCCTGCCATGGCAGGCCGTAAGAATCCAACTGCGCGGTGTTCAATCTCGGACATCGGAACCCGAGGCTATGGAAATTGCGGAGCTGGCCGTCAACAAGAGGATCGGTCGCCTGGACAACGTCCACAGGACACCTGACGGTGTCACTGCAGACCTACTCCTGGACCGTCTAACTGGACAGCCCCCATACAACGTCGCCCAGGGATGGAGAGAGCTGGATTTCGTGGTGTCTACCACCAATTAGGCAACCACCAATGGCGATTACAATAGCGATAAGTACACACTCACAAACTACACCCGACAAATTTTCACACATTCATATTCTTTTGTTTTTGTAAAGAAATCTTTGACCGGTTTCCCTTCTTTTGCGAAGGCATCACGCGAACCGCGATGTTTCATCTTGGGGGGGGGGGGGGGAATGTTACGTATGAATAATAATCTCTATACGCTGCTCTCGCACGTGCCGCTCAAGCTTGCGTAAGAAGGGAAGTCGCGTTTCCACGATGGGCCCAAAGATTTCTATCATTATCGTACACGGACAATAAGGGCCTTTGATATTGATTAGCTGCATCGAGCCCGATTAAGTGCACGCGCAACCCGACGAGCTCTCCGTGATCTTACCTTATATGGAAACCCCAAATACGCCCCCCGTACATTTTGGGACTATATAAGCCCTTCCATTCTGATCATCTTCGGTTAATAACTACACAGTTACGGGGAGTGTCACGTCGTGTTACGCTTGTACAGAGTCAATTACATTCAGTGAGTTCGGGCTTAGGGCACCGATCAGAATACAAGTTAACCCGTTGGAATCCGCAAGTTCGGTTGAAGTTCTTTCGGCATACTATTGTAATCATTCTCCGACCCCGCATCGCCAGTGCGTCAACACCGTGCAAGTACTTAGGTAATAATTTACACACTATTTAAATACCGCGACAATCACATTTGTACCAAAACGACTGATTTGAATATATATAAATTGTTCACCATTAAACCGAGTAGATTCGTCAAACCTACATTTACTCCGTAATTCCTTATGTTAATAGTAACGTTCCCACGAATACAACTTTACCGCTCGAGTTGTATTGAATATTAATTTAAAGTATTGAGACAAACTAACAAGTTTCTTGGGGAATATCAACATCGCCGGTCTAGGCAATTGCCCACAGCCCTGGCTCGTAACAACACTATAAGCAAATGCCTCGAGAAAAAGTGCCCATCTTGCAATACGCACGCTTAAATCACTTTTCCGCGGTGTTAAAGTAAATGCTTTACAATCTGTAATAATTGTAAATAGGATGCCTAACAGATAAACTTTAAATTTCTTCACAGCTTTCACAACAGCGAGAATCTCAAGTTCGTAGCTTGAATAACGTTCCTCGGAATAAATAAATATATTTTCAGAAATATCCGGTCAATCCTTAAAAGCTTTGAATACCCTTGACATTAACGGGACACGGAAAATTTACAACAGCTTTTGTTTTGTGTTCTGATGGGCGCATTGAACCGTTCTCGATTTCGTGGCCTAAGCATAATATTTTAATTTTCAAGAGACGACTTTGCTTCCAGTTTATACTTAATCCATTCTCGCTCGCGATTTTTAGAACAGTTTTTAGCCTGGATAAACCATCTATACAGAGTGGCCCGTAAGTCTCGCAGTATTTTTAAATTTCGCGTAGCCGAGGTGATGCTGAACAACTTTTTCCCTGACCAAAATATTGTAAGTAGCTTAGTTTTTGAGTTATTAACGAAAAATACTGGCCAATGAGCGCGCCCGTATAGCGCGCGCCCAGGCACCACCGCGCCCGATTGTCATTGGGTGCATCGAGGGGCAACGTACGGCAAATATTACATCATCTTAAATTAATAATAATGTGTAATGATTCGTTATTCACGAATAACAATTTAATTATCAAGCCGTTTAATAACTGTTCCATACTTTTATTCCTTATCCGAAACGTATAAGGTAAGGAATAAAAGTATGGAACAGTGATCGCATATATTGATGACTTTTAGGTAGCCATCGAATCTATGTATAGAGTATCATTTAAAAGTGCTTTAGGGATCGATAAATGTAAGTTTCTGTCGACGGAAATTGTATATCTAGGATATTTTATTTGTGGGGAAGGTATGGGTCCGTCAAAAACTGGAATCGAGGAGGTGCCACGATTTCCAGTACGGCAAAGCGTGCGGCCAGGTACAAAGTTTTCTTGGGCCGTGTTCTTACTTCAGAAAATTTGTGCAAGGCTTCGCGTTAATTGCTAAGCCATTGTACGATTTATTGGAAAATGGGGTTAAATTTAAATTTACGGAAATCGAGTTAAAAACATACCACCTATATTGTCTATTTATAGCTCGCACGATCCGACAGAGTTACATTGTGACGTCAGCTCGTTGGGATTTGGCGCTGTTTTGATACAGAAAAAGTCGGACTTAAAATTTCATCCCTTATTATATTTTTGCAAGCGAACAACAGAAACTGAAAGCAAATGTCATAGTTTCGAACTAGAAGTATTGGCTATCATGGAAATACTCGATTTCGAATATATCTACACAGTATTTTTTTCAAAATTATCACCGACTGTAACTCTTTGAAACTAACATTGCAAAAAAAGACGTTAATCCGCGAATCGCCAGGTGGGCGTTAGGGTTGCAAAATTTTGGTTATGTAATAGAGCAACGGGCAGCGTATAGAATGAAGCATGTCGATGCACTGACAAGGAAGGTTAGGCAACCCGAAGATTCCGAAAATTATGAAACTTTGCATACAAGTACAGTATGTCATCCGTAATACAACCCTATTTTCCAATTGTGCCATAACTCGGTTTTAAGGGGTGAAATCAGCCCTTGAAAAAAATCGAGAATTTTCTGTTTCGTGAGATATCTCAGGAACGCTGAGAGATATCTGAAAAAAGTTTAATTCAAACTTGCATCGTTTTATTGTGTTTATTTAACTGCGTAAAATATTTGTTTGAAAAATACGTGGTTTTCGAGTTACCCCTCCGCCCAAAGAAAATATTGTTTACTATTCGTGCTGAAATACCTCTGGATACCTCTTTTCATATCTCTAAATGATATATATGTGTTCAAATTTTTTGTTAAATAAAGAAAAACAACGAGTTTGGACTCTATTTACGCACTTTTCTTTAATAAACTGCTCTCACAACACCATACTTATATAATTTACATTTATTTTAAATTCACTTACATCAAAGTTATTCATATTAAATTTAATTGTAGCAGTAAAACAGTTTTTAATAATAAAATGGTTATTTAAATATTTAAATATTCTTTTTTAAGCCACTGATGAATACAACGAAAATTATGGTTTATAATTAGTACAATAATAAGAATCCTCATGGAAATGTTTGAGACAAAAGTACTCGCCACACCACGCATATCGGCGAATAGCCACTCCACGAACATTTCACACCAACTCGGTATCAGAATGTAACGATAAGCACTGTACAAACATAAATGTTAAAACAATGTCTTAACCTCAGACCTCAGACGGTCAATACGTATTCGGAATAATATTGAAAACCTTGAAATATTAATAATATTATTGACCGTCTGAGGTTTCCATTATCGTTACACTTATCTTCGAAATGTTACTTATTTTGTGCAGTTTTCCGGTGATGCTTGTATATACATGTTCGCGCGGATGTAGCTCATTTACAGTTGGGTGTACGACAGTAGTCAAGTGCACATTGTGCCATTTCATTACAAAAAGTCAGTGTTCATTGCATTCAAAGCCATTTCTTTAAAATGAAGTCGATTAATATCGCTAACGTAATAAACATGTTAGCTACTACGTTTCAAATCGCGAGTATAACGCAGACACCAATAAAGCCGGTAGAAGTTGACTTACATAATGAAATTCGTGCTAATATAAATAGTTTCCAAAGTACGTATTATTTACCGTCAATTGAACATCAGAACCACATAGTGCTCAAATTGTAGAGCATATTACGCCTACAGAATATGAAGAAGATAATTTTGACCCTGGAGAGTGCATTGTTGATGAAGTAGGTGGAAAAGTCGATATAAGTTATAAGAAAAAAGCTGTGGAGTTTTGGAAAAGCGGAAGACAAACACTTCGACCGCTAACCACTGTACAAAAAAACTTTCGGAAGGTTAAATCGGTGCATCAGCTATACAGGTGGGCTGCGGGTCTTGAGAAGGGTGGAACAAATGCAGATACTCTTACATTTATTACGGAATATGTATTGCAAAAGTTTGAAGAAGCTTCTAACAGGAGACTTATTGTCCATGACATGAATTTGAGATGATGGGCTTTGGAAGCAAAAGACCTGCTAGTGAACATATCCAAATTCAAGGCAAGTAAATGGTGGATTTGGAATTTCAAGAATGTGCATGGAATCGTATCTCGCAAGATAACAACATTCAGAACGCGATCTACGTTTCAAAATATTGGTAACTTGCAAACTGTTGCAGCAACTTTTGTTTCGAACGTAAGATCTAGCATTCGAACAATCGGAGTTGAAGAAATTTGTAATGCAGACGAGAGTGGCTTCAACCTTGAAATACATTCTGGACGAACATTGGCAAAATCAGGAGTGAAAAGAGTAGAAGCAGTGATTCAATCGGTGTCCGCTACGACACACAGTTACACTATTATGCCTATTATTTCAGCAAGCGGGCGTCTGCTTTCACCCTTATACATAGTTTTGAAAGAGCATACAGGAACATTTGGCCCGAAGGTGCAAGAAACACTATTCCGACCAAACAATATTTACATCGAAGCTTCGAAATCAGGAAAACTCACGGCAGAACATTTCAAAACTTGGTTTAGCCAAGTGTATCTGCCCAATACTGGCCGCAAAAGTATGCTACTACTCGATTCGTGGTCTGGACACTGCCCAAATTAGTTAAATCAGTTGATTCCAGAAAATCAAGAAGTGTCATTTTCAATCATTCCAAAGAAAACGACGGGTATGATTCAACCTTTGGATGTATTTCGTTTCCGCATTTAGAAAAATTTTATACGGACATTTTCGGATAATGTAATTCTCCTGGACGAAAATTTCAATCTGCATTCACGCAATGAAATAATTAAATTGCAGTTGTTAACCCATAAAGAAATTTCTTCGCCCAGATTCAGAAATCTTTTCCAATATGCTTGGTTTAAAAGCGGATATCTATAAACGCATCCCGGCGAGTTCCAAAATCCCGTAGATTTCTGTTACTATAGGAGTGAAAAAACTATACCAAAGTGTAGTATTTGTGGCTGGGCGCCCTTTACGCAATGTGCTTGGTGTGGTGAGTACCTTTGTTTCGAACATTTCTACGAGTAATATCATTATTGTACCAATTACAAACCGTGAGTTTTACTATTTTTGTCGTTTGTTACTTATACAATCCTTCGATGTGGAAAAATGTACAAAAGGAGAATGGAAACGTTCAAATACATATTTTATTATTAAAAACTATTATACTGCTACAATTAAATTTAATATGAATAACTTTGATGTAAGTGAACTTAAAATAAATGTAAATTATATAAGTATTGTGTTGTGAGAGCAGTTTATTAAAGAAAAGTGCGTAAATAGAGTCCAAACTCGTTGTTTTTTTTTATTTAACAAAAAATTTCAACACATATATATCATTTAGAGATATGAAAAGAGGGTACCCAGAGGTATTTCAGCACGAATAGTAAACAATATTTTCTTAGGGCGGAGGGGGTGGGGGGAGGGGTAACTCGAAAACCACGTATTTTTCCAACAAATTTTTTACGCAGTTAAGTAAACACAATAAAACGATGCAAGTTTGAATTAAACTTTTTTCAGATATCTCTCAGCGTTCCTGAGATATCTCACGAAAAAGAAAATTCTCGATTTTTTTCAAGGGCTGATTTCACCCCTTAAAACTGAGTTATGGCACAATTGGAAAATAGGGCTGTATTACGGATGACATACTGTACTTGTGTGCAAAGTTTCATAATTTTCGGAATCTTCGGGTTGCCTAACCTTCCTTGTGAGTCAATCATTCATGTTATTGAGGATATTTGTTTTGAGTATAATCTATCAGTATGCTAATCACAAGACAGCATAATTAAGCAGTTAGTCACAAAACTTGAAAGAATTCGGGATCCATTTTATGAAATGGGAAATGGTTTGATTTATAGGAAATGCGGCAATGATTTACTTTCTTATGTGCCTGAAAATATGGTGAAAAATATGTGTTCATATACCACGAATAGATGGGACATCTTGACTTTGAAAAAACTGCAGAGACTACTTCAAAAAGTTATTGGTTTCCAAAACTGAGGTAAAATGTAGATACGCACATTAAAAATTGTTTGAAATGCGTTCCATATTCACCTCTCTCGGGTAAAGCGGAAGGTGTTTTACATTGTGTGCCAAAAGGTGTGGTACCATTTTCTCTTCTACACATTGACTATTTTGGGCCGGTTAACAAAGAACATTCAGTAAAGTGAAGAAATACATATTTCTAGTGATTGACGCGTTTACCAAGTACGTCCGATTGTATCCTACCAAATCAACGTCCACAGTATCGTTGCACGATCACTTCACTACACGGTCACTTTCACGTGCCACTGTGAAATGTTAGGATATTAAAAACCAATGTATTGTTCTTACGTTTGACCATTTTGTAATATTCTGCGTTCGTATGATTCGTTGTGGCTCGTTCGGTTAGCAACATGGCTCTGCCAGCTTAGACGTTCCCACTCGCTTCCACACGCTTCCCTCGCTACCCTCGATGCCCCCTCCACCCCGGTCACGAACAACCACAGGTTATTGGTTTGCGCCCCAGCGTGCGTCAGCCGATGCCCAACAGGAGCTCTCATCGGTCAGTATTCTTCGCTAATAAGTCAAAAACGAAACTATGAACAACATTTTGGTCAAGGAAAAAGTTGTTCAGAATCACCCCAGTTACAGCCCACTTTCAGATGTTCCCTGGGTTTTGGACCACCCTTGTTACGAGCCAGTGCTGTGGGCAATTGCCTAGACCGGCGATGTTGATATTACCCAAGAAACTTGTTAGTTTGTCTCAATACTTTAAATTAATATTCAATACAACTCGAGCGGTTAAGTTGTATTCGTGGGAACGTTACTACTAACATAAGGAATTACGGAGTAAATGTAGGTTTAACGAATCTACTCGGTTTAATGGTGAACAATTTATATATATTCAAATCAGTCGTTTCGGTACAAATGTGATTGTCGCGGTATTAAAATAGTGTGTAGATTGTTACCTAAGTACTTGCACGGTGTTGACGCACTGGCGATGCGGGGTCGGAGAATGGTTACAGTAGTATGCCGAAAGAACTTCAACCGAACTCGCGGATTCCAACGGGTTAACTTGTATTCTGATCGGTGCCCTAAGCCCGAACTCACTGAATGTAATTGACTCTGTACGAGCGTAACACGACGTGACACTCCCCGTAACTGTGTAGTTATTAACCAAAGATGATCAGAATGGAAGGGCTTATATAGTCCCAAAATGCACAGAGCAGCGTATTTGAGGTTTCCATATAAGGTAGGGTCACGGAGAGCTCGTCGGGTCGCGCGTGTACTCAATTGGACTCGATGTAGCTAAACAATATGAAAGGCCCTTTTTGTCCGTGTACGATAATGAATAGAGGTCTTTGGCGCTTTTCGTGGAAAACGCGACTTCCCTTCTTACGCAAGCTTGAGCGGCACGTGCAAGGGCAGCGTATAGAGAATATTATTCATACGTAACACCCTGTATACGGGGTAAAAATTGTAAAGCGTTACAGACAAATATCTCCAAAAATATTGATTATACGCAAAAATGTTTCAGATGAAAGTTGTTCAGTACCGAGGGGAACATCGTGTGGTGGGACTTTTATTCTTCCCGGTGGATACTCTAAGGTGCGGTGAAGGTCAACTTTCTTTTTTTAAATGGAATGATATGTGTGTTTATGCACCATCAAGTAGTGCGTTTTGAGACGAGTTCAATGACCTAAAACTCAAGGTCATTTATGGTCGAACTTGCCGGGAAATGCAGGGAAGGTGTAATGTTTTATTTGTACTTTCGTGTTCAAAATGTTTCTTCTATATGTGACCTTGCATGACCTTAACGGTCACTGTACAGTGTACGGATGAATTCGTCTAGACACATGCTTTCATGTGATCCAAAAAAGTATACAGCGTTTCAGTTAAAAAATGAATGGTCACCTTCATATCTAACAAAATAGTGTAGAGTCATAAATTTGACCGTAGGACGGGCTTAGAGGCCACCATTAAAAAGGGCCTTGCTTAGGTTAAAATAGCGTATGTGTGCGTATGTGTGCGTATGTGTGTGTCCGTGTCGGCCGCCAGCGAAATTTTCCAGATGCATGCGTTGCAGCCGACATTGGAGGTGAAAGTTTAGGCTAAAAAAAATATCTTTTAAGGACAGTAGAGAGCGAACTGTGACCTAGAGAACTCTGAACTGCGAGATGCAGTCGTGAGCCTTCACTTTATGTGCGTAGTAAAGTATATTTTAATTATCGGTTTTTGTTTTATTATTACTCCATAGTTTATGGTGCCACATTCAGTAAAACACGGGCCAATGAGAGCGTACGTAGAGCGCGTACTCAAACGCGTGGCTCTCAACCGCGCTCGGTCGTGGTCTTAAAACGACGCGCTGGCACAACGTGTGACATCGTCCTCAACTAAGAATAATGTTGAATTATTCGTTTTTCATGAATAACAAATAAACGAATATGTCGTTTAATAACTGTGTTCGATACTTTATTTCGTTATCCGAAAGGAATGAAGTGTTTTATTACTTATGAAAAGAACACTTTTTTTTATCAGTACGTTTTCAGGTGGATAAATTATGTTTTAAGAAATACGATTCGCATAACTAATGTTAGGAAAAGCTAGTTAAACTTACCCATTGGTTCGCGAATTAACCTGCCTAACATTGTGTGAATCCTGACCTAGGAAACGCTCAACAGCTGATGCTGTTACGGTCGGCTTAGTATCCTTGCACGATCACTTCACTTCACGATAATGGGTACAAGTCCATTACTAATGCTTAAAAACAATTACCACATTTTCGACGGCGCAGATGCGTTCCTCGAAACGTGGGCTCGGACAACGATCTGGGGGCGAAGGATCGTAGCTCGACGTCAAATCCTAATCTAGCAACGTGCGTGATCATAAGGAGCATATCCCAACATTTTTAATATGCGGGGTGTCTCTTAACTCGTGAAGTATCCGAAAATGGGGGGTAGCAAAGGCGATTCCGAACAACATTTTCCTTGACTAAAATCTTGTTTGAAGCTTCGTTTTTCAATTATTAACAAAAAATGCTGGCCGATGAGAGCGCCCGCATAGTGCGCGATCGTGATCGGGTACATCGAGGGACAACGTGCGACAAAACGTCCTCGGTGACACGCACATTACGAACGTAGGGCTCATTGTAGTACGTGTAGAAACAAGCGCGAATCAAACGTGTATCGATTGCCGAGATGTCCGTTTCGTGGCATACAATTATTACGATAGGTCAGGATCGGTACAATGACCAAGTGCCAAGGACCCACTGTCGTCGACGCAGGTAAATTCGCGGACAAAAGGGCAAGTTTATTTTAACTACCTTTTTCTAACATTAATTATCCAAACACTTTATTCGTTTCGGATAACGAATAAAGTAAAGTACAGTTATTAAACGACTTATTAATTAAACTGTTATTCATGAATAACGAATAATTATACATTATTCTTAATTTAAGACGAAGTAGTATTTGGCGTACGTTTCCCCTCGATGCACCCGATCACGATCGCGGGCCTGAGCGCGCACTACGCGGGCGCTCTCATTGAGCAGCGTTTTTCGTTAATAACTCTAAAACGAAGCTGCAAACAATATTTTGGACAAGGAAGAAGTTGTTCATAATCACCGCAGGTACTCCCCATTTCCGGATACTTCACGAGTTCAGAGGCACCCTGTACAGATGATCGGCCAGAAAAGACAACATTATTAGTGAGTGACCCAATATATGACGATTGCATTACATTTATTATGAAATCATATACATACCTAAATAAGTAATCTCGATGAAGGTATTGTGGATCAATATTAAATTCAAGATGTTGGTTGCTAAAATGTAAGCTACCTAGACTTAAAACAATAGCTTGTTGTACTGCTGCTGGTTCACCAATCATTAAGTGATGACATCCTTGCTTCTCTAATGTTATTAACCATCTTTCAACTACATTATTCATAGCATCAATAGATGATGTGTCTTTCCATAAGCGTGGTGCATTCCTAATGTAAAACGATAAAATGTAAATACTATTGACGAAATTTTTATAAAATTTAGTAGTACTTACAATGTATGATGTCCGCGATAACACCCTTCATTCATAGCTAAGCTTTTCTCAACTCCTGGCATTCCTTTTGGAATATGAGACAATATATAATATATAGTGGAATTTATTTTATGACCATTGATTGCGCCATCAGCTTTAGAATCGCTTATCCTAACGCCTGTACGCCAATAACTTTGCCAAACATTAATATGATCATCTCTAAAACTTTCGTGTTCTATACTGACGGCATTTTTAATTCCCTGTAACAAATGTATCAAATTGAAGTACAGAAAAAGATTCTAATTCTGTGTTAAGTACAGACCTCAATGGCTTTGTTTTTTGTTAGTTCATTATGAACATGGTATTCTTCCATAGTTATGGGTTCACTATATTGTATACTTGTCAAGAACTTGAGTTTCACAGTACTTCTTCCTTTCACTTGTAACATTCTTGGTGAAGCATTATGCAGTATTGATACAGCCACAATTTTGTTTGAATTAGATATCGGAACAAAACCCGTAATTAGGGTATATTCATATATAAAATCACCTACTTGAATTCTAAACACAAAAAAACAGATTATGCAAACATACATATTGCGTGTGAGCAGTTATGAAAACGGTATAAGTTATCATTGAGCACATCGAAATATAAATGACCACTAATTTGTTAGGAAACATTTCCAATTGCACAAAAGAATTATTTTGAACAACGAAAGAACTTTTTTCTTTTCCACTATAATGGAAATTTAAATGAAAACAACATATGCAGTGTGGCCCGTTTAAATAAGGTCACCTAAATATCTGTTTCAATTGTGACAATACAAAGAATATTTTATAGGGGATCTGAATGTCGTCAAGGAGCCAATATACTTATTTCTCACGCTCATGTTTAATTATTCACATTTCAAATATCCATATAACGAGATGATCTAGAGGTAACATTTGACTCTAAAAATGGAAGATAAACGAGAAATTTATGTCTACCGAGATCCCAGACTTTAGAACGACCTAAATGAAAATTGTTGATCTCTTTGAAAATGTATAAAATAATAGGCATACTTTCTTACACCTATAGACTACATTTTTGCATGTGAATGGGTTGCCAGAGGCCACAGATGATTGCCTGTAACACATCTGAAGATGGGAGAAAATGTTCGTTTCAGAATCAACTGTCGCACTTTGCCACATGTTTAGATTTGGACTATTCTCTAAGCCCGTAAAGTTATAGCAAAAACTGAGCACTACCATTCCCAAGCCTTTCTTGTAAGGATCCTTGCCCATTGCGTATAATATTACCAAGTAAGTAAATATAATCCAAATTCTATCGTGTTTGGTCTCATTTTGATCACCACAATCTCAGCAATAATTCCCCCCAAAAATTATAGCGATATAAGTAACAATAAAAAAGTTACGCCGTTGCATTAGTGTTGCCTCACCGATACGAAGCATTTAATCTTTTAATGGTTAAACACGGCCGTCGCGGCCGCGACGTGTCGGCTAATCAAAAGGTTCCGAATTACTCCGTCGACTCAGAACTAGAGAGACCCCTCCAGTAGTCGGGATAACTCGTAAACATGCTCGGTAGAGATCGTGGTGAGCGCCAAGAGAAGAATTACTGTACACATTTACGGGAGTATTCACGTCGTGTTACGCTCGTACAGAGTCGATTACATTCAGTGAGATCGGGCTTAGGGCACCGGTCAGGAACACAAGTTAACTCGTTAGAATCCGCAAGTTCGGTTGAAGTTCTTTCGATATACTATTGTAACCGTTCTCAGACCCCACATCGCCAGTGCGTCAACACCGTGCAGCTTTAGGTAATAATCCACACACTATATAAATACCGCGACAATTACATTTGTACAAACAACTGATATTAATATATATATAAATTATTCACCATTAAATCGAGTAGATTCGTCAAACCTATATTTACTCCGTAATCCTTTAAATTCGTAGTAACGTTCCCACAGATGCAACTTAACCGCTCGAGTTGTATTGAATATTAATTTAAAGTATAGAGGCAAACTAGCAAGTTCTTTGGGTAATATCAACCTCACCGGTCTAGGCGTTGCCCACAGCCCTGGCTCGCAACACTATAATTCTGGATTCACTGTACGTATTTTATGAAATATGCCCCTCGAAACCATTTCACTTTCATATTGTGAGATGACCGTAAGAATGTGTGTACCATAGTTGTACGTGTGACTAGAATGTATGCGATGCACGTTTGGGGAGAGGTTTGAATGAACATGTGGAAGACAGTTGAATTTGGCTTAGCATGTAGTGCCGTTTACAAGAATTTTGCATAGCGGGAAAAAGGAATAAACATAGACAAGAGTATTATACCCCTTTTTATTTCATTATCCCTACGATATCCCAGAATTTTCATAATATGTACCATTCAGTAATTATTCAAGACAATCAAATTAGCGGAGACACGCTATATAACGTTCGACCACCAATACTTGTGTGTAGACAACGCGACATAATCGTAGAAGAGGTGGTACCTTTTTATACGTGTGACCTACACAACCCCACTTACGCAATGGCTTTAACAATTTATACTAAACAAACGGTTGCATTTGTGATAGAAGGTTCCTGTCATAGCAGAGTTCTTTGCTGCTAAAGCAGAATACATAGCAAGAACCAAATTTTTTAATTTACGTTTTATTATTATAAACAATTCTGCGGCAACTTATTTTTACAAGTATTCGCCCGGAAGCCACAACTATAACTTTTTATAGAATTTTATATTATACATGGACTCACTCAAAACTACACAAGAAAAATAATTATACAATGCTGGGCAGCATTACATGTTGCTCTGATTTTTCTTGAATATGGCCTCTTAATTGTAAAATGTTTCATGTGTAGGATTACAGACGAGCCCATCTGAATGTTCCTAACCACTAAAATTTATGATTCATTTTTCTCCCGAACATAGTTTCGGAAAAAATCAAATAAACAAATGAAAATTTTCAACTTTAGGACTGTTTTGTACTTGTAGGGTAACCGTTATTCTTTTTTTCCCTACCATCCACCCTCAACAGACCAGTTCCGGTGGTCCAGTACAGGACCCTCAAGGAACTATTGGTCCGTCAAGCTCTCATATAACCACGCTTGAGTAGGCGTTACCCTACATCCAGTCTAGAGGTCAAAGCCTCCGGATCATGGTTCAGGACCCATCCATGTTGCATATAGCAGCACGGCGCCCATCCATATACCCCAAGGCCAGTTTAGAAAAATATGTGCCTATGCGTCAGATACTGCTGATAACAAGGGCTGTCAGATACGGCCCTTGTTTTCAGGCCAATTTTTTGGCGATATCTCCCTATCGTTTCCTTGGTTTTCAAGAGTGTTGCAGTGTATTCACTGAAATTTTGCAAGTTCAATGCAAATTGCAGCAGGAGTAATGGTCTTCTTTAGCGGCTCCCAAGCTAAAAATTGGAAGGTGTGATGCGCATCTTCCACTGAGGCTGCGCACATCCAACACACGGGTGTGTGTTCTGTTCCAATTTTATTCAGAAAGCTGCCGAAGCAGCCACGCGCCGAAAGGGTTTGCGTTAAGTGGTAGGTTAACCCTCTGTGTTTCCGATTTGTCCAACACTGTACATTTGGTATCAGAGTGTGTGTCCATACACACTTTTGCCCCATGAACTTTGCCACGCGATCATAAATATCTTCATTATGTCGTCTTCCGTTTCCGATCCAGCCAGGCAGCAGGAGTTCACCGCTTCAAGAAGTTCTCGATCCTGCTGAAGGTATTCTAGTAACGTAGCATTTTCATCGTTCCGTTTACGCAAATAGGTAAGGTTTCACTTTTTTATTTCCGGAGTGAGTGGTAGTGTGCCGGTCGAAACATCTAATGCACAGGACGAGACGGTTTTATACGCAGCCACCACACGTATTGCCACATTTCTTTGCAGCGACGTAGTTTCCTTTATGGCACATCCTTATTTGGTTACGTGTGCGCTCATCGGTGCGGCGTACAGCAACACGGATCTTGCGGTGTTCAAAATCAATCGTCTCGCGGCGTGGCCGGGCCAATCCGTTTGCTTCCTGAGCCTACCAAAGAAATCATTTCCACTACGGATAAGAATGTACCTGTGGCTAGTAGTGTTTTCAATATATCGGCCCATTTTATGGCATTAAAGGCAATTTTCACATCAACTGTCAATAACAGCGCCGAATTATGTCCCTTTCTAGCTTCTTTAGCGAAGTCGTGCACTGTCAAAAGATCGTCAATGGTGAACCTGGTTTTCCTGAAGCCGCACTGGTGCCAAACAAGGCTCCAGTCGTCTCCACCTCGTCTTCCAGTCTAGCCTTAATGATGTGCTTATAAATTTTGTCTGCGTTCGAAATAAGGCTTATGTTAGTGAGTGGAGTAGATCAGAGTAGGTCATGATCCACGTCATTTTCAATCCACCTAACTTGCGCTGGGCCAGTGAGGGTCTGTTCAATACCAAAATCATGTCTTAGCTATCGGTGGTCCGATGCATTATATTTGAGCTGGACTTCTTACATCGTATGTCTATTCAGTAATCCAGGGGTTGCCACAACAAAATATATCGTGGAAGATTGACTCGCCTTCCAAAACGTGGGAGTACCTGTGACGATTGTCGGGTGCAAGCCCAGAGCCATAATGGCAGCGAAAAGGAAACGCCCTTGCCTATCACTCATCAGACTCCTCCACATAGGAGATTTAGCACTGAAGTGTCCAGCAATTGCACATTCCCCACCAAATGCCTTTACCACATCATTCAGGTCATTTATCGCTTCACACAAGGATCATTTGGCGGGAAGTAGTAACTCACCACCATAGTATTGTGTATTATTGCACTCACGAAGTTGGTATGGGCCGATCCTTGATGTGTTGCATAAGTCGTATTTGATTTAACGTGCTGTACCTGGCGCTAAGCCCTAACCAACACGGCCCTCATGGGCGCGGGATTGAGATACGCCCAATCAGCGCACATCCAAGGAGACGCCTCCAAGGATGCTACCTGTTAATTCGAGTTGCAAGCCTCAAATCACCTCAGGTGGGGCCGAGACCTTCCCAAATCTCTACCGTCTCTGCAGGACGGTACGCGAGTTGAAACTCAACTCACACATCGAGTCATCACACGCCACGGCGCACGCAATGCACCCCGAGGCGCACGCGCCTCTAACCCTCGATACGGGCTTACCACTGCCACCACGAATCCAACCCTAGATGTTAGCGGGTCCGATGGGGACACGACGCCCTCCGAGAAGGTGCGTCGGTCACCAGGCTGCTGGGCCTTAAAATCACCCGTGGTACCAGTGTAACGGGCCATACTGGTCATAGCCTTAGCAACTCGGCGGTCGTCACTACCCATTTGAGGTCGTTGCAGCCTCGGTTTCTGGGTGGACCAGCTCGGGTTCGAGGTGTCGCTACGCCCCTAAGGACACTCCAAAGAGATTGGGACTCAGCCCAATCCTGGGTCCCCCCTGCGGGGCCTTGATGTGTTGCAGGAAGGTTTGGACTTACCCATAACACTGAGCCACCAGCGTTATCGCACCACCACGATGGAGGGCATCTTTTTTTATCACATTCCGCCACCACCGCAGCGTTGATATTTTCATGTGCTATCTCTTGTAAGAATAAACCCTGCGCTGCGGAGCTGCGGTTTAAATTCGCGTGTGGAATACGAAATTTAAGAGCCATTATCCGGTTTGGTACTTTCTCAAGGCCGGGCATGCTATTGCCGCTACGATGTCCTAGCCTGTCCTCTGCTGCGCCCTTGGCGACGTAGAGTAGGCATCCAGCCTGGCCTGTGCAGTCGTTAATCAAGTGGTCCCTTGCTCCGCACTTCCTGTACACTTCCGTAATTGTTTTTTCCAACGTGCACCGCGCCGCCGTATGCCCAAGATTGTGAGATCGGTAGCACTTCATTACGGTGGGTAATAATTTCACCTGACAGGAAACAAAACCTACTTTCAGACGAATGTTCGAAGTTCGAAAGTTCTCGTCCGATCATCTTGCGCTTCGTGGGGGTGTTGTTCAACGATATGGTTGTCCTTTGCATTCCATCGAAGCCAGCCTCGAGGCTCACCGCCGGCCGCGGTGAGTAAAAAGTCACACCCCGGTCGTAGTCAAAGTCGGATTTCGGCGAGTGCTGCATATCGACAGCTAGCTACGCCGGTTGGTTATTAAAATCGGCACATGCGCGACGCCGGTCGTTAGCTGCTCGCGCACGATTCGCGAAGCGGTTGGTCATCCGTAGGTTCGCAGACGTGCACCAAAACACGCAAGAGTTGATCGCTGCGCGTCTTCCCGGAAGTATCTGGAAACACTGTCGCTTCACACTATGGCGTCTTGGCAACTGTTTATGTTAAGTCTGATCAATACCCTTATACCTAGTTTAATTTAGTTAAGTCCTATGAAAGACACAGTATACACGCTAAAAGTCTCTTCACGAAGTTAAAATAGCACAACACAGTAAAATTAAAGGAGCAGATATGTATATAGTATGCGCGTGCGGTCCAGGGCCGTAACGGTTCGTCTCGTGACACACGCAGCTATTTTCACAATTCAACTGCTAATCTGTTTGTTCCAGATTGATTTCCCCGCGGACAATATCACCAACAGTTTCCCGCCGGAAAGCATACTTCCAGTAGGGGAAATTCGCACAAGGACTTGACCCACTTGAACCATAAGCACGGAGCGCCTTTGTAAAACACGTCGGCACTCGACAGTCAATGTCAATTAATGCGTAGGGTAATAGTTATTCTAGTGATCTTAGTAAGAAATGATTCTGCACAGTTTCCCGAATCAAATTATATACAGTAATTTCTCGATATGTGCCCGGCGAGAGCTGGTTCGAGAGGGATCGCTCTTCATCCCCTCCACGGGGGGGGGGGTCTCCCCGACACGACCCGGCGGGTAATTATTGGGGTAACCCTTGAAAGGTTAACTGTCTTCGTATCTGTGTGCCGACACTAATGCAACCGTGAATTTGTTTTCGTCGCCGAGAAACAGCCGTCGACCATAATAGGTGATCACGAGCGTTCCTCATGGGGTTGTAGGGACCGAAAGGCATCTCGCCTGGTCCGAGATGGATCGTCCGGAAGTCCCCCTCCTTGCGCCACAATGCTCGTTCGGAAGCGTCTCTTGCTGTGCAACAAATTGGCAAGCCACGTTCCATCGTATAGAAGTTCAGTGAGTAACAAGAGGAAGACTCGGTATCTTCGTATCCACAAGAGAACACTGATGCAATGATGGATCCTTTTTATTTTTATTAACTTTGTTCTGAAAATTTTATTACGATGTTGTTGAAGTTTTTACGCTTAAAATGAGATTAAACACGATCTACGTAATTTGGAATCATATACAGGGTGGCCCGTAAGCTTCGCAGTATTTTGAAATTTCGCGTAGCTGAGGTGATTCTGAACAACTTTTTCCATGACCAAAATATTGTACGGAGCTTCGTTTTTGCCAATTACTAGCCAGCTTGAACCGTATTGGGTTTGGCTTGGGTTACTTTAAACATATTTAAATGTTTCTAATCTAATAACTACTTGTGTCATTTTATTTGTAAAACTGCATAGATTCATTTTGAACCAAGGGCAACTGAATAACTATTACCCCAAAAGTACAAACCAATTAAAAACCTGTAGATTTTTTAGAAAAACAAGTTGCACATTCGTATTTAGCACATTGAAATCTATAGGCAACGTATATCGATGGTTACATAATCAAATATGTGTTGAACAGTGTTAGTTAATATCTTAACCAATTAAGTGTTACCACACAAAACCTCATTATTAACCGATAATAGCCCGAAGTTTTCACCCTATATTATATTTGTAAAGGAGGAAAAGGAGAACCTTATTCTACATAATGGTTTTAAAAAGCAACACAAAACTGAAGGCCCATTTCGTATGACAAGAGGCACAAAAATGATGTAATTGCTTATGTTACTCATGTAATATTTACTTAGTGAAAATTTGCAAGTATTGGACGATATAGATATATTTTTCGCCTCTATTTCCACAGTTTTATAAGTAAAAATGTTACAACGTAGCAAATTTATTCTGTAAGTACGTAACCTCTTCTATTAAAATATCGATTGCTTGGCAACACCGTTGATAAGGACTGGAACGTCAAAACTAAAAAGTTCGAGCAAATGTATAAATAAAAATATATTACCTACAAATGTAGCATATAATTTTTGAATCTTAATTGTTAAAAATATGGAGATACTTTGAAGACGAAAAAAGTAACTTCAAACGGTTATAACAAATTAAATAATTGATATATCGAAATCCTATACTATATTCTAGAATACTTTATGGATAATATTCCCTTAATATTTTAACCGTTTTGGGAGCTACGAAGCGAATTTATGCTTCTACTGTTTCGCTCGAACAGTGCCAGCGCTCTAGGCTGCGAAGCCGACAACGGGCACACGATCGGCTTCTGTCGATACGCGACTCTACGGCTACCGTATAAAAGCAGAAAACAGCGCAATAGACATTTTTAATCGTAGAATAAGACAAGCGCCATCGCGCCATTTGGAATTTTTGGATGGGGAATAAGACAAGCGAAAAAGCACTCCTTGGCACGTTTGGACAGGAATCAGCAGAGACGCGTGGCACTGAAATGGTTAATATTAAACTTAAGCCTTAAGGCCATACTTAAAAATAGTTTCGAAAAAAACGTAAAAGAAATATTAAGTCAACATTTTTAGATCGGCCGTCGATAAATTCTAATTCGCATTCATGCTTTCGCGGACACTGTATGCGATCTTTTCCAAGCAATAAAAAATTAGTCTAATGCAATATCTCCGTATCATTCGGTCCCCAACATCTGTCCCATGACAATCCGGTTTCATATCCATAACTGTAACTGGGCTAAATATGCGTATTATGAAATATCGCGTTAACAAAACATTCTACATATCTAAAAGGCTATAACCGGGTAAGGGGGCCAAATGTGCCCCTAAACCAAATTCAACTTGTGAGGTGCAACTCGATAGCTTATCAAGAAAAACTAATTTGTGCCATGTTTCAACCCTGTAACTCAACTGGGAGGGTAGTTACAGGGGAAAAACTAAAAATTAGTGTTTGCCCAATATCTCCCATTTTACCGAAAAAAAATTTTTGAAAAAAATCAGAGACACTTCTACTATGAAGGCACATATTATAGAAATTTTGCAGTTATTTAAATTGAAAACCCCAGCTGCAAAAAATAAAAAATGTCAAAAAATGCCGATTTTTTATTCAAGAAATCGTGGTACCAAAATTGTACTTTTTTCTCGGTGCATATTATTGATATTAGTACTCCTAATTTTTTTAGATTTCTAAATTCGGTGCCCCGCAGTCATAAACATTAAAACCCGATTTTTTTGTCGTCTTTTGCATCTCACAGTAACTTATACGGTGAACTTCCGCCAATTCTTTGTCAAATAAGTATTTTATGCAATATTCAATGTTTTTACATACAGCAAACCAACATATGAATTGAGGCAACTAGATAAACCGAACCAACTGAAATTACGTCACTGCATTATACTCTCAAGTATTTCATACATTTTCAATGACGGCGGTGGTCCTGCGGTTGTGTCCGTCTGCTAAACCGCTGCAGACTTTTTTGTAGGTTGGAGCCTCCTTCATGTTCAATCTTTTTAACATTACTTTTTTTTCTAATTAATAACTATATGACAATGATTAATACTTGCTTACAAATATTTTAAACATATGTGTTCAAATGTTTAATTTAACCCTTATGTTAGCAACCGAAATTTCAACGTCTGTCTCGTAACCGGGTACCCTATACTGTTTCTATCGGCACTTTAGCCAAATTGGTTGATTCCACCTATTAAATTTTTTACAATTTTATTGTTAAAGCGCTTTATTGACACTTAACTTCTTATATTTATAATAAATTGTCTTCTTTTTGTTTTGTGGACTTAACCGATGTAGCCAATGAGTGGCCGAAATGTGAAATTATATTCTTTCGAGACTTAGCTTTCATTTCTATAACTCAACAGCTGCAGCTTTAAACATTTTATGCAAATCTATTACATGTATATTCTTATACTGAAATTAAGTATCAGTTTGTTTTTTATATTTTAAGTACATGTTCTTCTATGAAGTCTCCCAGTTCCTCAAGTGTCCAGTTTTCGACTTCTGATTCTTCGAATCGTTCCTAGTTCGATAACTAGAGAATGGATGCTTATCTTGTTTATATAAACAAATATAAGCCAGTATCAGAGACCGTCTCCAATATGCATCAGTTTGTATTCAGTTTTCGATTGGAGACACACGATTTTTTGCAGTTAGGTGAAACGGACAGTGCTATGGTGAAATATAATTTGTAAGTTTCAGAAGTTCATATTGTAAAAATGGAAGCATTATCAATAATAATATATTGTCTAGAAAATCAAATAATCGTCGCGTGTTTCTACGTCAATTAGGGGAAGATCTTCCTTTTCGAACAATTCGAACCCGATTGGCAAATGCTCAAACTACGAGACATCTTTCCACAAAATTGGCAATACGAAGCATGAGAAATAGTCAAGTAGAAATAAATGAAATTCGTTCTACTTCAAAAAAAAAGTCGTAAGATTCTGTTATACATGTCAGGCTGATCCCGAAAAGAAACGACGAAGAACACGAAAGGCTTGCCATAAGTGCGACCGTCCTATTTGTGATAAACACGCAAATACTATAGCAATATGCAGAAATTGTCCACAAAATTGTTTATTATTGCAATGTAATAAAAAAATAAATCAATTTAGTTAAAAATTGGTTCATGTTTATGTGCATAGAACAGCTAACAATTTCGTCTCTTATATGGGTACCCGGGTATCCCCGGTTACCAGACAGGCGTATAAATATGTTTGAAGCTTTATAATGTTACGAGCCGAGGGCTAAGGGGCACAGCTGCGCGAGCCGAGGATCGGTAGTTTAAGAGTTTGTTAGTTACGGACAGCCAGTGCGTATTTCGTCACTGCATGCACCCTTGATTTCCAAATAAGGACATCATAGAAGGAAGAAATGAAATAATACTTCCTACGTAACAATAACTAAAAAATTGCGAACCAATTTTATTTAAAATTGGTATATCGACGTAGAAACATCCAAACAATGGGGATCCAGAGGGGTTTTGCGATATTGTTACCAGAACATCAAAAATTCTTGTAGGAAACATGAAATGGGTACCCGGGTACCCGGTTGCTAACATAAGGGTTAATATACACAAATATGAACCTAATGCGCTTTTTGTGCCACCGTTTCTCTTGCCACGTACATATCTTGCCAATTAGAGAACTGTTTAATATTTATAATATTGATGTAATATATGAGTGCATTGTCAGATGTCTTGATTGAACAGTCGTAGATGGATTGCAGGAAAACTATTGTGACGTTTCACTACTATTTCGCCTCTCTCTTAGACCAGACAATTATTTCTTTTTTACAAATAATCATTGTTGCCAATGCAATAATTTATTATTTATCGCATGCTTGGAACCTATTAAAAACTCTAACAACCGCAGCAGTACTTAAAAAGTAACAGATAGCCAATAATTAACCAAGACAGCGGTGAAGATTAAGAACGTTTTTTTTGTTCTAATGCTTTTTTTCGATATGAAGCGAAAAGATAAGTATCTTTCAAACAATTACTTTAGTGTAGGAAATGCCAAACAGTACCATAATTAACACGTTATATGACAAAAAAAACGGTAGCACAAAAAGCGCTTTCAGTTCCTTTTTACGTATATTAAATGAAAATATTTAACAAATATTTTTAAAATATTTGTGAGCAAGTATTGATCATTGTTATATAGTTAGGACTTAGAAAAAAATTAATGTTAAAAAAAATGAACCAGAAAGGGGCTTGATCCTACAAAAAAGTCTGCAGCGGGTTAGCAGTCGGACACTTAACCGGAGGTCCACCAACGCCGTCGAAAAGATGTTACGTACTCTAGAATATACGGTACGAAGAAACCGGTTTTTAATTTTTTTACTGCGGCGCACCGAATTAAAAAATCTAAAAAAAATTGAGAGTAGTAGTATCAATAATATGCACGTGCAAAAAAAGCAAATTATAATACTACGATTCCTTCTATATAAAATCGGCATTTTTTATCACTTTTTGACGTTTTTTTATTTTTTGCAGCTGGGGTTTTCAATTTAAAAATCTGCAAAGCTTCCATAATATGTGCCTCCATAATAGAAATGTCTCTGATTTTTTTTTAATTTTTTGGTCGGTAAAGTGGGAGATATTGGACAAACACCAGATTTTTGTTTTCCCGCTGTTAGTAACCTGCCAGTCGAGTTACAGGGTTGAAACCGGATACAAATTGCTTTTTCTTGATAAGCTATGGAATGACGCCTCAAATCGAATTTCGTTTGGGGGCACATTTCACCCCCTAATCTGGCTATAGACGTTTCATGAAAGGCGACCTTTAATGCTTTTTCTAATTGTAACTATATCGCTGTTACGTAGGAAGCCTTCGTTTCTTAATTATACCCTTATTTGGCAATCGTGACTGCATGCACACGAAGGACCCCTTCCGCGATGATGCAATGGCTCACAAGGAAGGTTAGGCAACCCGAAGATTCCGAAAATTATAAAACTTTGCATACAAGTACAGTATGTCATCCGTAATACAACCCTATTTTCCAATTGTGCCATAACTCGGTTTTAAGGGGTGAAATCAGCCCTTGAGAAAAATCGAGAATTTTCGTGAGATATCTCAGGAACGCTGGGAGATATCTGAAAAAAGTTTCATTCAAACTTGCATCATTTTATTGTGTTTATTTAACTGCGTAAAATATTTGTTTGAAAAATACGTGGTTTTCGAGTTACCCCTCCGCCCAAAGAAAATATTGTTTACTATTCGTGCTGAAATACCTCTGGATACCTCTTTTCATATCTCTAAATGATATATGTGTTGAAATTTTGTGTTAGATAAAAAAAACATTATTAACGAGTTTCGACTCTTTTTCGCACTTTTCTTTAATAGACTGCCCTCACAATCTAATACTTACATAATTTACATTTATTTTAAGTTCACTTACATCAGAATTATTCATATTAAATGTAATTGTAGCAGTATAACAGTACAATACGATATTTGTGACGACAATATGCCAGACTCAATCGAATTTAGAATTGCGGAATTGCGAGAAAAGGGGAAAGCTCGTGGATTACCTATGGCGGGGGCAAAAGCTGAACTTATTGCCCGATTGATGGAAGACGATCCATCTGGAGATTGGATGAGAAAAAACAGCCGCGAAGAAAATATGCAACGAGAGAATGAGTTACACGACAGAGAAGTTGAGTTCTTTAGACGAGAAAAGGAACTCGCTGAACGTGAACTCAAGCTCGCTCGACGAGAGATTGCAATTTTCCGTGGTAACGAACGTGCAGAAGTGGTGAATAGTATTCGAGCATGAAGAACATTAGACGAAGACAACGGTCAGACATGCGAATAAATTTGACGACGGTCGCAGATTTGGGGAGTGAGATTGACGGTGTTTCCAATGATTTTGATACGTGGGAACGGCAGCTTAAATTTATAAAGGATGCGTACAAGTTAGAAGATAATTCCGTGAAAGTCCTGATCGGAATGAAGTTGAAGAAGGAGGCGCTTGAATGGTTTCACTCAAGACCTGAGCATATAGAAATGACCCCGACGGGATTATTGAAGAATTGAAAGCCATGTTTCGTCATGGCAAAGTAGAGTCACTTTGCGAAGAAAATTTGAGGAACGATCGTGGAAGAAAGAAGAGACGTTTCACGAATATGTCCACGATAATACAATATTGGGGAATCGTGTTCCAATAGACACAGAAGAGATGGTGGATTATATCATTGAAGGAATCCCAGACCATTCATTGCGTGATCAAGCACGTATTCTTCGATTTTCGTCGAAAGGGGCATTGCTTGAAGCATTCGAGAAAATAACGCTGCGAGATCGGTACGTAATGAATTCTAGTCGGCAGGATAGACGAGGAAGTACTGCAACAAGAATAAAGCGAAGTGAGAAGACCAGTGACGCACAGTGGGGAAAAACGGCAATTTAGGCGTGCAAAAGTCTTTCTTTATGAAATACTTTTGAACTCCACTGACCTTCGCGCTAATTTTTATATACACGTTAAGAATGGGATGTATACTATATGCTCTATAAAATTTGGCTGCAGCCAACTGCAGCTGCAAAAGTTATTGCATTTTTAATGGAATAGTTCGATGTCGAGCGTATGCGACCTACGGTAGACTCCCGATCAACGGGCCCCGCTTTTTTTGTTGACAATTGCCTAGAAGAAAACGATTGACATATTCCATCCTTGTTTACTTTTTGTCGCGTATGTCATTGTTTAAATAGTTTATGGGTATTAAATTATTTAAATATTTTTTTGGATATTAAATTTTTGTGTACTGGATTCCGTACGTCTTTATCCCTAGGAGGTATATATTGTGCGTTATTGATATATTTATATGTTAATTTAATAGCAGTGACTCTGTCATAAAGCTCCAGAGGTTTGACTGTGGTTTAATCCTTGTAATCATGCACCACGCCCTACAAAGGAAGTTATTTTTCGCCCATTCTTTACTCGCTAAGGGATTAAGGTAATTAAAGAGTTAATCACCCCTTCCGAACAAATACAGTATTAAAATAACCCAAACAATAAAACACTCAGTAATATATAGTTCATGGCAACGTTTGTTGATGATATAATTATGGGTTTTCCCCGCAAAAGGGGAACAGCTCTTGCGTTTTATTAACTTCTAACGTTTTAGTAATGTTCCCCTTCCAGAGACACAACGAAAATTTCAATCTTTGAAAATGAAGTGAAAGCTCTTCTCGAAGTAGAGGATCAATAACTTAGAACTGACAATTTTTTATAAATTTTTGCAATTTAATATTTTCTTGTTATTATTTAATATTAATTTTTTTTATATATATTGTCATTGTCTTTATTGTAAATTTTATGTCTGTAAATTATACATGTTCATAAATGAAAAAGTGGAACCCGATCATCTACCGTCTCCCGTAGGCCGCATCAGTGCGAACGTTCTCGGCATTGAACTATTCCATTAAAAATGCAATAACTTTTGCAGCTGCAGTTGGCTGCAGCCAAATTTTATAGAGCATATAGTATACATCCCATTCTTAACGTGTATATAAAAATTAGCGCGGAGACGAGTGGAGTTCAAAAGTATTTCATAAAAGAGCGCGTTGAAAATTAGTTTGGTGAAACTTTCTTGAAAAAAAATATTAAAAAATTTTTCTTTTCATTTTTACACATTCCTAATCTTTGTTGATACAGTTCCTGCAAACAGAAATACCATTAAGGTCCTGAGCATTAGAATACTGGTGAAAATAGTATTCTTCATTTTTAAGCTATCTTGAGCAGGTCACATTTCCGAAACAAATACCGCTCGATTTCTTGAGATTTCCTTCAGTTTCATTCGATCATTCAAACAGATACATTGTATATCCAAATGCGTGCGCTTGTGAAACATATAAGCGATTATATTATTATACAATTAAGTGTATTAATCATTGTGTGCTTGTAAATTGTAGTATTAATATTTGTAGTGTTATTTTATAATTTAATAGTACCTTTAAGTTATTCTTAGTGCAATTAATGTAAGTAACAATGCCCCGTATATGTGTAAATATACGAAATAGGTTTTGTTATGTATGTGATGAAGTGATTTTTCAAAACTATCAACGAAATATAACGGAACCCATTAAGGAAGCATATGAACAATATTTTAATTGCAAACTTGGCGATCAGGGCAAGGAGTGGGCACCTCATGTGATCTGCACCAGATGCGCCACAGCGCTGTTAAAATATAAAAAGACTGGAAAAAAGACAATAACATTTAATATACTGATGGTTTGGAGGGAACCGACAAACCATACCACTGATTGCTACTCCTGTCTTACAGACATATGTGGGCATACCTTTAAAAACAGGGAGAAAATTTGATATCCGACTGTCTTATCAGCTATAAGACCAATGTACATAGAAGAAAATACAGCTTCAGCACTTCCAGAAACCATAAGTGCTATGCCGTCCAATTCCGGCGACGAAATATCCGATGAAGCCGAACCAGAATTTTCAATTGATGGTGGCATTCATTTGATCAATCAAATGGATTTAAATGATTTGGTACGTGATTTGAATTTACCAAAAAATAAAGCAGAACTTTTGGCCTCCAGATTGCAGCAATGGAATCTACTAACACCAGAAACCTCCATTACCCACTTCCGAAAAAGATGTGAGGAATTTCAAGAATGTTTTCTGACGCACGAAAAGTTGTACTACTGTCCGGACATAAAAATTCTATTTGCCAAGCTAGGTTTCGAACATCAACCTAAAGAATGAAGGCTCTTCATAGATTCCTCGAAAACAAGGTTGAAAGCAGTACTTCTACACAATGGCAATTTATACCCGTCAGTACCAATCGTATACGGTGCGAAAGTAAAAGGAATGTTAAGGCGAGGTTCCGTCAGCGTACACTACGAGCCTGGCGAGCGATCGCCGTTTGTTCAGAACGGCGTGAGTTTGGACCGTCCGGTCCAATCATCCTTCTTGCGTTCGTGATCGCGTTGCGTCAACATCGTGCGTGGATACATATTGTAACATTTATACTTTAACAGGTTATGGACCCAGGACGATTCCACTGCGCGATAGTCAGAAACAAAGAAAACGTGTACGCGATATTTGACCACGAGTTTCGTTGAGGTTAGGGTGCGAGTTGCCAGCATATAAATTAACGATGTCGAATATTGTACGTATCGAAACGTTGAATCAGGATAACCACGACACCTGGAAGATTCAGATGCGTGCGTTACTCGTGAAGAATGACGCGTGGGGTTACGTGAGCGGCGAAATACAATAATCACGCTCGACCCCCGAAGACGCGGCATCGGAAGCCCCATTGAAAAAGTGGATGAAAAATGACGAAAAGGCAAGATCGGACGTCATACTATCCATTGCACCATCTGAACTGAAGCAGATCGAGGGTTGCGAAACTTCAAGTGCGGTGTGGCGAAAGCTCGAAGAAACGTACCAGTCCAAGGAACCAGCCAGAAAAGCGACCCTTCTCAAACAATTGACGCTACAACGCATGAGGGAAGACGACGACGTCCGCGAGCATCCGAGAAAATTTTTGACGCGGTAGACAAACTTGAGGAAATGGAAGTAGTAATCAACCCGGATCTATTGGCGATAATGCTACTATACAGCTTGCCATATACTTTTGAAAATTTCCGATGCGCGATAGAGTCGCGCGACGAACTTCCGAATCCGAGCGCTTTGAGGATAAAAATCGTCGAAGAAAGTGATGCGCGAAAAAGTGAGGTGCGGTACGCGGTCTCGAACGCGATGTTCGTCGGCAAGCGACGCGAAAAGACAACGCCCGAAAGAAAAGATAAAAGTGACCCAAACAGTGCGAAACGCGGCGACGTGCTCGATAAATCTAAAATAAAGTGCTATCGCTGTCATCGCGCGGGTCATAGGGTGTCTGAGTACAGTCGAAATAGCGGAAAATTCCGGAACGCGACGAAAAACGCGGGAGTAGCGAACTTTTTCGCGTCGGTCGAGACCACGCGGTCCGACGAGACGTTGCAAGTGGAAAACAAAGTGCGAGACAATAAATGGGTGCTCGACAGTGGCTGTACTTCTCATCTGTGCAAAGACATCGGTGCATTCGTAAGTGTCGAAACAAGCCACGGTGGACGATTGAACCTGGCAAACAATTTATATTCTGTGCGCGACGAAATCGGACAAGAATGTAAAAGCGCGAGCGAACATAAAAATTGCGAAGTCCAGCGTAGTGTCGATGATTTCGGTTTGTGGCACAGGCGTCTCGGTCATCTGAATATCAGAGATTTAGTCTTAGCTAGTCCAAATAAGATCGTTAAAAACAATTTGCAGTACCTAATCTGCGTGCGCGGCAAAATGCCGAAAACCCCGTTTCCCTCGAAATCCGAAAGGAAAACCGTCTTGCTGGAAGCTGTTCACACAGACGTTTGCGGCCCTATGCGAGTAAATTCGAACGGCAGCGCGCAATACTTCGTGAATTTTACGGACGACTACTCGAAATGGTGCGAGGTGCGATTTCTAAAATCAAAAGACGAAGTGTTTAGGTACTTTTGCGATTTTAAGGCCCTCATCGAGAAGCAAACCGGTCGAAAAATAAAATGTGTACAGTCGGATAACGGGAGGGAGTATGTAAATTCGAGATTCGACGAATACCTAAAAGGGCAGTGAATAAAACGTAGATTAGCGGTGGCGTATAACCCGCAGCAGAATGGGGTAGCCGAGAGAAAAAATCGCACGTTGCTAGACACCGCGAGATGCATGCTTCTTCAGAGCGGTCTGGCCCCGTCGTTTTGGGCCGAAGCCGTACACACGGCGAATTACATTCGAAATCTTCGTCCGTCTAAGAGTTTGGAAGGAAAATCCCCCTTCGAAAAATTAACGGGAAGAGTTCCGAGCGCGAAACACTTCAAAGAGTTCGGATGCGACGCGTATTATGCTAATAATAAGCCGAACAAGGGAAAATTCGAACTCGAAGCATTCAAAAGGTTATAGAATTTGGTCGCCGAACGGAAGAAAAGTCGAAATAGCGCGCGACGTACGATTTTTGGAAAGAATTTGCGATACACCCGCGAACGAATGCCAAAAATTCGACTTCACAACTTGCCAACATGATGCGAAACGGCGCGACAGTTCCGAAAATCAGGCCGAGAAAAATCGCGAAATCGACATACCACGTGAAAACCACGAAGCGGGCGCAGAAAATGGCTCCGATGTCACAGACACGGACGACGCGGAACACGAGTCGGGAGCGTGCGGGCGAGATGCAACTCCGCGAAGAGGTAGAGGCAGACCGACGATAGTCCGCACAGGTTCCAGGGGAAGGCCTCGAAAACAATATAGCATGGTCGAGGCCGGAAGCGTAGGAATCGAGCAAGTATTTGCGGCCGAAATTCCCTTGAATCAGGCCATCTGGAGCGCGGAGGCCGATGAATGACACCGAGCCATCGCGGACGAATTGAAACAAATTTTAAAAAACGACACGTGGAAGCTCGTGAAACACCCGGAGAACGCGCGGGATATAGATAGTCGCGTCATTTTAAAAAATAAGTACGGGGCGAGCGGAAATCTGGAAAGGCGAAAAGCGCGGATAGTGGCGCGAGGGTTTTCGCAAAGGCCGGGAATAGATTTCGGAGAGACCTTCGCTCCGGTTGCTCGTCTCGGGTCCATGAGACTGATGTCCGCCCTCGCAGCGAACCACGACATGATCATACATCAGCTGGACGTAACCGCAGCGTACTTGAACGGTGACTTGAGGACGAAATTTTCAAAAGGCTTGCCTGGTCTGGCCTACAGTAAAAATACGGGTCATTTATTACAACATTTATACTTTAACAAGAAACATATGAGATTTTCCAAAAACTTTTACATCAAATTAGTTATGAAATGTACAATTGGCATATATGCGGAGATCTCAAAGTTATAGCCATATTAATGGGACTTCGAAGCGGGTATACGAAATATTGTTGCTTTTTGTACAAATGGAACAGTCGGGCGAAATCAGATCATTATACGGTAAAAAAATGGCCAGCAAGGAAGTGCTTTTTCCCCGGAAAAAAAAATATAAATTTAGTGGACAAGAAGAATATATTTTTGCCGCCTCTTCACATTGAATTGGGAATTATGAAAAATTTTGTAAAAGGCATGGATAAAAACGGAACTGCATTTAGCTATTTAAAGCTAAAATTCCCAGCGCTATCAGAGGCAAAGATAAAAGACGGCATTTTTGTAGGGCCACAGATGCGCACGTTAATGCGAGATAAAGAATTTCACCAGAAAATGGCACCCGCAGAAAAAAAAGTATGGACAGCGTTTAAAAATAGTAACAATTTTCTTGTGTCATATCGATCATCGAGTTATGTCCAAATTGTTAAAGAATTACACCAGGCTTGCAGAAAATTGGAATGCAATATGTTCCTTAAAATGCATTTTTTACACTCGCACCTAGACTTCTTCCTCGAAAATATTGGGGATGTGAGTGACGAACACGGTGAACGATTTCATCGTGGTATTAGTGTTATGGAAAAACGATATGCTGGAAAAGAAAGTGCTGCAATGTTGGCGGATTACTGTTGGCAGTTGAAAACGGAAGCAAAAGGATTTGACAAACGTCAATCAGGAAGAAAGTACTTTTAGGTAAGTATATATGTAGGAATGTTAGTTTTAAGTATAAAATAAGACGTATGCGATGCCGTACGTTGGGGGAAAAAAAACAAAAGGGTAGCGACGGCCGTGGCCGATCGACGTCGATGGTCGCGGTTCAGCAGTCGTTCAGGATACCTCTTAGGAGAAGCGTTCATCATTATATATATATATATATATATCTATATATATTGCTTTGTACGTATTCATATATTTGTTATAAATAAATCTCTTATTTCTTAAAATTCCTACAAGTGGCGGATCGCAGCGGAATTTGAACCGAGCTAGCAAACGGACGATATCGCGAAAAGTGGTGGCGCGTAAAAAGTGTAAGTATCGAAATTGGCAAACGCAGTAAAAGTGGTGCTGCGGAAAGTTGAGAGTTGTCAAATTTCGATAAAAAGAAAAGATACGCGTTGAAGACGCCCGAAGATGTCTGATACCACAAGAAACGAATCAGAAGAAGTGCGCAACAACGGGCAAGAAGAAGACGAGGACATTCTCGACCAAACGGTAGTACATCAAAGAAACACAGAGGCGATGAACACGCTAACAGAAGAAAGAATCAACCGCATGAAAGTAGACCAGATAAAGCGCGAACTGAAAAAGCTAAAATTGGAATCCGAGGGTAAGAAACAGGTGCTAAGAGACAGGTTTTAAACCAATTACAACAAACCAATTAAAGGGTGACACCGTGGATGAAGTGGCCGATAACGATGGAAATGGATCCAAGATTTTGAAGAACTCAGCACGATATTGGAATGGGGCGATATACAGAAGCTGATGTAGGGTAAACGTATGTTAAAGGGCTATGCCAAACAGTTCGTTACGTACGAAAAAGGGTTAGTATTGTGGGGGCACTTCCCACATACACCGCTAGGGGACAAGCACGATGAGCACGACGATCCGGCTCCCGAAAGTGGTTGTATAGGTCCGCCGGACTATATATATAACCTCCGACCATTCCCTACTATCCCTGTGTCTAAGGCAGGGCCTGCTAGTACGCCTTACTGATGAGTCCGCTAGCAGGCCTAGGACGAAACGCAACTTCTCCCCCTTCCTCTTTCTTTTCCCGACGTACCTCCTCCCACCATCTGTACGACGGTCCGTCGACTACAGCAACCCCCCCTCAGTATCTTGGAAAATCTTAAAAGAACGATTGGTGCACGAATTTAAAACCGAAATGAATAGCGCAGTGGTGCATGCGCAGCTCGCAAAGAGAAAAAGAAAGACCAACGAAAGTGCAAGACAGTACGTAGGAGCAATGCAAGAAATAGCAAGTCAGGGGAACGTTGAAGACGAGGCCCTGATCGAGCATATCAATGGGGTACAAGACGAAGAAACGAATAAAACAATGTTGTATGGTACCCATTCGCTCACGAAATGAGAAAAGTGTTGGAACTATACGACAGAAGGAAAGAAAAAATGACGGACAACAGAAAACCACAAATCAAGAGAGAAATAGAAAATAAGAAAACCAGTTTTGACAAATCCAGAAGGGCCCATTGTCCTGCATGTGGCTCAGCGGAACATGATTTCAAGATGTGCCTGAATAAGGAAAAAGGGCGAAAATGTTTCAATTGCAACAATTTCGGCCACATCGCACCGAATTGTCCGGAGGAGAAGAAGCCGAAGCAGAGCGTCGCAAAAGTGAATTGTGTGAAAAGTGACCGTAACGAATTCCCTAGCATAGTCGTTAACAATGTAACGTGTTGGGCGCTGGTGGACACGGGGAGTGAAGTGAGTCTTGTCCGGCGAGACCTTTTCGGTAAAATGGACAAAGTGAAGTTATCCCAGACGTCGCGTGTGCTGACGGGATTCGGTAACGCGCAGATTGTTCCGAGCGGAAAGTTTCAAGCGAAAGTAGCTATCGGCGATAGTGAATACGCGACCGGTATGTTGGTGGTGCCGCGAGAAGCCATGGCGTCAGAAGTAATATTGGGTCGCGACTTTTTGGCTCAAGTGGAACTGTGCATTAACAAGGGCGTGATAACAGTGAAGCCAGTAAGTGACATTAAAAAGGAACAAAGTTATGTTGAAAGTGAGAAAGCCGCCATGAAAGAGGACGATGTTGAGAAAGAGAGTGTCAGGTTATCAGCAATAAATTTGGTGGAAACGAACGAATTGCAGACTCATACTTCGTACGACGGGAAGATAAAAGCATTGATTTCGAATTATAAAGCGGCCGAAAGCGTGAAGACAACAGTCGAGACAAAGATCATCGTGCGAGCGGAGGAACCAATGTACGCACGGCCGAGACGATTGTCGCCGAAGGAAAAGGAAATTTTGGCGAAGCAGATCAACGAATGGTTGGAGAGCGGCGTGATTCATCCAAGTACCAGTGAATACGCCAGCCAGGTGGTCATCGTATTAAAGAAGAACGGCGAGTACCGCGTATGCGTGGATTATCGTAAGCTAAATAAACAGATTATAAGAGACCGATTTCCGATGCCGCTTATAGAGGATAGCATAGATGAGTTGGCAGAAGCTAGGGTGTTTTCGGTAATAGATTTGAAAAACGGTTTTTTTCATCTGCCGGTAGAACAACAAAGTCAAAAGTACACATCATTTGTAACGCCGAGCGGACAATACGAGTTCGCGAAAACCCCATTAGGTATTTGTAATAGCCCGACCAGTTTTCTAAGGTTCATTCACGAAGTTTTTAAAGATTTAGTTGCACGTAAAGTCGTTTTTACATACATGGACGATCTAATAGTACCTGGTACTGATAATGAGGACGCGTATCAGAAACTTGTCGAAACATTGAGGGTCGCGGAAGAGAACGGTTTGGAAATCAATTGGAAAAGGTCGACATTTTTGCAAAAGCGTGTAGAGTACTTAGGACACGAAATAGAAGGGGGATACGTGTATCCGTCCCCGGCGAAAGTCAAAGCGGTGCAATATTTTCCGACTCCTACATCTAGGTAACAAGTTCAAAGCTTCCTAGGCCTCAAGGGATATTTTCGAAAGTTTATCCGTGATTATGCAAAGATTGCCCGCCCGTTATCAGATTTACTGAAGAAGGACGCTAAATTTAGTTTTGGTGCGGAGCAGTTAGGGTCGTTTCACGCATTAAGACTATCCCTAGCTAATAAACCGTTATTGCGAATTTATAGCCCGAGAGCGGTAACGGAACTGCATACGGATGCCAGCAAGGAGGGCTAGGGCGCAATATTATTACAAAAAGATATTAGCGAGAAACATTTTCATCCGGTATACTTTATGAGCCGAAAAACATCCGACACGGAGAAAAATTATCACTCGTACGAACTCGAGATATTGGCAGTCATGAAAGCCGTGTAGAAATTCAGAGCATACCTGTTAGGTTTAAAGTTTAAGTTAATAACCGATTGCGATGAATTGCGAAAAAAATTGCACAAACACGACTTGTCACCGAAAGTGGCAAGATGGGCAATGATCTTAGAACAATTCGAGTACCACGTTGAGCACCGCCCAGGCTCGCAATAACGGCACGTGGATGCATTGTGTCGATGCTCGTAGTAAAAGATACGGTATAAGCAATCCTGCGTAAAAAGCAGGATGAAGACGAGCGTATTCGAGTAATAAAGCAGGTACTGCAAACAGAACCATACGAAGACTACGTTGTAGAAAATAGCGTGTTAATGAAACAAGTAGGGAATAAAAATGTTATCGTCGTACCAGCCAGCATGTACACGAAAATTATTAGGAAAGTGCACGAGAACGGACATTTCGGAGTAATAAAAATGACTGAGCGGATAAAAGATGAATACTATATACCCAATTTGGCGGATAGGCTTGAGAAATTTGTTAAATGTTGCGTCCAGTCCGCCTTGGCAGAAAGAAAGAAAGGAAAGATTGATCGCAAAAGGAGATAGTCCGCTATCGACCTATCACATTGACCATTTAGGACCGATGTCAATTACAAGTAAAGAGTATAAATATATTTTTGTGATATTAGACGGGTTCTCCAAGTTTGTTTGGCTTTATCCGACGAAAACGACAAATACGAAGGAAGTACTAGATAAATTGATAAACCAGCAAAACGTTTTTGGTAATCCGGCCCGTATAATTTCGGACCGCGGCTCAGCGTTTACCTCTGCGGATTTTAAAGAATATTGTAACAAAGAAAATATAGAGCACGTTCTCATTACGTCAAGAATCCCGCGCGGCAACGGCCAGGTGGAAAGGATTAACAGAATAATTATTCCCGTGTTAACCAAATTATGTTTAAACAATTCAGTTAAGTGGTATAGACAAGTAGATCGCGTGCAGCGCAGTATAAATAGTACCTATCAAAGAAGCGTGGGTATGTCCCTGTTTGAATTAATGTTCGGAGTAAAAATGTGACACGCGGAAGAGGCAGAAATTCTCAATCTTATACGACAAGAAGCGATTGAAATTTTTTATAGCGAGCGTAGTGATTTAAGGAATGTTGCGAAAGAAAATCTGTTAAAAATACAAGAAGAAAATTGACGTTCGTATGATAAGAAACGTAAATTAGCGACAAAGTACGCAGAGTACTTTATTTAATACTTTAATTGCGACCTAGTTGCAATTAAAAAGACTCAGTTTGATCCTGGATCCAAACTGAAAGCGAAATTCGTCGGACCGTGTCGGGTGTCAAAGGCGAAGCGAAACGATCGGTATGAAGTAATTCGCGCAGGAGGTAATGAAGGACCTCGCATTACATCGACGGCGGTAGATAATATGAAACCGTATGTTGTGAACTCTTCGGAGGACGAAGAGTAGTGTGCCGGAATGGCCGAGTGTAGGAATGTTAGTTTTAAGTGTAAAATAAGACGTATGGGATGCCGTACGGTGGGGGGAAAAAAACAAAAGGATAGCGACGGCCGTGGCCGATCGACGTCGACGGTCGCGGTTCAGCAGTCGTTCAGGATACCTATTAGGAGAAGCGTTCATCATTCTTAATTTAAATATATATTGCTTTGTACGTATTCATGTATTTGTTATAAATAAATCTCTTGTTTCTTAAAATTCCTACATATACATATATTAACTTCGGGCTTGTTTTTTTGTATATAATAGCTTATAAATAATTAAATAATGTGTTTCAAATGATTGCATAAATTTAGATTTAGATTATAAATTTAGAAAAGAATAATATTGCAAGAAGATAACAGAGCCGAGCGCGTGTAGCGAGGCGACGCCGGCATTGAGAGCCACTGCCGCCGGCATTGAGTGCCACTGCCACCGCCGCGTGTTTTGCCCAACTATTTCGCTTCGGTATTAAAAACGAAAATGATTTTGCAACTTCCGTTCGTGTTTTCCTTAGCAGAGATGTCTGTTTTATCGCGTGGCATAGTCAGATTCTCTCCTAGACCCTCAGTTTTTGAAACAAATTGAAAAATATCGGCCAAAATGGGTGCGGTTTCGGTGTCCTTTTCACTTTGTTCATTATTTAAACATATTTAAATATTTATAATCAAACAACTATTTATATCAATTTATTCATGAAACTCCAAAGAATCATTTGGCACCAAGCGGAACTGAATAACTATTACCGGAAAAGCACAAAACACTTTCAAGGTTAAAAATTGATTTTCTCAAAAATGATACGTTCTAGAGAAAAATGGATTTCAGATTCGTATTCAGCGCGTTAAAGTGTACAAGAAACGCCTAATGAAGGTTACAAAATCAGACCCGTGTTGAACAGTGTAATTGGTGGAGATTGGATCGCGAAGCATCCCTCTTGAAACAACACCAGGGCTAACAAGGCTGGTACTACTCTCTATGAGAGTATGATCAAATCAAATTTTACAGTTATTGCTCCCGACTCAACTTACATTAGGCCCCAGACTTTGCCATCGATTATTGATTTCTTTTTCACAGATTTGCCCCACTCCTTCTTGTGCGTCGCTTTGGACTACTTTGGAACGGAGCATAAACCTGTGTCACTTCGTAAGACTACATCTATGGATCCTTCGTCTGGATCTTTATTCTATCTATCCACTGACTGGGGCAAGTCCAGGGAGATTACACTGGGCTGGAACATAGTTCCCAAACTTGACTCTCTATATGACATAGATCACTGTAATGACTCTTTAAAAAACTTTCTGCTTGAATCTTTTCGAGATGCTGCTATATGTGACTTCACTTTAGCAAATTCCCCGAGTTCTATCCGCAAGAAAGCATTAGCATACGATGATACCTTGACTTCACTCATAAAGATTAGGAGAAAAATGTGTAAGCTCTATCAAATTTCAAATGATCAATTCGTTACTCTCCAAGTAAAAGAATATACTAAACAAATCCGATATCGAATCTCTATAGTTAGGCAGCATGCATGGGCTAAGATGTTACAGAGCTTCAGTAAACCAGACCCTACATTCTGGCAAACTTATAAATCTATAGCTAAAAATCGCTCAATCTTTACTCCTGTTTTGGAAGTCAACGGCAACAAGATCTATAAATCTCACGACAAATCTGACGCCTTAGCTGACTCATTTGCTGAAGTTCATAATAAAGGTTCTCGACTCGTGTCCAAGCATGATCGGAACGTTAACACTTTCTATGATAATATTGACTGGTCTACTCTCGAGGATAGTGTCTCGGCAAAGCAGTACTCCCCTAAAAAATTTATGAATTGGTTCGCAAGATGAAGCCCAGTAATGCTCCAGGTCCTAATAAAATAACCGTTCCAATGTTAGCCAATGCATCTCGCAAAATTTTCTGCGAACTCTATTATATTTTTAAATTCTCCTTTAAGTTTTGCTACTTTCCTGTTGCATGGAAGGTTGCTAAAGTCATACCTATTCTTAAACCAGGTAAACCCACGTCGGATCCGGCCAAATATCGTCCGATAAGTCTTTTACCCATTCCCGGCAAGCTGCTCGAGCGGGTGATATACCATAACATTGATGAATTTGTTAAATCAAACGGTATTCTTATCAACCAGCAATTTGATTTTCGTCCAGGACATTCCACCATCCACCAGTTTGGCAGAATATCTCAACACATCGCTCACGGGCTTAATATTCACCGTGTCCCCAAAATGGTTCTTCTGGACCTGTCCAAAGCATTTGATACTGTCCGGCATAGGGCCATCTTGTTTAAACTATACAAAATGGGCTTGCCTCATTCGATTTTAAGACTCTTAAATTCATACTTACTGGAACGCACTTGCTATGTGTGGTATAATTCTCACAAATCTGTCATATATAACTGCCAAACTGGTGTCCCACAGGGATCTGACCCTGGACCGTTTTTATTCATTTTGTATATTAATGACATCCTTTCCATGCAATCTTGTGAAGTGGCCGTTATACGCTGACGATACTGCCATTTATTCTACCTCCACTCGGCGTTCTCGTATGGCCCTGTTCAGGAGAATTCAATAGTATCTAGACAATATTATTGATTATTTCAAAAGTTGGAAGTTGATGCCTAATCCCTCCTAAACTGAGGCTATATTCTTTTCTAATTGTAAATCTTCTGCTGTAAATAACTTCATCAAAAATAACTGGCTTTTAATTGATGGTAAGACCGTCGCCTGGTCAACCGGAGTCAAGTACCTTGGCGTTATTTTAGACTCCAGATTAAACTGGAATTATGCATCGAAGACTCATCGAGCCTTTCGCCCCTTATCCTCGTTCATTTCAACTCGTTCCAATCTATCACGCAAACTACGTATTTTAACATACATCATGTGTCTCAGGCCCGTTCTCACTTATGGTTCGGTCATCTGGTGGAAGATTCTTTCCGAAACATCCACGAAGACAGCTCAAACCATTCGATCCAAACTCTTGAAGTTCATTCTTGATAAGGATTCAGTCTTCGGGGATTTCGCAATCATAGATTTAATTATCACGCATGCTCGTGATTCTTTCCCTCTCTCCCTGGACTTGGTGGGTTTCCCCCCACCAAGCCCAACGGAGACCTGGGTCATTTAGGTTTCTGCATTCTTTTATCTTTCCTGCATTCTCATTATTTCCTGTTTATTTTTGGGTATATGTGGGTTTTTGAAAATTTCCCCCATCAATAATAAATGGTCCCTCTTTTTACTTGTATAGGTAACCCCACAGTCACTCAGTCAACTGAGAAGTCAGCCAAGGCTCACAGGTGCAGCTCTCGTAGGGTGAGGGTATCGGATCGCCAGCTGTTTCGGCTCCTTGGTTCTTGCAGACCTCCCCCCCCCCCCCTATACTCCTTTAAGTACAACAAAAAAAAACACTCGGGGCTGGAATACAGCAGCTTCGTACCATGACGGTGCGAGCTAGCCGTACTGATGCCCAGCGAGATCGGGTTTTAGACCTCATCGAGCAACTACTATTTATTTATTTCCGTACAGTACATAAATCTACTGTTAGGCATCTTTGAACCTATATTGCACTTGTATCCGTAAAGATTGAAGAAGGTGGATTTTAGTACCGCGGCAATCTGTACATTACGAATAGTGAAGAAATAGAGAATATAGGCTTTTATTACTTGAACTTAACGCTTTATAACAATTCATTTCGTATACCAATCATTAGCAGTAACGTCCCACCAAATAGATACACCTTAACCGCTCGAGGTGTATCCATATAATAAGTTACGAGGTTCCATAACTAACAATCCTGTGGCTACTGGTGATGAAATAAGTGCTGGGTCGTCTACGATTACCTTTACCTTCCTGTGTTGCCCGGTGATGAAATAGGCACCGGCTCGTTCACGCACTTCCTATCTTAAACGGCTCCCGGTGATGAAATAGGCACTGATTCGTCCATAACTAACAAACTCCATAAAACATCCGATTCTCGGCTCCGCCGCCGTGCCCCTTTGCCCTAGGCTCGTAACATGGCAATGATCAACATTTGCTGACAAATATTTTAAAAATATTCGTTAAATATTTTAAGTTAACATACGTACATACTAATTTAAAGCGTTTTATATGCTACCGTTTCTCTTCTCCTATGAAGGGTGGCACAAAAGTCAGGGGACATCGGGGTATGGGGTGTAGCTGGGGTGATTCTAAACAACTTTTTCCTTGACCAAAATGTTATGTACAGTATCGTTTTTGAGTTATTAACGAAACACACTGGCCAATGATAGCGCCCGCTGGGCATCGACTGACGCGCGCTCAGGCTCGAACCGATCACCTGCGGTCGGTCATAATGGGGGCATCGATGGTACCGAGGGAAGCGTGCGGCAAATGTTACATCGTCTTAATTAAGAATAATGTGAAATTATTCGTTATTCGTGAATAAGAAATACACTAATAAGTCGTATAATAGCCGTGTTCGATACGTTTATTCATTATCCGAAAGGAATCAAATGTTTTATTACTTATGAAACAAATATTTTTTTTGTTAGTACGTTTTCAGGTGGATAAATTATGTTTTAAGAAAAACTATTTGCATAACTAATGTTAGGAAAAGCTAGTTAAACTTACCCATTCGTTCACGAATTAACCTGCTTAACATTGTGCGAGTCCTGATCTAGGCAACGCTCAACAGCTGATGTTCCGGCCGGTTTAGTATCCTTGCACGATCACACGACATGTTCTTTAATGTGATAACATTGCACATTTCAAATCAACGTACAAACACGGTAAATCCAAACAAATCCAATTCACTCATCCATACACACACAAATCCAACTCCACCTCCCTCATGACCGCCTATATACCTGTAACTGAAATGCGAACTGAAACAGCCATTACCAAAGAAACTGAACCACAAGCACAAAATATCCTCGAAATAGCCAAACCTAGGAATGAAGAAACAGAAGATCCAAAAGGAAATAAGACAGGGACTAAGAGACCACTATCCACAATGTCCGAAGAAAGCATACAAAATCCGATAAAATTAAGTGACCTAGACCTGGTCACCGAGGGCCAAACTCGGCAAATAACGAAAAAATGTCCTAAGGATTCAGTACCAACGTTCAAAAGACCTAATCGCCCCCTGTCGCCTACCGTGGCGTTGGATAATATTGACGAGATGCTTGAACCAGCAAAAGATTATATCGGCGACAAGAAATTGCACAAGGAAAGGGTTCAAGAACCATCTGAACAACCAGCACTCAATGACAACAAAATTAATTGAGGACATCGGGGGTGGATCTATGAAGTTAGGCAACAACTAATTACACTGTTCAACACGGGTCTGATTTTGTAACCTTCAATAGGCGTTTCTTGTAGACTTTAATGTGCTGAATATGAATCTGCAGTCCATTTTTCTCCAGAACATATCATTTTTGAAAAAATCAATTTTGAAACAAAATCGCAAATTTTCAACTTTGGAAATGTTTTGTACTTTTGCGGTAATAGTTATTCAGTTGCGCTTGGTGCCATATGATTCTGTGAAGTTTCACGAATAAAATGATGTAATTAGTAATTAAATTATAAAAATTACATATATAGTGCGATCACAAACAAACAATTAGAATATATAGGTGATCTGGACTCCGCCTACGATATAATTACAAAATTTGATGACATGTATGTAAAGTAATCAACGGCATTACAGATTGTTTGTATAAATAATCTAGAAAAACTAAAGTTGACAAATTATTCAGATATAACGATATTTTTCGATAGTTTTGAAAGAGCCGTGAATGACCTTAAGGCCGCTGGTGCTAAAATTACGGAACACAAAAAATTAAACTATATGCTCAAAACTCTACCGAGCTCATACAGCCATATCGACGATCTCATTGATGTACTCCCCGAAAAAGAAAGAACAGTAGAATACCTAAAGGGCAAGATAAAAATGAAACAAATAGAAAAAAATGAGGAAGACAGTAATGTAGAAACTGGGGCAAGGTCAAACGCATTTACAGCAGACTCAACGAGTGTAAATAAAAAACAACCAACTTGTTTTGGTTGTGGGAAGATTGGGCATATGAAGAAAGATTGTTGGCATGTAAATGCAAATAATTATCGACGATATCCCAAATGTGGTCAATACCATAATACCCATGGTAAGTATCCAAATGGTGGAACCAAGAGTGAGGTTTATCATCACTATAAAAGAGGAAACTACCGTGGAAGACGCGGAAATGATCAAAATACAGAACCTCGTGGAGGAAGTTGCTTTAGTGCTGAAGTAAAAGCACCACCAGGTATAGTTGAAAGATTATCAAATAAGAAACAAATTGATTGGTTACTAGATAGTGGTTGTATACATCACATTATAAATGATGACACATACTTTGAGGAATCCATTATTTTAAAGACACCCACAGAAGTAAAGTTAGGGGATGGTGGAAAGATTTCTACACCATGCAAGCGAAAAGTTTATCCCCACCACTGCGGGGTATACCCCTTGAGGCGTCCAGAAGTTCACTTGGCGATCGGTGTAACGCGATCCAGGCTCGGGTATATCGCTGAGCTAATACTAATTGAACGATGAAACTTTGCTATTTCTCATCCTTTTCTTATGAAACTTTTACATAGCATAGCTGACAATTTTCTGATTAAAATGACACCAAACACGATATAATTTGGACTATACTTACTGCCTTAATTGACAATAATAAGTTTCGACCGCAGGAAAGGGTAGCTAGTGAAAAGAAAAGAGCAGCTGGGATCGTGGCAATCGGCAAAGATTAAAGGCCCAGTACACGGTTTAACATACCAACTTATTACCGTTAATTAAGGCAGTAAATATAGTCCAAATTATATCGTGTTTGGTGTCATTTTAATCAGAAAATTGTCAGCTATGCTATGTAAAAGTTTCATAAGAAAAGGATAAGAAATAAAAAAGTTTTATCTTTGCATTAGTGTTATTTCACCGATACGCTGGATATTGTTTTTTGGCTTGGCTGCTCGGTTCTCTTTCTTTACTCGCTGTCCTTTTCTACGTTCGACGCTGTCGGCAAATTTCAAACAATGTAGGAACTACACGATGAAGCGAAGATTCAGACCCGAGGCTTTTGCATCGATCAAGGCATTACTGTACTCTATTTCTTGTATACAGGGTGTCCGGAGACTCAGGGAACATCGAGCATTGACATATAGCTGGGGTGCATGTAAGCAACTTTTTCCTTTGTAATAATGTTATATGTAGTTTCGTTTTTGAGTTATTAACGAAAAACACTGGCCAATGAGCGCGCCCGCCGAGCATCGGCCGGCGCGCGCTCAGGTGCGAACCGATCACTTGCGGTAGGTCGTGATGGGGCATCGAGGGTACCAAGGAAAGAATGCGGCAAATGTTACATCGTCTTAATTAAGAATAATGTGGAATTATTCATTATTCGTGAATAAGAAATACACTAATAAATCGTGTAATAACCGTGTTCGATACGTTGATTCATTATCCAAAAGGAATGAAGTGTTTTATTACTTATGAAAAAAATATTTTTTTTATCAGTACATTTTCAGGTGGATAAATTATGTTTTAAGAAAAACGATTCGCATACTAATGTTAGGAAAAGCTAGTTAAACTTTCCCATTCGTCCGCGAAACGGCCTAAAACGTCCGCCTAACATTGTGTGAATCCTGACCTAGGCAACGCTCAACAGCTGATGCTGACGGCCAGCTAAATGACAAGTCTCGTTGAAGATCAAGATAGTGAAATATGTACTAATGTATCAAGCATTGTTAAAGAAACTATACAAACACAAAAAGAAAAATGGCATCGCACTCTTGGTCATGTAAACTTCAACTATCTAAACATTCTATGTAGAAATGAGCTGTTGATTGGATTACCAAAAGAACTGGAACCTGAACATATGAAAACTGCTATTTGTATACAGAACAAGATGCACAATCTACCTTTCAACAATAGTAGAACTAAAGCAAAAGAGATACTGGAAGTAATACATTCTGATTTAAATGGGCCACACACAACAGCTGGAAATTGTGGTGAAAAATACTTTCTTTCATTCATTGATGAATACAGCAAACTGGCTAAAGTCTACTGCATTAAATCCAAGCATCAAGTCTATGAATGCTTTGTAGAATATATTAATGAAATACAAAATTTATCTGGAAAAATGATTAAAAAATTAAGATGCGATAATGGGAAGGAATATTTAAACTCAAGGTTTTATCGCTTTGCTCAAACTAAAGGGATTAATATAAGTGCTTGTCCCCCATATACACACGAATTAAATGGTATTGCAGAAAGGTATAACAGATCAATCATGGATATAGCAAGGTGTTTGTTAGCTGAAGCCAGAGTTAACAAGAGGTTTTGGCCAGAGGTTGTATGAACTGCTGCCTATCTTAGAAACAGGACCTTAGCTAACACGATAGAGAGGAAAACTCCGTATGAAATATTTTTTGGTGAAAAACCGTGTGTCAAAAATTTACGTCTGTATGGAGCAGAGTATTTGTTAGAGTACCAGAAGAGAAAAGAAACTCTAAATGGGACAAAAAGGCAGAATTGGGAATCTTATTAGGTTACACAGAAGTTGAATATAGAATTCTGATTAATAATAAAATAATAGTACCCAGACATGTTGACATAATAGAGGAAGACATCAAATGTATTGGTTTCAAAGATGATGAAACAGGCGAAGGAAACGATTTGGATCAAACAGATGAATCAGATGAAGAAACTCACACAGAAACTATCAAGGGAACAGAAGAGAGGTCTGAAGAGACATTGAGAAGATCTAAAAGGGAAAAGAAACGTCCTTCTCGTTATGGTGATCCATATGCTTACCCATCTATTTATGTTAATTACTGTAACACAATTGTTCCAGAATCATTCGAGGAAGCAACAACATGTAAGAAAGCTGAAAATTGGAAGGCAGCAATGAATCGTGAAATGGACAGCTTGGAAAGAAATAAGACGTGGACATTAATGAAAAGACCAAGCAATAAGAATATTTTGGAGGTAAAATGGGTCTATAAAAAGAAGACAGCAAACATTTTTAAAGCGAGATTAGTGGTGGGAGGCTACCAACAAAAAGAAATAATAGAAAACACATATTCACCGGTAGTAAAAATGCAAACCCTTAAATTATTACTGTCTTATTGTTGCCAAAATAGTCTAAGTATTGAACAAATGGATGTCGAAACAGCTTTCCTAAATGGAAAAGTAAACTCAGAGGTATATGTGATACAACCATTGGGTTTTACAGATGGTAGTAACAAAGTTTATAAACTGTACAAATCATTATATGGTCTGAAAGAGAGTCCTCGTTGTTGGTATGAATGTTTCAATAATTATATAACTAGAATAGGTTTTCATAGAAGTAATTATGACTATTGTTTGTATGTTAATACTGATAGAGATGAGCCAGTGTATATATTACTTTTTGTGGACGATTTATTAATTTGTAGTGGAGATAAAGAAAGAATACATAATGTTAGGATAAAATTATCTGATAAGTTTGACATGAAAGATATGGGTAGAATTAAGAATTATATTGGAATAGATATCGAGTATAATTACCAAAAGGAAAATGTGCTGACTTTGAGTCAAAGAAAGTACATAGAATCTTTAGCTAAAAAGTATAATGTTGAAAGCGCTAAGCTTTATACTACTCCAATGGAAACGAATTTGAAGTTAGAGCCTGCAGAGGTATTAGATACTGATATGAAGTATCGAAATTTGATAGGTGCACTTTTGTATATAAGTTCCGGTACGAGACCGGATATTGCCTTCAGTGTTAATTATTTAAGCAGATTTCAAAATTGCTATAATGATACACATTTTAAATACGCGATTAGAATACTCAAGTATCTATATAAAACAAGAAACCAAAAATTGATATATTATAGAAATTATAAAGCTGAAATTATAGATTGCTTTGTAGCTGCCGATTGGGCCGGCGATACCGTAGACAGGAAATCCACTTCAGGATTTGCCGTGCGATTATATGGCAATACGATAGTTTGGCGCTCACGTAAGCAATCATCTGTAACAAAGTCATCGACTTTTGCCGAATGCGTTGCCGAATAAACAATTTTATGCTACGAAACGCACGTCCCGGCGATCGATACCGATCTGATTCGCACTTGTTTCCACACGGATGCGACACACACATTGACATACATAGGCCTCATTGTAGTGCAGAAGGTCATGGCCCGTCAGAGGTGTGTGTGGGTCGTATCCGTGTGGAAACAAGTGCGTAGCATAAAATTGTTAAGATAGGTCAGTATCGGTACAATGACCAACGGCCAAGGACCCACTTTCGTCGAAGCAGGTTACTTCGTGAACGAAAGGATAAGTTTATTTACCTATCTTTTTTTAACATTAATTATCCAAACATTGTTTTAATAAGTAATAAAATACCTTATACGTTTCGGATAAGGAATAAAAGTGTGGAACAGTTATAAAACGGCTTGATAATTAAATTGTTATTCGTGAATAACGAATCATTACACATTATTGTTAATTTAAGATGATGTAATATTTGCCGTACGTTGCCCCTCGATGCACCCAATGACAAACGCGCGCGGTGTTGCCTGGGCGCGCGCTTTACGAGCGCGCTCATTGGCCAGTGTTTTTCGTTAATAACTCAAAAACGAAGCTACTTAGCATATTTTGGTCATGGAAAAAGTTGTTCGCATCACCTCAGCTAAAAGAAAATTAAAAATACTGCGACACTTGCGGGCCACCCTGTATATAATCTATAAATTGCGACTATGGAAAATAATTTTACGTTCATGTAAACCTTGTGTATTCAATAATTGTTTTAACTCCATTACGGCACGACACCCGGCAGCGCACATTATACACCAAAAGGAGAAAGCATCGTCATATCGCCGACTCAGAACATCCTAATTCCAGAAGTAAAACCAATAATCGAAAGAACCCGAAGACTCAAATTCCGAGGCACCGATCCCTAGGACGTCTTGTAGGACCAAGCCGAATCTAGGAAGGGGGTTGTAACGAAGCGCAACGCCCAGTCCCAGCCGTAACACCGCGACCAACGCTTGCATCGGCAAAAGCCACGTAATCATTTTAAGACAGAAGCAAACCCCACTCTCTGTACTACCTAAAGACATAAAAGCAATGTATCAACCACGAATAAAGTTCTGTTCAGTCTCTACCATCAAGATCAAATAGTCTTAACCTTGATTTACACCACTTAATTAATGCGATACTATTAGTGATCTACGGACCACCCTTAAGAAATTCTGCGATATTTCGTAAATCAAGTTAAATTAACTAAATTTACCATTAAATACTGAACCGAGAAGTAACATTTTACTTCTCTCTATCCTTTTATTCAAACGTGAATAATTCCCGTCACACTTGTTAGATGCTAAGTACTTCCGCGGGTGTTACAATTTTTGACAGGTTCCAAGCATGCGACGAATAACAAATTATTGTAATGGCTGTTGGTTTTATGTTCTATATAAAACCCAGTTAAACAAAAATTATCTCTTATAGTTCTGAGAATATATTGGGGTATAGAATTCAAATGCTTATACAAAAGTGTTTATATTAAGAAGGACCGATAGGGTCCGAATGCTCCATGCTTCTCTTCTATATTCATTCGTTAGAGTTTCTCCTTCGAATAAGGACGTGCCTTCTTTTACTATATAAAATAAAGTACTTTAGTTAAACTGAATTGTATATTATATATTATCACACTTCCTCATAATCTAGTTTTTCCAATAGGTTATGGGCCCAGTTACAGTGTATATTATATGTGTTCCTATAAGTGTTAATTTAAGTGTACAGTTTGGTTGTTCATTAACTGATAAGTGACAATTTTTTTATTTCAACGAAAATGGAGAGTTCAAGTGTGAAAAGAAACATTAAACCTTTTGAGGGTGAAAAATACAGTACTTGGAAATTCAGGGTTCGTGCCTTGCTAGATGAACTGAATGTAATTCATGTCATCGATGATGAAATTCCGGAGACAGCAACAGCTGAGTGGATTTTGGCTAATAAAAAGGCCAAAAGCATAATAGTAGAATACTTATCAGACTCTTTTCTTAGTTTCGTTAAAACAGACTATAGTGCTAGGCAAGTGTTGCATAATTTGGATGCCATATATGAACGCAAAAGTATTGCCACGCAATTAGCTGTAAGAAAAACTTTATTAGACTTAAAATTACAGTGTGATACCTCCTTAATAAGACATTTTGAGATTTTCGATAATTTGATCTTGGATCTACTAGCAGCCGGGGCTAAAATAGAAGAAACGGACAAAGTGTGTCATTTATTATTAACTTTGCCTAAATCCTATGACGGCATAATAACTGCAATAGAGACACTCTCAGAGGATAATTTAACGTTATCTTTTGTTAAAACTAGACTTCTTGATCACGAAGTGAAATTGAAAGACGAGTGCCGTGATACAAGTGGAAAAGTCCTTCAAGCTTACAAACTTAATACGGTTAAGAGACAAAATTTCGAGGTGTCGCGACCGTATAAGAAGAACCGTTATGTACAACATAAGTCGCGAGTTTCTAAAACAAATAAAACATCAACGGCAATAAAATGCCATCACTGTGGAAGAAAGGGTCACATGAAGAAAGACTGCTTTCATTATAAAAGGGTTTTACAAAATCAAAATGCAAATAATGAAAGAACATTACAAACTGTACAAATAGCTCAACCACAGCCGGAACAAAGAAACTCAGGCTTCGCTTTTATGGTTGGAGTTTCCCAATCCAACGTAAGGATTAAAAATCAAATTTCATTCGTCCTCGATTCTGGAGCTTCGGACCACCTCACCAACAGAGAAGATTTGGCTACCAATTTTGAAAAATTGGCAATGCCGATAAAAATTTCTGTGGCGAAGAATGGCACCTTTATAATGGCAACAAAGAAGGGCACGATCAACGTCAACAGCAACATGGGTGTTCAAGGGACGATTGACAACGTTTACTATTGTAAAGATGTACCCTACAATTTATTATCAGTCCGAAGAATGCAGCAGGCTGGGATGACCATCATTTTTGATGAAAATGGCGTTAAGATAAGTAAATCTGCGAAAACGATAATGTCAGGTAAGCCATTGAACAATTTAATTGGAATTGAATTTATAGTTAATTCAAATGAAGCAAATTCTATTGTTCGATTAAATAGTAACGAGAAGGATAGTTATGACTTGTGGCATCAACGATTAGGTCATATGGGAAAAACTAAATTTCTAGAATTAAAGAGTAAGCAAATGTTTGAAGATATAGGGCATATCGTAAAGGTCGAAGTTAATGATAAATTATGTGAAGCTTGTATAAGTGGCAAACAAGCACGATTACCATTCAGAAAGGAAAAAGATAAGAGTCATGTAAAGCGACCATTATTTATTGTTCATACGGATGTTTGTGGTCCAATCACTCCTCCAACTATTGATGAGAGAAATTATTTTGTGCTCTTTGTGGATGAGAATACGCATTACTGTGTTACATATTTACTTACACATAAATCAGATGTGTTTTCAGTCTTTAGAGACTATGTGGCAAAAAGTGAAGCTCGTTTTAATTCTAAAATTGTCAATTTATATTGTGACAATGGAGGGGAATATTTGTCACATGAGATGAAGAAGTATTGTGTAGAAAAAGGTATTAGTTACCATTTAACAGTTCTACGAACCCCGCAATTAAATGGTGTCTCGGAACGTATGGTAAGGACAATAACGGAGAAGGCCCGAGCAATGGTAGCCGGGGCTTCTTTAGAAAAATGTTTTTGGGGTGAAGCTGTCCTTACTGCAACGTTCTTAATCAATTTAACCCCAACTAAAGCATTAAAAGAATCCAAAACACCATATGAAATGTGGCATAATAAAAGGCCAAAATTGAAATACTTAAAGATTTTCGGTTTGACAGTCTACGTACATAACAAGACAATCAAGTCAAAGTTCGAAGAAAAATCGTGGAAGGGTATTTTGGTTGGATATGAACCAAACGGATATAAAGTATGGGATGTTGGAACTGGTAAGATGGTGGTAGTTAGAGATATAATAGCAGATGAGACAAATTTCTTAGTATCCAGACCTGTGACAGTAGAGTCTGAAGGGGTTAAAATTAAAAACTCCCATGTTGACACTAGTATAGTATCCAGGCCGGTAGTAATGCCTGAAACTGATGCATCTGACAAATTGTCAAAATCAGTACAGTCTCATAAATCTGATAATAATAATAAATCAGATATGCTAGAATCAGTGGTCGATGAGATTAATAAAAATACCGAATTAAGTCATGGACTTAATAAATCTATAATTGAAATAGATGTACGCAAATCTTCTTCTAATGATAATAATAATCAAACAAAAAGACAATTATCTCCTGAGCTAAGGAGGAGTGATAGAATCAAACACCGTCCACAAATTTCTTATAATGAAAACGATATGTCGAATGATTATCTCATGTGTGCTGAATCTTTAATTTATAAAATCCCAAACTCGTACGAGGAAATTAAAACTCGGAATGATAGGGCTCAATGGGAGCGGGCAATTAGAGATGAAATTAATTCTTTGTTAATTAATAATACTTGGATTCTAGTACCAAAGCCAGACAATAAAAATATCGTTGACTGTAAGTGGGTATGTACGATTAAAAATGACGAGTTTGGAAACCCATTAAAATATAAAGCTCGACTTGTTGCTCGAGGGTTCAGTCAACAGTATTTAGTAGATTATGATGAAACATTCGCACCGGTTGCAAGAATATCAAGTTTTAGATTTATACTGGCGTTTTCGAATCAATTCAACTTGTTAGTTCATCATATGGATGTAAAAACTGCGTTTTTAAATGGTACATTGAAAGGGGAGATCTATATGAAGGTTCCAGAGGGAATTGAAAGTGGTAATAATCAAGTTTGTAGATTAAACAAGGCCTTATATGGATTAAAGCAGGCAGCAAGATGCTGGTTCAATGTTTTCGAAAAGGCACTTAAAGATAAAGGTTTTCGAAATTCGTCTGTCGATCGATGTATCTATATATTAAATAGAGGAGACATACGGAAGAATATATATGTGGTTCTTTATGTGGACGATCTTGTCATTGCTACAGCTGATATGGATTTAATGAATAGTTTTAAAAATTATTTGAAGAGTAAATTTTCTATGGTAGATTTGAAAGATATCAAACTTTTTCTGGGAATTATAGTTGAAAGATGTAACAATATGATAACTATGAATCAAAGCTCATACATCAAAACCATTTTAAGTAAATTCAATATGTCTGAATGCAATCCTGTTTGTACACCTCTTGAAAATAAATTAGATTATGATGCCTTGAATTCTGATGAGAAATATGATGCACCATGTCGAAATGTTATCGGATGTTTGATGTACGTGATGTTATGTACCCGACCTGATTTAAGTGTAGCTGTGAATATTTTAAGCAGATATCTAAATAAAAACAAGAGGGAACTTTGGCAATGTTTAAAAAGGGTACTTAGATATCTAAAGGGGTCAATTGATATTAAGTTAACTTTTATTCAAGGTGATTACAAAAATCTTTTGACTGGTTATGTCGATTCTGATTGGGGTCGAAATGATGTATATAATAGAAAGAGTACTACCGGTTATTTATTTATATTATTTGAAAGTTGTACAATTTGCTGGAGTACGAAAAGACAAATTTCCGTAGCAGCTTCATCAACTGAAGCTGAGTACATGGCTCTTTTTGAAGGTGTTAGAGAGGCACGCTGGCTAAAATCATTAGCAGAGAGTATTGATATGGATGTTTCCAATCCGATTATTATTTACGAAGACAATAGTGGCTGCATTAGCATAGCAGAGAATCCAACAAACCACAAAAGATCTAAACACATAGATATAAAATATCATTTCTCGAGAGAACAAATTGAGAACAATATAATAAAATTGAAATATATTCCAACAGGTAACCAAATAGCTGATATCTTAACAAAACCATTACCAACTGTCAAATTTCTGGAACTGAGAAATGGAATGGGTTTGAAATAAAGTTAAGAAATAAATATAGATATTAAGATAGCATGTTTAAACTATCGTGAATAAGTAATTGTATACATAAATATATATGTATATAGTTTTGTATTATTTGGTCTGATTAGGTTTTTCTGGGTTTCCCTAATCCAAAGCAACAAATGTTGGACCATGTGTAGTTGACCCCAGAGAAAGTAAAAGGAAGGTGTGTTCTTATATAAACGATTAATTTTTGAGGAGGCGTGTTGGTTTTATGTTCTATATAAAACCCAGTTAAACAAAAATTATCTCTTATAGTTCTGAGAATATATTGGGGTATAGAATTCAAATGCTTATACAAAAGTGTGTATATTAAGAAGGACCGATAGGGTCCGAATGCTCCATGCTTCTCTTCTATATTCATTCGATAGAGTTTCTCCTTTGAATAAGGACGTGCCTTCTTTTACTATATAAAATAAAGTACTTTAGTTAAACTGAATTGTATATTATATATTATCACACTTCCTCATAATCTAGTTTTTCCAATAATGGCAACAATAATTATTTATAAACAGGAAATAATTGTGTGGTCTAAGAGAAAGGCGAAATAATAGTAAAACATCACAAGAATTTTCCTGCACTGCATCTACGACTGTTCCATCTAAGACATCTGAAAATACACAATATACATATATTACTTTAGTGTTATAAATATTAAACGGTACCATAATCGGCAAGATACGTGGAACGAGAAACGGTACTGAAAGCGCTTTTAGTTCGTATGTACATATTTTCATTTAAAATATTTAACAAATATTTTTAAAATATATTTAAGCAAATATTCATCATTGTCATATAGTTAGGAATTAGGGAAAAAAATGAACTCGAGGGAGGCTCGATCTTACAAAAAAGTTTGCAACGGTTTAGCAGTCGGCCACTTAACCGCAGGACCACCGACGCCGTTGACAATGTATGAAATGCTTTAGAGAGTAGAGGAGTGACGTAATTTCAATTGGTTCGGTTTATCTAGTTTCCTCAATTTCTATGTTGGTTTGCTGTATGTAAAAACATTGAACATTGCATAAAATACTTATTTGACAAAGAACTGGCGGAAGTTCGCCGTATAAGTTACTATGATACGCAAAAAAGGACGAAAAAATCGGTTTTTAATTTTTTAACTCTGGCGCACATAATTGAGAAATCTGAAAAAATTGATAGTAGTAGTATCAATAATATGTACCTAAAAAAATAGTATAAATGTGGTCAGACGATTCCATCAATATAAAATCGGCATTTTTCATCATTTTTTACAGATCGGGTCTCCAGTTTAAAAATCTTAAAAACTTCTACTTATGTGTGCCTCCATAATGGAAATGTCTCGGATACTTTTCAAAATTTTGTATGCGCTAAAATGGGAGATATTACAGAAAAACTGTATTTTGGTTTTTTCGCTGTAACTACCCCCCCCCCCCCCAGTCGAGCTATGGGCTTGAAGCTTGGTACAAATTGTTTTTTCTTTATAAGCTATCCAATAGCACCTCACAAGTCGAATTTGGTTTAGGGGCATATTGTACCCCCTTATCCGGCTATAGCCTTTGTCACAAAAATTTGATGCGAATAATAAAATTATTATTATGCAGTTAGCCAAATATAACACAGTAATAGTTGGATACAAAAATAATTTTGTACCATATTTTGTTATTTAATAAATGTTTTTTTTCGTTTTCTACTAGAAAAAAGTACTGTTTCCAAATATTCACTTTAACTAATGAAGCATTTAAATGATACGAGATTTATATTATAACTTAACCCTTATGTTAGCAACCGGGTACCCGGGTACCCATTTCATGTTTCCTACAAGAATTTTTGATGTTCTGGTAACAATATCGTATGTAACAATAAAATTGGTTCACAATTTTTAAAGTTATAAAGCTTCAAACATATTTATACGCCTGTCTGGTAACCGGGGTACCTGGGTACCCATATAAGAGACGAGATTGTTAGGTGTTCTATGCACATAAACAAGAAACAATTTTTAACTAAAATGATTTATCTATTTATTAAATTACAATAATAAACAATTCTGTGGACAATTTCTGCATATTGCTATAGTATTTACGTGTTTATCACAAATAGGACGGTCGCACTTATGGCAAGCCTTTCGTGTTTTTCGTCGTTTCTTTTCGGGATCAGCCTGACACATATAACAGAATCTAATCAGAACTTTTTTTTGAAGTAGAACGAATTTCATTTATTTCTACTTGACTATTTCTCATGCTTTGTATTGCCAATTTTGTGGAAAGATGTCTCGTAGTTTGAGCATTTGCCAATCGGGTTCGAATTGTTCGAAAAGGAAGATCTTCCCCTAATTGACGTAGAAACACGCGACGATTATTTGATTTTCTAGACAATATATTATTATTGATAATGCTTCCATTTTTACAATATAAACTTCTGAAACTTACAAATTATATTTCACCATAGCACTGTCCGTTTCACCTAACTGCAAAAAATCGTGTGTCTCCAATCGAAAACTGAATACAAACTGATGCATATTGGAGACGGTCTCTGATACTGGCTTATATTTGTTTATATAAACAAGATAAGCATCCATTCTCTAGTTATCGAACTAGGAACGATTCGAAGAATCAAAAGTCGAAAACTGGACACTTGAGGAACTGGGAGACTTCATAGAAGAGCATGTACTTAAAATATAAAAAACAAACTGATACTTAATTTCAGTATAAGAATATACATGTAATAGATTTGCATAAAATGTTTAAAGCTGCAGCTGTTGAGTTATAGAAATGAAAGCTAAGTCTCGAAAGAATATAATTTCACATTTCGGCCACTCATTGGCTACATCGGTTAAGTCCACAAAACAAAAAGAAGTCAATTTATTATAAATATAAGAAGTTATGTGTCAATAAAGCACTGTAACGTTAAAATTGTAAAAAATTTAATAGGTGGAATCAACCAATTTGACTAATGTGCCGATGGAAACACTATGGGGCACCCGGGTACCCGGTTAAGACAGACGTTGAAATTTCGGTTGCTAGCATAAGGGTTAAAGCATACATATAAGAAAAAGTAATTTTGTCCAGTAATTGCTGCAACTGCATTAAATTGAATGTTTACAATATCATATATATCATAATATTATGTACTAATTTTAATAATTACTTAGTTACTTCTACGTGGGAATTACTCCAAAGCGTAGACACTTGTGGTTTCAATGTTACGTCTTGTGAAAGTAGAAGTTGATTAGTTACTTTTATGTTTTGTACGAAAATAGTGTCGTATACTCTGTGAGCATAATATTGCAACTCTACATAATATCCTTCTCTGTGGCACTGGTAATGATAAACTATCCCATTAGTAAAGTGCGTAACCGTAGCTTCTCGATAAAAATTGCTTTTGAGCACAGGATGAAAAATTAATGGTTGCCACTGTATGGGCAATGTTAATGCTCGTCCTCGTTTTATATATACAAAGGCCTTCGGTACAATCGGAATTCCAAAAACACCATTGCCAACATATGGCAAATAATGTTGTTCTCCATCCTTTGGTGGGTTATGAAGAACATTCATATTATACTCTTCGATATCTGAATGAAAGGCAGCTAATCTTTCATTCATGCAACGATCTTCAAATGCTATAAAAATAGACAGACATTATTAAGACAAAATTCAAAAATAACAATTTCAACTTAATATAAAACATCCTAATATTGAATGCTAAATGTCTGAAGATTCTTAATATATTCTAAAATTACTGTTAAACATGGATAGTCTTTTCAACACAAGGTATTAAAATGTGTAACTTTTAACACATATCAGATCATTCAGGCCACTTTAAAAAATGTTGTACGGAACTTCAATAGAAACATCAGCTAATTTTTCGCTTGGTGCTTTTGATTTTTTAGCTTAAAAACAATCTTTAAAGATCAAACTGCGAGTTCCAATGCTTCTATGTTTCTTGAAAACTGCACTGTGTATCTAAAAATGGTTAATTTGAATAAAAATTTAATTCCATTACAAGTTTAATAAAACTGTGTGAAGAAATTAAAACAAAAATTATTTCTAAAAACTGAAATTTTCAGATAACCGAAGGGTCCTTGTAAATTGTGCTAGAATTATTACTCATTGCGAAAAACAAACGTGTGCGAAATCAAAATCAAGGGACTTTACGATTTTTCTAGTATTTAAGAATCGCAAATCTTCTTGGCTGCTAAATCATATTTTTTCAAGCTAGCTTCGTACTAAATTCCTACAATCAAAATTCGTTCGACCGAATATTGAAAACTATACATATAGGTGTTCCGTAACTGTGGGACCTGCGGGAAATGAGAGTTTGCTGAGGTTATTCTCAATTACTTTTTCCTTCACCAAAATGTTGTTTAAAACATTGTTTTTGAGTTATTAACGAAAAATAGTGGCCAATCACAGTGCTCGAACGCGTGGCTCTCAACCGCGCGCGGCCGTAGTCGTGAACCGACGCATTGGCACAGCTGACTGCAGCGAGGGTATCGAGGAAAGCGTGCGACAAATGCGGCATCGTCTTAATTAAGAATAGTATGGAACTATTCGTTATTCATGAATAACAAATAAAGTACTAAGTCGGTTAATAACTGTGCTCGATACTTTTAATCGTTATCCGAAAGGAATGAAGTGTTTTATTACTTAAGAGAAATATTTTTTCTTTACACTTCGTTTTCAGGTGGATAAATTATGTTTTAAGAAAAACGATTTAGATAACTAATGTTATAAAAAGCTAGATAAACTTACCCATGCGTCCACAAATTGTTGACACTGGGTTAATGCCGACCTTTCAAGGCAATCTTCAACAGCTGATGTTACTGCCGGGTCGGTGAACTCACGTCACTATCACTTTCATTGCACGGCCACTTTTAGTTTCCACTGTGAAAATTAAGGGATAATTCGACAGGATTTATTGTTCCTACGTGTAACCAACCCGGTCACTCAATGACGAATGAATACACTCCTGTCGAATCATCCCTAAATGTTACAGTGGAAAGTAAAAGTGGCCGTGTAATGAAAGTAATCGTGCATGTGTGTTCACCGACCCGGCCGTAACATCAGCTTTGCGTCGAAGCAGGTTAATTCATGGGCCAATATGCAAGTTTAACTAACTTTTTCTAACATTGTTTATCCAAATCGTTTTTCTTAAAACATAAATTATCCACCTGAAAATATTTTCATAAGTAATAAAACACTTTATTCCTTTCGGATCATGAACAAACGTATCGAACACGGCTATTAAACGACTTATGAGTTTATGTGTTATTCGTGAATAACAAATTCCACATTATTCTTAATTAAGGCGATGTAACATTTGCTGCACGCTCCCCTCGATATACAAGCTGCAGTCAACTGTGCCAAGGGCGCAGTGTCAATGGGTCGGGTCACGAGTACAGTCGAGCGCGGTTGAGAGCCAAGCGCTCGAACGCTGTGATTGGGCAGTATTTTTCGATAATAACTCAAAAACGAAGCTTCAAACAACATTTTGGTCAAGGAAAAGGTAGTTCAGAATCACCTCAGCTACCCCCCATTTCCCGGAGTTTCCACAGTTACGGTTCACCCTGTATGTGGGTGTGGGTAGCGCTCAACGTCAGAGTGCACGACGTTTATGACCATGCTAACTGGCACACAGATGGTCTGCACGCGAGCAGAGATGGCCTGCATATCAGTAGCCCCTGCTTTCTATGTTTTAAGAATACCCTTAGCTTTAATGATATGAATGAGAGAGAGAAACGGGAATAACTGAGGACGAATGAATGTAAAGCGAGGACAGAGTAGATTGAGTGTGCAACAGGGTAGATAGAACAGTGTACAACAGCATACTGTGGAACTGCGTAGCATCTTTAATAAATATATTCATATAATACCCCTTGTTACATTACACTTACTTCGGCTTAATCTCTTAAAACTTCCAATCCCAAACACAGTTGCTCACGAAAGCATTCGGACGCTTATATGAATACTAAACCTTTAAGAAACAAAAAACACCCGTTAGTTTTACGTTTTCAAACCGATACTACAATTAAAGTAAGATACAAGTCTTGAGGTTGCTTTTGAGGTCGCTGCGTTTCTGCGTTTAATACGAAACCGGGTGACCGAAGTCTCAGCATTTAACACAGTAAATTTGCACCGCATAGAGTTTAGTATCAGTGGAGATTTTGCACTGGCCCGGCTCGTGGTTATCTGCGCATTTGACGCATCTGTATTCTAAGTTGCAGTTTCTAAACATGTGTCCTGCTCTTTGGCAGCGGGCGCACATTGTGGGATCTTTCTTACGGAGCTTGTCTGGATCAAATTGTTTATGACGCTGTCTGCAAAAGTTTGCACTAGAAAAAACGGGAGTTTTCTGTTGGATTGGGATCCGTTGTTTGTCGTGAAATTTGCGACCTTAATGAAATTAACCTTCTTTAAGCGAAGGTTGATTAACCCTTTCATAGTGCGATAAAATTACGAATGGTCCAAAAAATGTGTACTTTTTTGATGTTTGGAAATACTTCGGCATGTAATAAAAAATATAAAAAAACGTGTTTTATATGTACCTTGTTAGTAATTAGTCCGTGTATGATAGATTTTAAAACACGGGATACATAAGCACTAAACTCTGGTGCGAAGGATTGTGTGATCGATTTGCTCTGCCCGTAACCGTCACGGGATACACTGTCAATGAGTTAATTCTAGCGTTCTAGAAGCTAGCGTCCAGACCTTTGATATGAAGCCTTTGGGGTTTTATTGTTTTCCGGGTGTATGTAAAAAATGTAATTTGTTTGTTTGAGAGTGCGCTGATTGTATTATTGTAGTCGCTTAATTTGCCGAGTTGGACGTAGTGCTTGTTGCAATTTATATGCCTAATTTAAAAATTATCGATACCTAATCATTGTTAGATTATCCTGAAGGCCGCGTGCTACTTGCTCCGTAGAATGTTAAATATTGGCGGCTTTGTGTGGTCTTCAGCCCTCTGTGTTCCCGAGTCATTGGCGGGTTGGCTATTCCCGCTATTTTCCTGATTGGGTGTCGTAGTGGTTGCCTGGTTGCCTAGACTTTCCGTGGTGGTCTCATCTCTGGCGGTGGAGTTTGCAGTTGCGTTTTGCCTATGACTTTTTGCAGGGGCTATGACCCAGCCCACGATTTGCCCATCCTTTTTACGGGGGTCCTGTTTGCGGGGGTCCTGGTACGGACGCGCTAGTCGCCTGTACCTAATCTCCGTTGGTCTGTGGATCCGGCCTGCTCGACCGAAGCTTTGCGCTTGGCGGTGCCCAGCTGGATTTTTTCTGAAGGGGTGGTGTTAGTTGTTCCTGGTCTTTTCTTCTTCCAAATGCTCGAAAAGGTTGTCCATCGTCCTGTTAAGGTTTTCAATTATTTTCTTAATTTTTCTGCTCGACCGGATCCTAGATGGTGGTGGTGGTGCTGCTACTGCTTTTCCTTAGCTGGAACTGTGTCTATGGCTTCATCTCGGGCTGTTGTCGGATCTCTTTCCAGGGTGAACGTACTTTATCGCACCAAATTTGGTTTTGGTCTTGCAGTGTCGATTTATTTTTGCGGTTTGTCCCACTTTCATTTACCAGATTGGCCAAGTTCTGTAGTCTGCTTTGTCTGATCCTTCCTGATGAATCACATGATGCCGCGCAGTCGTTTGCTTTGCCCGGGGGAGGGACCCTTCTGGTAGTTTCTGCCTCCGGTATTTCTTGCTCACTTCACCCCTAGAATACAAACAAAATCGAAAAAAAAGGAAAAGTAGAAAATAACGATTTTGTTTAGCAACTGATTATTCTTCGCGGAGGCACTGTTTATATGCACGGGCACGCAGACACTTTATTATTTGCGGAAAGAAACTGTATTGGAGAGTCACTGATTCACTGCTGCTCTTCATGGGCATGGCTGTTCCCTTCGTAGGTCAAGGCAGTACTAGTCACACACCATCTCCCTTGGCCACCAATTTTCTTAAAGATTTCTATGCATTTATAGAAGATATGGACGTCACATAGAAGTTACGTAACTTTAATTGTTAATATCTTTAACGAACCGGCAAAAGAACATTAAAATCCGAGTCGACCAGTTACGAGTCTTCCCTTTGAGTGTTTGTTACCGCCACGTGTTTTGCCAAACTATTTCATTTGTATATTCAATACAAAAATGATTTTGTAACTTCCACTGATGCTTTCCTTAGCAGAAAGGTCTGCCCTATCGGGCGGCATAGTAAGTTTTTCTCCTGGATCCTTAGTTTTTGAAATAAATTAAAAGGTACCAGCCAAAATGGTTGTATTTTATTTGTGAAACCTCAACGAATCATTTGGCACTAACAATAAGCGCAACTGAATAACTATTACCGCAAAAGTACAAAACACTTCCAAAGTTGAAACTTAGCGATTTGGTTTCAAAATTGATTTTTTTAAAAATGGTATGTTCTGAAGAAAAACGGATTGCAGATTTGTATTCAGCACATTAAAGTCTGGAACAAACGCTTATTGAAGGTTTAAAAATCAGACAAAAATTGAATTTGACGAACAGTGGTATTGAAATGAACATTAGAATTATAAAAATTGTTTATTTTAATTTCAAATAATTATGTTTACATTAGTGAAATGATATTTTTAATATAAATTACATAAACATTGAGATAAAAATAATAGTGATAACAAAGAAGGCTACAAAGAATAGTAAAACAAGTTAATAATGTAATTTAGTGTGGTACAACTTATGACGGCAGCTGTCCCCGGAATTTTCAATACATTGGTCAATAAACATTACACGAGCAGCTTCGATTTGTCTGTACGGTTTATGTACATCCATAACTTCTACCTTATTTAATTTCGATGCTAAACGGTTTCGGCCTTGAATACGAATGAAGTTCAATAATGGAGAAAATCTAAGATTCATCGCTCAATCCGACATATCGAGGCCCGCGACATGTGAAAACGCGGTGGTCTATACGACGCATCGATGTCGGCGACATATGGAAAAACCGTGGTCTATATGACGCATGGTGGTCGAATACTATAAGCGTTCGAATACTTCCGTGAACAACTGTACATTGTATATAAACATCGCTGAGAAACACTGTTGGGGTAACAGAATGTTCGGAAACACAACGTTCGGATATTGGGATATTCGGAAAATGGGGTTCGGATACGGGAGGTTCTACTGTATATTTCGTTTAACAATGTGAATAAACTGTTATAAAACCATTGTAGATTCTATTTCCTAGATAAATTTCTTAATACATAGTTGACACTTTGATAGGGAGGCTGTGTCAATGCTATAAAGTCATCATTCTATTTCACTTTGTATCGATATGCTCGTCGTTGTCCTCTGTCACTGGTCATAGCCAATAACGACAGTGCGTTGGATAGCAGCAGAGTGAAAACGCAATATGCTCTGACTAACCATTTTCAGGCCACCGCACTGTACACGCCTATTGGCAATAGAACTTGCAATTGCGAAGTGCGATAGTTCTGTAACTCGTTCTGTAAATCGAAAATACTAGGTTCGATGCCCGTTAAATAAATTTGTCTTTCAAAATTCTATTGTGCAAAATATACGAACATGAATAAATATGCATGGTTTGCATCAAAATTAATTTTGCCAAGAAACATATTTCTTAACATGAATCAAGTTGCTTTTCCGGAGAAAGTAAAGAGCGGAAAGTGACAGTGCAATAAAGAAAGTTTTATCATGTGTTCGTAGCGTCGAAAGGTTTTATATTTTTACTGTATACACGATCATTTTCACCCTGCATCGTGTAAAGGTGGGTTCCCCGACTTATTACCGCACCTCGCACTGTTACCGGGATCTGTTCCTAGTCAAGTGGTCTGGAAGAGATTTGTGAACAAATGTGGAGTGTGCCTTGTTTCCTCATACCGTTACTCGTTACTTGATTCGGCGGATCGAGGACCTGTCGGTATAGTACCGGCTCCAAAGGACTGCATTCGTTCGTGTACCACTGCCAATGTGTTAGATCGCCTGTAACCTGCTGTAGATGTATCAACTCGTCTTTGCGACGCTGTTCCTATGTATTGTAGACTCTTTCGTCTTTGGAGATGGGCTGATTGGGCCTATGCCTATGACATAGACCAGACCCCTTGGGCGACATTGGACTGTTGTGGATGCGTGCCGGTTCGGCCCTCAGTCAGGCTTACGGTCGAAGCTAATGCTATTTTTGCGGTGTAGTTTTTAGCCCTTCGACCATCTGTGTGCATGCTTTAATCAACATAATCCGGCCAAAGGTAGCCACAAAAGATACCAATTTCAAGAAAGCTATAACTATTCAAGAACTACTGAAGTACCTTCTTTGGAGCGTACCTCCTGAGTCACTATACCGACAACTCATGGAACGGCCGAACCAAGTAAAGACTAACAATATGAGGTAACAAGGCACAGTTCACATTTGTTCCCAGACCTGTTCCAGAGCACTTGACTAGGTAACAGATCACGGTGCGGTAACAATTGTGGACGCACGTTTGCATGCATAAGTTTAGAAATCGGTCTCACAACCGAACCTCGTTACCAAATGCTGAAGTAACGGGTGTCAGTAATAGGACTAGGTAACAAATGTGGACCCGCCTTTAGATGCAGTCACAATAGAATTAAAGAACAATTTATTTAACGAGAATCGAACCCGAGACTTTCGGTTTACGAGTCATGGAACTATCTCACAACGCCACTGCAACTTCTATAACATCGGTTTATATGCATGGTTAATAAAACATTAAGAGGTACGTGCCTTTAATTGTTTATATCTTTAAAACCATCGACTAACCACGGCTAATATTTGATACATATGGTTAGAGACTTATATTCTTCGAGCTTACAAAAGCTGGTTAAAAGCGAAGTCGAACGAATAGAGAACAGAATATAAGAATTAACACGTTCACGCCGGCTGCGGAATTTGTATTCCTCGTTGTGAGGCGAGGCTGTTTCAATCAAATTCATGAGAATAAAACATCTCTTTAAAATTGTTTAATTGTCGTTAATCATTCCATAATTTCATCTATTCATTCCATTTAGAAACTTCTTCCTTTTTTCCTTAAGAAAAAGGAACATAAAAGTTAATGCTTCATTTGTACTACCGGTGGTACGCGCCACCTGATGGGACCATCATACGTGTACCATCGGTGCAACATGGCGCCCGATAGGACCACCATACATGTACCATCGGTGGAACATGCCGGCACGAACGTGTGTTTCATAGTACGTGTTGTTCGAATTTGGTATCGCAGCTGGATGCATGTTGCTGCAGCTTTTTTGCTGATACGACATACGGTTCACAAAGGACACTGAATGACATCCGCAAGTCACAGCCTTGGCGAGTTGTGCGTGCCCGATTATTGGATGACCGATTATCGGAATTCTACATTATGTATAAGTAACGTATCAACAAAATTTTAGTCTCGCAATCAACTCAGATAATAAAAAAAACTGATCATGTTACGCATTAAAACCTATATGCGGTATTGTGGAAGTTATTTTTAGTAAACTTCACGTACAATACAAACAGTTAACAGGTAGGATAGTGAAATGCCGGTTTATTTCACCCATTAATAAGTTTATTAATATAGAGAAGTCGATACACGACAATTCTCTCACAGACTCGACTCTCACACTATGCTTGCAATACTCTCAAACTCAATTCTACTCTCTGCTCTCTGCATTCTCTCATATCTACGCTTCTCTATACTGTGCTTCTCAAACTATTCTGTTCTACTTCCCAAACTATTCTGCTCTGCTTCCCGAACTGTTCTGCTCCGCCTTTAAAACTATTCTACCTCGCGCCCGCATCATTCACTCTATATATTCCTTCACTCTTAGTTACTCTTTCATTCTATTTCTCATTTGCTTTCACTCATTTAGGATACACCCCGCAGCCATTCATTGGCGACGGTCGGTCACGGCCACCCGAATCCTTGGGTGGCTCCATTCACACGATCTTTTCAAGTACTCAGGTCCAAACACATATCTTCCACACCTCGGAGTCATACGCTCTTTCTTCAAGATAACCATTCACCCGATCCACATTGGACGTTTCTACTAACAGTCTTCCTTCACACCATTCTTATGATACAACTGCCTCGACAAACTTCGAGGCAGAACTATAATTTAAAAGGCGCCAGCAGACCTGGTCGAATCCACGAATAGTGTAATCTAAAATGTCCACTAACACTACAGTATGTTCAGTTTAAGCGTATACAGTGTGATTACTGCAGTTACGCGAACTGTTTGTTGCGTGAACAAATGCCAAGGCTACTCTATGCGCTGTTCCTTCGCAGGCGACAATTAATTCACGGCATCAAAGCTCCTTAACCCCTCGACGACGGCGATCTCGTCGAATATTCTTTCTGTGCGGAGGCCGACGTATGCCACTATGAAGTCTAGGTAGAAAGTGACAGACAGTGGAGGAGAGAGAGAAAGAAGTCCAAGGAATGAGAGCGAGGTGCCGAAACGTATCGGAAAGACAGTACTAATGCAACAATAAAACTTTTTTGTTTACTAATTTTTCTAAATTTTATCTTCACTAACGTATTTGCAAGATATTTCTGATTAAAATGATTAAAATGAGATCAAACACGATATAGTTCAAATTATATTTACTTGCCGATAATGATTAAATACGTACCACAAAGTACAAGCAAATATAATTCAATAATACACCGCTCCCTCGTCGGCATATCGTTGCCCAATGCGATGCATCGATGTCGGCGGCATGTAAAAACGAGGTGGTCTATACGACGCACAGTGGGGTATTTGTCCCGAAAAACCGGACAAAAGTCAATTTTCAAAGTTTTGCGAAAGATACAAATTTTTTTTGTCTAAGATAGTTAAATATGTGAGGAACAATGTACCAATTTTTGTTTTCCTATTTATGAACTCAGGGAGCAGCATTTTTCGTCGAAAGTTAGCAATTTTGATGGCACGCGTTTCTCTCTTAACCATTCTCTAAAACATCGTTTCTTATTAGCGATTTATGAATCTTTTGAGGAATTTGTGTAAATTCTGCCGTTATGGAAGCTTTTAAGGTAGGTATATACTACACTTTCCAACAGATTTTACACCTTTAGCACATATATTTATGTAGTTATTAATATTTGAAAATAATCAATATTTCAGTACTTTTCTTTACGGTTACAAGATTTCATTAACGATTTTGTTATAGTATTTGACATCATTAAAAGCTCGTACTGGTGTCATTGCATTCGATAAAGGTTTGTGATAACAATGCAACAAAAATTGGTTCCGGTTTCGTCCGGTTTCACGTTTTATAGTTAATTTATGTTATATGTATAGTGTAACTGTTCGGTCGCAAGAACCGATCATATCGACGGCCTTCGTTACCAGACAAATTTTTTATGATCGGGTTTTCCTGAACTTGTCATAAAACAACTCCCAAAAAGTAAGAATTACTGTATTGGCATTTAAGACGTTAATGTTACGCTGCATTTAGTCGAAATAGGGTCGCCTGAGAGTACGCATCAAATTGACCAAATCTACTATTTTTCAAGGGGTTTGAACAGTCTTAAAACAAAATGTTTTAAAAAAACGGTAAACGGTATTCAGACATCTACAAACTTCAATATATGCAATTTCGAAACAATTTTTGTTTATAAAAAATTACTTTATAATGTTATAAAACAATGTTGAAATTTATATTTAATTTCATAACATTGTTACGTAGGAAGTATTATTTCATTTCTTTCTTCTATGATGCCCTTATTTGGAAATCCAGGGTGCATGCAGTCGAGTCTGCCGCTTCCGCGACGTCGCGATGACGTGACCCTTTGGGGGAATCTGTCCGGACTACCTTGGAATTTTCCGTGCCCCCACCAGCTTTTTGGTCCGGATTTCGGGTATAAAAAGGGCATGAATTCTGCTCTCGGCGGCTCAGTATTAATCTAGCTTCGAGTACGTTCCGCATCGACTATTTTGATATTGTTGCTCAGCGAGATCGGGTTCCGAGTCCCCTTCGAGCAATTCTTACACGTTCATTTTTTTAACACGTTATACTTATTTTATGGTATATCGTCAGGCCTTTTTGTTGGGCAGTATACATTTCCAATCCGTACAGATTGAGAAATGTGGATTTTGTAGTTTACAATCAGACTGTAGAATAACCAAAGAGTAGAAAATATACGCTTAATACCATCGTACGCATTTTCTCATTGAATCTCCTCTACCAATCATTAGCAGTAACGTACCACCAAACAGATATACCTTAACCGCTCGAGGTGTATCGCTATAAGTTACGAGTCCATTTTACTAACAATCCTGTGGCTCCCGGTGATGAAATAGGCACTGATTTGTCCACGATAACCTTCCGGTGGCTCCCGGTCATGAAAGAGGCACCGGTTTGTCCACGATAACCTTCCTGTGGCTCCCGGTGATGAAAGAGGCATCCGTTTGTCCACGAAACCTTCCTGTGGCCCCCGGCGATGAAATAGGCGTTGGTTTGTCCACGAAATCTTACCATCCTGTGGCTTCCGGTGATGAAAGAGGCATCGGTTTGTCCACGATTACCTTTACCTTCCTGTGACACCCGGTGATGAAATAGGCACCGGCAAGTTCACGCACTTCCTATCTACGCGGCTTCCAGTGACGAAATACGCACTGGCCGTCCGTAACTAACAAACTCTTAAATAACCGATCCTCGGCTCGCGCAACTGTGCCCCTTTGCCCTCGGCTCGTAACAACATTGTAGCTGACGTTAAGGCGATTTCAATGACCTACTACATTATGACATTCAGCCTATAAACAACGCTACAATATTTTTGTCCGGTTTTTCGGGCCAAATACCCCACTGTGCGTCGTATAGACCACGGTTTCTCCATATGTCGCCGACATCGATGCGTCGCGACGTATGAAAGTCGTCTTTGAAGGGTTAATCTTTCTTTAATTTAAAAAAAAAATGTGTCCGGATTCGTTTGAAAATATTCTCAGAAGGCTATAGTTTGATAAGAGAATAAAAAAGTGCCCCGAAACCAAATTCAACTTTCGCGGTTATTCAATTGTTTATCAAGAAAAACCAATTTGTTCTCGATCTTCATCGCTGGCATGGTTCATTATTGGGGCTACCTGTTAGTTGCCAAGTATTTCAGCGGGTGTTACATTATTTGACAGGTTCCAGGTGTAAGCGTGTATGTATACAGGGTGGACGATATAAGTAAGGTCACCTAAATATAATGTGGGTAATGTGAATGGTATCAAAGGATCAACACACGGCAAGAATATTTTTCTTCAGAGATAATTTTTTGCATAGTTCTCAATTTTATCGATGTTCTTCTGCTTGGAACTATACATTTTTGTTTAATGCATATTGTAGCTGACTAAACAGTACGTTCAGACATGTGCAATAACATCATTCTGCACGCCTTCTAAAAACAAAAAATGATTATAGATTCCACATTTTCAAATCGATGAATTGATCGTACTTGGGTTGTAGCATGACAACCGTGTTCATCAGATATGACACAAATGGATTTTTGTGTGGAGAAAATTGAAACGAACAGTTTATAACGAACGTCCAACTATATCAGAGGATATGAAGAACCGAATAGTTAGAGTGTTGACTCGCGACCATTCAAAATGGTCATACTCAGCACCAACTTTTCCATAGCCAGGTATCGCGACCCATACAGGTAGACCGTGCGGCAGCCGGTACGCACGTGTGGCGCGACCAGGCTATTTTTTAACGGTGCATAAAAACATTCAGCGCAAAACAGGAAAAACCCGGACCTTGGTACAGTAACAAGAGAACTCACCCCCAGTCCCACTCCTTTCCCTTAACCTCCCCACCAGCCTTCAAGGCATCTCCAAATCCAATCATAATCAACCATCAATACCCTTTCCTCCCACGTCCACCAATTCATCCACCAATAGTTTGCGAATACCAAGAAACTGAGGTTACATTTTTAGCAACGCCAAAAACATTCATGAGATTTTACTATTAACTCAAACAGAACACATTAATAACGCTCACAGAGATTCTCACTAACAACGCGATCAGTACAAGCTAATAAGATAGATTTTACTATTAACTCAAACAGAACACATTAATAACGCTCACACAGATTCACTAACAACGCGAGGAGAACGAACAAATAACACTAAGAAACGAGAACAAGTTAAGAACGCGACTATAACTAAGAATTAAACAGTGTAACAATTACAATAAACGTACATATTTCAAGGTGTATATTGTAACTGACAACTACTTGTCATACTTGAAATTATTCGCACCTACATCACATAAAAATAACACTAAGCGTGGTCGTAACGAGTCTGGATACACTCGTACTCGAACTGCTACGCAACATAGAGCTTGTACTACTATCAATTCAGAAACAATCGAAACGCCATTACAATCGGAAAAAAGTATTTTTAATTTAAATATTTGCCGTTGTTTTTGCGCTTTTGAAAGGTTGATATTGTACTTTCGAAAACGCCATTTATTATTATTTGATGGTGTGCACCACCTTAAAGAAACAGTTCATACAATGAACGACGAAAAACGTGATATTCGACACTGCATTCGATATGAATTCTAACAAGGAAGAAGTGCTCCTCAAACGTGTAAGTCTATTTGCTCTGTTCTTGGGGAAAGCATTATGATCCACAGTAAGTACAAATATTGGATTCGCTGATTTAAAAATGGAAATTTTTACGTGAATGACTGTTCGCGTTTTGGAACACCGCGAAAGCTTGAAGCTACCACTTTGGAACTGTTGTTGACTGAAAATGGGCCCCAAACGGTTAACCCTTTGCGGACGCGTGTCGGCAAATAGCCGCCCAAGTTTTTTTCCCGTTGCGTACGCGTGTCTGTAAATAGCCGCCCAAGTCTGTTCACCCTTGCAGACGCGAATTATACCGCGTTTCGTCTACGTCTATTGGAGCGATTGGGTACGCATTGGTATAGAATACTGTTTTGACGTAATACCCGGCTAATAAGAGCCTTAGTATACGGAGGTCGTAAATCTCCGTTTCGATTTATATCGACACCGTTGCGCACGTATGACCCTACGACCGTTTCAGAAGATAGGGGTGGTAAATTGAATAAATGCTCATTTAACTGACAAATTTTAACTGTTTACTAACTCTTGATGAAATAATGATAAAGAATATAACAATAAACGGATTGAACAGTAGTGTGTAATGTATTATACAGTGAACAGATTTGAGAGACGATGATGTTTCCCGTATATCGTGAAGTACGAGAGTATAATGGTTTATTCTGCTCCTGAGTCAAGACGAATGAACGAATAAGAAGAGTATAATGTTTTATCCTGTCTATTAGACTAACTTAGACTTTTGAGAAAAAGACAGGCGACTGAATAAGGAGGGGATACTGTTTCTCCTTGTCAGCGTGCTGAGTAAGGCCCTGTCTTAGACTGATTTCCTCGTCGAGTGTACTCCATCACATCGACTCGGAAGTGTGTTTTAAGCACACTAATTGGACGTTAGAAAAACTAACTAATTGCCAATCAGGGTGTTTTGAAGGTGTGGTCGCACCCTTTCTTAGCGCCCGAAGCGCGTTTCCTTAAGAGAGCGGGTACGTCCTTGAACGTTGCAAGTTCTTTGGCAACGCAACGGAATTTCCACCAGGGTCCTAGAGCTTGACCCCGTCGTGCCTGCTGGGTCCCAACTGCGAGGCCCCTTTGGAAACTCACGTTTATGACGCATGCAATTAACTGTTTGAAATCGTATATGCTTAATATCGTATACCTTGACAGATTATAGAATAAAACTTCTTCCTCAAAAACAGTTCTATTACTTGCGCGTCATAAAACCGCCTTTTTATATAGGTAGCTATTTATTTTTGGTGTGGGCTCCACGAGTTTGCCGCGGAAAAATACTGAACAGTATTACGTTTCCTTTGAAAGGAAATTACGGATTTTCGGCGGTGAAGTCTTATTTCTGTTGATGTAAATTCACGGTATGGGATATTGGCCGTGTCAGAATGAATATCGAATCAGTCTCCGGCTGGAGTTACCAGACAAACTAGCAAGCGTTTTATACATTTCATATATAATAACATCTTTATATACACGATGCCTAAAAGACACAGAGAGGACATTTTTATTAGTGATAGTAGTGAAGAAGATTATTACCCTGAATCTGACAAGATTCGAAGATGACGACCGTACTTCAGACAGTAGAAGCGAAATCGGTATAACAAGAAAACAGTTCAAACGTTTCAATATTGCCAGTGATAGTGACAGTGATGATAACCTAAATACTGATGGAAATAATACAAGCCCCGACTATGAATGGACGAATGTCACAAATCAGGATATCGTTACATCGGGATTACGAAACCCTGGTCCACAGGTAAGTCCAAATTATATAGAACCTATCGATTATTCCAAATCATTCTTTACCGATGAATTGATCAAGAAGTTAGTTGACGAGACTACTAATCGATATTCAAATAATAAAATAAAAGAAAAACATTTATCAAAACAGTCTATTTGGCTGAAAATAGGCAATTTTTTGGAATATATCGACAGTAAATGTAGGGAAAATTTTGTACCCGGGACGCAGTTATCGGTGGATGAATCAACTGTAGAATTCAAGGGGAGAATAAGCTTCACTACGTACAACCCACAAAAACCAACGAAGTGGGGTATTCGTATTTATGTTCTTGCGGATGCCAATATTGGTTGCATACAAACCATTTTGCCATATTATGGTAGTTTCACAAATAAGAAATTAGTCGGACCTGATCTCCCAATAAGTGCACGAATAGTTTTAGAACTATACCAAAACTTATTAGAATCAAACCGTGAATCTGCTGGATACCATATTTTCACCGACCGTTATTTTACGAGTATTCCCTTGGCTGATGGATTACTGAATGTGAAATGCCACATAACTGGAACTATTCAAACTAATAGAAAATTTATTCGACATCAAAGAAAAAATCCAAACATTGCGAAAAATGAAATCGTTGCCTACAGACGCAAAGACACATTACTACTAGCTTGGAGAGACAAACGAATCGTGACAATGCTTAGTACTTCTTTCAACTCAACTACGAAACACATCACTAGAAGAACACGTAGAGAACGAAAAACCAATATAGTGAAGCCAAATGTCGTGATAAATTATAATAAATATATGGGTGGAATCGACAAAGCAGCCAGTATACGGCTATATGTAGTAGGCAGGTGAAAATAAGGGACACGTTGTAAGTCGCGGGCTACAAGGCTACAGGACGTGGCGAAGCGGGGCCATACATTGTATGCGTCGAGTGGAACGACCTCTCGGCGGGCTACCGTTCGGATGCCGATTTTTTTGACGTCAAGCCTGACGTCAACGTAACAATAATTTTTTTTGTTATAAACAATTTACTTTCTACAAAATCTGTGACCACTATTTGATGTACCTCAAAAAACCATGAAACTTTTCCTTAAGAAGTTATCTTATATCTGTGACAGTTTTCGGGATACCATTTTCTGCTGCAACTTCAAGGGGTGTTCCACCCCTAAACTTGCGATTGGGCCGCTACATAAAATACGTGTCCCTTATTTTCACCTGCTTAATATATCCCCCAAAGTTTCATCAAAATCGGAGGCGGACAATTCGATGTTTCCTTGTCAGTGCTTTGCTAACAAAACTGTCTAAACCACCAAACTTCATTTTTTGGGACATCCCATGCCCCTCATCTAGTTTTTCTTTTCGCTTATAATTCCTTACTGCAACGTAACATATTTGAGCACAACCACATTTCAAGTAATTACAATGTATAATCAATTTTCTACGCTTGCACTACCAGCAGATTTTTCCTTCAAATTTTTCAAGTACAACACAACAACTGATAATTTTTTTTCACAATCAGAATAGAATATCGAAATAGCAAGCAGTTCCCTTTCGTCTATCGGTATTACCATTTCTGTGCAGGAAAAAGCCGCTATTATACCGACCTGCCAAATCAGCGAGGTCACGTGGCATATCTACCACCCTAAATACTTTAGAATTCTGAATATTAAGTTCGAAGAAATCGGTTTTTAATTTTTTTAACTATGGTGCACCTAATCAAAAAATCTAAAACAAATATAAATGTGGTTCCGCGATTCCCTCAGTACAAAATCGCCATTTTTCGCCATTTTTGACATTTGTTATATTTGGCAGCTCGGGTTTCCAATTTGAAAATCTCAAAAAACTTATGTGCCTCCTTAACTAAAATGTTGTCGGACTCGATCAAAATTTGTTTTTTTGTTTTTTTGCTGCAAGTACCCTCCCAGTCGAGATACAGAATTCAAACTTGGTACAAATTGGTTTTTTTTGATAAGCTATCAAGAATGACATCTTGCTAGTCGATTTTGGCTTAGGCGCACTTTTTACCGCCTAATCTGGCTATAGCCTTTGTAAGTCGAAATTAAATTTCTTTCATACGTGCTGACATATATGTATGTATGAATAATTCCTTCAAAGGTCATTTGAAGGCTAAGATATTATATATGGTTGAATTTGTCTTTTCATAACCTATAAAGGCGGGTCCACAATTGTTACCTCGCCTCACGCTGTTACCGGGATAATTATCTAGTCAAGTGATCTGGAAAAGGTTTGGGCGCAAATGTGAAATGTTTCTTGTTCTCTCATACCATTATCCATTACTTGGTTCGGCGGTTTGAGAAATTAGCGGTATTATGACCGGCTTCAAAGGAGCCAGTGAGCTGCCGTAGATGTGTGCACTCGTCTTTGCGGCGCTGTTCCTATGCGTTGTAAACTGTTTAGTCTTGGGAGATAGGGCCTACTGGGTTAATGAATATGAGATAGGCCAGGCCAGACCTTGGCGGCGTAGGACTGTTGTGAGTGCGTGCCGAGTTCGGCCCTCGGTCAAGTTTATGACGCCGTCGAAACTAACGCTATTTTTTCAGAGTAATTTTTAGCCTTTCGACCATCTGAGTGCAGGATTTAGATGGTAAGGATTAGAATAAAAGAACACATGGTAAAGAGCCATGCAATTTCAATCGACACATCACTTTCCCATTTTTAATATAATTAACGCTATGAATATTGAGGACGGACATGTAAAAATCAATGCCGCAATATATCAACAAAAAGGTCTCTGTGAAATATTTTTGTGGGGAGGAGAGGTTTCGACGGTCGGTCGTATGGATGGTGGAAAGAGGTAACGACGGGAAAAGAAAGAGGAAAGGAAGAAGGTTGCGTTTCGTCCTAGGCCTGCTAACGGACTCATCAATAAGGCGTACTAGCAGGCCCTGCCTAGGACACAGGGATAGTAGGGAATGGTCCGAGGTTATATATATAGTCGCGGAGACTTATACAACCACCTTCGGGAGCCGGATCGTCGTGCTCGTCCCGTAGCGGGGATATGTGGGAAGTGCCCCCACATTTTTATAAGTATTTTTATATTTTTATAAATAATGATGATTTATTATATACGACTTAGAAATTATTGTCTAGAATCATCTACAATCATCAACAATCATCAACTTTAATCAACCTAATCCGACCAAAGGTAGCCAGAAAGGATACAAATTTAAAGAAACTATTCAAAAACGACTCAAGTACCTTCTTTGGAGCCACTTAACCGACAGCATATGCGACAGCCGAACCAAGTAAAAAGTAACGCTATGAGGTATCAAGACACAATTCACATTTCTTCCCAGACCTTTTCTAGGCCACTTGACTAGGTAACGAATACCGGTACGGTAACAAATGTGGCCGCACTTTTATGTGCCGAAGAATATGAAATGGGTCCCACAACAAACCACGTTACCAAAAACTGCCGTAAAGCGTGTCAGTAACAGGACTAGGTAACAAGTGTGGACACGCCGTACCGTTACACTAATCAAAATATGCCATTCCGTTAAAAACAACGACGATGGCTTTGAAATATTGGAAAATGTAACTGTTACGTATGAAGAATATTCCATACGTCGCTCTCAACGCGTTTTCGAGCTCGCGTCTGTGATGGGAAAACGCCCTAAAAGTCTTTCGGTTATCATAAACAGAAAAAGGGGTCCTGACGAGGGAAGACTCTCAACTGGTCGACTCGGATTTTAATGTCCTTTTGCAGGTTGATAATACACAGGCTCCTGATGGTCTACGTAAAATATTAGGTGTAGTTATTCAGAAACTTATTGTGTGTGCGTGGTGTCGCACTTTCCTGTGTTTCAATTGCATGTATGACAACCATCATCCAGAAACGTGCACAGTGTCGCTAAAATGAAACCACAAATAAAAAAAAGAATGTCAATTAACCGGAAATCGAACCCGGGACCTCTACGGCACAAGCCATACACCATCTCACTTGGCTACCAATCTTCTTGAGGATTCTTTTTTATTTATAGAAGATTTAGCCTCACATAGAAGGTATGTATCTTTAATTGTTAATATCTTTAAAGTTTCTGAATAACTACACCTAATATTTTACGTAGACCATCAGGGGCCTGTGTATTATCAACCTGCAAAAGGACATTAAAATCCGAGTCGACCAGTTGAGAGTCTTCCCTCGTGAGCACATGTGCGACCAGCTGCATTATGACCAAGACGGGCGTGGTCCGACGAAGACTCCTCAATTTCCTTATATGGAAAGTTCTAATGCGTTTCCGTGCATTTCGGGGGTATATAAACCCTTTGGTTTCTACCCTCGTCGGTTCAGAGTTACATAGTCACGCGTAACGTCACGTCGTGCCACGCTCGTACAGAGTCAGTTATATCTAGTGAGATTGGGCTTAGCGCACTTTTCGAATCATAGATTAACCCGTTAGAATCCGCTAGTCCGGTTGAAGTTCTTTCGGCATACTCTAAAGCGGCTCTCAGACCCCGCATCGCCAGTGCGTCAACACCGTGCAAATACTTAGGTAACTTACATACTTTTATATTATTTCATCGCGACAATTACATTTGTACCAACGACTGATTTGAATATATATATTTATAATTTGTTCACCATTAAATCGAGTAGATTCGTTAAACCTATATTTACCCCGTAATCCTTTATATCAGTAGTAACGTTCCCACAGATACAACTTAACCACTCGAGTTGTATCGAATATTAATTTAAAAGTTACGAGACAAACTAACATTTCCTGCGACTCCCTGATTTCGCATCAGGTTCGTTCGCACGCCTTATCCAAACAAAGTAACTATAAATACTCCAATCCAGTGGCTCCCCGATTTCGCATCGGGTTCGTCCTCGCTACACATATCCCAGCGGCTCCCCGATTTCGCATCGGGTTCGTCCGTGCACCTTACTAATAAATTCTCAACCGTATTCCTTGGGTTATATCAACCTCGCCGGTCTAGGCGTTGCCCACAGCCCCGGCTCGTAACATAACCAAGAGAAAAAATTATCTCTATCACAATAATTGCCCCGCTGAAGCAAACATTTTGCCCGTTACACATTTTTTCGTATAATTAAAAGTAACAGAGATATTTTAGGTAAAAATGTAAGGTGGTTTACTCTTTGTAAGTATATACAAAGTGGACCACGCAACTCGCACACCTCCATAACTTCGAAAGTATGCTTTGTACGATAAAGTTTTGAATACGAATGGTGCATGGTTTGAAAAGGTACATTATGTAGTGTATCTATTTTTTGTTTCGGAGATTTGAAGGCCAACCTTGTTTCTTTAAATGGAATAGTATATTTTTTCGACTAAAATATGGAAGAATGTCAAATTCTGAGTGAAAAAGTATTAAGTACCTTCATTAGCCCTAAAAGTAATAACTAACGGGTAATTTCACATTACTTATTAAACTTTGTTTCCGGGTAATATCAAGTTAGAGATTCAACCTTATCACAGATTTCCGCAGGATAGCGAGATGTTTAAGTGACAACGTTTATTAACATGAAATCATCTATTATGATCCGCCAACTCGTATTATGTTCGTAATTCAGTATTGAAGTTATGCTCGGTGTTTTTGCGTAATTATCAGTTTTCGTTGCGTTACGTTTAATAACATTAAAACTTCTGGTTCATCAAAGCAGTTCACAGATTGTCCCAAATCTGCATCGAGATAGTTGATCTACTGTACCCTTTGAAACCATGCAACTTTTGTATACAAAACTTTTTCGTACAACGTATACTTGGGAAGTTATGGATGTGTGCAAGTTGCGTAGACCACCCTTTATTCTCCATAGCAAAAGGGTTAAACAAAAAACATTCACAAATAAGGCGCATGTCTGATTTTTATATAGAATGGATTAATAAACTGCCAAAAAATTCGGAACAGATTCTCCATAATGGTGGAATGTATAATAATAAATTAATGCACATTTTAATATGCCTTAGACAATAGGAAATGTAAGCCAAAAAGCAGACGTTGTTTAAGAGTCAATCCAATATATTACACCCAATTCTGTTTTCACACAATAGATAGGTTCCAGAAAAAAATGTATAAAAAAAGACATTGTGTATGTCAGATTGCTTTAGATGCATTAGACAACGCTGCTTTATACTTTTATAAGTGGCGCTGTTATGCAATTTGATATATGTAGTTCTTTTGTTTGAGTTAGAATTGTCTCTTCTGTAGTGTGCTGTAAACAATATATAACGTGTATAATATTAATAAACGTTAATCTGTATAATCTAAAGTGTAACGTTAACTACCAATAGGGTACGTGTACATTAAACAGCTTGCTCTCTTTTCGAATATGTACCTCATTAGTTTCTTAACATTATCGTTTTTTAGCTCTATATGTTTACACACATTCAAACTCAATGTCGCATTATACTCTCGAAAGTGTTATATATCTAGATTAAATATCTATTGCGCAAAAAGTTAAGAACAAACTTTTCAGCTGGAAGCACTAATGTTTTATTGACAAGAGCATTGAATGTACATATGTACACTACCCTCAATATATCTAGAAAATTATGGTTAATGGAAGTACTTGTTCTTAAAATTTCAAACAGAGTTTTGAACCATGATAAGTCGAATGAAATCATGGGATAAAAAGAAAACTGAATTTATTTTTCTAGACTGTCTTAAATCAAATTCGTGTACAACCAAAATTGGGTGTATTTCCATTTAAAGAACATAAATTTTCTTTTTACTTGCCTTTTACAATAACGATATTTGTATTTTAAAACATTATTCTTAATAGGATCACAGAACTTTTCAGTGCATTCATTTATCGATAACAGGTCATCAGCTTTAAATTGTAGAAATGAACAGAGATTTACACAACTCTCTAGAAGTTCTTTAAACTATAAGAAAATAGTTCATATGCACTGATGTACATAATATGTGTTAAATTTTTCAAATTAGACCATCGAAATTATGTTGTTTCTAAATCTAAATATTATTCTAAATTTTAGAATTTGTTTTCTTTATTTACTTTTCTGAAACTTCATTTACTACTTGTCCTTATAATACTATCATAAAGAATACTTCATAAAGGTAAAAAGGTAAAATCAAATCCATGTTATCAACCGTATTGCTCAAATGTGAGCAACACATATTAAGCACAGCATTTTTTCTTTTGTTGCAAAACTAAATTATGTTGCTGACTTTTTCTCTAATATGTATGAGACTTCTATTCCAGGTGTCATTAGTTCAGACATGTTCTTTGTAGTTGTAATATTAAATAAGAAATAGAAAATTTCTTTTATTAAAATGAAAAATTTATTGGTATAATAAAAGACTTCAAGAAAACAAAACATAAATAATGCTCCAATCTCAGTTTGAGTCTGTCATAGCAATGTAATTCAAAGTAATGTACAAATAAATAAATACTTTAAAGTACAGCTACGCATAATATGCAGCAGTTGGTATTTAACATTTTTCAATAAATTTCATTACAGAAATATAACATATAACTATATGAAATATAAATATAAAAGAAATATAACAAACATAAACACATATAAACAGTCACTTACCTTCCAAAATCTACTTCATACATTCAAAATCCAAAACATTCAGTTGTTTTCAAATCACCAATGTTCAATGCAAAATGAAATAACAGGTTATACAACTCTCAGTATATGACAACGTAAGGATTCTAAAATATGTTGAAGTTGAATTTATCGTTTAGAAAAATGAACAGTCATCACCTTGTGTAGCTGCACTGGCAGAAGAAAAAATCCATTGTACAAAGGCTGGTCCAAAATAGAGGAATGTACTACCACATATGATAACTAGTAATAGTATTTTGCGATATGAGTAGTTTGCATCCATCAATCGTCGTAATCGTTTGCCAATTTCACGATTATCAAACATAGTTCCAAATCTCACCATAGTTCATTTAGCTTATGCACTTCAATCTTTAGATGCGTTTTTACGTATACTTAACCTAACCTTACTACTTCTTTCGTAATTTTAAGTTTGCTAGGAATAAATAATAATTTCAAACAAACTAAACTTCCTTATTACTTTTATGTGGCAAAAAACGATAGATTTTCTTAAAATTTTGCACTGGTCTTGATATATAATATTTATGTCGGGAATGTATAAACATTTCATAAGTAACTACGAGGAGTGACAAAGGTATTTGCAGACTCTTTCTTATGTGAGATCACACCGACTTCGAGTTTAAACTTTTATGTTCCTTTTTTTCTACTGTAACTTGACTAAAATTTTTGTGCCACTCTTGTTTCCTGGGTAATTACAACACACATCAACACAGTTCATACACTACGTCTTTTCACGATTGGTGTAGAACTATCGATAGTATATCGATCAGTACCAATAGTTTTTACTATTATTACCAGTGGCGGCTCGTAGCTAAAATTAGTGAGGGTGCTGCTCCAGAAAATGTTGAGCCTTTGTTTTAAAATTGTGTAAAAGGCACTGCGGCAGCGACAATGCTCTCTCTCGCTCTCGCAGCTTCGTGTGCAGCTTCCTATGTTCGTGTGCAGCTTCCTATGTGCGTATGCGCACACCTTCAAACACCACGCCGCTGGAACTGCGAAGCGCACAGTTCCATACAAAGATTTTTGTATCTTTTTCATAAACTGGGGTATGGCTATTGACATTAAGCTTAAGGATTATATATTGTACAAGTATGAAGAAAGCATTAAAGAAAAAAGAACTCATTATATTAAATGTTATCGATAATATCAAGTGCAAATAAGGGGTGCTGCAGTTCCATAGTGCCTATACGCGAGCCGCCACTGATTGTTACGCTATCGCGTTAGCAAGCGCTTATATCTACTAACATCGAATCAACGGTCGACGATATAACTGTAACTATGGATAGCGAAAATAATTTAGGTGCGAAATTCGAAGATGGATGAGCATACGCGATAAATAAAGCTGTACATTATTTAACTACCAGTCGTAGGTTGTCGAACAAAAGAAAAGTCAGAGCATTCGAGTTTTAGAACACTTCACTTGGAAGATTCTAAAGGCTGTTTTAGAATCTAGGCTGTTTACAGAACATAAAGAATTTACTGTTATGCTATCGCGTGAACCGAGCCTTAATATTCCGTTATAGCAAATGAGCGATCGCCGATGTTAATTGCATAGGAAGTCAGGAAACTAGACAGATGTTAATTATAAGATACATATTTAATCTTCAATATGTTTCACAAATCAATATGAAAGAACTCTCTTCGGTGCAGGGCTTCTCCCTCGATGACGTATTTATTCCCCCTCATTATAATGACGCTAGCGATCGCGCGTACTCGCTCATTTCGCGAAATTTCCGGTGCATCGATTTCTGTCGAAGGTTCTGTTAGCGCGCAAGACCCCAGTCAGCAATCTGCCTATAGATGATTGCATAGCAGATTGGTGTCAAATCCCGGCACAATCCGCCAGAATCTGGGGCCCAATCAGTATCCATCTGTGTCCACATTTGGCGTCCTATTCGCAAACAGATTCTACAAGCGGAACTTATTTACCAAATTGGCAGCAGATCTTGTAACTTCAGCCATTAAAATTTTATATGTATGCGCATATATGTGCATGCTTTCCGTAGTTGTGTTTGGGTACGTATACTGGCTGGGGCCCTTTAAATGAGCTCTTCAAACTTATTCTTATTTATTTTTTAAGGGAAATAGCTAAATAACTTTAATATTAATGCAGTAATGTCTCGATCAGCGTAGAAAATTGTGTCTACGATTAGTGTTCATTTCTATCCCAACTACTTGGGGTGGTCCCCCCTGGAACCAGCGAAGCATGAAGCGCCGAGCATGCAATCTGAACCCAGATCGAATGTCGGTGAGAGCCAACACTGATACAAGCGAGATAGAAAATTAAAACTTGTTCAATTTTGGTCCGTTTTAAATGAAATTTTACCAAAATGTTCGTTACAATCTCCTGATTAAAATGGCACCAAATACAATATGATTTCGACAATTTTTACATATCAGGGTATTAATAATTTCATTCCCCATTATTATTGTGTTCGATAACAACTAGAATCATATATTTTGGAACTATACATATATTTACTTATTATTATTGAAGCGATGAATGACCCACGCAAGCTCTCTTCTCTGACTAGTTTCTTTATCTAAACAGTAGATATAAATTCTTACAATTTCTTATCAGTAAAAATTATAAATTCTTACAATTTCTTATCAGTAAAAATTATAAATTCTTATGAACACCGAATATCACAGGAACGAGAATAATTCTCGATACAACAATATTTTGCCATTACCTAAATATAGCAATTTAAGATTAAGAGAATTAAGAGACTCGCGATTCAAGAGTTTACTCCCAAATTTACAATCTCGCTACTAATAACCTTATTGCTGTTAACTAATATACACATATTCTAGTTGTTATTGAAAGTAATAATAAAGGAGAATAAAATTATTAATACCGTGATAAGTAAAAATTGTCCAAACCATATCGTGTTTGGTATCATTCTAATCAGGAGATTGTAACGAAGACTTTGGTAAAATTTCACTTAAAACGGACCAAAAATGAAGAAGTTTTAATATTAGACTTTAATCGCGGTAGTGTTGTCTCACATACACCGGTCTATTCTACTTGCTTTTTTCCTGGAACGCAGAAATTTATAAGATTGTCCAGAAGGGGATAAATATCCTTAGATATGATATGGGAACAAAGAGGGACCAGTTGTTTGTTTTAATTTATTTATTCTATACGTCGCGACGTATGGAAAATATTATCCATACGTAACAAGCTAATCGCGGGTATAAATTGTACCCGCTCTCAACGCTGCCTCGTAACTCTAAATTAATATTTGATACAACTCGAGCGGTAAAGTTGTATCAGTGGATACGTTGTTACTTGTATGCAAGGATTACAGGGTAAAGATTGGTTTAACGAATCTACTCGATTTATAAGTGAACGTATTAAAGTTTATATTCTGTATATCAGTGTAAATACAAATGTTTCTGTCGCGATGAAATAATATGAAATGTGTTATGTGTTACCTATGTATTTGTCCCGTGTTGACGCGCGGAATGAAGTTCTTTGAGTATACCGAAAGAACTTCAACCGGACTAGCGGAATCTAATGGGTTACTCTATGATTCGAAAGGTGCACGAAGCCCAATCTCACTTGATATAACTGACTCTGTACGAGCGTTATTATGCAACTGGTCGCACTTGTCCTCAGGACCTCGTTATTTGTTTACGATAACCGGAAGAATTTTAGGGCGTTTTCCCTTCACAGACGCGAGCTCGAAAACGCGTTGAGAGCGACGTATGGAAAATATTCTCCATACGTAACAAGCTAATCGCGGGTATAAATTAAAACAAACAATAACTGATCCCTCTTTGGTCTCATATCGTATCTAAGGATATTCATCCCGCTCTGCACAATCTTATAGATTTCTGCGTACTAGCGTATTAGTCTATAAATAGAAAACTTCGCATGGTTATCTTTTGCTCTAATTTATATATTTAGAGTGAGCTCCTTTCCCCACTTTCTTTTCTTTTTCCTTGCCCCGCACGGTAGTATTTATGCTAATGCGCGAGGGCGAAGAAAGTAGTAGATACGAGTAGCAAGTACTAGCCAAGAGTAGCTAAGAGTCGTACAAAGTATAGAGAGATAAGAGAGGGCAGTTTAGAGGGTGCGATAAGATAAAATACTAAGCGAGCGGAAGGTGAATTAATCTTTAAGATATTTAATATAATTTAATATATGCAATTGTTACGTACATTGGTTATTGTTCAAACTTTATTACTCGTCGTTAGTAATAAACGGTATTATTTATAAAAACGTCGTAATCTGTTACCTTAAAATAAATTTAAAGAAAAGAAAATACTGCTATCGACACATTGGTCCTTCGAGTCGGATAGGTAACGGACGGATTATTAAAATACACCTATACTTTAAAATACAGAGCCAGCAATAACCAAAAAAAACTAAAGTAACAGTTCAAAACTTACGGCATGATAACGATATCTAAAATTCGCGGATAAAACTACCAAACATTTCAACGTTTTAGAACTAACAAATTAAAATTATAACAAAAAACAAATTCGAATCAGAAAGGAACTAAGTCGAGCGTTCTTTTTCGACCTTTCGAGTGCGCACAACGACAAGTGCAGGCAAAGGCAATAGCATTATCAACCTTAAACCGTCGTAATGGAAAAGTATACAAACAAGCAACTATCGTTATTTCACCGGATAACCCTAGAAAATATGAAAAAACTGGGGGTCGCGAAGATAACAAAACTTCGCGACTGGATTTACTGGAAAGGACGTGATCACCTACTAGTAGACATCGTAGCCGAGGAAGAGAAAAAACTGCTTTATTTCCAACACGATTACCTGGCTCTCTGCGAGGAAGCATATGTGGCCGAAAAGGCAGCGCTGCTGGATTTGATTGAAAAATCTGCTGGGAATTCAAACTGCTTTTGGTTATGTTATTCTTACGGAGGCAAGCTTCAGCGGGGCATGAAAGACAATCGCGGCGCGTTATGAGAATTTGAGAATTCAAATAAATTCTCAATTGACTGCCCGTACTGGGCTTCCAACAATGAAGCGGTAAGCAGCACCTCAAATAAAACCACTCTTGAACGGAATTCTGGACGCATTTCAAGCACTATAAGCTCTGGGCCGACCGGTTCAGTACTGGGACGACTGGCTAGTCTTCATCACTGTCAGTAAACTGGATTGCAGAACTCGAATGGCGTGGGAGACGTCTGTTGGCGCCTCCACCGACCCTCCAACGTTCGAGCAACTGCATACATTCCTCAATGCTCGGATGAGAGCGTTTGAAGCGATGGAGGACCCCACCGCCATCTGGACGTCGTTGGGTCCACAGCAAGGACATCTAAAAATCAACGCAAGCTTAATGAAATTCAGGCCCACACAGCATCGAGGACGGAAAGGTGCAGAGGATCATTTCATTTTATTTTGCTATACATACAAAGGGGTGACCGCGCCGGAAAGATAACAAGTGGCTGGGGATAACAACTTATGTTACAATTGCCTGGTCAATCATTCTTTGCGGTTGTGTAAGTCAACGAAGGGCTGCTAGCTGTGCATAGGTCAGCATCACACGTCACTTCATGTAAAGTCCGAGCAAAATTCTTCGCGTCAAATTGCTCAACAGGATCGAGTGGTTGAGGCGAGAACTACTAGAGGAGATCGTCGCACCTCCCAGTACGCTTAAAGCCAAGAATCAAACATATGAATTTCAATTTCGCGCCTTACACTCAAGAAATTCCACTGGCAGCTATCAAGTAAGACTGCCCTTTCGCAAACCTCCCTCTAAATTGGAAAATTCTCTGGTCATCGCGCAAACTCTTCTTACTAAATTTGAACGTCGGCTACGACGAACTCCGGAACTGGAAAGGTTATACAAATCCTTTTTACTACAATGCCTGCAATTAGGTCAAATGAAGCCAGTTCCTGCGAACGAATAAAATTCTAAAACTGCTTATTATCTTCCTGGTCACGGGGTACTCCGAGAATCCAGCTCTACTACTAACTTACGTGACGTTTTCAACGCAAAAGAACTACATCTTGTATCTCTCTGAACGACCTGCTTCATACGGGCCCCATCTTGCTGCCCGATCTATTTCAATTACTTTTGCGCTGCCGAAAACACGCAGTGGTAATTTCTGCGGACATCGAGAAGATGCACCGTTAAATAAAACTGGCTCCTGAAGATTGTGCTGTTCAGCGCATTCTGTGGCGAAGAAATTTTGACGAACCTGCCAGTCACTTCCGACTTTTAGCTCTCATTTATGGCACTTCTTGCGCAGCCTACCTCGCTGTTCGCACGTTGCAACAACTGAGCTCGGAAGAACAGAAGACTTATCGACTGGCCACCACTTGCTTAAAAAACGACGGCTACGCCGACGACGTAGTTTCTAAAGCTGACACCATGCTTGACGTACTCACGGCGGGCGGTTTCAAGTTACGTAAAAGGTCTTCCAATAAGCCAGAACTTTTGGAAGTTCTACCAGGTGAAGCTCGAAATAATACTAGCGAGCTGCGTTGCAACTTCGATGGCGTATCATCACTTATGGGCCTAAAATGGCAGGCTGCAGTCGACACTTTCCTTTTTACGGTACAGCCTCGGCATTCCGAGATTTCTGTCACTAAACGCACAGTTTTCCGCGAGGTTGCTCGTCTCTTCGACCCGCTTGGGTTTCTTGCACCCGTGGTGACTGCAGCACAAATCTTCATGCAGTCACTTTGGTTACTTAAAATAAACTGGAATGATTCACTTCCTGAAGCGCAAGCTCAATATTGGCGTAACTATTATGAGCAACTGCCCTCAATTTCCTCGCTTCGAATTCCTCAATGGCTGTTCAATAGTGAACGCTTCACTCACTTGGAGATCCATGGTTTTGCCGACGTCTCTGGGCGGGCGTACGCTGCTGTAGTTTATCTGCGATCCTATACAAAAGGCTCAGAACCGTTTGTCCCATTGGGAGCTTCAAAAACTCGCGTAGCCCCATTGCGGCAGGTTTCTCCACCCCGACTCGAACTTTGCGCATCCTCTCTACTGACTCGCTTGGTCAAAACGGTAATTCATAGCTTACAACTGAAAGACTGCACAGTACACTTGTAGTCGGATTCCACTGTTGTTTTGAGCTGAATGCAAGGGCATTCCACCAAATGGAAAACTTTTGTTGCCAATCGCGTGGCCAAAATCCAAATTGTGCTTCCGCCTGCCCACTGGCGTCATGTGCGATCTGCCTTGAAAAGGGGTTGCTTGACAGCCAGCTCCAGGAAAAAGAGCTCTGGTGGAAGGGACCGCTCTTCCTTTCTCAGTCCGGTTACGATTATAACCACCACGTGGTCAACACTAGTGTTACTGACCAGGAGGCTCGCACTCCACACGTGAGCAGTTTCTCCGCGACCACGAGTACATGTTTTATTAATGAATTGATTGTGAAGTTCTCGTCGTTATCAAAGTTACTACGCACAGTTGGGTGGGTTTCGTTTTCTCCACACAACCAGAGATCGAGCCACACGTGCGCAATATCGCCACATTTAACTACGAGGGAATTGAATAACGCTAAGCTTACCGTATTGCGTTGTTACCAGCTAGCAGAATTCCCCACGGAGATGAAGCTGCTAACACAAGGCGTCCACATTGCACGTGGACCGCTGTCTCCACTGGCGCCATTCATTGTTGATCATGGCTTACTACGCGTGGGGGGAATAATGAAACATTTACTTCTCGATGACCTGGAAAAAAAGGTCATTCTACCGCCAAGGGGTCACTTAATATCGCTACTCATACAGGATACTCTCTTCCGGCTACTCCATGGGAGGACGCAGTTTACACTGGCGTCATTCAGAAGAAATTACTGAATTCTTGCCGGGCGACGCGCAGTAAAACGCACAATCGCCTCGTGCACGGTTTGTTGGCACTGGGGTGCCAACGCGGCACACCAGCCAATACGTAAGCTCGCCTCTCCCCGCATTCAGCCTTCGCGCCCATTCTCGCATACCGGCGTCGACTATGCCGGTCCCTTCCTTACCAAAACTTCGTCCGGGAGAGGACACCACACTCGAAAGGCATGCGTTGCTTTGTTTGTATGTCTAGCAACGAAATCGATTCATCTGTAACTTGTCTTTGATTGCACAACGGCTGCCTTCTTGGCTACTTTTCGGCCCTTTACTTCTCGCCGCGGGATCGCCACCACGATGCACAGCAACCAAGACACCAATTTCGTCGCAGCCCATCGGGAACTGCGTCGCCTCTTCAATGCCGCTCTACTCAACTGGCAGGATGTTGCCTCCGATTTTCTCCGGAAGGAATGTCATGGGTCTTCAACCCGCCCGGCGCTCCACACTTCGGCGGAATATGGAAAGCTGCATTGAAATCGGTCAAATTTCACTTGCGTTGAGTGGCTGGCGAAACAGCCCTAACCTTCGAAGAGATCACCACTCTGCTAACACAAATCGAGGCCTGCCTCAATTCATGGCCTTTGGCCGCGCTATCTGACGGTCTCGATTCGATCGACTCTGGGAGAGCGACTCCCGCGCATTTTCTGATCGGGTGTCCTCTACTATCCTTCCCCGAACCCTCCTTGTCTACCACAAAGGTATCTCCACTATGACGATGGCATCTCATCCAGCAAATGCGGGACCACTTTTGGACTCCTTGGGCTTCGGAGTATCTGCACCAACTACATACCAGGGGGAAGTGGCGCACTCCTCAGCCCGATGTTCGTGCTGGGGACGTCTGCTTGATAAAAAAACAAATTGAGGCCGTCGTCCCACTGGCCCTTGGGACGCATCACATTGTTCGGGTGGTTTCCGTTCGAACAACCAAAACCACGTTGAATCGGCCATTTATCAAAGTTTGCCCGCTACCTCGAGCCACAGAGGAAGATTAGCCATGTGGCCCACACCTCTCCTTCTCCTTCCTCACTCAACTCGCCCCCTTCATTCCGATGCACTTTAGAGCTTCGCACTTCAATAACCGGCGTGAAAACATACTTGGCACTCTGTATCGCGCTTGGGTGTCTTGTTCACTGAATCAAAAACTAATTTCGCCATGCTGCGCACGCCGAGGCAAGCGGAATATTGCGGATTCGCATAATAGGAGGGCACTCGAATACTCAGTGCCTAGCGCTATTCCGTGGCAGCAAGAGAGCTTTTCTTTCTCCTTGCCCCGCACGATAGTATCTATGTTAATGCGCGAGGGCGAAGAAAATAGTAGAAACGAGTAGCAAGTACTAGCCATGAGTAGCAAAGAGTCGTAAAAAGTATAGAGAGATGAGAGAGAGCAGTTTAGAGGGTGCGATAAGCTAAAATACTAAAGGAGCGGAAGCTGAATTAATCTTTAATATATGCAATTTTTGCGTACATTGGTTATTGTTCAAACTTTATTACTCGTCGTTAGTAATAAACGGTATTATTTATAAAAACGCCCTAATCTGTTAACTTAAACCAAATTTAAAGAAAAGAAAACACTACTATAGAATCAATAATTATAAAGTATAATTTCGGTCTGTAATATTTAATTATCACCAATATACAAATATATAAGTATCGGACATCTTTAACACCTGAATCCATGTGCATTGAACCATAAGTATGCTATTATCAGTATCAATGTATACTATTCCAATTATACAGGGTGGCCCGTAAGTCTCGCAGTATTTTGAAATTTTGCGTAGCTGAGGTGATGCAGAACAACTTTTCCCGTGACCAAAATATTGTAAGTAGCTTCGTTTTTGAATTATTGACGAAAAGGACTGGCCAATGAGCGCGGCCGTATAGCGCGCGCCCAGGCACCACCGGGCGCGGTTGTCATCGGGTGCATCGAGGGGCAATGTACGGCAAATATTACATCATCTTAAATTAATAACAGTGTGTAGTGATTCGTCATTCACGAATAGCAATTTAATTATCAAGCCGTTTTAAAACTGTTGCATACTTTTATTCCTTATCCGAGAATAACTCCAACGGGCCATGACCGTTTGCACTACAATGAGGCCTACGTTCGTCAATGTGTGTGTCGTATCCGTGTGGAAACAAGTGCGAATCAGATCTGTATCGATCGCCGGGATGTGCGTTTGGTAGCATAAAATTGTTAAGATAGGTCAGGATCGGTGCAATGACCAACGGCCAAGAACCCACTTTCTACGAAGCAGGTTACTTCGTGAACGAAAGGATAAGTTTATTTACCTATCTTTTTTTAACATTAATTATCCAAACATTGTTTTAATAAGTAATAAAATACCTTATACGTTTCGGATAAGGAATAAAAGTATGGAACAGTTATTAAACGGCTTGATAATTAAATTGTTATTCGTGAATAACGAATCATTACACATTACTATTAATTTAAGATGATGTAATATTTGCCATACGTTGCCCCTTGATGCAACCGATGACAACCGTGCGCGATGGTGCCTGGGCGCACGCTATACGGGCGCGCTCATTGGCCAGTGTTTTTCGTTAATAACTCAAAAACGAAGCTACTTACAATATTTTGGTCATGGAAAAAGTTGTTCAGCATCACCTCAGTTACGCAAAATTTAAAAATACTGCGAGACTTACGGGCCACGCTGTATATTATCATTGAACAAAAGTTGCATAAAATAAAAAATAAATTAAACTGGTGGTATCCAACCACCGAACTTCTTCTCCAATTCTCGTGCTACTGCCAAACATAGGTGATCATTATATGGAGCAGCTACAACCTTTAAAAAAGCAAATACGAAATACATTAGTTACATATTAGACTTGAAATGAAGGAGATATCATTTAAACAATTTGTATGTCTATCTTTTAAGCCTAAATGGCATTTGATCTTGATTCAAGGAATGATTGCAGTTGTTATAAAGGGTATCCCAAAATCAACACAAGAAGTAATTTTGATAGAAAACACAGATTTATAATTAAAAATTGTAAATTTTTAATTGATTCATAAAGTACAGAGTATAGGGTTATGTATGGAATAGAATACCATGTAAATGGCCGCCACGGCTTTGCTAGCATGTTAGCGACAGCGCATTTTTAAAGAATGGATTAGAATCGGGTGGCGAAGTACTACGCCCCCTGTGGATCATTTATGATGGGGACGCAGTTTTACACGTGGTCGAAGAGTGTTTTAGGAATGTCCGAGGATTGACATTGTCATTGCACGTCTTGGAAGTGAATGAATGGAACCAAACATCCTGTTGGCAGGCGATGGCTGGCGACCACCTTAGGTCTTCTAGCTATCGAGTGTCGAGGGATGGTTTATTATATACAAAAGATAGAGGCTTTGAGTATGGCAAGTGACCTGACGTCACATTGCTAAAGAATAGGGATTCTGCTCCTGGAAGATCTGGCCACGGAGTGGGGAAGGCAATGCCTTTTGGTAAGAGGACTGTGACGAATCCCATGGCACTTATCCCAGAACCTCCATCGAACAAGCATTCTTTTAGTAAACCTGACAATCTTTTAGAAATAATTATATTATTTCTGACAGGCACATACGCACTTTTTTGTCGAAATTGCATTTAAAATAATCATTTTGCATAATAGTGGCTGAATTTCGTTGATACAGCGCACTATTTCCTCTTTCAAGTGGTGGGCGCTCGTGGTCTTGTTGGCATAAACCTTAGACTTCAAAAAACCCCAAAGAAAAAAGTCTAGGGCGTTAAATCGCATGATTGGGACAGTCAATTCTGATCACCAAAATGGGAAATTACACGACTAGGAAATGACTCATTGTTGAATCCCGTTGAAAGAACGCGTTGTTCGTTCGTGTAGCGATCAATTTTTAATAACCCTGAACTGTCAGCTGCCGAGCTGCACTTTTTTTCGTTGGCAACACTTTACCGCACAAATGGCGCAAAATTTAAATATTGCGTGAATTTTGGGACACCCTTTATATCATAAGTATTATTCATCTGTCTTTCTAATATTATATCGAATGATTAGTGGCGTTTACAAAGTATCACAACTGTAATAAATTCAAATAGATGTTAAACATAATTATTACTGTGCTTTGGGCATTTAACTCATTAATACGGCATTATTTTATACCCCTCAAGGAATTATAATGATCTAACTGTTTACAAAACACCTAATGGGAAAGTTGTAAAAGGAGCTACATTGAAGGAATGGATCCATGTCGCAGTACAGTAAAAGCTGGGGAAAAACCCGAGAGATTGGGACACAAATATTGCATTTAACCAGCTGACACGTCGCCGCGAAATTAGACAGTGGAGGAAAAAGAGAGGATCAAGGAAACAAATCGAGAGGCCGAAATGTATCGGTGAGACAGTACTAGTAATGCAACAATAAAACTTTTTCGTTTATTAATTATGCTAAATGTAACTTTCACCAATGTATTTGTGAGATTGTTCTGATTAAAATGAGACCAAATACGATAGATCTAGTTTGAATTATATTTACTTGTTGATGCTGCTTAAATACGCACCGCAAAGTACAAAAACACGTTTCTCTTATTAAACTAATAATAAAAGGATAATGTAAAGTAGTAAAGTGCATTATAATAAATATAATAATACAGTAAAAGCTGAATAAATTCCAAAGAGTTTGTGTCCAAAACATTGCACGTAACTAGCCTAGGTCAGTCTTCTCTGACATGAGCTACAAGACAAATCGGATGTACCCGGACCTCGTTGACGTAAACTAACGAGGACTGTACGCGAATCGAATTCGTCAGTTATTATCTGTTAGAATCGTTGAAGAATTTATTGTCTTTATAACTATACAGCCTTATATTTATTCTGAACTAGTATAAAAAGCTATTAGGTAAAAGAAAGAGTCAAACACGTGCAGCCCGTAACATGGATGCAAACAAGAGAGAGCCCCTGCTCACACACCAACAGTACTGCCAACTTTTTCCGCCAAAACAAAACTAGATAAAAAACATAAACTTCCTCTTTTTAACATACCTCCTTAATCAAATTTAGTTGTATTTTCAACATTATCGATTATCTGGTGCCGGGAGAGGGTTGCGGGGTAATGCAAACGTATAGACGAAAGACGGAGAGGTACACGACTTCCATCGAAGTTATGCGTGAGGCCGCTGAAGCCGTTATACAAGAAGGTCAGAAAATAAAAGCTGTCCCTAGGCAATTCAATATCTGCCGCCTGTCGCAATTTGTACAAAAAATACAACAGGCTACAGTGGGCTACTAGAAAATAAGGTTGGTTTTTAATATAATTAATATAATATAATTCTGCCTCATGACGTTAGATGTCACACCGTCAGTTTATAATTCTGTATAATGACTTTAGATGTCACCCCGTCAAATGTCAAAGCTGCCAATTTTCTGCTTTCACGAACGCCCGTTTGTACAGTAATGTCTCGATTAGTGTATCTCGCTCGGGACTGAATGTGAACACTAATCGTGTGCAGGACACGTTTCTCGAACGAGTCGGGTCCCCTTTGATGTCGTGGCAGCCGAGATACGGGGCAGCGTTCCAGGAAAAAAGCAAATTTAAATACCCGTGTACGTGAGACAACACTACCGCGATCAAAATCTAATATTAAAACTTGTTCATTTTTGGTCCGTTTTAAATAAAATTTTACCAAAGTGTTCATTACAATATCCTGATTAAAATGATACCAAACACGATATGGTTTGGACAATTTTTACGTGTCACTATATTAATAATTTCATTCTGCTTTATTATTATTTTTAATAAGAACTAGAATATGTGTATATTAGTTAACAGCAATAAGGTAATTAATAGAGAGATTGTAAATTTGGATGTAAACTACCGAATCGAGAGCCTCTTAATTCTCTTAATCTTAAATTGCTACATTTAGATAATGGCAATACATTGTTGTATCGACAATTATTCTCCTTCCTGTGACATTATATTCGGTGTTCATAAGAGTTTATAACTTTCACTGATAAGAAATTGTAAGAATTTATATCTACTTTTTTGACAAAGAAACTACGCAGAGAAGAGAGCTGGGTCATTTATCGCATCAATAATAATAAGTAAATATATGTATAGTTCCAAAATATATGATACTAGTTGTTATCGAAAACAATAATAAAGGAGAATGAAATTATTAATACCCTGATAAGTAAAAATTGTACAAACCATATCGTGTTTGGTATCATTTTAATCAGGATATTGTAACGAACATTTTGGTAAAATTTCATTTAAAACGGACCAAAAATGAACAAGTTTTAATATTAGATTTTGACCGCGGTAGTGTTGTCTCACGTAATTAAACTTGCTCTTTTCCTGACACGCTGCCCCGTATCTCGGCTGCCACAACATCAAAGGGGACCCGAACTCGCTCGAGACTTGTATCTGCACACGATTAGTGTCCACATTCGGTCCCGAGCGATTTACACTAATCGAGACATTACTGTAATTGGAAATTCTTTGTTAAATTACAAAATGAGCACACAAATCTGTATAGCATTAACCCTGCAGTGCCGCAAGGGAGTGTTCTTGGACCTATTACATACCCTCTCAACGTTTGCAGATGATGCAGCTATACTTGCGATACACGAAAACGCTAAAACAGCTTCACTGCTGTATTGTTATAGAGGATGTCTCCTACCTCGTCAAATATCCAGAAGGGGGGGAGGGCTGAGGTGACTCTGAACAACTTTTTCTTTAACCAACCAAGCCTCATACGAACTCGATGACAGCGAACAGTACTCGTATATGTATACAGGGTGTTCTGTAACTATGGGACTTCCCGGAAATGGTGGGTAGCTGGGGTGACTCTGAACAACGTTCCCATTAAAAGCAATGTTGTATGCAGCTTCGTTTTTGAGTTATTAACGAAAAAGACTGGCCAATGACAGTGCCCGTATGGCACGCAGTCGTGATCGGATGCATCGAGGGACAGCGTACAGCAAATATTACATCGTCTTAAATTAAGAATAATGTTTAATTATTCGTTTTTCATGAGTACCAATTTAATTAACAAGTCGTTTAATAACTGTTCCATACTTTTATTCGTTAGAAAATGTTTGGATAATTACTGTTAGAAAAAGATAGTTAAATAAACTTATCCTTTCGTTCGCGAATTTCCTGCTTCGAGGGAAGTGGGTTCTTGGCACTACGAATAGGTAAGTTTATTTAACTACGTTTTCCTAACATTAGTTATCCAAACATTTTCTCCATAAGTAATAAAACACTTTATTCGTATCAGGTAACGAATAAAAGTATCGAACGGTTGTTAAACGACTTATTACCTTACTTATTATTCATGCATAACGAATAATTACGCTTTATTCTTAATTTAAGACGATGTAACTCACTGTACCAATGCGTTGGTTCACGACCACGACCGAGCGCAGTTGGGAGCCACGTTCTTGAGAGCGCGCTCTAGAAGCGCCCTCATTCGCAACTGTTTTTCGTTAATAATTCAAAAACGAAGCTTTAACCAAAATTTTGGTCAAGGAAAAAGTTGTTTAGAATCACCCCAGCCACTCCCCATTTTCGGATACTTCACTAGTTACGAGACACTCTGTATATGAATGTAGGAACCAAAGGAGAAGGAAAGCGCCCTCATTGAACAGTGTTTTTCGTTAATAACTCAAAAACTGAGCTACAAACAATATTTCGGTCAAAGATAAAGTTGTTCAGGATCACCTCAGCTACCCCCTATTTCCGGATACGGCGCGAGTTACGAGCAACCCTGTATATAGATATTCATCCTACTGTTACGAGCCGAGGGCTAAGGGGCACAGCTGCGCGAGCCGAGGATCGGTTGTTTAAGAGTTTGTTAGTTACGGACGACCAGTGCGTATTTCGTCACTGGAAGCCGCGTAGATAGGAAGTGCATGAACTTGCCGGTGCCTGTTTCATCACCGGGTGTCACAGGAAGGTAAAGGTAATCGTGGACAAACCAACGCCTATTTCATCGCCGGGAGCCACAGGATGGTAAGATTTCGTGGACAAACCAACGCCTATTTCATCGCCGGGAGCCACCGGAAGGTTTTCGTGGACAAACCAGTGCCTATTTCATCACCGGGAGCCACAGGATGGTTATCGTGGACAAACCAGTGCTTATTTCATCACCGGGAGCCACAGGATTGTTAGTAAAAATAGACTCGTAACTTATAGCGATACACCTCGAGCGGTTAAGGTGTATCTGTTTGGTGGGACGTTACTGCTAATGATTGTCAGAGGTGATTCAATGAGAAAATGCGTATGATATTATTAAGCGTATATTTTCTACTCTTTGGTTCTTCTGATTCAGTCTGATTATTAACTACAAAATCCACATTTCTCAATCTGTACGGATTGGAAATGTATACTGCCCAACAAAGGCCTGACGATATACCATAAAATAAGTATAACGTCTTTAAGAAATGAAACGTGTAAGAATTTAGTAATATTTGCTCGAAGGGGACTCGGAACCCGATCTCGCTGAGCAACAATATCAAAGTAGTCGATACGGAACGTACTCGAAGCTAGATTAATACTGAGCCCCCGAGAGCAGAATTCGTGCCCTTTTTATACTCGAAATCCGGACCAAAAAGCTGGTGGGGGCACGGAAAATTCCAAGGGAGTCAGGAAAGATTCCCCCAAAGGGTCACGTCATCGCGACGTCGCGGAAGGGGCAGACTCGACTGCATGCACCCTCGATTTCCAAATAAGGGCATCATAGAAGGAAGAAATGAAATAATACTTCCTACGTAACACTACAAATATTGGATATCCTTGTTTTTTATATTTACTTATCGTTAGATTTATCCAAAAGGAAAATAACAGCATAACCGCAATCTTTTCTTATAAGCTATGTCTTGCACAACAAAAAATGAAAGACGATAATGTGCATTTATTTACCTGTACTCCCGTAGGTAACCCATTATTATCCAGGCCAAGCGGAACTTGACAAACTGGGAACTTCAAAACATTGAAGATACACCAATAACCAAAATTAAAGGGTCTTAAATATGCTGTATAATGATATCCGGCTGGCAACGGCGAAGATGGGTAAAACAGCACTCCATTATGCTGCAACTTGTCCTAAAATCAGAAGTGTACATTTTATTAAAATTTTAATGAAAAATATATAATGATTAATTTAATTAAGCAATATTAAATGAATTGCAATTCTAGGTCGTGAAAATAGATACATTATGATTAGAGCCAATTAAATTAAGGTAAGGAAAAGAGAGATATGCCTAATTTTTAAAAGCAACTAAGTGCATTGTTGGAAGCATATTGTGGTGTTTCCTTTTGGTTTATGGCGGTAGACACGGCACGTGACCTCTCCGATTTGGCAGGTCGGTATTACAGCAGCTTTTTCCTGCACCGAAATGGTAATACCGACAGGCGAGAGGGAGCTGCTTGTTATTTCGATATTCTAATCTGAATGTGGAAAGAAATTGTCAGCTGTTGCGTTGTACTTGAACGAATTTAAACGAAGTCTGCTGGTAGTACATTTGAATTACTTGAAATGAGCTTATGCTAGAATATGTTACGTTGCAGTAAGGAATCATAAGTGAAAAGAACAAATAGATGGGGGATATTGGATGTCCCAAAAAACGAAGTTCGTTAGGTTAGACATTTTTTTGTTAGCAAACGTTATACGCTTATTATAAGATAATTAAACGTTCTATGTAGAAAGCAGTTATTGGACAAACATTATACAGGGTGGCCCGTAAGTCTCGCAGTATTTTTAAATTTCGCGTAGCTGAGGTGATGCTGAACAACTTTTTCCATGACCAAAATATTGTAAGTAGCTTCGTCTTTGAGTTATTAGCGAAAAACACTGGCCAATGAGCGTGGCCGTATAGCGTGCGCCCAGGCACCACCGCGCGCGGTTGTCATCGGATGCATCGAGGGGCAACGTACGGCAAATATTACATCATCTTAAATTAATAATAATGTGTAATGATTTGTTATTCACGAATAACAATTTAATTATCAAGCCGTTTTATAACTGTTCCATACTTTTATTTCTTATCCGAAACGTATAAGATATTTTATTACTTATTAAAACAATGTTTGAATAATTAATGTGAAAAAAAGATAGGTAAATAAACTTATCCTTTCGTTCACGAAGTAACCTCCTTCGACGAAAGTGGGTCCTTGGCCGTTGGTCATTGTATCGATCCTGAACTATCTTAACAATTTTCTGCTACGAAACGCACGTCCCGGCGATCGATACAGATCTGATTCACACTTGTTTCCACACGGATACGACACACACATTGACGAACGTAGGCCTCATTGTAGTGCAAACGGTCATGGCCCGTCAGAGTTATTCTCGGATAAGGAATAAAAGTATGGAATAGTTATTAAACGGCTTGATAATTAAATTGTTATTCATGACTCCTTTTTTATTCTAAATAATATATCCATATAATTATGACATAAATTCAAAAGCGATTTCAAGTCACGCATGTATGCAGTAAAACCGTTTCGTAAATGTACACAGTTCCCAGCCAAGGTGTGGTAAAATCCATATGATTGTAAGAATCAAAACCAAGGAAGGAACGGAATGAAGGTGTAGAAAGAAGTTGTATTTCGCTATGGCGGTACAAGCTTAAGAATGCAACGTAATCGTTTGAAGGTCTGTGCAAGACTGCCGCATGGACCGGGAGGTGCTTGCGTTGATACGGTGAAAGGGCCCTATCTAATTTATGGCGGGCCTGGTGTCACGTTGGCCGGACCCGACGTCGATGTGCTTGCCTTAGGGGTAACTATCCGCAAGCGGCTGCGCCTCGTTCGTGGAGCGCTGTCAGATTTTCCAACATGACCTACCCTCACATTGGACGCAAATGCATACATTGATTGAATCACGCTTTTACTGTACCTCATGTAAGAAGCCAACGCATCAGTTCTGCTGTGATTCTACGTTGGCAGTCCTTCTGAGTAGACGCCATATCGTCACGACTACCTGAACTAAATTGGTGACGTTACTGGCTCTATTTTAACGGCAATATTAACAGGTGACGGCGGAACTCGTTTGTGGGAGTGCAGTCAAAAAAGTTCGTTTTTTTTCCTTCTGAGAACATTTTAAGCTGGGTAAGGGCTCATTCGAAAGAAACAGGTTGAACGCGGAGCGCATCAGGCCCTCTTTGTGTCACGAAACTCTTATACTAACCTAAAAATGCTTGTATTCTGCGGGTGTATTTTGCCGATTTTTTTGTTACACTTTGCACACTCATATTATTAGATATCAACACAATATCATTGACACATTTCTGCAGTGCTCCGCATTTAACCTTCCTCTTTCGAATGAGCCCTAATCCAGCTCAAAATGTTCTCATATAAGGAAAACACCGAACCTTTCTAGACCCACGATTTGGGCCATATTGTGTCGGTATACAGCTCGCAGCAATACCCGTGTCTACTCCCTTAAATAGGCGTGTTCTACTCACTCAATCAGCAGTTACTTGAGTTTCAACAGCGTACATGTTTAGACGTAGTTTATTAATCAAATTACTGAAAATTATCGTGCCGATAAAACGAAATAAACTTAGGTTCGCAGTGATTTATTCAAAAAATACTGCTGGAGATTTAAAATTTAAAGATATTTTATAAAGTAAGTAAAGGAATATTGTTTAAATTATTCGAAGTAAATTTTAAATTTCATTTTAAATGCTTCTAAAGTGCAATAGAGAGTGGAAAGCCACTAAATGACCATGAAAAACCATTAATTACACAGTTCGACAAATTTCAACTTTTTTAAAATTTTGTAACGTTCAACAAGAGTTTGTTGTAGACTTCAAAGTGCTCAATACGAATATGTAATCCTTTTTTCTCCAGGACGTAACACTTTTGAAAAAATCAATTTTGAAAAAATCTCACATTTTCAATTTTGGAAGTGTTTTGTACTTTTGCGGTAATAGTAATTCAGTTGCGCTTGGTGCCAAATGATTCCTTGAAGTTTTACGAATAAAATGATATAATTCGTAATTTGATTATAAACATTTAAACGTGTTTAAATAATGATCAAAATGAAAAGGACACCGAAAATACGCCCATTTTGGCTGATACCTTCCAACTTATTTCAAAAACTACGAGTCAGGGGTGAAATCGTACTATGCCACGCGATAGAGCAGACCTTTCTGCTAAAGAAAGCACCAAAGGAAGTTACAAAATCATTTTTGTATTGAATATACAAGCGAAATAGTTTGGTAAAACACATGGCGGCGGCAGCGGTGCTTATCATATGAACTACAAAGAGGCTTATAATACTTAAAAAATAGTTTGACTTTATACCGACGTCTTCGCTCGGAATACCTTCTTTCTGGATTATCATCTGGTGTGCAGGATTCTGGAAAAACGGATTAACAATAACGAAATTCCCGTAAATGTTATAAACCATAATGTAATCTCTAGACATTGACAATTCCAGATTTCAATTTTTGTAAAAATTAATAAAATATTACAATATAATCATTGAATTTCAACAAGAACTGTGTTAGTTAGTGTGTTAATTTGGTTTGTATTTCGTAAAATCATGAGAAAATTATTAAAAATGAAACGTTGAACTTGTTACGTATGAATGAAACTCCCTATGCGCTGCTCTCGCACGTGCCGCTGAAGCTTGCTTAAGAAGAGAAGTCGCGTTTCCACGAAGGGCCCAAAGATTTCTATCATTATCGTACATGGACAATAAGGGACAATTTGATATTGATTAGCTGCATCGCGACCGATTAAGTACATGCGCGACCCGACGAGCTCTCCGTGATCTTACCTTATATGGAAACCCCAAATACGCCTCTCCATGCATTTTAGGACTATATAAACCATTCCATTTTGATCATCTTCAGTTAATAACTATACAGTTACGGGAATATTCACGTCGTGTTACGCTCGTACAGAGTCGATAATGTTCAGTGAGATCGGGCTTATGGCACCGGTCAGAAACACAAGTTAACCCGCAAGAATCCGCAAGTTCGGTTGAAGATCTTTCGGTACACTATTGTAACCATTCTCAGACCCCGCATCGCCAGTGCGCCAATAGCGTGCAGCTTTAGGTAATAATCCACACACTATATAAATACCGCGACAATTACATTTGTACAAACAACTGAAATCAATATGTATATAAATAGTTCACCATTCAATCGAGTATATTCGTCAAACCTATCTTTACTCCGTAATCCTTTATATTAGTAGTAACGTTCCCACAGATGTAACTTAACCGCTCGAGTTGTATTTAATACTAATTGAAAGTATCGAGACAAACTAACAAGTTCCTTGGGTAATATCAACCTCGCCGGTCTAGGCATTGCCCATAGCCCTGGATTGTAACATCTGTTACAACACCTTCAGACCATCAGCAATGTTCGACGCCCTCGATAACTGAAGTTAGTAAAAGCATTGTAAAGTTAGTAAAATTTTTATATATGAACATATACTAAATGTGGGCGATGAATGAACGATTTTTGTTTTTTATATAAAATATTTATATTTCAGAATAAAAGAATAGTTTAAAAAAATGTATTATAGCGTCGGCTGTGGTGGCTGCCGTCGTGACTACAGATGAGGTGGACGCCGCTGCGGAGGAAGAGGCGTTAGTGGAGGCGAAGGGACCGTCGTTTTAAAAATGATTAAATATTTAAATAAATATTGCATATGAACGGAAATTGTTAATGACATGTATTATTCTGCATAATGCAATAAAAAAAATAAAAGAAGAATAAATTTTATGGTATCGATCCTAGGAATTTCGCATTACGAGCCAGCAAACTATCTCACTTCGCATATTTTGATTCTCATATTAGAAAAATACTTACGTATCGTTAATTGCTTATATCTCTAAAAATATTGAATACATACGGCTAATATTTGACACATATCATTTGGGCCCTATACGGGGTGACACAAAAGTCAGGGAACATCAAGGATTGGGGTGTAGTTGGGGTGATTCTAAACAACTTTTTCCTTGATAATGAATAAGAAATACACTAATAAGTCATGTAATAACCGTGTTCGATACGTTTATTCATTATCCCAAAGGAATCAAATGTTTTATTACTTATGTAAAAATTTTTTTATCAGTACGTTTTCAAGTGGATAAATTATGTTTTAAGAAAAACGATTCGCATAACTAATGTTAGGAAAAGCTAGTTAAACATACCTATTCGTTCACGAATTAACCTGCCTAATGGTGTATTTCTTATTGATGAATAATGAATAATTCCACATTATTCTTAATTAAGACGATGTAACATTTGCCGCATGCTTCCCTCGGTACCCTCGATGCCCGCATCACGACCTACCGCAAGGCGGGCGCTCTCATTGGCCAGTGTTTTTCGTTAATAACTCGAAAACGAAACTATATATAACATTATTACCAAGGAAAAAGTTGCTTGCATGCACCCCAGCCATATGTCAATCCTCGATGTTCCCTGAGTCTCGGGTCACCCTGTATATAATATAACATATATCAAGGAAGAAGTTGTTTAGAATCACCCCAGCTACACCCCAATCCTCGATGTTCCCGAACTTTTTTGTCACCCTGTATACTATCACCTTACACAAGATCGTTAAAATCGAAATCGGACAGTTGGGGTCCTTCGCTTGTAAAAGAGAGGCGAAATAGTATAACAGTAAAACACAACGCGAGTTTGCCCAAGCTATATGAAAATGCACAAAAGAATTTAATTAAATGTTATAAATATTAAAGAGTGCCATAATCGACAAGATACTTGGCATTAAAAACGGTAGCACAAAACGCGCTATAATAAATAAAAATATTTAAAATTTTTTTGAAGATTTTGTAAATAAATATTGATCATTGTCATTTAGATAGTAATTAAAAAAAATTAATGTAAAAAAAAGTAAACCTGAGGGGGAATCGAATTGTTACGAGCCGGGCTGTGTGGCAGCATGAGAGGCCGGCGAGGGGTATATTACCCAGGAATATGGTTATCAGTTTGTTAGTTAGGTGTAGTAGGTGTTAGTAGGTTAGGCGACCGTCGTGGTAACGATCAAGCTATACACTTTGATCCGAGAAACCAATACACGCAACGATTCGCTATCGCTGTCGAATATTGAGAATACACCATGCAAGGAAAGAAATGTAAATAAGATATCAAACTGTAAATACAAGTTATTCAAACAACAAATATTTCTGTAACTACATGCAGAGGAAATATTGGACTATGCTGACGTCACAACTGTGCTCACAAAGGTGTTACAAGTCGTAATGATAAATTTATGACGCGCAGTAGCTTTAATTTTTTACGGTATCAACATAACTGATCCTCCAGCTTACAATTTCATTGAAAGGCAAACGTGCTAGTTGAGCACTTTTTATTGTTTTCAAATACTTCATCCTAATTGATGGAGTAAATAACTGTAACAACTAATTTATTAAACATATAATTGAAAAATTATTATGTACTAAACCAACACTCACCATCAAATATTTTCTCATATTTTCAGTCACATTGGTTGCCCACCCCGGATTTTCTTTAGGCAATAAATCCTCGTCGATAAGTTTCAGGATTGCAGCTAACGTTAGTTCCGACTTTCCAGTTAACAATTTCTTTACTTCAGTAACAGCATTTGCACGATACTAGAAACAAATTTTCGTGTGTATTAATGTAGGATTATTTCCCAGAGGAAATTGTGATTGACTTTTTCTCGTAGTAATAATGCCTTACTGCTAAAGGTCTCTTAATAACTCTCTTACATGAGTCAATGTACTCTATCTCAACACAACTCAACTCTATGTACTGTCGGAGTCAGAACAGTTGAGAGGTTTAAATAATAATCAAAAACATGTTTGTTTCGGCAGAGCACGCGGGTACAGGTGCAGAGCACCGGTGTCACTGACCTGTGCCATAACAAACTGACCGCCGAAACAAACATGACTAAGAGAGAAAGAGACAGAGAGTGTGCGCGAGAAAGACAAGAGAGCAAAGTGCGCTGACCGAGAAGTGTATCGTATGAGCGAGTGCGTGTGTATGTGTAACACTTTTAAGTATATAAGGCAACGAGCAGTAAGGTAAAGCATGATTAACAGAGAAGGTATCGAAGAGTGCGAAATAGCGAGTAATATACAGGGTGACCGGAGACTCAGGGAACATCGAGGATTGACATATAGCTGGGGTGCATGTAAGCAACTCTTTCCTTGGTAATAATGTTATATATAGTTTCGTTTTTGAGTTATTAACGAAAAACACTGGCCAATGAAAGCGGCCGCCGTGCAACGGCCGGCGCGCGCTCAGGTGCGAACCGATCACTTGCGGTAGGTCGTGATGGGGGCATCGAAGGTACCGAGGAAAGCATACGGCAAATATTACATCCTCTTAAATTAAGAATAATGTGTAATTATTCGTTATTCATGGATAACAATTTAATTAATAAGTCCTTTAATAACCGTTCCATACTTTTATTCGTTATCCGAAACGAATAAACTGTTTTATTAATTATGACAAAGATGTTTGGATACTTAATGTTAGAAAAACGTAGTTAAATAAACATGCCCTTTCATCCACGAATTTACCTGCTTCAACGGAAGTGGGGCTGTTGAGCGTCGTGGTATGCGACAGTTGGAAATACGGTATACGTCGGTATACCGTCTCGTTATAAATATTAATTATAACGAGTCACTATTGAAAAGGCTTAGTAAACCAAGACTCGGTTGGTTTACTGGAGGAGATGGTCTCCTGGTTGGTGTGTTTCTGGTGTTCAAACTAAGACTGACTTCCTCGTCGCGCATTTCTTCAAACGTCGACTCGGAAGCGTTTTTTATGCATGCTGATTGGACGTTCCGAAAATTGTCGAATTACCAATCAGCGTGCTTTGAGGGTGAAGTCACACGTTTCCCTTGCGCCGAGGTGCGGTTCTCGAAGGTGGGTGTGTCCTTGCTACTTGCTGTCGGTTTTTTGGCGATTCAGGGGAAATTCCGCAAGGTTGTCGAAACTTGACCTGGTCGACATCTGCTGGGGATCGGCGTCGAGCCCCCCTTTGGGAATCCACGTTTATGACGCTTGCAATTAACTGCTGAAGTCGTATAAGGTTTTGGCGCTTATTGCTCCTTGGCTTAAGGAAGAAAACGATTTCCTCAAAAACGGTTTTGTTACTTGCGCGTCATAAATGTGCTAGCCATTTGCACGTGGACGGTTGTTCCATGTGCAAATTGCTAGTCGCCCTTTTTGGTACGGTACGAATTTTTATTACCTTCGTTCGCAGGTAGGACACGCGAAGAAATTGTTGCTCGTTTATTTCGCGGCGCAACAGGGGCCTTGGCTCTTGGCCATTGCACCGATCCTGACCTATCTTAACAATTTTATGCTACGAAAAGCACGACTCGGCGGTCGATACGAATCTGATTCGTACTTGTTTCCACACGAACACGGGCACGCACATTCACGAACGTAGGCGTACATTGTAGTGCAAACGATCATGGCGCGTCAGAGGTCTTCTTGTGATCAACCGATTACGCTGCACGCAGAACACGCCATCAAGGGCCGGTGCTGCCCTGTGTGATCGGTGCTGCCCTGTGTGATCGGTGACTGTCACCGATTTTCGTGGAAACCAGAAATCGCCTCCGGATGCCGTGTTCTGCGTGCAGCGTGAGTGGTTGGCGATAGCCTTTCGCGGTACGCTGCAGGGTCCAGTTGAAGCTGAGGAACATCAGTGAAGTGACAACGTCAGAAGGAAAAGAATTCTGGGTGGACTCTATAAACAGCAAGACAGAAATAGGTATTTGGACTCAACATCTAGAGATTGGTTACAATGTTGTTAATTTTAAGTTAGATACAGGAGCTGACTGTAATATTCTGCCTTGGCGAATTAAAAAAAATTTTAAGTTTAAGGAACAGCCAGCCTGGGATCGGGCGATAACGACAGTAGCGAGCTACACCAATCATAATTGTCAATCTTTAGGCACAGCAATATTAGATTGTAAAATTGAAGATAAGCGGTATAAGATTAAATTTATAATATTGGATGTCAATAGCATGTCCATATTAGGCTTGAAGACATGTGAAAAATTACATCTAATCAGTAAATAGTAGCACTGTAAGAAGAGTATACGGCAGAATACAGCTAGAAGAAAAGCATATGTCGAAAGAGGAATTCTTGGTAGAAAATAAAAATACATTTCAAGGAATAGGGAATTATCCAAAATAGTATGAGATGAAGTTGTGCAATAGAAAATGCAAAGTCAATAGTAAACGCATGCAGAAGAGTACAGTTCAGTATAAAAGATAGGTTAAAAAGTACATTAGATAATCTAGAGACAAATACAATTACAGAAAAAGTGAATAGTGTAGTCATTGTTGAGAAAGCAGATGGAACGTTTAGAATTTGCTTAGATCCTATGCAATTAAATAAAAACATAAAATCAGAAAAATTTCCTAAACCTACAGCTGATGAACTTAGCAGTAAGTTGACTAGTAAGGAGATTTACACGGTACTAGACATGAAGGATGGGTTTCATTAAGTGGCGCTAACGGAAAAAAGTGCAGACATCTGCACGTTTATAACGCCATTTGGGAAGTATACATATAAAAGATTACCTTTCGGTCGCTCAAAAGCATCTGAAGTTTTTCAGAGGGCAGATACTGAAATATTTGGGGATATATAAAATCTGGAAATCTATACTGATAATCTAATAATCGCAGCAAAAGATGGGTAAGAATATCATAAAATCTTGCGACAGGTGCTAGAAAGGGCCAACAGGTGCAACGTAAAATTTAATAAAAAGAAACTGCAATATAGAACGAAAGAAGTCAAATTTGGGGTTAGTGTTTAACAAAGGTGGGGTGAGACCGGATAACAGATATGTAGAAGCAATAGTTAAACTAAAAGATCCTACTAATAAGAAGGAATAGTTAAATATTTTAAGCATGATTAATTTCATAGCAAATTTTATTCCCCAAGTGTCTGAGTTAACTAGTAGTCTGAGGCAACTCACAAAGAAAAATGTGGAATGGCAATGGGGACAAGAGCACGTCGAAGCCCTTACAGTTCTTAAGAAACAAGTTGCAGAAACACCAACGCTGAAGCATTTTAATAATAAAGTACCTATAGTAGCACAAGCAGATGCATTGCAATATGGATTGGGTGCGTGTCCGATTCAAGGACAGGCAGTATTTTATGCATCAAGAAGTCTGAATAATACAGAACAAAGATACCCACAAATAGAAAAAGAATGTCTGGCAATCTGTTTTGCAGTAGAAAGGTTTCATCAATTCATATATGGGAACCAAGTTAAAATTTATACAGATCACAAACAGTTGGTAGTTACCATAAATAAAGATATACACAAACTACATTCAACATTGCAGAGACTAATGCTCAGGTTAGCAAAATATAAGATTAATTTAGAATACTTGCCGGATGAAAAGATATTCATTGCGGATTTATTGTCGAGATAATTTCTAACAGAAAATGATGTAGTCAGAGACAGTCACATTGAGGTATTACATTCACAGAACACTTACGTTGCCATGAGTAAGCCAAGAGTTGAGGAGTTTCGAAAGGCTACAGGTAATGCCGATGTGTTAAAAGAAATAATAAATTTGCCGCTAAATGGTTGGCTACGATGCATATCCAAGTGTAAGAATATAGGTGATAGGTTCTGGTCATTAAGAAATGAGATTAAATATCACAATGGGATACTCTTTCTAAACAATAATAAAATATTAGTTCCTAAGGCACTAAGATTAGAAATGCTGAAATTAGAACATAAACCATATATGGGTATTGGGAAAACCAAGAGTAGATTAAGACAAATATTCTATTGACTTAAGGCCCCCCACTCCAGACGCCATGACCTGTGTGCCTGTACTCAAACAAATAAAGGAAAGCATGTACGTATACGCCATGCGCGAGAGAGAGGCTCGATTTCGTAGAATCTATCCCGCGTCTCTATAATTGCATTAATGAAACTTTCACGGGTATACCACACGCCGGTAGACTTCCCTACAGCCCGATTGGTATGTTTGAACGCCAATAAATTCATTATTCGTTCAGGAGAACGTTATTTCTGAAACTGGCAAGCTTGAGCCAGACATCGATGTAGGCAACAAGATGGCTGCAGCATCTTGACACACTTCACATTTCGCAAATATTGAACGATTTAATGGTTTATTCACTGCTTAAACACCCTATCGGGCTTCCTTGAACTAGCACAAAATCACATAAATTCGATTTTTCACAATCTATCACTTCTGGAAAGCGGAGAAACGGTTCTACGATTTGCACGCATCCGACGTGAGAACAGTTCAATGATTCTCCGTCGGTGACGTTTATGGCACATTTTGGTTAATTTGGCCAGGTTATCGTCAGAGTCGATAAAAATACAAATCAGTCGGTAAATGTAAGTTATAATTTCACACCACAAACGGCGATTCATACGTGAATACCTGACGCGCGAACACAGACGGAAGTAAAACATAGTTGCCGCAACGTATCAAGACCTCTGTCACGCTGTCCTGCATCTATTACAATTATAACCATCCGCAAAATGAATCGGCTCGAACCGAGATGTTAATTCGAGCCGCTGCAAACTTTTTCGTAGGTTCGAGTCCCCTTGGAGTTCCGTTTTTTTACAAATATTTGTTAAATACTTTAATTTACGATACATAAATATGAAGTTGAAGCGCTTTTTTCTACCGTTTTACCATTTATGGTACTATTTAACAATTCTAACATTTGGATGTGTATACACGTCAATCCAAAGCTAAAAATGTATAACTCAAAATTTCAATCGTTTGGTGGTATGTTTCATTTATATTACCAATAAAGTTGCTATGTTAATATATGTGAAATATATTAACTATATCATACAACAATAATAAAATTGTAATATAATTAAAATATGTGAGATTGTCGAAGGCGCTTGAATAGGCATTCAAATGATTATGTGGGAGTGTATGCCTTAAAAAGTTGATTTGTTTAGCTCTTACAACCACAATCTATACAACAATGACATGTCACCATGGTCCTTTTTGACTATTTTATGCTTCGCTCTAAAACAAGAGAAGTTATGCTAGACAAAGATAGACAAAGAAAGACAAAGATCCATCACAATGATAGATAAAGATAGAGCTATGTACGTCTGATGGACCTATAATAGGCATAGCAAGACGGGAATCGGTGTGACACCGGATACTACGACGCATATCGCACGTGGCCCGCGACCCGCCAGTTGGTTGTGCCTCACCTATGTCAAGCAGCAATATGAGCCTTCTCTCTGAAGTTCAAAAAATTATTTCAAAAGAAGTTAATAAAATTATATACACTCCCGTCCATAAGTCACCGGACACTTCCTAGTTTTCAGCAAAATAATTATTAACACATGGATACAATCCTCTGGCTTGATTTTATTGTTGATTTTGTAATATTAAGCTATTTTACAATAAAGAAGTAGTGGAGAAATATAAAAAATCTTACCGAAATATCTTATATTTTCTTTTCGTCAATATATCCGCCGCGTGCGGCTATCACTGCTTGGACTAGTCGCGGCATCCTGTCGAGTAATTTTTTTAATTTTTCTGAATTTATTGTTGTCCAACTTTTTTGTAATAGTTCCCATAAATGTTTCTTTGATTTTGGACACACTTTGCGTACGTTTCTGTCTATTTCTTCCCATAATTTCTCTATTGGATTAAGATCGGGTGATTGCGGAGGCCATACCATAATTTTCAATTCATGACTATTTTCTAGGTCTTTTAAATAATTAGTACAAATTTTTGCGGTGTGTTTGGGATCATTGTCCTGCATAAATATAAAGTTTCGTCCTATTAAGCGTTTACCAGACGGCACTGCATGGTCACGTAAAATTTGCAAATACTGTTCTTTTTTTAAAATTCCCTCGAGTTGCACTAAATCACCAGTTTGATTTGCCCCAAAACAACCCCATACCATCACAGACTGACCCCCATGCTTAACGGTTGGTACAATACAATCGGGAATTAATTTTTCAGTTGGTTTCCTACGCACATGGATTCGTCGTTTTGTACCAAACACCTCAAATTTCGACTCATCGGTCCACAACACCTTTTCCCAATCTTCAGTAGTGTAATCTTTATATAATTTTGCCCACTGCAGTCTTTTTTTCCTATTTTGAGTCCTTAATAACGGTTTTTTAACTGCAACACACCCGCGAAGCCCTGCTTGCAAAAGACGTCGCTTAACTGTCGTCGTACCTGAAAACGAGTAAGTGTCCGGTGACTTATGGACGGGAGTGTATGTATGTTAGCAACAGCGTATTTTTTTAAAGAATGGAATGGAGTCGGGTGGCGAAGTGCTATGCCCCCTGTGGATCATTTGGGATGGGGACGCAGTCTTACGCGTGGTCGAAGAGTGTTTTAGGAATGTCCGAGGATTGACAATGTCATTGCACGTCTTGGAAGTGAATGAATGGAACCAAACATCCTATCGGCAGGCGATGGCTGTCGACCACCTTGGGTCTTCTAGCTATCGAGTGCCGAGGGATGGTTTATTATATACAAGAGATAGGGACTTTGAGTATGGCAAGTGACCTGACGTCACATTGCTAAAGAATAGGGAATCTGTTTCTGGAGGATCTGGCCACGGGGTGGGGAAAGCAATGCTTTTTGGTAAGAGGACTGTGATGAACCCCATGGCACTTATCCCAGAACGTCCAACGAATAAGCATACTTTTAGTAAACCTGACAATCTTATAGAAATAATTATATTATTTCTAACATATATATACAGGGTGGCAGAACACTCAGCGAACATCGAGGATTGACGTGTAGCTGGGGTGTATATAAGCAACTTTTTCCTTGATGCACAGTGTCGCCAAAATGAACCCACAAATAAAAAAAGAATGTCAATTAACCGGAAATCGAACCCGGGACCTCTATGGCACAAGCCATACACCATCTCACTTGGCTACCAATCTTCTTGAGGATTCTTCTCTATTTATAGTAGATATGGCCTCACATGGCCTCACATTGATCCAAGCGAAAGATTTCTACACCATGCAAGCGAAAAGTTTATCCCCACCACTGCGGGGTATACCCCTTGAGGCGTCCAGAAGTTCACTTGGCGATCAGCGTAACGCGATCCGGGCTCGGGTATATCGGTGAGCTAATACCAATTGAACGATGAAACTTTGCTATTTCTCATCCTTTTCTTATGAAACTTTTACATAGCATAGCTGACAATTTTCTGATTAAAATGACACCAAACACGATATAATTTGGACTATATTTGCTGCCTTAATTAACGGTAATAAGTTGGTATGTTAAACCGTGTACTGGGCCTTTAATCTTTGCCGATTGCCACGATCGCAGCTTCTCTTTTCTTTTCACTAGCTATCCTTTTCTACGGTCGAAACATATTACCGTTAATTAAGACACTAAATATAGTCAAAATTATATCGTGTTTGGTGTCATTTTAATCAGGTAAATGTCAGCTATGCTATGTAAAAGTTTCATAAGAAAAGGATGAGAAATAAAAAAGTTTTACATTTGCATTAGTGTTATTTCACCGATACGCTGGATATTGTTTTCTGGCTTGGCTGCTCGGTTCTCTTTCTTTACTCGCTGTCCTTTTCTACGTTCGACGCTGTCGGCAAATTTCGAACAATGTAGGAACTACACGACGGAAGCGAACGTTCAGACCCGAGGCTTTCGCTTGGATCAAGACATTACTGTATCTTTAAAGTTTCTGAATAACTACACCTAATATTTTACGTACACCATCAGGAGCCTGTGTATTATCAACCTGCAAAAGGACATTAAAATCCGAGTCGACCAGTTTAGAGTCTTCCCTCGTTAGTGCGTCCACGTGCGCCATACTTTCCCGGGACGACGCTCTATTACGTAATTACACTCCTCCAACGAATACTGCGTTAATATATCTTTGAAAGATCCCGGGTGAATTACACAAACCAAAAGGGATATGTAAGAATTCGTATTACCCATCGTGGCACAATAAAAGCTGTGACTTTTCTGCTATTCTGACTTACGGAAACATGGAAAAATCCATTTTTCAAGTCCAAAGTACTGTAAATTTTCGCACCCTGCAGCCAATCTAACTGATCCTCAATCAGAGGGAGAGGGTAACGATCCTTAATAATTTCCTTACTAAGCCGCCTGTGGTCAACACCCAATCTTTTGGAACCATCTTTCTGCTTTACTAATACTAGGGGACTGACATACACCGACAAGGAGGGCTGAACAATTCCCTCATTTATCCATACATGAATCTGATTATTTACTTCCTCCATCTCTGATGGAGAAAAACGTTTTGCTCTTTGATACACGGGTTCATCGTCTCTTAGAACGATATTCATTTCTACCTTTATATCGGCTTTTCGCGCCTCCATAAATCTTCGGAATGCCGCCCTCATCGATCGTTTGCAGTTTTTCAATAGTGATTTTTCCCCCGTCAATTAATACTTTTACTGATTTAAGAAAGTCAGTTTCGACTATCAACTGATGCTGAATCATGGAATCCGGAACTACGCGAATGACTATGGGAAATGTATTGTTATCCACAACCACGTTCGCCGAAAATTTCCCTAGCGTATGAATCTCCTCGGAACCGATACCCCGGAATCTTATCTCATTTTGGCGCAGAGGACACGCGCAAATCACAAAATACCTATCCGCACGCATCAAACAAATCGCTCCCCGTATTAACCAACGCCGTAACGGGATGACCATCGACTTCTAAATACTTAACGTAGTTGCCAGACGCAGAAAATTGAGATACCGAATAGCTGTCGTTGGAGGCGCTCGATTTTTCAGACATTCCGATGCCATGTGTCCAAGGTTGCCACACGCAAAGCACTTCATGCCCTTGCTCTTTGTTGGGCAATTAAGCGTGAAGTGGTCTTGTGCCCCACAGCTGTAACACCTCCTTGCAGAACCCAGGTCACACCGTAAGCCCCCTGACTAAACCGCTCCTTCCGCCCGCGCGTCGGTGCTTCTCCAGTTGTCTTCCCCCCGTCGTACAGTGGGGAAAAACGGCAATTTAGGCGTGCAAAAGTCGAAAAACAAAACATGGAGTAGGCCTATAATTTTATATGCAATATCAAGCTAGATGTCCGTAGCACCTAAAAATGCCATTTTTATTTCTTAAATCCATTGTTGTTAAGCGTGGCAAGGGATACAAACGTTCAAAATTGAAGATAGCTTAAAAATGAAGAATACTATTTTCACCTGTATTTTAATGCTCAGGACCTTAATGGTATTTCTGTTTGCAGCAACTGTATCAACAAAGATTAGGAATGTGTAAAAATGAAACGAAAAATTTTATAAAAATTTGTAAATATATTTTTTCAAGAAAGTTTCAACAAACTAATTTTCTAACTTTTATGAAATACTTTTGAGATCCACTGATCTACGCGCTAATTTTTATATACACGTTAAGAATGGGATGTATACTATATGCTCTATAAAATTTGGCTGCAGCCAGCTGCAGCTGCAAAAGTTATTGCATTTTTTATAGAATAGTTCAATGCCGAGAACGTTCGCACTGATGCAGCCTACGGTAGACGGTAGATGATCGGGTTCCGCTTTTTCATTTGTGAACATGTATAATTTACAGATATAAAATTTACAATAAAGACAATGACAATATATATAAAAAAAATTAATATTAAATAATAACAAGAAAATATTAAATTGCAAAAATTTATAAAAAATTGTCAGTTCTAAGTTATTGATCCTCTACTTCGAGAAGAGCTTTCACTTCATTTTCAAAGATTGAAATTTTCGTTGTGTCTCTGGAAGGGGAACATTACTAAAACGTTAGAAGTTAATAAAACGCAAGAGCTGTTCCCCTTTTGCGGGGAAAACCCATAATTATATCATCAACAAACGTTGCCATGAACTATATATTACTGAGTGTTTTATTGTTTGGGTTATTTTAATACTGTATTTGTTCGGAAGGGGTGATTAACTCTTTAATTACCTTAATCCCTTAGCGAGTAAAGAATGGGCGAAAAATAACTTCCTTTGTAGGGCGTGGTGCATGATTACAAGGATTAAACCACAGTCAAACCTCTGGAGCTTTATGACAGAGTCACTGCTATTAAATTAACATATAAATATATCAATAACGCACAATATATACCTCCTAGGGATAAAGACGTACGGAATCCAGTACACAAAAATTTAATATCCAAAAAAATATTTAAATAATTTAATACCCATAAACTATTTAAACAATGACATACGCGACAAAAAGTAAACAAGGATGGAATATGTCAATCGTTTTCTTCTAGGCAATTGTCAACAAAAAAAGCGGGGCCCGTTGATCGGGAGTCTACCGTAGGTCGCATACGCTCGACATCGAACTATTCCATTAAAAATGCAATAACTTTTGCAGCTGCAGTTGGCTGCAGCCAAATTTTATAGAGCATATAGTATACATCCCATTCTTAACGTGTATATAAAAATTAGCGCGAGGGTCAGTGGAGTTCAAAAGTATTTCATAAAGAAAGACTTTTGCACGCCTAAATTGCCGTTTTTCCCCACTGTGCGTCGCCCAGCCCCGAAACTTGCCTGCTGGACCATCCCTTGCCGCGCTGCACCACTCGTTCGCTGGAACCCCTGCCGTGCCCCGTTGTCTGCGCGCCATACCGGTCCTCCGCCGGCGGACGCAAACCGGCCGCTCCCATGTGTGCTGCTGGAGACAATCTGGCACCTCTAAACCCCTCAAACAGAGACTCCTTGTTACGAAACCTCTGCAATCTGGCGTTGTTCTGCAGGATATTCGAAACATCCTGGTACATACCGGACAGCCCACTTAAAATCTCGTTAACGTTCATGGTAATATCGTCGACCTGAGAGTGATACCACTCGAGGGCCTTACCACGAAGTCGCGACACCAACATCAATTTTGTTACCCTGTTATCCAACCCGTACGCGTCCTGAAGCTGTCGCACCTGCATCTCCCAGTTACGGAATTCGTTACCAGTTCCGTCGAAAAACGCCAGCAGAACACCGTACTCAGCTCCGACGATGCCGGAGAACGTCGCGCCGCTCGCTCTATTTCTAATTCTCGCTGCAGAAGTCGAACTTCACGTTCCCACAATTCCTTTTCCTTCTCCCAGAGGCTTTCGCGTGCAATCGATTGTCCGTCGGCCCTAGGAGAAATCGGCCGCAGGACATTCATCGGCGATGCCTCCACTACACCTGACACACTCCCCGCAACCGCGGCGCTTTCGCTCGCCATCTCCTGCGTCCACGCACCCGCTGGATGAGCCATTAACCTTGCCACAAGTTCAGCCTTCGAACCAACTGTCTTCAATCCTAAGTCTATCAACCTGTCTTTCAACACCGTTGCTTTGAAATTGTTCAAATCTGACGAACTCATCAGAACATCCCTGTCAGTTTCACGATCGCGACACAGCTTCACAGTCACCAGTTTCTCAACAGCTCTTTGCTCACGACACTTTAGAATGCAATTCTGAAAACAGCTTTTCACTCAACTCAACTCACTGACATATATAATTCGCACAATCACAATCCCGAAAATCCTAACGAATCGAAATCACAATCCCGGACGAGCCCCCAAGTTTGTAGGATTATTTTTCAGGGGAAATTGTGACTGCCTTTACTTTCTTGTAAAATTACTTTATTACTCAATAACTGTTAATTGTTCTATCCCACAACACAATATATCCTATCTCAGCAATGCTCTCGCTACAACTCTCGCTCGACTCCGCTTCAACTCTGTCCCACGCACGCATCATCCACTGCATATATTCTTTCACGCATTATCCCTCTCATTCTATTCATCATTCGTTCTCACTCATTAAGACTGACACCGACACACACACTCTTACCACGTGTCACAGTTCGACCACGGGTCACCATGCATCCTAGACTCCACGTGCATTCCCAGGAACCATCCACTCTATCCTCGAGATAAACATTCACTCGATCCGTATTTGAAGTTTCGACTAACACTCTTCATTCACACTTCGCGCAACACTCGATACTTCCTTCACGCGACTTATACAAAGCCCTCGCATACCATTTCTACGAATTCTTGCATTCCACAGTAGCGACCACTAAGATATCCTCTAAGAAAGTGACCGGAGAACTCAGATCCGGGAGGGTCAAGACCGGGCTAGTAGCTTGCAGAGCGAGGATCCTCCTTGACATCACCAGATGTTTCAGGCGCCACCACCTCGGCCATGTGGGAGCGGAATGCAAGACCCTGGAGCAGGGGTGATCTCCGTGCAGGAAGTGCGGATTGGGCCACAGCATGGACACCTGCTCCAACTCCCCGAAGTGCATACTATGTACCAGGGTAGGCCTAGACGATACCAGTATTAGGCACGTCGCAGGGGTACTCAACTGCCCCACGTACAAGAAGAAAATTTTAGGTCGGACCGAATCCGGATTATACAGATCAACCTTAACAGGTCTAGGGTCACGCAGGACCTGCTGTTGCAGTCGAGCATGGAGTACGGAGCAGCCATAGTGTGCGTATCAGAGCCGTACCGCATCCCAGGTGGATGGTGGTTAAACACCGGGGAAGTTGCGACGATATACATTCCACCAGTGCCATCCAGAAACGCAGTGAGGTCATTGCAGGCGACGGGTTTGTGTTGGTGCGGTCTTATGACTGGTTGGTGGGCAGTTGCTACTACTCTCCTAATGTCAGCCTGGAGGACTTCCAGAACTTCGTCGTGACAGGACTAGCGCAGGGGATTGACTACACGGCGTCTGACCATTTCTACCTGTTCCACCCAACGGATTCGTCTGGAGGAAACGCATCGAAATGGACCTACTCCCTTCGGGGCCTGGACCAGGAGAATGTTATGGAGGCCAGAGGACGCCTGATATGGAACACTCAGGGTGCGCCCCATCTATCCCAGGACTATACGGCCATGGCCAAGGGAATCTGCGAAGGTATTCTGTACCACGTTAGAGAAGGACCCGTGGGACCAGGCACCCGGATGTTGAAGGTGGGATCGACTGCGGCATCGGTCTCAGACGAAATCAAGATCAAGAACATCGGCTCCCTGTTCGTTGTGACCTCCCATCGGGGCCCCGGTGAGACGGCCCCACTGGAGATAACCACGGAAACCCCGGCCTCTACTCCGACAATCACAACGGGCGAGGTACGGGCTATAGCCGGCAAGATGAAGATCAAGAAAGCAGTGGGGGTGGCCAAGGTGCCGGCAGCCATCTTAAAGACCCTGGCTACCGGCGCGCCAGAAGATATGGCCAGAGTGTTCACGGCGACGCTGCAGTGCGGAAAGATCCCGCCGCAATGAAAAATGGCGCAGCTTGTGTACCTGAATAAACCAGGCAAACCTGGCTTCCTCCCCAGCGATTATACTGTTCAACACGGATCTGATTTTGTAACCTTCAATAGGTATTTCTTGTAGACTTTAATGTGTTGAATACGAATGTGCAATCCGCCAATCTGCATTTTGGAACAAATTAATTAGAAAAATGGCAAATTTTCAACTTTGGAAGTGTTTTGTACTTTTGCGGTAATAGTTAATCAGTTGCGATTGGTGTCAGATGATTCTGTGAAGTTTCACGAATAAAATGATATAATTAGTAATTAAATTATAAACATTTAAATCTGTTTAAGTAACTCGGAAACCACGTATTTTTCCAACAAATTTTTCATGCAGTTTAGTAAACACAATAATAATACAAGTTTGAATTAAACTTTTTTCAGATATCTCTCAGCATTCCTGAGATATCTCACGAAAAAGAGAATCCTCGATTTTTTTCATAGGCTGATTTCACCCATCAAAACCGAATTATGGCACAATCGGAAAATTGGTTTGTATTACGGATGACATACTGTACTTGTATGGAAAGTTTCATTATTTTCTGAATCTTCGGGTTGCCTAACCTTCCTTCCTTGTCAGGTCGGATTATGGGATCGGATCGGATCTCAAGTAGATGTGATAAAAATGAACAATAACGACAGTCAGAATTTTGAACACTACTTTTAGAGATTTTACTGTTTTATTTGCCCTAGCTTGATTGCGGAAATAATGAACATAGCTGGGATCGAAGATAACGTAAAGAACGATGTCCTTAAGAGTATAATAGTTAATCAAAATTTAGAGTACGAATGGCAGGAAAAGGTATGGTAAATGGTCAGCGAGTGTTACGTGAAGCCGCGTTTTCGGTAAAAATTCGATTTAGCAAACGGTTAGCAATTGTTTAGGTTTAAAATGAGCAAAGTGCGTTTTCCTGCTTACGGAAATAGTCTATCTAGGCCACGGAGAAGAAACTGGCGGCTCGTGAGCCATTTGTGACTCCTTCCCCTATCTAGGTCTTCCACCTCCAGCGAACTGGTGGCTCGCAAATCACACACGTCTTGCCCCTGTGCCACAGCAAGGGTTTGGCTTTGCAAAGGAGTTGGGCGGTTTTTACTACTAGTGGGGTGACTCTAGGGAGACAAAAACTTCGTTGTCCCTGATCTAGACTATCGTATAGATTCGTAAGTGATTAGGTTGAGCGCAGAAAGTCTAAAGGCTGTTTACGATTATCTTATCCCCAGAAATCACTGCGAACTACAAAGATTTGTGGGCTTAATTATCTATTTTATGCGGACTGCCGATGAAAACAGTGCTGGTGAAATGAGTTGTCGACAATCCTAGGGTCCATCACGTATATCGGCCAATGCGTACCGGGTCGAAGACATATTCAAATGTCCGGGCAAGAATTCAGTATCGTTTTACTGCGTTCACGTTGGCCACTGTGGTCCGTTGGAACGAACAAATCAGCGTCATAAATATGCCTTTTTTAGTTCCGCTCCGACAGTCGAACAGTTAAGACGTGTTTATAAACCATACTGTGATCTCGTCGTAACAGAAAGTACACATACCCATGGATAACATACACACATAAACTCAGTAAAAATATTAAATAGTTAAATAGTTATGTACACCTCAAAAAACACAGTACTCACGTCACAAGAGACCAACATACTCACACAAAATTCAACCGCTTATAAACATACCCTGAGAGCCGTGGTGGCTCAGTCGGTTGGCGGCTGGACTCGTAATCAAACGGTCTTCGGTTCGAGTCCTGCCGCTCAGCCGATTTCAACCGGCACCATGGTGCATGTTACATCTGCTTTACACCGCGTGGTTCTGGTGGTTCGGATTCCACCTAAAAATGTAGGTCCAACTTAGGTATAGGTTTTTAAACACCATGTTTCAACCTTCAAAAGATCACTGTTCCATAATATCACCGTAGTCGCTAATGACCTCTGCAGTCGATGCGACTTTAAACAGTCGAATAAAAAAAAACAACATACCCAACATAACACGCAGTCTACGCACACCAGAACCTCTCTACCATCCGTTACCACTGTTACCAGCCGGGCTGTGTGGCAGCACGAGGGGTGGCGAGGGTTACATTACCCAGGAATATGGTTATCAGTTTGTTAGTTACGTGCGCGGACGAACCTGATGCGAAATCAGGGAGCCGCAGGAGGGTGAAACGTCATGGACGAACCCGTTGCGAAATTGGGGAGCCACTAGGAAGAAGTGTGTAGACGAACCTGGCGCGAAGCCGGGGTGCTGTTCTCGGTCGCTGTGTCAATCCGTTGATTTACGACCACGACCGAGCGCGATTAATAGTCGCGTGCTTGAGAGGGAGCTCAACAAGCGCTGTCATTGGCCAGTGTTTTTGGTTAATAACTCAAAAAAGTAGGCTTGGCCTTATATGTATCTCGTCTATGCTACTACTTAGAAAACAATTAATGACATCAGATTATGTGTTCCTCGAAATCAAGCAAGATTCATGTGATGCATTTTCTACTATCCTCCAACGGAAGCGAATTATTCGGGTGTTTTGTTTTAAATGATGCAGTCTGTACATTCAGTGAGCCAAAAAAGTGTTCATACAGTGCATTAGTTTCACTTTCAACTTTATTATTTTGGTGTTAAGACAATTATTTCTAAAACGTGGTCGTAACCTACGCAGTGGCACTGCGACCGAGCGCGTTTGAGAGCCATTCGTTTGAGTAAGCGGTCTACGGGTGCCCTAAATAGCCAGTACTTGTCGTTAGTAATTAAAAAACGAAGCTTCAACTAACATTTTGGTAACAGAAAAAGCTTTTCAGAATCACCCCAGCAACCACCCATTTCTTGATTCAAACCGTTCCACGCGAAACCTTGCAGATTGCCAATGCAACTGATTTTCAAAACGTAAGAACTTTGCGCGAGACTTTATCCCCGCTCACCTCTCACTTCTCAATAATGTCAATAACTTTGAATTTCCGGTCATCGAAGTAGCGACACATAATATTACTTCGGTAGTAAATATGATGATGGAGTTTACCTTCCCATTTGTTATGCTTAATTTGAAATCCAAGTTTTCACGAGACATCCAAAACCTCCATAATCGATAACTGTATTCCGAGCCAGGTATCTTTATCTGTAACAAATAACGTTATCGCGTGCAAACAACAAACTCATTAAAATCGAAAATTGAATGGTTATTCACACAAAGAGAAATAGTGAATTTTGAAATATAAATGTCAAACAAATAACACTTCCATTAATTCGTTAACCCCTTCGTACCCATGGACGAGACACTTACGAATAAAAATTAGCCGATTAACACTTTTCACGAGATATCACATTTTTTTCGATAGATTGGATTATGTTTAATTGTTACTTAACTTAATTGTTTTATCATTTAACATCCGGTTCTTTAAATAACTGAAGGACATCATTCGGATATTGTTTTAATCTTCTTAATTTTGTTACGAGCCGGGGCTGTGAGAACTGTTGAGAATGTTTTAGGTGCGCGGATGAACCTGATGCAAAACCAGGAAGACGCTGAAATATTTGTAAGCAAGGTCGAACCCAATGCGAAATCGGGAAGCCTCAATAGTGCCTCAATAGTGTCAAACGCAGACGAACTTGATGCCTAATCAGGGAGCCACTAGGAAGAAGTGCGTAGACGAATCCGGCGCGAAGCCACGGAGCTGCTGGGTAGTTGGAATATTCGCACACGAACTCGACGCGAAGTCGGGGAGCTGTTCGGAGGTTGGTAGACGTGCAGCCGAACCTGATGCGAAATCAGGGAGCCAGTGCGTTGGAGTAGCTTCCTTGTTTGGATAAGACGTGCGAATGAACCTGATGCGAAATCAGGGAGTCGCGGGAAGTTTTAGTTTGCCTCGTAACTCTAAATTAAAGTCTGATACAACTCGAGCGGTTAAGTTGTATCAATGAGAACATTGCTACTATTATAAGAATTACGGGGTAAAGATGGGTTCTAACGAATCTACTAGATTTAATGGTGAACACTATATATACACGGTGTTCCGTAACTATAGGGCTTCCCGGAAATGGGGGGTAGCTGGGGCAACTCTGAACAACTTTTTCCATGACCAAAATATTATTTGAAACTTCGTTTTTGAGTGATTAACGACAAACATTGGCCAATGACAGCGCACGTATAGCGCGCGCTCAGCAACAACTGCGCGCGGTCGTGCACGGGTGCATTGTGGGGCAACGTACGGCAAATATTACATCGTCTTAAATTAAGAATAATGTGTAATTATTCGTTATTCATGAATACCAATTTAATTAATAAGCCGTTTAATAATGTTCCATACTTTTATTCGTTTTCCGAACCGTATAAAGTATGTTTCGGATTGGATCGTTGGACGCTGGATATCGCTAGGCGCTGAGCGTGAAGATGGTGCAGGACGAGCAAAAGAATGGCAAAGTTGTAATTCAGTTTAAACTTGTATTTGGCACTCAAGTGCAACACAAACGAAATATAACTCAGTGCAACAAAGAGCCGAAGTTCGGCGAGCAGAGAGAGTAAATCTTGTGCGAGAGTTAACAGGTGTTAACTCTAGAGCGGTTTTCGGAATTCTGACGACCCAGAGCGAGAGTTTTCGCGTCGAGGCTTCACGCAGGTGTTTCCTCCCCCCGTTTGCTTGTAGATAATGCCCGATTGGTCGGAAAGCAGCACGGGGCATCAATCGGAGCCCTTATTGGGCCATGTTGTCGTCAGACGGCAGCGAGTAAAAAAAAACTGTTTTTGACTACTGTTGCCCGTTCCGGCTGCCGCGGCCGCCGCCGACGCCGACCGTTTGAATTTCAAACGAAGTGTTTTATAACTTATGAAAAAAATGTTTGGATAGTTAATGTTAGAAAAAGATAGTTAAATAAACTTACCCTTTCATTCGCGAAGTAACCTGCTCCGACGGAAGTAGGTCCTTGGCAGTTGGTCATTGTAACGGTCCTGACCACGTGCCACGGTCCCACTTCCGACGAAGCAGGTAAATTCGTGGACGAAAGGGCAAGTTTATTTAACTACCTTTTTCTAACATTAAGTATCTACACATCTTTCTCACAATTAACAAAACACTTTATTCGTTTCGTATAACGAATAAAAGTATGGGCCGGTTATTAAACGACTTGTTAATTAAATTGTTATTCACGAATAACGAATAATTACACATTATTCTTAATTTAAAACGATGTAATATTTACCGTACGTTGTCCTCGATGCCCCCGATCACAACCGCGCGCGATACGCGCGCTCTCATTGGCCAGTGTTCTTCGTTAATAACTCAAAAACGAAGCTTCAAACAATATTTTAGTCACGGAAAAAGTTGTTCGGGGTCGCCCCAGCAACACCTCGTTTCCAGGAAGTCCCATAATTAAGGAACACCCTGTATATTGGGAACTAGTTGTAATACAAATGCAAGTGTCGCGGTGTGGGAATATATGTAGGATCGGGCGCCTCCATCAAAGAACAACGTTAAAAGGAACAAACGATTAACGAATATCGGGAAGTGGCCGTGGCGTAAATGGACTGATCAGTGCCTAGTAATACGAAGGTCTCGGGTTCGATTCCCGAAGCCTGCCCTTCCTTTTTATTCGGTTCCTACATATATGTGTATCTGGGTTCGGATTCCTGCTGCCAGGGGTCGGGCACCGAGTCAGAGACACCTCGGGCCCTCCACGATATGCTTTGCCGTCTCGATGACGGTATTTGTTTAGACAAGGACGCTCAATCCTTGGCACGTGGCTTCACAGCCAGTGGATCGAGGATCAGTCTTACGACGAAGCGTCCGAGTGTAACATCTAATAAAATATATAACTTAAAAGTACTGTGGATTTTGTGTTCGGCTTTGCCACATCCTGAGCCCTTCCCCCACACGAAGAAACTATATTATATCTGATATATTATGCTTGCAGGGTGTTGACGAACTGCTGATGCGGAGTCTGAGAACGGCTACAAGGGTATGCAGAAAGAACTTCTACCGATCTCATGGATTCTAACAGGTTACCTTATTATTCGAAAGGTGTCCGAAGCCCAATCGGACTGAATGCAATACGAGCGTGACATGATGTGACTCTACGCGTAACTGTGTAGCTCTAAACCGAAGATGATTGAAACCAAAGGGTTTATATAGTCCCCAAAATGCATGGGGGGTCATTAGAAGTTTCCATTAAAGGTAAACACCTCGGAGTCTTCGTCGGGTCGCGCCTGCACATAATCGGTCACTATGCAGCTAGTCGATTATTTATATACGATGGCGACAGGAATCTTTGGGCGTCTTCCCTTGCTACACTCGGACGACGCGTGTAAGAGCGGCGTATGAGAAATATACTCTATACGTAACAATGCTAAGTGACGAGATATCTTGTCCCTGGATACGAAGGGGTTAAATAAATTGTATGAAATGTTTGAATTGCTGAAACAAATGAAAGTTAATATTTTTTTGAGCACTTACCTTAGTTGCAGATCCAGTAATATTCTTAAAATGATGCACAGCTTTCAAAAGGGCAGCTCGCATTTCACCATTTACTTTACTTGCCCTTACATCGCCTGAACTTTCTTGGTAAAAAATGTTAAGATCTTCTAACTTTACTACTGCATCAATATTCAGTAAAGATACTTTTTCGCCTATAAAGGCTTTCAGAAGTGGTACTAAATCTTCTGCTTTCTTACAGATTGGACCTGCTTGAGCCATTGAATTGGGAAACTCCTCTTGCCGAAGGCCAATACCTTTCAGTGAGGTCAAACCTAAAATTTTCAACTGATGTTAAACCACATTGATACTATTTTGTTGTGCAGAATTGCGGCATATTGTTATTGGGCAACGTAGTTCTTTTACCTTTGTCGTTAAAGCGAGCGCTTTTATAACGTGAGTCTGCACAAGTTGCGGTAATTTTTCATACGTTAATTGTACGTTCTTTTCTGATGTAATTATAATCGTTATATTTGTAACAATTTGTATAATAAATAATATTTAAAAAATATTATAGTTCTATTTAAAAAACACAAAGGTTAACATTCACATTTCCGAAAAAAATACAGGAAACAAAATTCTGACTGGCAGAAGTTATGCAAACTTAAATGCAGTTAAACTTTTATGTAACACAATTTTTTGTAACAATTCAAGAAAGCCCTGAAAAGTGGCGACAGTTACGCAGGACATCCGTTGTATACTTCTAGCTTGCCATTCAAGTGCGAGTAAATTAGACTCAAGTTCCGCCCCGAACATCGTACTGTATAAATGGGTTTACATCACATCTAACGTAGTGCTATGTCTTGTTCTGCGTGAAGTGTGAAAGTTACATATCTAATGAATCTCAGGTAGCTATTTGAAATAGGGGGTTCTACTCCGATTTTCATGATTGTTGAATATGTTGGAGAAATCAACATTTTGACCCACTGTTATATGCTATGCATATAACCGCCGGGCGGCTTTAATTTCCGAGATATTTGAAAAAAACTATTGCTCCCACTTTTCGGTTATAAGATCAGTATTAAGACTTATAAATTCTTGTGTTTTATTCACTGTTAACTGTTATGACACGTGTATCTATTCTTTCAATACAGTTTTCCAACCTACTTTCAATTAAAACATCTTAGTGTTAAGTAAGTTTTAAGTGCTATAAGATGATTAGAAAATGGAATATAATAAGCAACATTTGTGACACAATCTTATTTTATGATCGCAAAGGTAAAAATGCATCCCAGACACAAAAAACTATTTGCACTGTTAGTTATATAGAGAAAATGTTATTGGGCAAAGTACCGTTCACAAATGATTTTGTCAATTTAAAGCCGGTAATTACTCAGTTAAAGAAGCACGTCGTTCTGGTAGGCATTCCGCAATTGACGACTGGGAAATAAGGGTTTTAGTTGAAAATAATCTACAAAATACCACAAGAGAGAGAGCGCACATTTATTACTTGAGAAATGCTAGAGCCCAGTGGTTCTTACCCTTTTGAAGTGATTGGCACCCCCCTGAATTTAAAAATAAGTTCTCGCACCCACTTGTAAATGTGTTTCTATATTTTTATTTAGAAAATTACAAGATAATTTATTTATTGAAAAATAAACACATACATTTACATATACATACTAAATAATGTATAATTTTTTAATGGCTACGTTGTTGTTTATTTATAATAATTCCGCAGAGCGTAGAGCCATCGTACTTCAGTGCGATAAAGAACCACAGTGTGAACACTACCGATTTCTTCGCACAATGCACAGAAGATAAGATGATTAACAGCTCCTCCTCGGATATGCTTAACAACATTTACTGCCGTAGTTAGATGTTGTTTTAAATTTTCATGCAAAACTTTCGATGCAAGTGTATGGTGATGTAATATGCAATGAGTTATTGCCAGGGGTGTGCGGGTTCTCGACATTTCGGGTTCGGGCCGGATCGAGAAAATTCTGGCGAGATCGGGTGAGTTCTCGGAAATGTGATACTCTTCGAAATCTCGGAAGTATCCGACTGCATACGAACGTTTCGCATTCCGAACGTATCGAGGCCCCGAAAGGCGTATCGAGAAATAGAGATACCGAAAATGACAATGCGATGCAATGTATGGGGAACCCACTAGTGCTTACATATTATTATGAACATACAGGCATATACAGGGTTCTCTTAACTCGTGAAGTATCCGGAAATAGCGTATATCTAAGGTGATTTTGAACAACTTTTTCCTTGACCAAAATATTGTTTGAAGCTTCGTTTTGGAGCTATTAACGAAAAACACTAGCCAATCAGAGCCCCCGTATAGCGCGCGCTTAGACGTTTACCACTTAACTGCGCTCTGTCTCCAAAGTTAGTGGAAATGTGTCGGCCGATATTGTTGTGCAAACGGTAATGCCGCGTCGTAGGACACGGGCAGTTGTAAATAAACAAACTCCGGAGACAACGAAGTTTTTCCCCTCCAAGGGCCACAAAGTCCACACAACCAAAAGAACGCGTCCGGCTACAGTAACGAACATATGTCTGTGCGCGTGCGTATGGAACCGAACGCTTGGCAAATCGATCAGATTTATATCGACCGTAGAGACGATCGAATGCATAGTAAAAAAATCTTGATTCGGGCGTGACACCAACTTTTCACTTTTCACAAACTTTGACAATTTACGTAGGAAATGACTGGACGAGACAGGAAAGAAAGATGCAAAAGAAAATTACCGGGAGAACAAAAACAGAAAGGTAGGAATGAAACACAGTAATGGTGGGGTACGGGAAAATGACGATAGGAGGGGGAGAGGATCGACTGGAAAGAAGGCAGGGGAAAGAAAAAAGGAAATTTTTAAACAACAAAGCGGCGACCAAGGAGGCAGGTGAGGAAGGAGAGGTGAAATAAGTATCGAAGTGTAAAATGATAATTTGGAATGTGGCGGACATAGAAAACAAAGATAGGGAGTTCAGGCAGTATTTACAGCAATTCGACGTGGTGTGACTGATGGAAACTTGGGTGGGAGAGAAGAATTGGATATACTGGAAGGAAAGGTTGCCGTCAGCATGGATCTGGAAATGTCAAGGGGCGGACAGAGGGGGGAAAGGGGAGGCGAAGGGATTATAACGGGAATAAGAAGAGAGATGACCAAGGGAGAAGATGAAAGGATAGGGCAGAAAGAGGGAATAGTAAAAAGACAAATAAGTAGAAAAGGAGATAAGGGAGTAGTGGTGGTGGTGTACAACAGAGAGGGTAAGGCAGAGAAATTGAGAAAGTTAGGCGAAGTAGTAGGAGAGATAGAAGAAGGGATGTTATTAATAGCGGGAGATTTTAACGCCAGAGTGGAGGAGGAGGGAACACGAGGCTGGGGGTATGGAGAGAGGGGAGTGATAACAAGGGAGACGAAGGACAAGGAGAAAAATAGAGAAGGAGAAATGTTAATGAGGCTGACAGAGGAAAGAGGATAGACGCTGCTCAATGGGAACAAAGAAGGAGATGAGACGGGAGAATGGACATTCTTCAGAGGAAGGGTGAGAACGGTAATAGACTATGGAATTGTAAACGAAGAGGCACGGGATAGAGTGAAGGAATTTAGGATTGGGGACAGGATAGATTCTGATCACCAACCGCTAATAGTAACAATGAAAGAGACAGTGGAAAGAGGGCTGAAGGAGCAGAAAGGATAAGAGAGAGAAAGGTACAGCTCTGGAGCAAGGAGGATATAGAAAGATACAGGGATGGAGTAGAAGGATTGGAATTGAGGTAGGTAGGAGTGAGAGGGGATGGAAAGAACTAAAAGAAGGTATAAGAGGGGCGGTGGTGAGAAAGTGACTGCAGATGAGAGGGAAAAAAGAGGTAGGAGAAAGAACATGGTGGGATAAAGAGTGTAGAGACAAATGATAATGAAAGCAGCAGAGGAGGTAGAGAGTTATAAAAGCAGAAGAACGAATTACAAAAGATTCTGCAAGGAAAAGGAGAAGGAGCAGAGGGAACAGGAGGAGATAGAATTTTCCCTATTTTCCGATTATGCCATAATTCGGGTTTAAGAGGTGAAATCAGCCCTTGAGAGAATTCGAGGATTTTCTTTTTCGTGAAATAACTCAGGAACACTGAGAGATATCTGGAAAACCACCTCTTAAAACCGAATTATGGCATAATCGGAAAATAGGGTTGTATTACGGATGACATACTGTACTTGTATGCAAAGTTTCATCATTTTCTGAATCTTCCGATTGCCGAACCTTTCTTGTTAGGCTGCGAGGCGCGTAGGCAATTGGCAGATCGCTTCCTATCTCTAACTGGCTAAGTACGGTTCCAATAGCATATTCGCATGCATCTTTTGTAACGATGAATGGTTATCGAAATCTGGATATTGTAGAATAGGTTGCTGACACTATGCGTTACGTAATTTTTTGAAACTTTCATCTTATTCTTCAGTCCACTTGAATTTGATGCCTTTCCTTACCAAGTTAATTGGTGGCTTTGCTTTGGAAGTGAAAGTAGGTACAAATCTTAGGTACAAATCTTCAGTAATAATTCTTAGGACTACAAGTCCTTGAAACAAGTTTTTGAATTTCTTTTTGATGTACGGGCGGATAACGATATTGTCTCGTATTAAAAGGAATATCATTATTAGTGTGAATAGAATGATAAAAGTCACGAGCCTTCCCGAGTTTGTCTCCTGGCAGGAAAAATCGTTCAGGAAATTCTTCTACTAAATCAGCAACGAAATTCCGTTTCTCTTTGTTCAAATGATTTAAATTAAGAGTTTTTAAAATTCCCTGAATCCTGTCTTTCCTAATCTAGAAGTTCGACGGGTGTTCCATTTCTAGGTAAGAATCTTCATCGGATGAACTCACCATATCATAGGGTTTCAAAATTTGAGGCTCTATCTCTACATCGATTGCTTCTTCGCTGGTATTTATCGCCATAACGCGACATTTTCCGCAATTGTTTGTGACAACTGCTCCCCTATGTAAAGTTGCTCATGGGTTTTGATACGCGGTAAATATCCTTCTTTCATTTTCACGTTTGCTACTTTTACGGCAATCTGCTGCGAAGTTCTAGGCTATTTGGTAACTGTCTTCTGTTCTTTTGTTTCAGACAAATCTTGATAATTCAAAACACGTAAAGGTCGGATCGGTTCATTTCTTAATGTTAAGGTTCCATGGTAGTAAGATATATCAGCTTCTTCCTGTTTTAAAAACGGGCTTCCGATAAGTCTATCTGCGTCCAACGCAAGATTTTTGACCAGATATAAAAATGCTGGAGATCCATGAATATGAAGAAATGTAGTTCCAAGGGTGTAAATCGGTGTCGTAATGAGTCCAGTTAGTTCAATTTCTTCCCTACAAATTATTTCTGTGTTTCCTCCGAGAACGTCGATGACCACCAGATTAACGGCTGCTCCACCATCAATTAAGAATTCTCCCGTTCCTGATTCCAATTCCGGAACCTTGATCTTGATTCTTGGTGCAGGTGCTTCCTTGATGAGTCTTCTTTCTTCTCGTCGCTGAATCGGAGTTTCCTTCGGCGATCTTCCTCGTTTCCGCTCATCGTGTCGCCTGTACGTTGAGCGCGATTGAAGTTTGAAGACTTGCTTGATTTTACGGACGAATCTCGCGAGTCCTGGTGATAACGCCAATTACGCGAATGTGTCGGATATGACTTCGTCATATCCGTTCATACCACAATGCCAACACTACAAACTTCGCTTGCGATTTCTATCAGAATTTTTATGATTAGAAGGGGATCTCGAGGGGTTTCTTTGATGCAGGGTCCAGGCCGTCGTGCGTCCCTGCCTCTCTAGTTCATCTTCAAATTCGGATGTTCTCGCCCCCTGAACCGATCATATCTATTCGGAGATAGTGGGTACGACACTTTGCGATCGTGGTTTCGATAATCTTGAATATAGCGGTCTCGGGGAGACCATCTAGAAGGTGATTCACTGGGTGGCGCCTGTCGCCGATTTCTTAATTTTCTATCGAAAGTAATTTCGCGATTTCAACTTGAAAATGTGACAAATTTCTTCCCGGCGCGAATCCCTTTTACAAGTGCTTAATTAACGCCTTAACAGAATCGAGTTTATGCTCTATCGTGCATATCCGTGCTGGACCGATAAGTTTAGTTAAAACAATTGCAAGATACTCCGTTTCCGTACACCCAGGAATCAAAGTTAACCCGTGCAAAGTGCGTCAACGATGGCTTTTCTCCGTAAAAGGTTGGAATGGACGATGTAATATTCTGTATACACGTCCATTGCGTTAAGAGTGTCATTGAATTGGCAATTGAAACTGTCCTGTTTAGCATCTCATAAGAAGAGACGCACACGCACACACACCGTCTCCAAATTTAGAGGATATCGGCGCAGATGCCGATCACACAGGGCAGCATCGGCCCTTGCGTGGACTCCGTCGCAGCGCGAGCGTTGGCACTACAATGTTATTACATTAAAGAACATGTGTGCGTGTGGATGCGAGTGCGAACGTTCAAGCTGCCAGAGCCATGCTGCTAACCGAACGAGCAACGTGAATAGTACAAACGCAGAATATTACAAAATGTTCAAACATAGGAACAATAAATTGTTTTTAAGTTATCGTGCAAGGATACTAAGCCGGCCGTAACATCAGCTGTTGAGCGTTGCCTAGGTCAGGATTCACACAATGTTAAGCAGGTTAATTCGTGAACGAATGGGTAAGTTTAACTAGCTTTTCCTAACATTAGTTATGTGAATCGTTTTTCTTTAAACATAATTTATCCACCTGAAAACGTACTGATTAAAAAAAGTATTTTTTTCGTAAGTAATAAAACACTTCATTCCTTTCGGATAATGAATAAACGTATCGAACACGGTTATTACACGATTTATTAGTGTATTTATTATTCATGAATAATGAATAATTCCACATTATTCTTAATTAAGACGAAGTGTGGGGGCACTTCCCACATACACCGCTAGGGGACAAGCACGATGAGCACGACGATCCGGCTCCCGAAGGTGGTTGTATAGGTCCGCGGGACTATATATATAACCTCCGACCATTCCCTACTATCCCTGCGTCTAAGGCAGGGCCTGCTAGTACGCCTTACTGATGAGTCCGCTTGCAGGCCTAGGACGAAACGCAATTTCTCCCCCTTCCTCTTTCTTTTCCCGTCGTACCTCCTCCCACCACCTGTACGACGGTCCGTCGACTACCGCAACCCTCCTCAGAAGTAACATTTGCCGCGTGCTTTCATCGGTACCCTCGATGCCCCCATCACGACCTACCGCAAGTGATCGGTCCGCACCTGAGCGCGCGTTGGCCGATGCCCGACGGGCGCTCTCATTGGCCAGTGTTTTTCGTTAATAACTCAAAAACGAAACTATATATAACATTATTATCAAGGAAAAAGTTGCTTATATACATCCCAGCTACACGTCAATCCTCGATGTTCCCTGAGTCTCGGGTCACCCTGTATTTATAATATTCCCAATTACGGGAATATTCACGTCATCTTACGCTCGTACAGAGTCGATTACATTCGGTGAGATCGGGCTCGGGGCACCGGTCAGGAACACAAGTTAATCCGATAGAATCCGCAAGTTCGGACCCCGCATCGCCAGTGCGTCAATATCGTGCAGCTTTAGGTAATACTGCACACACTATATAAATACCGCGAAACTTACATTTGTACAAGCAACTGATATATCTGATATTGAAACTAACAAGTTTCTTGGGTAATATCAACATCGCCGGTCTAGGCAATTGCCCACAGCCCTGGCTCGTAACAAACTAGAGAAAATTAATCCATTGTAAATGTTCACCTACGAGTAATAGAACGTGTTTTAAAAACCAAAATTTACGGTAGTTCTAAATTAGTAGTAACCCACCGCTATCACCAGTTTTGTTACAATCCAGGGCTATGGGCAATGCCTAGACCGGCAAGATTGATGTTACCCAAGGAACATGTTAGTTTGTCTCGATACTTTAAATTAACATTCAATCCAACTTGAGCGGTTAAGTTGTATCTGTGGGAACGTTACTACCGATATAAAGGATTACGGAGTAAAGATAGGTTTGACGAATATACTCGATTTAATGGTGAACTATTTATATACATATTGATATCAGTTGTTTGACCAAACGAATTGTCGCGGTATTTATATAGTGTGTGGATTATTACCTAAAGCTGCACGGTGTTGACACACTGGCGATGCGACGTCTGAGAATGGTTACAATAGTGTACCGAAAGAACTTCAACCGAACTTGCGGATTCTAACGGGTTTATATAGTCCCGTTAGAATTAATTAAAGGGTTTATATAGTCCTAAAATGCATGGAGAGGCGTATTTGGGGTTTCCATATAAGATAAGATCACGGAGGGCTCGTCGGGTCACGCATACACTTAATCGATCACGATGCAGCTAATCAATATCAAAACCCCTTATTGTCCGTATACGATAGTGACAGAAATCATTGGACGACTTCCCTTTTACGCAAGCTTGAGCGGTACGTGCGCTCAGGACCCCTTTATCTGTTTATGATAACCGAAAGAATTTTAGGATGTATTCCCATCATAGACGCGAGCTCGAAAAACTAATTGAGAGCGACGCGTCGCTAAGTCGCGACATATGGAATGTTCTTGAAACGTAACAAAGTTTACAAAAACGAAGTAAGTTAAAACTGTATATAGCTCATCGTTTAAACTTTTTCAAATCGTTTCCTTCCAACAGCCTTTTGCTCCCATAATTTTCAGAATTGGAATTGTTCCGAACCATATGTTTGGCGCCTAAGTCACGCCACTCCACGCGACCAATTACCGACCTAGCTAAGCCCACACAATACACATCCACCTTCCATTACCAGCCACTACACGGCGTGAGAGTCAGGGGAATGTGTGGCGACTCGCTTACGCGCCACTGACGGTGGAGTCGCGGATTTATCTCACCGTGATTCCCGCCAGGGGAATGCATATTTCCACCGCACTCGACACTTTGGCGCTGCTCTCGCCCAATGAAGTCAGGGAAACGTCCTGCGCTCTCGTAATGATTGACTGGACGCTCTCGGCTAATCAAAGGCTGCAGAATCGGCGGGGAAGGAGAAAGGACGCTTACTGTGTTTGAAAGCGTCGCTTGCGAAGCCATTTCTTGGGAAAGCGACCTATTGACTAGAACTAAGATCTGTTATTGTTTTATACGTTATTTTTCTCACTGTACACTTTTGTTCTTAATTACTAATATAGTCTATTCGTTTTTTCACGCTTTTAATATTTATATGTAAGGTTATTTTCTTTCGGAGTTCCCCACAAATGGATCAAAAAAGGATCGGAGAAAAGAAACGCAAAAGCCACGCATATACTTCTAGTTTTTTTTGTTAGCTTGTCATTCGTGTATTACTATATAGTCAGCAAATATAGTATAAAACATATCCACCTTGTCCAGAATACATTGTATCCGAACACGTCTATGTACAACAAGAGATGAGCAGGCGATCAGCGGTCCCACGAAACACCGCGCCAATGCCAGATCTACCACTAGTAGATGGTAGATCTAACTGACCAGTTACAGGCCACCCTGTATATTTTCACTAATATAAAAAGGTCGTACGCGTAAGAGTTGACTCGGTGTAAGGGGACACAAAAAAAGTATGGGGGCGACTGGTCCGAGTATGTCCACTCAAGGGAGCAAGGTCCGAGCCAGGCAGGCTGTTCGCTTATGTTTTCTTAAAGCCATTGTAAATATTTCAAATATTATGTATCACAATAGCAAACTATTGCGGGAGTCCGCAAAATGTATTCTAAATTTATAACCACTAGTATACTTTAGTACAGTGCGTACAGTAAATCCAGAATTAAATGAAAAATGTGGTGTGGGGAACACACATGTTTCGGATCCCACTAAACGAACTACAAAACTCGACCATCTCGTCGAAACGAGCATACGGGTTCACATATACAGTATATCATTGTTACAAGCCGAGGGCAAAGAGGCACGGCTGCAAACCCGAGGATCGGTTGTTTTATAGAGTTTTGTTCATCACGCACGAACCAGTGCCTATTTCATCACCGGGAGCCACGGGAAGGTAATCGTGGACGAACCAGTGCCTATTTCATCATCGGGTGCCACACGATTTTTAGGTATAGTAGTTGCTCGAAAAGGACCAAAACCCGATCTCGCTGGACATCAATATGACTAGCTGGTACCGACATGGTACGAAGCTAGTGGATTCCATACTGCGCCATGCTCGTGGTTTTCTTGCACTTTTTATACTCGAAAATTAGTCTAAAAAGTTGGTGGGGGCATGGAATATTCCATGGGAGTCCAAAGATTCTTCTGAAGAGACTGTCATCGCGGAAGGACTGGTTCGACTGCATGCACTCACCATTGCCAAATAAGGGTATAATGACAGAAACGAAGGCTTCCCACGTAATATCATATACTATTGGTCAATGTGTAAATGAATGGGAATGATGGCCCAGGCAGCGGAGAAATTTAAATGCCACTGTGTCCGTGTGATTACACAAATGCAAAACGGTGCTACAATAAAAACGACAGCTGCGCTATTTTATTTTTAGTTCTTTCGACAAACAATTTTTTTTAACATATTCTTGAAATTCTTCTTATTAAAATGAGATAAAAAATGATATATTTCTGATCATATATCTTTATTTTTATTCTAAGGCATTTATTACATGCAACTCATAAACAAAGTTTATTAATATTCAATTTATTATGTTAACAACATTACACAGATTAAAAGCATTAATAAATATTGTGGGTGGTTGAGGTGACAAATGCCACTCTTCACTCCTCCTAGTGACCGACACCTTACGCGGCGGGCACTTCTTTATAAAATAATAAAAAGAAAGAACTGTGGCACTTTCGCGAACACACATACAATAGAAATAGTTGACTGAAAAAAGGAAAAATGGATGCGTCGTGAGATGATGCCCAGCATTTACATACGACTGCAAACGGTCGAACTCCCTCCACGAAACGCAACACCCCGCAGCGTTGGAAGGGGCGAACACGTGACCAAACAAGAGACAGACGTGACGAAACCTTCTATGCATTCAAATTTACCAACAATAAGTATTTTTTGTTCGAATCTTTAGATATTTAAATAAATTTCCTCATCGTAACATACAAAATAGGTATTTTCAAATTGAAACAAGATACTGATGTTACAATGTAAATATAGATGCCTGTTTTCTTGTTTTTATTAATTACTATATTGTAATAGGTGTTACGTATGAATAATATTCTCTATGCGCTGCCCTCGCACGTGCCGCTCAAGCTTGCGTAAGAAGGGAAGTCGCGTTTCCACGAAGTGCCCAAAGATTTCTATCATTATCGTACTCGGACAATAAGGGCCTTTGATATTGGTTAGCTGCATCGAGCCCGATTAAATGCACGCGCGACTCGACGAGCTCTCCGTGATCTTACCTTATATGGAAAGCCCAAATACGCCCTCCTGTACATTTTGGGACTATATAAACCCTTCCATTCTGATCATCTTCGGTTAATAACTACACAGTTACGGGGAGTGTCACGTCGTGTTACGCTCGTACAGAGTCAATTACATTCAGTGAGTTCGGGCTTAGGGCACCGATCAGAATACAAGTTAACCCGTTGGAATCCGCAAGTTCGGTGGAAGTTCATTCGGCATACTATTGCAACCATTCCCCGACCTCGCATCGCCAGTGCGTCAACACCGTGCAAGTACTTAGGTAACAATTTACACACTATTTAAATACCGCGACAATCACATTTGTACCAAAACGACTGATTTGAATATATATAAATTGTTCACCATTAAACCGCGTAGATTCGTCAAACCTAAATTTACTCCGTAATTCCTTATGTTAGTAGTAACGTTCCCACGAATACAACTTAACCGCTCGAGTTGTATTGAATATTAATTTAAAGTATTGAGACAAACTAACAAGTTTCTTGGGTAATATCAGCATCGCCGGTCTAGGCAATTGCCCACAGCCCTGGCTCGTAACATAGGTGACAACCATCCCTACTTGCCATGAAGTAGAAAATGTGAGTCTAAATAGAACAAACAGTAACAGAAACAAGATTGTATATAGAAGTCTCTTTTATTCTGGCTTGTGGTTCTAAACAGAGTGAGCAGAACAGTATCTCTATATTTGGAACATTAGAGTTTGTTGAAACAAACCTTGTCGCATTGGAATGATAACTCCGTGAGCGTTATACGTACAGTGCGTTTACCAGAAGATGTCTAGACAGTACACGCTCTCACTCTGTTGCTACCGCACGCGATGCTGTTATTAGCACGAAGACGCTGAACAAGATCGACGATGAGCATATCGAGAAAGAGTGAAATACAATGATTTCAAAGTACTGGCGTGGTCTCAGGAAATCATTCAATTTCATAATAGACATCATTCTATCTCACTTTGTCTCGATATGCTCGTTGTCGTCCTTTGTCACTGGTCATTGCCCATAACGACAATGCGTGTGATAGCGACAGAGGGAGAATTTTCTGGCGAAGTGGCACTGTATATGTATTCGGTTGTCCGGAACACTCGTGCCGTTTTTTGGTAGGTGGAACTAGGACAAGCCTGAATACATCAGAAGTTATCGTTAAGTTAAGTGATCGTGTAACGATACTAACCAGGCCGTAACATCAGCTGTTGAACGTTACCTAGGTCAGGATTCGCACGTGGATCAGAAGCTGGTGCGGGGCTTCCCGGCGGCGTCTCCGCCGGGTCGAACCCCTAATGGAACTGATGTTCTCCTATATCCTGGCCGCGTTTATCGCTTCTAGATGCGGAGAACTTCGGTGAAGTTGGTGGGCCCAAAGTGGCTAAATCCACCGACCACACCTCCACGTGGGACTCCCTGGGTCCCTGCAACGGCATAGCCGGGGAAGGAGCGAAAGAGTGAGTGGTAAAAGGACGGAATCTTATGCGACGAAAGAGCAAGAGAGCCGTGTATACAAATACAAATATGACAGACACAACAAACGGAATGAAACATTACTGCTCAGGAGGCCTCGTAACCTCCAGAGCCGGCGTAGAGGGGGTGGTCAAGCAGGCCCCTGCTGCGTCGTCATATTACGACTGCGGGGTGTCGGTGGTGGAAGACCAGCTTACCGCACACCTTCCTACTACTGGCGGAAGGAGGGGCGCACCGGGAGGAGGACCGGAGACGCAACCCGACTCTGGGTCGAGCATCCTGAGGAGAAGCAAAAAAAGCAGTGTCAGAAGGAAGAGACCCAGGGTCTGGGCTTCCTCAGATTCTCCACGGCAGGGAGTCCGCGGCGAAAGGGACTCAACAACATCTGAGTCCGATGAGGGGACAGCCGGAAGACACGGGACCATGGGCACTATCAAGTTCAGCAGAAGCTCGGAGCGGGCCCTACCGAATGTGGAGGATCTGCACCAGGAGGCGCAAAAAGAATCCACCGGGGGGTTGGGTGGAGTGGCCCTCGAGGATTCTCAAGGGCAACTTTGTACGTGGCCTGAGAGTGGATGCCAGAGAGACCTCTATGGCGGTCACGGAGCCGGTGCAGCGCTCCTCTGACTCCACCGAGACGCGGTGGCTAGTGACGGAGAACTCGCAGCTGAGGACATAACTCTCAGAAATAAAGAGGTAACTGGCGGAATTGAAGAGGGGTCTGCGAGGGGATGCTGCTGCGGGGGGCTAGGTGGGCGGACCGCAGGTCTTGTCGGCTCCGGCTGCGAGGAAGGTAGACGGAGAAGTAGGGGACACGTCTCGGACGCGTCGGACGTCAACAGTGGCAGCGAGAATGGAGGAGGTGCAGCGGCAGCAGGGGAGCAAGGAGAAAGAGCAGCCAAGAGCCCCGCAGCCGGCTGGAGCACCACGGCTGTCAGAAGCCCGGGGACAAGATCTGCCCAGGGCAATAAAGAGGGCTCTCTACAGGAGAGGCTGCTGGCCCACATGAGGTGGGAGATGGCGGTCATGGAAAGGCGACTGATGGCCGCCTTTGGTTCCATCGCCCGGGCTGAAGGTGGGGTGACGGGGGCGAGGTCGCCGCGGCACCGGCCCTCCGGTCCCGGCCACTGACCGCGGCTGCGGCGCCTTCGGTCTCCCCGGTGGTGCTGCCACCACCCATGGTGGCCGATGAAGAATGGAGGGTGACCTGCGGCAAGACTGCCCGCAACAGATTGAACAGGGAGCTGAAAGGCAGAGCGGAGCAGGAGAGGAGGAGGACCGCGGCCCCTTCCCAACCCCAAACCCAGCAGCAAGTGTAAAGAGCAACACCGCGGGGCGCCAGGGAAAGAGGGGTTCCGTCCTGCAGCGGCCCCCGAGAACGGCCGCCGTCTCCGTTGACAGCAGCGCCTGCGGCAAAACTAACATGCACCCAGGCGATGGCGGCGGCCAGAGAGAGGATCAGCTTGGCTGAGATTGGCATCAAGGGGGTCAAGCTAAAGACCTCCAGGACCGGCTGGCTGATCTTCGAGGTACGGCGACCTGGCTGCGAGGAAAAGGTCCAGCAGCTGGCCGAAAAAATGGCTGGAAGCGTCTCGAGTGAGAGTCCCACGAAGACGGCCGAAATCCGGGTGAGGGGGCTGCATGTGTCTACCAAGCCCCAAGGGGTGACAGTGGCAGTGGCTGCTGCTGGAAAGTGCCCGGAGGGGAACGTCAGAGTGGGGGAAGTTACCTTCACCCGTCTGGGCGAGGGGCGGCCTGGTTGCGATGCCCGCTGGAGGCGGCACACCGACTTGCGAGGACAGGGTGGCGCACTGTCGGGTGGTACAGCGCGATGGTGGAGCCCCTCCAGGTGCGCCCGCTCCAGTGCTTCAGGTGCCTGGAGCTTGGGCACACGAGAAGCGGGTGCACCAGCGTAATGGACAGGGACAGCCTGTGCTACAGGTGCGGAGACAGTGGCCACCGGGCAAGCAAATGCTCGGCTGCCCCGCGTACCCGGTGTGCAGCGACCTGGGCCGACCGCCGGACCTCAGGGCAATATGTGTCCGCGTGCGGAGCCGGTACACGAGGACGCGATGCCGGGGGCGCCGTGCTGCGGGCTCGGCGGCTCTGCTGTATGGGGAGTACAGAGAGGCGCGGGTGGCACTGTAACGCTCTATTGCTGTGGCCCGCGCCACCTGATGACCTGATGGTCATGGGCAAGATGCGACATGGGCGCCCCCATTGACGCAGACAATGGAGCCCCGACTGCTGTGGGGAGTGATGGACGCTCTGTTCCCTGCAGCCGGGGGTGGGGAGGATGCGTCCTGGTCAGCACGCGGGGTGGCGGACCCGACCGACTGGTCCGCCGGGCCGGGCGTCACGGAGGGAGAGCTCGCGTCAGCCGTCCGGAAGATGACGGCCCGCAGCACGGCGCCGGGTCCGAACAGAGACCCGGGAAAAGTGCTCGCCTGGGCGATGACGTTCTCGGGTCCTACCTGTCAAATGCGTCTTACCGCGCATTTCGGGGTTATATAAACCCTTTGGTTTCTACCCTCGCCGGTTCAGAGTTACATAGTTACGCGTAGAGTCACGTCGTGCCACGCTCGTACAGAGTCAGTTATATCAAGTGAGATGGGGCTTAGCGCACCTGTCGAATCATAAATTAACCCGTTAGAATCCGCTATTCCGGTTGAAGTTCTTTCGGCATACTCTAAAAGCGGCTCTCAGACCCCACATCGCCAGTGCGTCAACACCGTGCAAATACTTAGGTAACTTGCACACTTTAATATTATTTCATCGCGACAATTACATTTGTACAGACGACTGATGTCAATATATATAGATTGTTCACCATTAAGTGGAGTAGATTCGTTAAACCTATCTTTACTCCGTAATCCTTTATCAGTAGTCAGGTACCTACAGATACAACTTAACCGCTCGAGTTGTATCGAATATTAATTTAGAGTTACAAGGCAAACTAACATTTCCTGAAACTCCCTGATTTCGCATCAGTTTCGTTCGGACGCCTTATCCAAACAAAGTAACTACAGCTACTCAAACCCAGTGGCTCCCCGATTTCGCATCAGGTTCGTCCACGAAACCTAACCCATCCTGCAGCTCCACGGCTTCGCACTAGGTTCGTCTGTATCCTACGGCTCCCTGATTTCGCATCAGGTTCGTCCGTACGTTTTCCAACCTCCGAACAGCTCCCCGGCTTCGCGCCGGGTTCGTCTGTGAATAAGCCAACGTCCTAGCAGCTCCCCGATTTTGCATTGGGTTCGTCTGCGAACTTCTTTCCCAGCGGCTCCCCGATTTCGGATCGGGTTCGTCCGTGCACCTTACTAACAAATTCTCAACCGTATTCCTTGGGTAATATCAACCTCGCCGCTCTAGGCGTTGCCCACAGCCCTGGCTCGTAACAATAGAAAGAATATTGTTTTCGCAAGTAATGAAATGCTTTATTCCTTTCGGATAATGAATAAACGTATCGAACACGGTTATTACACGACTTATTGGTTTATTTCTTATTAATGACTGACGAAAAATTCCACAGTATCCTTAATTTCAAACGATGTAATATTTGCCGTACACTTCTCTCGGTACCCTCGATGCCCCCGTCAAGACTGACTGCAACTGAGAGGTACGCACTGTGCGCGAGCCTGACGGGCGCTCTCAGTGGCCAGTGTTTTTCGCTAATAACTACCAAGCGAAGGCACCATGTACACGTTATCAAACTTCCTAGTAATGTAGTTTGCAATTAGTATGAAGCAAAATAAAATCATGTGCGAATTAAAATGCAATATTTGAAAATGAATAAAGTGAAAACATATATGTCAATAGAAACCGGAAATTAAAGAAGTTAAGTGAAACCAGAAAGAGGTTGGATAATTAGTTACTGAAGGGAGGAGTTGTGCAGGTATTTATAAAATCTTCACCGCAAATACATGTATCAGAAAATGGTAAATGGAGTGGATTTGATTGAATATTAATATATGTTAATTTACATAAAATGTGCTTATGATTTTCAGATTTCAGAAAAACTGATTCCGAATTAGTACCATTTATTATTGCTTCTATTATTGCACACATATGAGTAAATAAAGGTTATTACTTCTTCTGGAGGAGTGGACCGCCTCTTTGCAAGTGATCAAAATATACATTATGTTCAGTTAGACCTTTATCCTCCGCAACTAATAATTTATACAGTACAATTTAATTTTTTAGCGATAGAGTGGGATGCATAACCGAATGGACAAATCTTAATAGAATCATCTACAACAGAGTTCGGTGTTAAGTGAATTTTCGGGCCGATTTTCAGAGGCAACGCCCTCTTTCACCCGCTGCACGTCTTGGCCCCCGTGAACGAAGCTTTCCAGGTGCGTAAGTATATGAATCGCGTGGTCCATGGAACATGGGAGGATGTGAAAACTTATTGATACGAATGTCGTCCTAATGCGACTCGCACGGTTCGTATGCTATGCGCCTGAGGAGGTTCGAACCGATGATCGCGGCAGCCAAGACGTGCGGCTGGAGAAAGGAGGCGTTGCTTCTGAAAGTCGGCCCGAAAGTTCACTTAATTCCGCGCCCTCATCTACAACACAATTGAATAAATATCGAAAATTTCAGAAAAACCATTTACATCAGCAGAAAGATCATGGAGATCATTACTATTATTCCCGTACAATTCGGAATACAACAACGCTGTGGCATTATTAAATAATAAATACAGTACTAAACATCAGGGCATCGAGAGTATCCGAGGAAAGCGTAAGACAAATGTTACATAGTTATTCATTAAAAGAAAAAGTTGTTGTACAGAATCATCACAGCTTACGGGACACTCTGTATACAATTTAAAAAGCATTAATAAAGAAAGTAGACAGAAAAACTACAGAATGTTTTTCACATCCTTAATACTACAAATAATAGAAATGATAAAAACCTTCGCTGGGCTTGATTCCAAAAACTCCATTGAAGAAAGCAGGCATTCTAGTAGAGCCACCAATATCACTGGCAATAGAAAATGCAGCACCGCAAGCAGCAATAATAGCAGCTTCCCCACCACTACTTCCGCCAACATTTCTATTTGTGTTATATGGATTACAAGTTTGCCCATATATATTATTTCTTGACTCGGTCCACAAATTGAGTTCAGGTATATTGGTTTTTGCTATCAGAATTCCACCAGCATCTCTCACGAAACGAACTACCGTGGCATCTTCTTGTGATCGATAAGTCTGCCTGCTCGTTAAACCCATTGTATGAAGCATACCTAAACAATTATTGCAAATAAACAAATTATATAATAACAATTATCATGGATGCACTATAATATTAATTTAGGCCTTAATTTTTCGATATAATTCAGATGGCAAGCTGTTGGTTTTATAAAACAATTTTCTTAAGAGATATGCATAAATAGATAAGACGCCCGCTGGGGGATTCCAGGTGAAAAAATTGGACAAAAATGAAGGATAAAAGTTTTGTATACGGTGATTGACTTCAAGAAAAATGATTAAAACTTTATCTAGTGTTCTTGAGCAAGCCTCGACACAACTCAATAAACGTTCAAACTCGTTTTCCTTGTTACGTATGAATAATATTCTCTATACGCTGCCCTTGCACGTGCCGCTCAAGCTTGCGTAAGGAGGGAAGTCGCGTTTTCCACGAAAAGCGCCAACGATTTCTATTCATTATCGTACACGGACAAAAAGGGCCTTTCATATTGTTTAGCTACATCGAGTCCGATGAGTAAACGCGCGACCCGACGAGCTCTCCGTGACCCTACCTTATATGGAAACCCCAAATACGCTCCTCTGCGCATTTTGGGACTATATAAACCTTGCCATTCTGATCATCGGCGGTTAAGAACTAAACAGTTACGGGGAGTGTCACGTCGTGTTACGCTCGTACAGAGTCAATTACATTCAGTGAGTTCGGGCTTAGGGCACCGATCAGAATACAAGTTAACCCGTTGGAATCCGCAAGTTCGGTTGAAGTTCTTTCGGCATACTACTGTAACCATTCTCCGACCCCGCATCGCCAGTGCGTCAACACCGTGCAAGTACTTAGGTAACAATCTACACACTATTTTAATACCGCGACAATCACATTTGTACCGAAACGACTGATTTGAATATATATAAATTGTTCACCATTAAACCGAGTAGATTCGTCAAACCTACATTTACTCCGTAATTCCTTATGCTAGTAGTAACGTTCCCACGAATACAACTTAACCGCTCGAGTTGTATTGAATATTAATTTAAAGTATTGAGACAAACTAACAAGTTTCTTGGGTAATATCAACATCGCCGGTCTAGGCAATTGCCCACAGCCCTGGCTCGTAACATCCTCGAAAGCGAATCCTCGTATACAAACATGTTACTGTTTTTGTCCAACTAGTCCATGTAGAATAACTTACTTCTCATTGTCAGTTGCACAACCAGTTAACTACATAACCAAAACGAAACTAATGCCATCAAAATTGGTTACCGCTAATCGAAAAACGATTCCCGTCATCAATAACACTGTTCGACAAATTTCAACTTTTTTCCGATTTTGTGTTGTTCAAAAGGCGTTTCTTATAGACTTTAATGAGGTGCATATTAATCTGGAAACCGTCTTTCTCCAGAACGTCCGTTTTCTTAAACATCAGTTTTTGGAAAGAACCGAAATTTTGAACGTTGGAGATGTTTAGTGCCGTTGGGGTAATAGTTATTCAGTTGCGCCTAGCGCCAAATGATTCTGTGAAGTCTCAGGAATAAAATGATATAAGTTATTAGATTATAAACATTTCAATATGCTTAAATAATAATGAAAGGACACCGAAAATACACCCATTTTTACGTATATCTTTCAATCTTATTCAGAAACTAAAGGTCCAGGAGAAAATCTAACTATACCAGACGATAGAGCAGACCTTTGTGCTAAGGAAAGCAGCAACGGAAGTTACAAAATCATTTTCGGTTTCAATGTAGATGCAAAATAGTTTAACAAGACACGTGGCGGCAGCAGTGGTACTCCGACTAACGGCGACCCCCTGCTAATCGCTCACTGTATCGGACCCACGAAATATGCAGTAGTTGTGCTGACAAGGAAGGTTAGGCAACCCGAAAATTCCGAAAATTATGAAACTTTGCATACAAGTACAGTATATCATCCGTAATACAACCCTATTTTCCAATTGTGCCATAACTCAGTTTTAAGGGGTGAAATCAGCCCTTGAAAAAAATCGAGAATTTTCTTTTTCGTGAGATATCTCAGGAACGCTGAGAGATATCTGAAAAAAGTTTATGTCAAACTTGCATCGTTTTATTGTATTTACTTAACTGCGTAAAAAATTTGTTGGAAAAATACGTGGTTTTCGAGTTACCCCTCCCCCCACCCCCTCCGCCCTAAGAAAATATTGTTTACTATTCGTGCTGAAATACCTCTGGGTACCCTCTTTTCATATCTCTAAATGATATATATGTGTTGAAATTTTTTGTTAAATAAAAATAACATTATTAACGAGTTTGGACTCTATTTACGCACTTTTCTTTAATGAACTGCTCCCACAACACAATACTTATACAATTTACATTTATTTTAAGTTCACTTACATTAAAGTTATTCATATTAAATTTAATTGTAGCAGTATAATAGTTTTTAATAATAAAATATGTATTTGAACGTTTCCATTCTCTTTTTGTACATTTTTCCACATCGAAGGATTGTATAAGTAACAAACGACAAAAATAGTAAAACTCACGGTTTGTAATTGGCACAATAATGATATTGCTCGTAGAAATGTTCGAAACAAAGGTACTCGCCACACCAAGCACATCGCATAAAGGCTGCCCCTTCACAAATACTACACTTTGGTATAGTTTTTTCCCTCCTATAGTAACAGAAATCTACAGAAATAAAATTTTTCCAAATGCGGAAACGAAATACATCCAAAGGTTGAATCATACCCGTCGTTTTCTTTGGAATGATTGAAAATGCCACTTCTTGATTTTCTGGAATCAACTGATTTAACTGATTTGGGCAGTGTCCAGACCACGAATCGAGTAGTAGCATACTTTTGCGGCCAGTATTGGGCAGATACACTTGGCTAAACCAAGTTTTGAAATGTTCTGCCGTGAGTTTTCCTGATTTCGAAGCTTCGATGTAAATATTGTTTGGTCGGAATAGTGTTTCTTGCACCTTCGGGCCAAATGTTCCTGTATGATCTTTCAAAACTATGTATAAGGGTGAAAGCAGACGCCCGCTTGCTGAAATAATAGGCATAATAGTGTAACTGTGTGTCGTAGCGGACACCGATTGAATCACTGCTTCTATTCTTTTCACTAATGATTTTGCCAATGTTCGTCCAGAATGTATTTCAAGGTTGAAGCCACTCTCGTCTGCATTATAAATTTCTTCAACTCCGATTGTTGGAATGCTAGATCTTACGTTCGAAACAAAAGTTGCTGCAACAGTTTGCAAGTTACCAATATCTTGAAACGTAGATCGCGTTCTGAATGTTGTTATCTTGCGAGATACGATTCCATGCACATTCTTGAAATTCCAAATCCACCATTTACTTGCCTTGAATTTGGATATGTTCACTAGCAGGTCTTTTGCTTCCAAAGCCCATCATCTCAAATTCATGTCATGGACAATAAGTCTCCTGTCAGAAGCTTCTTCAAACTTTTGCAATACATATTCCGTAATAAATGTAAGAGTATCTGCATTTGTTCCACCCTTCTCAAGGCCCGGAGCCCACCTGTATAGCTGATGCACCGATTTAACCTTCCGAAAGTTTTTTTGTACAGTGGTTAGCGGTCGAAGTGTTTGTCTTCCGCTTTTCCAAAACTCCACAGCTTTTTTCTTATAACTTATATCGACTTTTCCACCTACTTCATCAACAATGCACTCTCCAGGGTCAAAATTATCTTCTTCATATTCTGTAGGCGTAATATGCTCTACAATTTGAGCACTATGTGGTTCTGATGTTCAATTGATGGTAAATAATACGTACTTTGGAAACTATTTATATTACCACGAATTTCATTATGTAAGTCAACTTCTACCGGCTTTATTGGTGTCTGCGTTATACTCGCGATTTGAAACGTATTAGCTAACATGTTTATTACGTTAGCGATATTAATCGACTTCATTTTAAAGAAATGGCTTTGAATGCAATGAACACTGACTTTGTATAATGAAATGGCACAATGTGCACTTGACTACTGTCGTACACCCAACTGTAAATGAGCTACATCCGCGCGAACGTTTATATACAAGCATCACCGGAAAACTGCACAAAATAAGTAACATTTCGAAGAGAAGTATAACGATAATGGAAACCTCAGACGGTCAATATTATTATAAATATTTCAAGGTTTTCTATATTATTCACAATACGTATTGACCGTCTGAGGTCTGAGGTTAAGACATTGTTTTAACATTTATGTTTGTACAGTGCTTATAGTTACATTCTGATACCGAGTTGGTGTGAAATGTTCGTGGAGCGGCTGCTATTCGCCGATATGCGTGGTGTGGCGAGTACTTTTGTCTCAAACATTTCCATGAGGATTATTATTATTGTACTAATTATAAACCGTAATTTTCGTTGTATTCATCAGTGGCTTAAAAAAGAATTTTAAATATTTAAATAACCATTTTATTAATAAAAACTGTTTTACTGCTACAATTAAATTTAATATGAATAACTTTGATGTAAGTGAACTTAAAATAAATGTAAATTATATAAGTATTGTGTTGTGAGAGCAGTTTATTAAAGAAAAGTGCGTAAATAGAGTCCAAACTCGTTAATAATGTTTTTTTTTATTTAACAAAAAATTTCAACACATATATATCATTTAGAGATATGAAAAGGGGGTACCCAGAGGTATTTCAGCACGAATAGTAAACAATATTTTCTTAGGGCGGAGGGGGTGGGGGGAGGGGTAACTCGAAAACCACGTATTTTTCCAACAAATTTTTTACGCAGTTAAGTAAATACAATAAAACGATGCAAGTTTGACATAAACTTTTTTCAGATATCTCTCAGCGTTCCTGAGATATCTCACGAAAAAGAAAATTCTCGATTTTTTTCAAGGGCTGATTTCACCCCTTAAAACCGAGTTATGGCACAATTGGAAAATAGGGTTGTATTACGGATGACATACTGTACTTGTATGCAAAGTTTCATAATTTTCGGAATCTTCGGGTTGCCTAACCTTCCTTGTGAGTGTTAAGAATTGATTTTTTCGAGAACCATGCGTTCAGGAGAGAAACGGATTCTAGATTCCTATGCAGCTCATAAAAATCTATAAGAAACGCCCATTGAATATTGCAAAATCGAACCCCTGTTGAACAGTGTAATGATTATCCGTTAAGCAAATAAAATTGCCCTTGCATGTCAAGGCTCGCTCTAGTCAAGAATCGATACACGAATCAGTGAATGTGAAAGGTGGAATGACGAATGAATGAACGAAAAATAGGGCAGAAGCTGTATGTGGAAAGTACATTTGTATATGGCGTACTGAGCCATCGAGAGTGGTTTTCGTGTCATCTTTATACTCAAAAATTGGTCTTAAAAGATGGGGGGAGCACGTGATCTTTCAGCGGAATCCAACGGGTTTTCTAAAGGTGTTGGGTTATGGCATCATCGCGGAAGGGGTAGCTCGACTACATGCACTCCAGATTACCACATAGGGATATAACGAAAGAAACGGAGGCCTCCTACGTAACATTAACAACAGAATTCTTTGTAGTTACGAATAATCATTATTGGTGAATTGTAATTCGTTACAAATAATCATTACTGAAAACAAATGTTGTTTCCAGTTACGAATAGTCATTATACTGGGTGGCACAAAAGCCAGGGAACATCGGGGTATAGGGTGTAGTTAGGGTGATTCTAAACAACTTTTTCCTTGACCAAAATGTTATGTATACTTTCATTTTTGAATTATTAACGAAAAACACTGGCCAACCGTCGGGCATCGGCCGGCTCGCGCTCAGGTGCGAACCGATCACTTGCGGTAGGTCGTGATGGGGGCATCGAGGGTACCGAGGAAAGCATGCGGAAAATGTTACATCGTCTTAATTAAGAATAATGTGGAATTATTCATTATTCATGATTGAGAAATACACTAATAAATCGTGTAATAACCGTGTTCGATACGTTTATTCATTATCCGAAAGGAATGAAGTGTTTTATTACTTATGAAAAAAATACTTTTTTTTATAAGTACGTTTTCAGATGGATAAATTGTTTTAAGAAAAACAATTTGCATAACTAATGTTAGGAAGAGCTAGTTAATAAACGTACCGATTCGTCCACGAATTAACCCGCTTAACATTGTGTGAATCCTGACCTAGGCAACGCTCAACAGCTGATGTTACGGCCGGCTTAGTATCCTTGCACGCACACTTCACTTCACGATAATGTTACGTATGAAGAATATTTCATACGTCGCTCTCAACGCGTTTTCGAGCTCGCGTCTGTGATGGGAAAACGCCCTAAAATTCTTTCGGTTATCATAAACAGAAAAAGAGGTCCTGAGCACATGTGCGACCAGCTGCATTATGACCAAGACGGGCGTGGTCCGACGAAGACTCCTCAATTTCCTTATATGGAAAGTTCTAATGCATTCCCGCGTATTTCGGGGGTATATAAACCCTTTGGTTTCTACCCTCGTCGGTTCAGAGTTACATAGTCACGCGTAACGTCACGTCGTGCCACGCTCGTACAGAGTCAGTTATATCTAGTGAGATTGGGCTTAGCGCACCTTTCGAATCATAGATTACGTTTTCCAACCTCCGAACAGCTCCCCGGCTTCGCGCCGGGTTCGTCTGTGAATAAGCCAAACTCCTAGCAGCTCCCCGATTTCTCATCGGGTTCGTCTGCGAACTTCTTTCCTAGTGGCTCCTCGATTTCGCATCGGGTTCGTCCACGACGTTTCACCCTCCTGCGGCTCCCTGATTTCGCATCAGGTTCGTCCGCGCTTGACTCTATTCCTGAGGCTCCCCGATTTCGCATCGGGTTCGTCCTCGCTACACATATCCCAGCGGCTCCCCGATTTCGCATCGGGTTCGTCCGTGCACCTTACTAACAAATTCTCAACCGTATTCCTTGGGTTATATCACCCTCGCCGGTCTAGGCGTTGCCCACAGCCCCGGCTCGTAACAATAACATTACTTGCCAGTGTGAAACGTGGGGATACTTAAAAACAATTTATTGTTCCTACGTTTGAACTTTTTGTAATATTCTACGGTTGTGTGATTCATGGTGCTCGCTCGGATAGCAGCATGGCTCTGTCAGCTTAAACGTTCGCACTCTCTTCCACACGCACACACACACACCGTCTCCAAATTGAGTGGAAATCGGCAGCAGATATCGATCACACAGGGCAGCATCGGCCCTTGCGTTGACTCCGTCGCAGCGCGAGCGTTGGCATTACAATGTTATCCAATTAAAGAACATGTCCTGTGTGTGTGCGAGCGAGTAAAAACGATTAAGCTGGCAGAGCTGGCTAACCGAGCGAACAACATGAATCATACAAACGCAGAATATCACAAAATGTTCAAACGGAGGAACAATAAATTGTTTTTAAATACCCCCACATTTCACAGTGGCAAGTGAAGTGATCGTGCACGGATACTAAGCCGGCCGTAACATCAGCTGTTGAACGTTGCCTAGGTCAGGATTCGCACGCCTCCTTCTGCGAGGACGTTATGTCGCACCCCGACATAACGACGGGAGGACCCGGCTCGCGGGCGGGGCCCAAAGGAGGGGGCGCTGGCGCCCGCTGGCCCCCTAAGTCTGACTGGAAACCCGGGGAGTGGGGTGGTGGGGACCTTCTGTCCCCACTGGGGACCACAGGCCGTCTGACAGGGGATCAGGCGGCCATTGCATGTGGCAAGTGAGGGACCGCATTGCGTTGTGGCTGCGCAATGTGGCAATGGGTATTCAGTTTTGCAGATATTAGAGGAGGGTCCTCCTGACACTCCTCGGGACGGACCTCCTGTATAGTTTGATGCATGGCGTGGGAGGGCACGGTGTTGTGTTCGCAAGAGTTCCACGTGTCCTCCTAAGTCGCCAAGGTTGGCCACCGTGTGGGTTTTACTCGGTAGGAATCCCACACTACCCCAGTCTCTTCCCCAGAGGCCGGGGCGTCTCATGATAGATTTCCCACACGTTAAAAAAAAAGAGGTCAGGATTCGCACAATGTTAAGCAGGTTAATTCGTGAACGAATAGGTAAGTTTAACTAGCTTTTCCTAACATTAGTTATGCAAATCGGTTTTCTTAAAACATAATTTGTCCACCTAAAAACGTACTGATAACAAAAATATTTTTTTCATAAGTAATGAAACATTTGATTCCTTTCGGATAATGAACAAACGTATCGAACACGGTTATGACACGACTTATTAGTCTATTTCTTATTTATGAATAACGAATAATTCCACATGATTCTTAATTAAGACGATGTAACATTTGCCGCACGCTTTCCTCGGAGCCCTCGATGCCCCCATCATGACCGACCGCAGGTGATCGGTTCGTGCCTGAGCGCGCGTCAGCCGGTGCCCGGCGCTATGATTGGCCAATGTTTTTCGTTAATAACTCAAAAACCATACTATACATAACATTTTGATCAAGGAAAGAGTTGTTTACAATCACCCCAGCTACACCCTATACCCCGATATTCCCTGGCTTTTGTGCCGCCCTGTATAATGAATATTCGTAACTGGAAACAACTTTTGTTTTCAGTAACGATTATTTGTAACGAACTACAATTCACCGACTAAAGTGAGTTCACCGACCGGGCCGTAACATCAGCTGTTGAATCGAAGCAGGTTAATTCGTAGACGAATGGGTAAGTTTTCATAATAAAACACTTTATTCCTTTCGGATTACGAAAAAAAGTATCGAACACAACTATTAAACGATTTGTTCCTTATTTCCGAATAACCAAAAATTCCACATTATCCTTGCTTAAAGACGACGCAACACACCGTGCCAATGCGTTCTTTCATGACCACGACAGTGCTCGATTAATTAAAAGAATAATTAGTTTACTTCTTATTATTGAATAACCAAAAATTCCACATTATCCTTAATTTGAGGGCCCCTATTACAGTAATGTCTTGATCGAAGCGAAAGCCTCGGGTCTGAACGTTCGCTTCCGTGGTGTAGTTCCTACATTGTTTGAAATTTGCCGACGGCGTCGAACGTAGAAAAGGACAGCGAGTAAAGAAAGAGAACCGAGCAGCCAAGCCAAAAAACAATATCCAGCGTATCGGTAACAGTCGGTGGGGATAAACTTTTCGCTTGCATGGTGTAGAAATCTTTCGCTTGGTTCAAGACATTACTGTATAAAGAAACGGGCATTAGTGAAAACAGAAAATTGGCAGATTCGGTATTTGACGGAGTACCATCTAAAGTCATTATATAGAATTACAAATTCGCAGTATGACATCTAACTGCATTATGAAAAATTATAAACGGAGAGTAAGATGCCATAGTTGTTGTTAATATCCCGAAGCGGAGAAAAGGTTCTGATTCATTTTGGCACCCGCGACACTAGCGGGCTCGGGCGGTAGCTCCGCCTACCAGCGTGAACTGCGATGTTCTTTTTTCTTCTATGTTACGAGAGTGTCAAGCCCGGATGTGTTAACACCACCTTTATTCTTACAAATATAAATCATCTTTCTTCAAAGGCTGCGTTTTTCTCAAATCCCTATCAGGTTATGGACCCAGATCCGGCCGAATAGAAGGGTTTAGAACGTGCGTAAGATAAAGTGCAGAAGTTGTCGAAAAATTTATTTCATAAGTGACCCGTATCTGCACGTGGAATTTTTCGATGGAACTAAAATATGGAGACTGGCTCGAAGATTGAAACACTACGCGATGCTGACAAGTGGCAGCAGAGGAAGTTAGTACTAGAAGTTTTGCTCGGCGACGACAATCTGCTCGACATACATATGTAACGGTGAACGTGCAAGACCTGCAGCAACGGAAGAGGAAAAACTTAAAGAATGGTTAAAAGGAAACAAAACCGCAAAGCAACTAATAGTTACGACGGTTAGACAATGAACCTTTAAAGCTGTTAATGACCTGTGAAACTGCGCTTGGTATGTGGCAAAACTTATGTAGTGTGTACGATTTAAACAGTGAGGAAAGTCTATCCTTAACGCAAAAGCAGTACTTTGACTTCAAGTGGGATACAACGGTAGGCGTTGCATCGAACTTTTCAAGAGTTGAATAGATAGTCCGAAAAATGAGGACACTAGGTGACATCTCGGACACGATGATGATTTCACGAATTCTTTCAACTTTGTAACATGTGTACCATCATTTTCATAATGCATGTAGTACGGAAAGCGCAAAAAGGGCAATGGAAATTTTATTGACTGGATTCATGACGGATGAATTACGCGCAGTAGAAAATGCTACGGAAGACTTATCGGTTGCTGTGACGTCGAAGCTCAAGGTGAATAGACAAGCACGATCAAGGAATATAAACACGAAGCAGCTGTTACGAGCCGGGGCTGTGGGCAACGCCTAGACCGGCGAGGTTGATATAACCCAAGGAATACGGTTGAGAATTTATTAGTAAGGTGCACGGACGAACCCGATGCGAAATCGGGGAGCCTCAGGAATAGAGTCAAGCGCGGACGAACCTGATGCGAAATCAGGGAGCCGCAGGAGGGTGAAACGTCGTGGACGAACCCGATGCGAAATCGGGGAGCCACTAGGAAAGAAGTTCGCAGACGAACCCGATGAGAAATCGGGGAGCTGCTAGGAGTTTGGCTTATTCACAGACGAACCCGGCGCGAAGCCGGGGAGCTGTTCGGAGGTTGGAAAACGTAATCTATGATTCGAAAGGTGCGCTAAGCCCAATCTCACTAGATATAACTGACTCTGTACGAGCGTGGCACGACGTGACGTTACGCGTGACTATGTAACTCTGAACCGACGAGGGTAGAAACCAAAGGGTTTATATACCCCCCAAATACGCGGGAATGCATTAGAACTTTCCATATAAGGAAGTTGAGGAGTCTTCGTCGGACCACGCCCGTCTTGGTCATAATGCAGCTGGTCGCACATGTGCTCAGGACCCCTATAACTGTTTATGGTAACCGAAAGAATTTTGGGGCGTTTTCCCATCACAGACGCGAGCTTGAAAACGCGTTGAGAGCAACGTATGAAATATTCTTCATACGTAACACAGCAAGCAGAACCGTGTGAGCGTGAAAACAAAACGAAATTTTAGAGTCGATATTATTCGTGTAGTCGGTGGGGACACACGCAGAAAAAGTGCAGACTGTTACACGTGCGATACAAAAGGACATTTCGCTAGAAACTATCCGAAAAATGATAAGAAGAACAACACGGAATCGAAAAACAATTCTGTGTCCTTTAAGGTAAACGCGAATAAAGATCACATCGACGACCACTGGGTGATAGACCCCGGCGCGTCACATCACATGATCTTCCACAAAAACTGGTTCGTTCATGTCCAACGATTCACGGTCCCACTTCAAGTTCAAATTAGCAACGGGGCTAGCAAATTAGCAACAGTCCATGGCGCTAGGAAGAGGAAGAATAAATATCGAAACGCGAGTCGAAGATGGAGGGATGAATGGCTTACTACATGATGTTATATATGTACCAAAATGAAACGTAAACTTATTCTCTGTTAGAAAGACCGCAAAAAGGGGCATCGATCTGCTGATTTCAAAGAAGGGAAAAGAATGTATTATTAAAAGGGACGGAAAAATTGTTGCTACGGGTTTAGAGATTGGACAATTATATCGCTTAGATTCGCACGAGCGATTAGCGCACCAAAATAAAAGACACGTAGAAAACTTTCTGAGAAATCTCGAAATCGATGTGAATGTAGACAGAGGATTCTGTGATACCTGTGTTATGGGTAAACATCATCGTTTGGCTTTCCGTAAAAAAGATGATGGAGTCAAGGCGGCTGCACCAAACGAAAACAGTTCTGTCCAAAAAGGACAATCTACCGAAATCTTTATGGGCCGATGCCATAAACTTTTCAGTTGTTACGTATGAAGAATATTTCATACGTGGCTCTCAACGCGTTTTCTAGCTCGCGTCTGTGATGGGAAAACGCCCTAAAATTCTTTCGGTTATCATAAACAGAAAAAGGGGTCCTGAGCACATGTGCGACCAGCTGCATTATGACCAAGACGGGCGTGGTCCGACGAAGACTCCTAAATTTCCTTATATGGAAAGTTCTAATGCGTTCCGGCGTATTTGGGGGGTATATAAACCCTTTGGTTTCTACCCTCGCCGGTTCAGAGTTACATAGTCACGCGTAGAGTCACGTCCTGCCACGCTCGTGCAGAGTCAGTTATATCAAGTGAGATTGGGCTTAGCGCACCTTTCGAATCATAGATTAACCCGATAGAATCCGCTAGTCCCGTTGAAATTCTTGCGGCATACTCTAAAAGTGGCTCTCAGACCCCGCATCGCCAGTGCGTCAACACCGTGCAAATACTTAGGTAACTTACACACTTTAATATTATTTCATCGCGACAATTACATTTGTACTGACGACTGATCTCAAATATATATTTATAATTTGTTTACCATTAAATCGAGTAGATTCGTTAAACCTATATTTACCCCGTAATCCTTCATATCAGTAGTAACGTTCCCACAGATACAACTTAACCACTCGAGTTGTATCGGATATTAATTTAAAAGTTACGAGACAAACTAACATTTCCTGCGACTCCCTGATTTCGCATCAGGTTCGTTCGCACGCCTTATCCAAACAAAATAACTATAAATACTCCAACCCAGTGGCTCCCCGATTTCGCATCGAGTTCGTCCACGAAACCTAACCCATCCTACAGCTCCCTGATCTCGCATCAGGTTCGTCCGCGCTTGACTCTATTCCTGAGGCTCCCCGATTTCGCATCCGGTTCGTCCTCGCTACACACATTTCAGCGGCTCGCCGATTTCGCATCGGGTTCGTCCGCACACCTTAATAAATTCTCAACCGTATTCCTTGGGTAATATCAACCTCGCCGGCCTACGCGGTGCCCACAGCCCTAGCTCGTAACACCCACATTCGAATAAAATGTATAGTAATTTCTCGATGAGTGCCCGGCGAGAGCTGGTGCGAGAGGGATTGCACTTCATCCCCACCACTGAGGGCATCTCCCCGAGTTCTGAGTGGCAATATCACTGACACGCTTTGGTCATAAAAAACCCAGGTTGGCCGCGGAGGTTTATTTCAGGTCAACGTTTTCACAGAGTGCTAAGCTAGGATGCCCATTTATTGTAGTATGCTTTTGACTAGGTGGTCACATGCGTTTCTCATGGCGCTGGAGGGATCGAAAAGCGTCTCACCTGGCGCTGGATCGTTCGAAAGCGTCTCTCTTTGCGCCGCAATGATCGCAAGCGTCTCTTGTTCGCTGTACAACACATTGACAAGCCACTTTCCATCGTATAGAAGTTCAGTTAGTGAAGAAGAGAAGGTCCTGGTATCTTCGTATCTGTGAGACAACACTGATACATCGATGGAACTAATTTATCAACGCAAATATGACCCAAATGATATCGCGTTTGGTGTTATTTTCATCACAACAGCCTCAGCAATATTTTAATAAAATTTGCAGAACGAAATAAGTACTATAACAATAAAGAAGTTTCATAGTTGCCTTAGTCTTGCATTCACAGATACGTACCCTGACCCTTTCAGCGGCCGTCGACGTCGGTGCATGCACAGTGTCCGGGCTCTTGAGCCTCAGGTCTAATTTCTAAAAAGGCAAATTTCTGCGTTGGCCCAAAATGCTCGCGGTCAGTCCCGAACTGCGATTCCTCTCGGAGAAATTACTGTATTATCAAAGAATACTGTATCGAACATTCTGAAATATTTTCGTGCACTAGTCAAGTGGAAAGAGCAAGTATTACTTTTCCACGTACTGTATTTACATCGGAATATCACTAACACATTTAGACACGTTAATAGTGAAATCTCTGTAAATAGCAACTAAAAAACAAATAAAGTTACCTTTTGCTTCGTTACTTTCTTTCGTTGTAAAAGGAACACCCAAAAATGGCTTCTCTTTCATTAGATCAGCATTTTCTACTTCTGATAAAAGCTTATCTACTTCTTCGGCTTCCACTATAGCATCAGAATATCGATCCTCAACTACAGCATTTATTATTTCAGTTACTTCCTTTGCTCTTGCAATAAATGCTGTTACGACCTCCACAGATGATACTTTTTTCGTCCTGAGAAAGATTTGCTTGTATTATATTTTGATCTGTTACATAATAAATACAGTAATGTGTCCATTAAAGCGAAAGCATCGGGACTGAACATTCGCTTAAATAGAATACTTCTTACATTGTTTGAAATTTGCCGACAGCGTCGAACGAAGAAAAGGACAACGAGTAAAGAAAGAGAACCGAGCAGCCAAGCCAAAAAACAATATCCAGCGTATCGGTGAAATAACACTAATGCAAAGATAAAACTTTTTTAATTCTCATCCTTTTCTTATGAAATTTTGACATAGCATAGCTGACAATTTTCTGATTAATATTACAACAAGCACGATATAATTAGGACTATATTTACTGGCTTAATTAACGGTAATAAGTTGGTATGTTCAACAGTGTACTGAGTCTTTGATCTTTGCCGATTGTCACGACCGCAGAAAAGGGTAGGTAGGGAAAAGAAAAGAGAAGCTGCGATCGTGACAATCGGCAAAGATCAAAGACTCAGTACACTGTTGAACATACCAACTTATTACCGTTAATTAAGCCAGTAAATATAGTCCTAATTATATCGTGCTTGTTGTAATATTAATCAGAAAATTGTCAGCTATGCTATGTCAAAATTTCATAAGAAAAGGATGAGAATTAAAAAAGTTTTATCTTTGCATTAGTGTTATTTCACCGATACGCTGGATATTGTTTTTTGGCTTGGCTGCTCGGTTCTCTTTCTTTACTCGTTGTCCTTTTCTACGTTCGACGCTGTCGGCAAATTTCAAACAATGTAGGAACTACACCATGGAAGCGAACGTTCAGACCCGAAGCTTTCGCTTCGATCAAGACATTACTGTATTACTGATTGGTGTAGAACGAAGCACGGGCACTGCCGATCTTGCTGAAATTGAACCACCGGAGACGAATGATCTAATTGATATTATTAAAGATATACCACGGTTATTACACGACTTATTAGTGTATTTCTCATTCATGAATAATGAATAATTCCACATTATTCTTAATTAAGACGATGCAACAGTTGCCGCATGCTTCCCTCGGTACCCTCGATGCTCCCATCACGACCAACCGCAAGTGGTCGGTTCTCATTGGCCAGTGTTTTTCGTTAATATCTCAAAAACGAAACTATATATAACATTATTATCCAGAAAAAAGTTGTTTAGAATCACCCCAGCTACAACCCAATCCTCGATGTTCCCTGACTTTTTTGTCACCCTGTATAGACCGTTCCATTTTGATCATCTTCGGTTAATTACTACACAATTACGGGAATATTCACGTCGTGTTACGTTCGTACAGAGTCGATTACATTCAGTGAGAACGGGCTCGGGGCACCGGTCAGGAACACAAGTTAATCCGATAGAATCCGCAAGTTCGGTTGAAGTTCTTTCGGTATACTATTGTAACCATTCTCAGACCCCGCATCGCCAGTGCGTCAATACCGTGCAGCTTTAGGTAATAATCCACACACTATATAAATGCCGCGAAACTTGGATTTGTACAAGCAACTGATATTAATATATATATAAATTGTTCACCATTACATCGAGTAGATTCGTCAAACCTATCTTTATTCCATAATCCTTTATATTAGTAGTGTTGCGAATTTGACTATGTAGAGGGCTCTCGAAATCTCCGCGCCAGGAGCTGTTTCTAGGCAGCCGGAGAGAGAGCCCTACCCCGCCTGCCTTTTCTCCTACATGCCCGTAAATGGGATATAAATTGACAAGCACGCGAATCAGAGATCTCTTAAAACTCCGCTCTTAAAACTGTTCTCTTCAACTGCGCTCTTACGACTACACTATCTACTACTACTACTACTTCAAAATAAGGTCGTATAAAACTCAACCACAAGGGAACTAAAGGGACGAAAGCAAACGCAAGCGATTCAAACAAATCTATTTATTAAACCACTCCAATACAAAGGAGTATAAAATCCTACACTTAAAACGTATGTTACTCCTAGACTATTAAATAAAATTATTATTAGGAAATTGATTTACTTAATAACCGAGTCCGTTACCTTACATTAAAACAAAATAATTGCTATCGAAAACAAGTAGTAACGTTCCCACAGATACAACTTTACCGCTAGAGTTGTATTGAATATTCTTTTTCTTTTTTTTTTGTTAAATTTATTTAACGTTGCATCGACTTTTTAGTCATTAGCGATTCCTCGGGGTAACGTTATATTTCTTGGAGAAGTTTGGTATCCTTTAGAAATTTTAGGGTGTCCGTCGAGTGGTCCTGTGACGTTAAGGCTGTGCGGGAATCCAGCTTGTATCTCGCTCTTTGGTTGCGATATTTTATGCATTCAAATAAGAGGTGTTTTGTTGTTAGTGCCTGGTTGCGCAGATTGCAGATGGGTGGCGCCGTTTTTTTGAGTTGGTGTTCATGGGTAATTTTGCAGTGTCCGGTTCTGAGTCTTGTCATGGATACTCTTTCCATCCTTGTCATGTGTTGGCTGGGCATGTGTTGGAAGAAGTTCTCGTACTTATGGTAAAATGGGTTGGATTCCCCGAATTTAGTAATATGAGGCCTGGATCATCTACTAGCTTTTCAATGATTTTTCTTCGGCTGTCTGTTTTATATGAGCCCCAGAGAGTGTGGTGGTTGTTGAAGTCACCCAGTATGAGAAACAGAGTTGGAAGTTGGTTGATGATTTCTTCCAAGTCTGCTCGATTTAGTATTTGGCTCTTTGGAATGTATATGTTGCAGATGTGGATCTTATTTGGAAGTGAAGTGGCCATCGATATCGCTCCTAGGTGAGTGTTGAGTGGAATTTCGGTAGCATGGAATACTTCTGACACTGCAACGAGGACTCCCCCACTTGAGTAGTTCTCGCGGATTCTATTTTTTGTAAAGGTGGTGTACCCTTTGATGGTTGGGTGGTGGAGTCTTTTGAAATTAGTATACGAGATCTGCTGGTATTGCTTTGAGACCAACGGGTGTGGGCAATCGACCATAATAGCAGGAGCGCACGACTCACTTACCTGAAACGGAGTACGCCGCGTCCTTTACCAGCTCATTGTGAATCCAATTTTCAATTTTCCATCATTTTTAAGGGTAAACTTCAAGGGATATGGACATATTTTTTTCAAGATTTTAGTCCGTGTGCCCCATCATCGACAAAAACGCAAAAGAAGAATTTGTTTATATTTGTAGACATTAAAAAGTTAATTATCGAGGATGAAAAAATTATTTTATAATAGTCCAATTGTGAATAGTCCAATTGTGAATAGCCCAATTGTGAATAGCCCAATTGTGAATAGCCCAATTGTGAATAGCCCAATTGTGAATAGCCCAATTGTGAACAAAATAAAAAGTAGATAAAAATTCCTAAGTAAAGCTCGTTTTCGCAAAAATGACAAACTTCGAATTTCTGTATTTTCTAAACAAGTTGGCAACCACGTAAATGATGATTCACATGGACTACAACATATTTCATTTAGAGCAAGATCGCCGATCGTGACGTCAAAAAGTGATCGATTTGGCTTGGAATGACCCGTTAGATATTCAACAAGAAGATGAGTAGCCGAGGGCACAGCGAGAAATACTGGTAATAGGAGGTTGCTGGTTCCAGTCTCGCTATCGATATTTTTTTCCTATAATTGATACATACCTCAATTTCAAGCCTAAAATGTATGAAATCTACGCCAATGAATAGTTATTTTTATTTTTTAAATGGAAAATGCATGTTTTTTATTTGTGGGATGAAAATTGGAGCTGGTTAATTGCGCCTGAACAAGAAGGAAAATAAAGATGTTATTAACGGAGTTTCACGTTGGGACAAGTCTCTTGATATAAAGTTGCATGTCAACTATGATATCCAGTTGACAAACTTTGCCCCTTTTTGCACTTTTTTAAGATATTTAAATTTAAAGTATCAAGTAGGGGTATTTTCGGTCTGTGCCACTAGAGCGTAGTGATGATATCTCGTGCAAAGGTTAATATATTTGTAAAAAATTTAATATGGTATAAAGAACTCTTTCGAAGACACGAATATAATAATAATAAATAAATAAATAATAATTAATAATAATAATGATGGCTCCAAGATTATAGCTTGATAACATGATTCCTTGACATAAGTCAATGGGACATCACGAAGTCTTGAGTTCAGACTTGGAAAGTATACATAGTGCAATGGACAGAGGAACCAGGCCTTCCGGATATTTGTTGCGGGAACTATTGTTTTCTACTTTCTGTTCGATGCCTTCGACTCTCTATTGTCACACATCTGGAAACTATAACCCTGTTAGTTACCTCGGATCTCCAGTCATGAAGTCATCTGGTCGCTATTGGTCACTGAGACCCTTTGTACTTTTTTAGCAGTATTCAACTGTTCCAGAAAACGGACTGGACGGACATTCTAATTACATAATTTTAGTCAAAAATCGGAAAATAATCAATTTTGACAAAAGCTAACTTAAAAGCAACGTTTATACCCCTGATATTAGATCCTCCATTATGAACATTGCATTTTTTATAAAATATTTGAATTCAGCAACCCCAAAAACATAAGAATACCAAGTCTTATGAAAATCGTGTGAAATTACGAATTATGGTCAGCTTTTCGAGAAATGGCACCACTGTGCGGCACCTCGTAGTCGCAATTCAACATTACCTATCGTAGCATTATTTCGAAGTGTATAGAAAGTTGAAAGAAATTATAATGTCTGACGTGGAGCTTGTAGACGTGCAAGGCCCTTCGACAGCACAAGAATCGGTGTGTCTTGATAAAAATGTGTGCAGTGATATTAAGAAGTCGTAGTTAAAGGATGCCGTGGTGTACTACGAAGAGCTGCTTGCTCAAGATGACATGATTGAACCACAAGCTTCAGCAGTCATAAATGACGGGGCCATTCTCATGGGAGAAGAAATGTACAATTGGGCGATTGAAATGTTGAACGGGAAAAAGCTCATCGAATGCGAGGAACTTTTCATGGAGGATGAACCTGATGAGGAGAACGCGTGCGACGAAGTTGGAGGACCAAGTTCGTCCGATGATTACCAGTCAACAGCAGAAGATAATGAAAACCGAATATATTCCACTGGCATACAAAATTAAAGTGGTGACTATTGCAAAGACACATCCAGCTTGGACACTGAAGAACCTGCAGAAGACAGGGTGCTCCCGCTTGAAAAGAATGGATGTTCTGGCAAAGTGGGAGAAACAGATTAAAGGTGGTGTTTTTACGTAATACGCGGCTTCGATCCTACCATCGGATGCAACGAGATCCTTGGTATACGGAGGTCGTAAGTCTCCGTTCCGAATTCCTTCGACACCGCCGCGCACGTATGATCCTACGACCGTTTAAGGAGATAGGGGTGGTAAATTGTATAACTGCTCGTTTAACGTAACGAATGATAACTATGTAATTATAAAACGGATCATACAGTCGTGGTTTAGTATACTGTACAGTGGACAATTTGTGGGAAAATAATGTTTCCCGTTTGGTTTGAAGTAACAGAGTATTATGGTTTCTCCTGCTTCTGAGTGAAGACAAATTAATGAATGAGAAGATGATATACTTTGACTTGCATTTATGAGAAAAAGACACACACCTGAAGAAGGAGGGGAGATACTGCTTCTCCTTTTCAGTGTGCTGGGTAAGACCCTGTCTTGGACCCTGTCTTGGACCCTGTCTTGGACTCACTTCCTCGTCGAATGTACTCCAGCACATCGTCTCGGAAGTGTGTTTTAGGCACGCTGATTGGACATTAGGAAAAATGACTAACTCCCAATCAGCGTGTTTTCAAGGTGTGGTCGCACCCTTCCTTAGCGCCCGAAGAGCGTTTCCTGAAGGGAGGGGGAGCGTCCTTAAACGATACAGATTATTTGGCAACGCCACGGAATTTCCATCGGGGTCCTAGAGCTTGTCCTGGTCGTGCCTGCTGGGTCCCAGCTGCGAGGCCCTTGTGGAAACTCACGTTTATGACGCATGCAATTAACTGTTGAGGTCGTATATGCGTAATTTCGTATACCTCGACGGATTATAGAATAAAACGACTTCCTCAAAAACAGTTCTATTACTTGCGCGTCATAAACGCCCTAACAATCTGCACGTCGAAGGTTGTTCTTTGTGCCGATTGCTAGCCATATTTTTATGAGGGTAGCCATTTATTTTTCGTGTGGGTTTCGCGGGTTTGCCGCGTAACAGGTGGTGGGACCGCATTTGAGAAGTATGGTATCATCGATTCGTGGACAAAAGGAAGCTCGGAATAATTTCAGCAAGTGACTACGAGAAACCTGCAGCAGTGGGCTCTAGCTGCTGCAAGCCAGTTCCGTAATTTTGAATTTAAAGCGTCCGAAACGTGGATAAAAGAATCCAAAAAGAAGTATGGAATCTGGCAACAAAAAATTACAAAATATGTTTCAGAAAGCGAAGCCTCGACAATGGGGGAAACGTGGACTTCAGCAGAAAAATTTCGTGCACCAGCTCGTGCTCTAATACTGAATTTCCTCACCGGACCTCACCGGAGATCAAAAATAGTCACCGTTCAAAGCCAGAGCATGAATAAGGTGACACATTCTTACACCGCACAGTATGATCTTACTTCGTCGGGGAAATTATAACCTCCTGTTTTCGTGTGCCCGCAAGAGGCATCAGGTACATTTGGACCGGGGGTTTGAAAGTTGGTTGGCGAATAATCGGCCAAATACTACAATGTCGTTCTGAAATCTGGAAAACTCACCACGGCATTATATAAAGTTTTTTTAAACAAATGTTTAAAGCCATACGTACAGAAACAGAAGTATCTTTTAAATATAGATTAATCCGGTAGATTAATCCGGTCATGTATGACGAAGTATGCCAACGTGCAGTGTGAAAGTTGTAGCTCCGAAACGTCCTCTGTTCCAGCCGTGCGATGTCTACTTTTATAGACAAGTTAAGAATTTAGTAAAGAACCTACAAAATTCTTCATTCCTGATTCAGCAGAAGCGGGAAATAAATTCGCAGGAAGATTGTTTGAAAATTCAATTGTTCACCATCAGCTATCTTCTCCGGCCTTTTTAAATATGTTGCAGTATACGTGGTTTGCGTCCAAACTCTGTCATAGTAGCGAAATATTTATGAATGTAAATGATGTATGTTTTCCAGTAGAAGTCCTGAAAAACGTGTGCTCTTGTACGTACGCGGCGTTTATAGTGCGTGCTAGATGCCGCAAAAATTATTATTTCGTATGCTTTTACGATGCATATCACCCTGGCTCGTGTCATACTAGCACGTGATTAATAAAGAGAATGTGCAATAATAAATTAAATATAACATTCTGCATTATTTTTATGTTTCGTTTCTTTCCCAATCCCCACCCGAAATCCACGGGTTCAAGTGCGTAACGCACTATGGCGCACGATCGTGTACGGGGGTCCTCGACGGTATCGAGGGAATCTTGGGGCAAATGTTGCATCGTCTTTAAGCACAGCCTAATGTGTAATTTTTGGTTATTCAATCGTCAGGAATAAACTAATTATTCTTTTAATTAATCTAGCACAGTCGTGGTCGCGAACGCACTGGCACGTCGTATTGCATCGTCTTTAAGTGAGGATAATGTGTAATTTTTGGTTATTCAATCGTAAGAAATAAACTAATAAATCGTTTAATAACTCTGTTCGAAAGGAATAAAATGGATTGAAATATAAAGCAATATATTACTTTAATGTTATAAGTATTAAACAGTACCATAATCGGGAAGATACGTGGCAGGGGAAACGGTAGCACAGAAAGAGCTTTAAATTCGTGTGTACGTATATTAAACTAAAATATTTAAATAATATTTTTAAAATATTTGTAAGCAAATATTGATCATTGCCATATAGTTAGGAATTAAGAAAAAATTAAAGTTAAAAAATTGACTCCGAGGGAGCCTCGAACCTACAAAACTGTTTGCGGCGGTTTAACAGTTGGACACTTAACCGCAGGAGCACCGACGCCGTTGAAAATGCATGAAATAGTTTAGTTTAGTTGCGTCCATTTCTAGGTTGATTTGCTGTATGTGAAAACATTACCAAAAATGCCAGCGGTCTAGGTTGCGAAGCCGACAATAACAGCACTCTCAGTTTTTGTCGATGCATGTCTTTACGGTTACCATTCAGTCTTAGGTAAATGAAACAGTATTGGAGTAAATAATATCAGAATAACACAATATCGAAAAAAATAAGAGGCACTATCTCGCCATCCGGCATTTTTGGACACGGACTGAAAGAAGCGCTATCGCGCCGCTTGGCACTTTCCGATTGAGAAACGGCAAAGAGCAGTAGCACTCACCCGGTTAATTCACAAAGAAGCACGAAAGTTCGCTGTATAAGTTGCTCTGACACGCAAAAAACAACGATAAAATCCGGTTTTAATTTTTTTAACGGCGACATAACCGATTCAAACATATGAAAAAAGCATCAATAATATGTATCTACAAAAAAAGGATAGATGTGGTCAAAAGATTCCTTCAACACAACATCCGCATTTTTCAGCCTTCTTTAACGTTTTTTTATCATTTACTGCTCGGGCTTCCAATTTTCAAAATCTGAAAAACTTCGATAATAATATATAATAATGTGCCTTGCAATATCTTAGACTTTTTTCAAAATGTTGAAAAAGTTAAATTTGTGGCAAACAGATTTCCCATTATGGGTTATATAGCTTTTAAGTTAAAATATATTGAAAATGAATAATTATAATGGATTTGTAGATATTTTCTACAACTAAAGTCTGCACTCTGGCAAGTAGTACATATGTAATTAATTGCTTTTCGTTTTGTTCAAGTTTTCTCTAGTTGTTAGTGTTCAAGATGCTCGCGTAGACTTGCTTCGACGCTAGCCTCCTCGCACATCGGCAGCAAGCGCGGCGCTGATCACGAGTTCGCCTGCCAATTAGCGGGGTTAGAACCGATCAACCGATCGATCGGTTCACGCGATTGGCAGCTACGGACTACAGCCATCCGGAAAGGCCCTTAACTAGAGCAGGAAGCCTGCTCGGGCATCTCTCCTGAGGTCGGGGATGTCAGTATAAGTTAACGAGCGTAAGGTGCCTTCGGCCTTCTTCTTCTGTGCAAATTTTGCGAGTCAAAGAGCGAAAGCGAACAGCGGCCTTTACGTATATTCTATACTTATTGTGAGTTTTTGTTATAAGCGTGCTGTGTAGTGTGTAAAATAATCGTCGTGGAGTCTAAGTTTCGTGAAAGTTCATCGTTGCCCATTGAAGCGTATCCGTACTTTATATTATCTTTTGCTCTCAGTTCAAAGAGCACGAAGTGTGCGTGAGTGCTAATTGAGCACAGTTAGTAAAATAAAACAATTATGTAAAAATTACAACTTGGTTTTCTATTCTACATTTATCCAGCTCCTAATTCCGTAAATAGAACTAATGAAAAGAATAATTTCAACTTTTATATTTTAACTTAAAATATCTGTGAAAAAACATATGATCCTTCCAATCTTCTGTTAATCGAATACAAATTAACTACTAACCCTGAGCACTCGAAGGTCATTCTTCTAGTGTAAGGAAGTGGTAACACAAGATGAACTAAAATAATAATATTAAAGGTCATGCAATAAATTCCACAAATACCAAGCATCTAAAATATAAAAGGGAAAGATATCTGCCGGTAGAAAAGTTTCTCCCCATTCGAATTTTGTGATATACCTAGTGGCGAGCATGATTTGCCTTTCGGCTGTTAAGACTTAAAACCAAACTTTTGCAATGGAGTGAGAGTGTTGAGGTGTAAAGTTAACTCAAAACAAAAAAGAAATTATATAAAAGTTAAAAGTGCAGTACACAACTATCAGTTATAACACTTAATAGTTTCATTCTATCCTCAATAATATATTCAATATTTGCATACAACTTTTAATATTATGCAATTCATAAGTATATGTTGTTGCAAGATTTTACAAATTAATAAATTACACATTCATGCATAATTTGCCCAACCAACTGAGTCACCAGCAGCAAAAAAAACACGTGTTATATCCCTAAGGTATTGTGATACTTTCTATGCAAGATTCTTGCCCTAACTGGTAATCGCCATAGAAGCTTTACTGAAATTATGTAAATCACGGACTACAAATCCTTTCTCCTCCAAGAGCGACCAAGTGCTCACTACAAACCAAGAACACCCTACTCCTGTGCAAAGCCAAAGTCAGGCCAAAGCACAAGGGCAACACATGCGTGGGACTTGAGCCACCTCTTCCTTGGATGTGGAACATCCAGATAAGGAAAGGATTCACAAATGGTTTGCGAGCCATCAGTTCTTTGTCCCTGATATAAAAAATTTACTAGCATTTAATAATTAAGTGTAAGCTGACCAAGGCAGCTGCCTCTTCCAAACGTTTTATTACATATGTGTTTTGTCCACAGCTGGTGACATGACTCATTGAATGGAATAAAGTATTTCTAAATTTTCTCTCTTTGCTTCTCTCTGTCTCTCTTTTCAACTTTGAATGTTTTAATTAATATTTATACATTTACATTACGCAAAATGATGCAATTAGTCTGTCAACTTTAAATAATCTCCACATTTTGTCAGCTCGCAAATCTTGCAGCAAAATAGGTATCAACATTTTACAAATGATGTCGGACATACATTGAATTGATGATATTAGTAAAACTATATGAAGTAGAAAGTTAAAATACCTGATCATTTTGGCCAATTGGGACGCACTCATTAATAATATATCATTTTTAATCGGTGGAAGCTGTTTATGTGGTGTACATATATAACATAATCCAAAAATTAAGTCCACTAGAAAATCAAATATCATGTGCAACTGGATAACTAGACACTTTACAAACTGTTTCAACCATCCTTTAGATGTTTCAAATGTTGTGTGAGACATATCATTGCCCTATAACATAAACGAATTTGTTTGTTAATTAAACTTATTTATTTTAATTATACATTGGTACGAAAAAATTAATATCCATAATTTCCTATACACTTTTTAAGTTTCGGGTAACCTTTGCTGTATTATATGTACATACGTATGTAAATACTGCTTCAATTACCTGTTTTCTCACGGTTTTCGTTAACGTACACATATTGCCGAGAAAGGAATTCAAATGAGTGATGCAGACTCGTTCAGCATATGATACACTCGTGAGGCCTCGGAAGCATTAACTCAGCAACTTTCACGGTTACTGCACGTACCTACGGTGCATATCAGGAAAAGCTGATACAGGATCTTTTGAATTGGACTTTACGAAACAAAGTATTAATGTTGCGTTATCGTCACAATATAATCCTATTAACATAAATTAAGTTGTTTTATATTTAATTCCATAAAGATTAGAGAAGACTATATATTGTTTATTCTGTTGCGTAGCTATTAGTTGGATATGGCGGCTTTGTGTAGGTTCGGTTGCCCGTGGGGCGCTGAACCGCTCGGCTTGTGGAGAAGCGCGGAATATTCAAAGACAACTTATACTTTTATAAAGATTTACTGTTTATTCACTGATAGAGTTAAAAGATACTGATTATTTCAAGAAATAGTGTTGACTTGTACAAATAATTTTCCGAAGTAACTCTGTTCAATGCTAACGTTGATCTCCGGTGAGAGTTTATAATCTGTTCCGCGAGGCTTCTTCTTCTTGCCAATACAGCTGTGCTTCTCATTCCTGACTTCCTTGGTTCTCCTTCGAAATCGTCCTCGTCCAATGGGGTTGGGTCTCGTTGAGGTTCCTATTCGCCCTTGGCCGCATGAGGTGGCAACGTTTCGTTAACACGTTGACTGCCGCGCGTATTTACAGAGAAATGTCCGCCAGGCCACGCTATCGGGTCCGGCGGTGGCATAGACCAGATGCCCGCTTAGAGCGCAGGGATTTCGACAACTCTTACCCGCAAAATAAGCAAGCATAATGATAGATAACCGAACCTCCTACCCTGCAACCATCTTAATGCTTCGTCCCTTTCTCATTTACAACACGAAAGAATTTTATCAACAAAACATGCTCCCATTATGGTACCAAGTACAAGAAACATTCATAACATTCCAGCTGCGTCGACAAGTCACCAGTCATCCGAAAAATTGAAACCACCCAGATAGCCAAACCTGCTCTAGCAGGTCCTTGCATGCGCCTGATAGCAGGTTATGGTATCAGGATTCCCATAGGTTTCATACATTGCCTGTTAAATACAGAAACTGCCGCAGGTAGTAGGGTGGAATATAACAAAATATGCTAGAGCAGATTAAGCGGGACAAACCTAGCAGATCCTGCAACCGATAAATGGTATTTAAAATCTAAGTTTTTCCGAAATAGGAGTGTTTAGAAATAAGGAAAAGCATATAAACGTGATAGAAACGCAGTCGACTTTTTCGTTTTTAAGATTTAATTCATTTTATTTATATTATATTTTCATGATATTTTTTGAGCCTCCGTGTTTGCGCACTACATATGCGCACGAGTCCACTGAACTGCGCGCCTCTACAGGAGAAAGTTAGAAAACAGGAGAGAGAAAGAAGACTCGGATTTTTTGACGCCATTACTGTGGAAAATCGAGAGTTCTTTCTCGCGTTCTTTAGACGCGAATTTTTTTTTTTTATTATCATGATGGAAATCTTGCATAAGACACCCCGGTCTGCCAGGGGTAGACCGGGGTTGTGTCGGATTCCTACCGACTAAAACCCTCACGGTGGGCGTCCACAGTGATGTGGATGGGCACGTGGATTTTTATCATCCTACAACAAAATTGAGAAAATGGTGAATATTGTATTTCTGTCAATTACCCAACAAGTGAGTTTATAGCAGTAAAGTAAAAAACCCATGAAGCTACTTGTACATACGTAAGTACATATGTTTTAATATTTTGATTATATATGTAATACAAAACTAACCTCGTCCTCTAGCCATGAAATACGCACCACTTATTGGAGACGGACACGGGGGCCAAATGATCTACTTCGCACCCTTTAGCAGTGCGAAGCGCCACTTCCAGACAAACCCCAATTTCCTTTTTTGATGGCGTTTGAAAACGCCTATTTTGTAGTTGGGCCGCTGAAAATGAAATGTAAACAGAACCTATATAGTAAACACATTTTGCCTTCTTCTGGGCCCAACCATGAATAACATGTCACGATACTGTCAACAAATAGCTCTTTGAATGACAGTGTGACTGCTTCCTTAAGGGCGGTCCCACCCAAAAATATCAAATAGTTTATCTAAACAAAGTAAGTACTGATTGACAAACATGTATTGCATAAAGAGGAATATAATATGAGTTCTGTTTCACTTACAACTTCCCTGTACCCATCTTCATTAATATCTTCAAATTCTTTTACTTCAGATGGAGAACAAAATGGCATACATGCAGGAGATTCAGGAGCAGCCAAGTAATAATGGAAAGGTTATAGGGTCTTCGGAAATCAAAGTATGTATGCCCCTAGGTTGCAATACCGATATCGTCAAGTATTGTAGGATCCAATTTAATGGAATATCACTCAGTACCGATGTATGCGACAATTGCTGCATCTTGCAAGACACTTCCATACGTACTGTATGCTCCATTGAAAAGCATGGAAATACATTTCGAGTAGGGGTTAGAAGGTACACAGAAGTCGCTGATATTTATAATGTCGGTATCAAATCCTCCGCCGTAAGCTTACATAAATGTAGTATTTAAAGTGCTGTGTTTTATATTCATCCAAATGATATTCGAAGGAAATGTTACAGAATGCCATTTCCTCGTGAAAACCTGGATGACAATGAAGAAGGAGACCAAGAAACAATAGAATACGCCGTGGCTGAGATGCTACATTCTGATGCATGTAAGATTGGTATGTATACACCGGTCACAACTACAATATGTATTCTTCTCTGTGCATATTTTTCAATATTGGTATTTGTTTTACAGACTACAACTAAAACGCAAAAAGGAGAAGGCGTTTCAGGAATATATCCAGGAAGAAGACTCAGCTCAAATGCAGTGAAGAAGAGGAATCATCACACAACGAAGAAATAAACAAAATACTAGCAGTGAAAATTTTGAAATCTGATTGATATACTCTTATTCATTCAAAATCAAAGTTCAACTCAAAATCAAAATTTAACTGACAGTATTTTGTTTACGTGCATGTTATTAATAGTATATATATGTATAATATCATATTTATATATATCATATGTCATATAAATGAATATAAGCAGATAATAACAATTTTTTAAAGAGCTCATTTAAATGCCCCAGTATAAGCGCTTCCCTTTAAAATTTAAATGTCCCAACTCAACATAATCTGCTTCAAACCTAACCCAAACCAGCTTCTTGATTCATAGCCAGGCTCTTTCTCGAGGTTTAGTCTGTCTGTTATATCTCAGGTTCTGTCTCGAGGTGCTGATCAATCTGTGGATACAGCTGCATATGATTTTGTAGACAGGTTCTGTTATGCTTTGTCGTGGGTCTACATCTAGTGTGCCATCAAAAGGCTATCTGGGAAAATACTGTCAGTTAAATGTTTGAAATCTGGATTTTAAACAGTGCGCACATAGCGGGAATAAATTTGAAATTATATATTGTGCAAATCTCAAACATGGTCTTTTCGACTGTGCCAAATACCGAAGACAATACACCGATACTATGCAATATGCTACTAGCTATAATCAGAGCTTCCTCATCTTCCATCTTTAGCGACAAACACTAAACTGATGGCGGATGCGCGTTGAAATTCATGGTTCGTTCCGTACGCGGTGCGTGTTCGTGGTAAAAACGGAACACCGCCCGCCCACACGTTGTAATGCCGCGTTGCTGCTGTGTTGCAGCCGCAGCGCGCTCGACTGTAACCACCTTTAGAAGCCAACGCTTCAATTTTACTATGATCACTGACGAGATATATGAATAGACAAGTCATCTTATGGACTTTCGTGGCCCAACGTGACTGTCATACCGACTCAGAAATCCCACGCTGATTCGAGCGTCCTCTGCTTATGAACAGTGGTCACTTGAAGAACTATTATTTACTGAAGTAGTTGGGGACAGGACTCATGCGACTGTGTGAATATATGTGAAATGTTTAGGGGGAATCAGGACAGCTATTTCTCGGTCAACGTTACGGTAGAAAAATTGAGCTACGGTGCCTGGTCGCAAGATGCACTTCTGTTTGGCTCGAGTTGAGTCGAAATCACATCGGGGCGATGAATTGCGTGTGTCGCGTACAGCGCACTTTTTTTAAATATTTATTTTCTAGTCCAAAAATCAATTGTTTTAAACATCTTGAATATGCTACTGTTGCGTATCTATTGGTGGGATATGGGGAGTTTAGGTAGGTCCGGTTGCCCGTGGAGCGCTGAACCGCTCTGCTCGTGGAGAACCGCGGAAGAATCAAACACAAGTTATAATCTTTAACAAGAACGACTATTTATTCTATTATTCAGCGTAAGAGATACTGATGGTTCGAGAAATAACGAAGTTCTGATGAATGTGGCTTCTTCTTCTTTCCATTTCGGCTCTGTTTCTTTTTCTTGAGTTCCTGTTTTCCCCCTCTCCTTTGGTAGCAGCCAATGAGGTTGAGTCTTGGTGGGCCTTGGATCGTCCTTGGGCGCGTGGAGGTGGCAACATTTCCGCTTTCCGGTACGGACGTAGGGGTGTACGCGCAAAGGGGAGAATGGGAAAAACCCGGTAAACGCGTGAAAGTCGCATGGTAACGGTAAATGAGGAATCATGGAAAAAACCTAGTAAAATACGCGAAAAGGTCGAAGAGTCTTACAGCGTTTTCTAAGGATATGCGTACATTAATTAATCTGACTTTGAATTTAGCTCCTGAATTCTTATCGCTATCGATAAGTGCGATTTTACTGTCGATTCGGAGTCGATGTTACTAGACATTAAGCCTGACTAACGCGATAGCGTAACATGTCATTTATCAGAAAATAATGTGGAGTATAACTTTAAAAATTATTTCATTTATTTATATTTATTGATACTGACAATTGAAATAAGAAAACTTGTTATCATGTCTTTCTTTAACTAAAAGATTTTTAATGAACCTTAAATGTTTCATATCCTCTGTTGCCTTTCATTACGGCAAAGAGCAAATGAATTCTGTAAAATTATTTAATTTTCGCATCGTTTTCTATAATCTGTGGGTAACGTTGCGAGTGACACGGAAATGGTAATGGGTCCCCAGGTCCCAGAAATCGTGGCCGAAAAAATACATTGGATGAGTGGTCTATTCATATATCTCGTCAGTGGCTATGATTCTACATTGGCAGTCTGTGGCGACCGGGATTTACCGACGTTAGTCGCGAAGTCGCGACCTGTGTTACCGTCGGTGGGCGTAACTAGATTTAACTAGGTTAGTGTTATTATAGTTAGTTTTAAGACACTAGTCTTTAGTTCTAGTTGTTTAAGTACTTTAGATTTGTTACACTAGGTTTAAGTTTTTGAATCTAGTCAATAGCGCTTAGCATAGTTTACAGTTTAGAAAGAGTTACCGAAGTGGTAAGAGTTCCTCCACGACAGTTCGTGAGTGTCGATAGTAATAAAGATCCTAAGTCGTTAAAAGTGCAAGAGTTTCTTTTTCCATCACGTATCACCGCCACAAGTCCTTCTGAGTAGACGCCATCTCGTCACGACTACCTGAACTAAATTGGTGACGTCACTTGCTCTGTTTTAACGGCAATATCAACAGCTAACGGTGAAACTCGTATGTGGGAATGCATTTAGTTGGATTCTAATTATTTCTTTATATGACAATATCTTGAGCTTGGTTAAGGCTCATTCGAAAGAGGAAGGTTCAGCGCAGTGCGTCAGATGTATTATTGAACGAGATTGTGTCTTTTAGTGACCCAAAAATACTGTTATCCTCCGGGTGTATTTTATCGATTTTTCCTTACACTTTGAACACTCATATTATTAAATAACAACACAATCTCGTTCACCAATATATCTGGCGCACTTCGCTGAACCTTCATCTTTCGAACGAGCCCTCACCGAGCTCAAAATATTGTCATATAAAGAAATAATTAGAATCCTACTAAACCATGTTTTGGGGTCATATTTTGTCGGTATACAGCTCGCTGCATTACCCGTGCCTACCCCCTTAATGAAACTTTTACTAACGTATTTGTAAGATTCTTCTGATTAAAATTAGACCAAGCACAATACAGTTTGAATTATATTTACTTATTGATACTGATTGAATACATACCACAAAGTTAGTAACATTTTCAACTAAATACTGTTGAGGTCTTTTATTTTTTATTACAAGCATGAAGAAATGCTATAAACTGCGAGTGGCCCCAATTTTTTGACCAGGGGCTGTGATAGTATCCATTTAATTTTGTTATGACTTACTTCAAAACGGATGTTTTCATTTTATATTGAATGCATATCATGTATTCTTAGAATCAGAAAAAAATAACACATTCTATCCCAGAAAGGAAAGTATATCACAAACTTTTTATTTATTTACTATGTTGTAATAATAATAAATTCTTTAATATTAGATTTCTGTCGGACTGTAAGCTACCGATACATGTTTTGAAAAATTGAAAAATGTTGGATGCATTATCGACATTACCATACAATGTTAGGATAAAGCTATAACGCCATATTAATGGTTCAATGTCTGTAGTCGAACGAAGTAACAATAAAAATAGATTTTTGACTTTATTCCAATTTTTCTGATTGGCATGTGATTTTATTTCAGAGAGAATTCTGTTCTTTGAGAAGCTTTTTGAATACTGCCTTTCACTCTTTTTGTAACATTGTATAATTTTACACTGTGCACTCTCCCACTTTTCTAATCTTTTCACGTTTGCATTTTTTTTTTGCCCACCTTTTTTATGCACCCAAAGTAATTGGAGAGCCTCATTCTGAAAGCAATTAATTATTCAGTATTTGTAATATAAAGTGGTAGGTTAAAGAACAGCACAAGTCCAAAGTTAACCTTTTCAGACAATCGCAAAAATTAATGTAAAATGCTTTATAGAAGTACACACCGAGTCCAAGAACAATGAAAAAAAAGTATCCTATACCTGTATTTCAAATGTGCTCTTTCATTTATAAGTACAAAAATAGTATACTTCATGGATTTTTTGAAAAATTTGTGATGGGTCCAAATTAAGAAAGTAAAACATTCTATCAAAAAATTGGTTGTTGGAAGACCAATACTAATCAATAAAGGGATGACCAATTTTTTAAATATCATGATCGATTTAAGTTAATAATAACGTTTCAGTATACAATTCCTATATAATTGATGACTTAAACAAATTAGTAAATGGTTCTTCTTTACTACTGTGTCGTTTGTTTAGTTTCATAACTACGCTGTGAACCAAGTAGAAAAATAATACAAGTCCTATGGATTTACATTTTTCTATTGAAAATCCATGGAAAAATTAGTGACACTGATGATACACAAAAATAAAAACTGTATTTTTAAAATATGTATCTCAAAATGAACTCTGGACTTGTACTGCCTTCAGCTCATTAATTTATTTTCATTAATACGTACGACATTGCTGCTTTTTATCTTCCTCATTTTATATTGCTCTTCTCAATAACGATGCATATAACCCAGTTTCGTACATCTTATGCATATCCTACAAATTCAATAATATAATTTCAATTTTATATATTATCACAGCCTTCTCTAGTACTAGCCGTGCTGAAGAACGTGGCAACACCGCATGTTTACCGATCGGGAGTTCTATTTTCAGTAATGGGAGTCTTGTACGTGGGATTACAATTAACGCTTTTTTTCATAGAAAATTGTGTTAAAGTACACAATTCTTCATTAATTATGTCTGAGTAATATATAAATATTATAACTATGGTAAGTAGAAGTGATATTAAAGTATACTAATAGTTATAAATGTGGTATACATTTTGTGGACTCTCGGAGTGGTTTGGTCAAGTGATACATAATATTGGAAATATTTTACAGTGGTTTTAGGAAAATATAAGTATGAAGCAAAATAAAATCATCTTTGAACTAAAACGCAACATGTGAAAATGAATGAAGTGATATATAAGTTAATAGAAGCCTGAAATAGACAAAATTATTGATACGAAGTCAAAGAGGTTAAGTGAACACGGAAAGAGGTTGGGTAATTAATTACTGAAGGGAAGGGTTATACAGGTAATTATAAATTCTTCCCCACTAATGTATGTATCAGAAAATGCTAAATGATGTGCCTTTGATTGAATATTAATATATGTTAATTTACATAAAATGTGCTTATGATTTTCAGGTTTTAGACAGTCTGATTCCAAATTGGTACCATTTATTATGGCTTCCATTATTGCACACATACGAGTAAATAAGGTTGTTGCTTCTTCTGTAGGAATGAAAAGACCCTTTGTAAGTGATCAAAATATACATTATTTATAGTTGTACCTTTATCCTTTGCAATCAATTATTTACATATATTACAATTTAATTTTTTAGCATTGGAATGGAACCCATAACTGGATATATAAATCTTAATATAATCATCTACAACACACGTGGATTAATATTCGTTACCTAAAATTTTTGAAAATCCATTTACATCGGTAGAAAGATAATGAAGATCATTAATATTATTCCGTAACAATTGGGAACATAACAACACTGGCATTATTAACTAACAAATATAGTATGAAACTTGTGAAATTTTCAAGAATTGTGTATGTATATAATAATAATAAACTAGTCAAAAATTACTTATGATACTCTTAAAATGTTATTAATGTTGGTATTATCCATTGAATAAAACCCAGTTAAACAAAAGTGATCTCTTATACGTTCTGGGAATGTATTGTGGAATAGAATGCCACTGATTATACAAGTGCTTATATTAAGAAGGCCCATAGGGTGCCACTGCTCGACGCTTCTGTTATAAACTCATTCGATAGAGTTTCTCCTTTGAATAAGGACGTATCTTCCCTTTACAATATAATAAAGTATTCCTTTATCCAACTGAACTGTATATTACACATTATCAAACTTTGTCATAATCTAGTTTTCCAATTATTAACACTAAATTGAAATATATTGAATGCACAATAGCTTTTATTAAATAAATGTGGTACCCACAAGGATTAAGACCTACATAGTTAATAAATGAAACTTCCATGCATTACTGCACTCACTTTTGTATTTTAAAAAATTGCCTACTGAGAATAAGTACACATTGATGTGTAAACATTCGAAAAATAAGCGGGAAAGTGAGAGGCCGGTATGGAGAAACTGAGAGTCTGGTAGGGTGGGTTGGGTTAGGTATACTGATATATATAGCACAGCCGGACTCTCGCTATGTTGCCATTTTTACCTTCAGCACGGCTAGTACTAGAGAAGGCTGTGATATTATCCTCAATAAGAAAGCAACTTACGGACTTATACCGGATGATTCGTACTGTTACGCTATCGCGTTAGTAGGCCTTGTTGCGTATCTATTGGTGGGATATAGGGAGTTTATGCAGGTTCGGTTGCCCGTGGAGCGCTGAACCGCTCTGCTTGTGGTGAAGCGCGGCGAAATTAAACACAAGTTATAATCTTTAACAAGAACGACTATTTATTTAGTAAATCAATGTAGACAGTACTAGTTGCAACGAGTTATAAAGAAGTTCTCCATCAGCGAGACTTTTTCTTCTTCCCTTTTCGGCTCTGTTTCCGCTTCCTACATTCCTTGCTCCTCCTTTTGCCTTCGTCTTGTCCAATGGGCTTGCTGTGGCTGGGCCATGGAGGTGGTAACGCTTCCGTTTCCGCGTGACGAGTCAGGGTGCGCACGAGCTAAGGGAAAAAGGCGGGAAAGCCAGAAGATTGCGTCGAGAGTAGGTGGGAGATATCAAAGGCTCCCTTGTTTCGGGTAGGCCATGTGGAGGCCGGTTCTGGGTATCGTAGTACTCAACATTCCAAGGGTTGTGTACATTCCTTTTCCGGTTTCGAATTTCGCTCTTAAACTATTTATCGTTACAGTTTATATTGGCGGTATCTCATTTGGGATTTCTAGGGAATTGAAACTCGGTTCACGCGATAGCGTAACAGCCTTAATATCTAGTGACATCGAATCGACGGTCGACGATATAATTATAACTATCGATAGTGATAATAACTTAGGAGCGAAATTCGAAACCGGATGGGGGGGATACACGATAAATAAAGCTGTACATTATTTATAGTACAGATCTTAGAACACTTCACTTGGAAGTTTCTAAAGCTTATTTACTACAGACCGTAAAAATGTAGCTAAGTCTAAAAAGTCATGTACAACCCTTGAAAAGTCGACCCCACGATATCCGGGGCTGGTCACCACATGGCCTACCCCGAAACAAAGGAACCCTTGAGAACCCCACCAACTCGCCGGCGCGCTCTCCCCGACTTTCCTTGCTCCCCGAGGAGCAAGGAACTCAGGAAGAGGAACCAGAGCCGAAAAGGAAAGAAGAAGAAGCTTCGCAGAGCAGAACTTCTTTATCACTCGTTGCAACCACTACTGTCTATATTGATCTACTGAATAAATAGTCGTTCTTGTTAAAGATTATAACTTGTGTTTAATTTCGCCGCGCTTCACCACAAGCAGAGCGGTTCAGCGCTCCACTGGCAACCGAACCAACACAAACTCCCCATATCCCACCAATAGATACGCAACACACTTACTTCATGACGCAGCATAACAAAAGTGCTATTTATGCGCTCTCTGTCGAAAAAGGCTAGAACGATACGGAATTTGATCCATTGCCGGGGTGTGGGGGCGTTTCGCAAGCAGTCCTTGGACCGCATTGGTTCAGTGCGCCGTCACATTTCTCGTATGTTCGAAGGTATATGTTTTTAATAAACTTTCATAGTATTTACGTGAGTAATTTATCTGTCGGTTTTACGGATATTGGGGAAGAAATTTTCAAATCACCGAAATACATTCCCAAAATTACGAGAAAAATGAACGTAGTGTGAATTTAATATGTGATATTTACAATTTAGTTTATAACCTTTCTTTATTACAATGGATTTTGGTACTTTACTAAGTGTAGCCCAAAAAAATGAAAACAACAAGCAGGTTACTATATATATATATTTTGTACATTTCTCTGTATTTTAGTAGCCTTTATTGTAATAAAAATATTTTCTTTCCATAGCCAATCGCTTGTTACCAAACGAAATTCACTCCACCGAAAAGGCCAAATAAACAGGCAAAAGCACTTTCCCAAAATATCAAAAAATTTCTAGCTCGTAAAGAAGAGGAGGAAAAGCAAAAAGTGTTGGAAGAAAAGAAAAAAAGAGAGGTACTATTATTTTGTGTGATTATATGCAATGTCTAAATGTTCATCCAACTCGCAGATATGTAAACTTTCTGTTTCTTTATTTTAGAATTTATTAGCACTGCGTGATCACAAAGCCCAAAGTCGAATAAATAAGCATTTGAAAGTTTGTAAAGCTGCAAACAAATCTGTCCTAGCAGATGCGATTGACAATGAGAACACAGCTGTTACAATGGCAGGTATGAAATATTATTACATAAGTAAAATAACGTGAATTCTATCATAGTAGAATAACGTGAATTCTATCATAGTAGAATAACGTGAATTCTACCATAGTAGAATAAGGTTGGAAAAGATTAATGTGTAAATGTTCATCTTAGTTTAACCACGGAAAAGTATTAAATGTAAATGTTAAAAAAAAGGGCATTGTTTGTGCAAAATGATATTTATATAGATTTTGAACCGTGCTTTAATTTGTACATACAATTGGACCTTGGTAATTCTAAGCTCAAGGGAAGAATCCAAATTTTACAAATTATGGAGGTTTATCTGATCAAAGTTTTTGTAGAAAAGAGGATTAAAGAATTAAATTTGACTTACAGAGGCTTTTTATATGGTTTAGTATTCTATTTTTCTAGTCAATCATTGGTAGCTCTAAAGTTATTAAAGCCTAGTGACTTAAAAGAAGCCTTCGTTTTCTGTGTGCCATTTGACTTCCTATGGAAACGTTTTCATTTCTCCTTTGTTTAAACTGTTTTAATAAACACTCCTGCAACAATCCTGTTACAATCTAAATTGGAGATGGTTTTTTCATTTCTTGAGGCAGCTTAAACAAAACTTTGATTTATTGAGGTAAAGGCTTTTGACTTGCAGAGGTCGATCATCTCTGAACTCAAATCACAGAGGTAATCTGACACATCGAAACATGAGCAAACTTGCCAAGGTTTTTACAGCAGAGGGTAGGAAAGTGAACAGTATATCAGTCTTAGAGAGGTTTAACTGTACTTGAGATTTTTCTAATGTTTGAATGAAATACAGAAACTTGATTAATAGAATATATAGATATTAATTTTCTCCAAAATTGTTTGCTATGTCGCATTTATTTGATGGTTAATGTAATGTAACTAGTACTAATTTACTTACAATTATAGTGGTCATTATCTTTCTCACAGCAAAAGAAAGTGAAGCATTTTAGGTTGAAATGCATCACTTTTATTCAATGTTAATATTATACCATTATAGTCGCACATGTAAATAATTCATTGTTGCTTATATGTATTTAAGAGCTGATTGTTTGCCCTTACGATTGTTACTACAAGGCGTTGCATTATAACTTGTTCGCATTTTGTTAGCACACAGGAAGTGATTATAGGTGTAATCTTTGCAGCGAAAGTAATAGAATGTTACGTGCGTTCAATTATCCGTGTATTAATGAGTATTACAGAATTATAAGTCTGTAATCATAATGGGCAGTATTTTTGCCCGCAGGTAATTGAGTAGGAATATGTACTATCAACACATTGCCTTCTTACTTTTCTACCGTCCATCGGGGCAGTGAGATTTTGTGGATTTACGTTGCAGAGGATTCGAAGATATTCAGGTCAGAGTAAATTTAATTCTAGAGTAGTGTAGGCATCAGACTAGCAAAATTTATATAGTTTGTGTATAAAGCTAGAAGTAATATCACTGTTCAGATATTAAATGTTAAATTTTTAGATAATTCACTGAATTTCTTGTTTATAAATAATACTCATCTTTTTGAGGAGAAGTAAATGCACCAATTATTTTATAAAATTGAATTCAAGAGGATGAAACATCGTTTAATTTAACTTAGCAAAGACCTAATTTATTTCTATAAAAGTAACACAACTTATTGGTATTGATAGTTATATTTTTAATCATGTACATCATATAATAATAGAAAACGTATCTTCCATTTTTACACAACAAAATTAATTTTTGTCTTTTTATTTGAATTGCATTTGCAAAATTGCCTTCTTTTAGAATATAGAAGCTTGATTAATTAATGATTTGAATTAACAATGAAATTACAATTAGTTTACTTTATTGGGAGAACAAATATAAAATATTTTTCACTTGTGCTAGTTAAATTTTCGATGTAATTTGCTTCTGAACTGTACTGAAGTGTACTGACGTGTTTTACATGTTCTTTGCATTGCTTTTTTCCATAGGTCAGTATTTCAAATTTAAAGATTATATCAAATGAACCACATGAATTGTTGATTGATGACAATAATATAGTATAACAATCGTAAGATCCAACTAGATTGTGCTACACTATTCTAGAAATATTACTTCATATACGAAGTATAACTATAATATTTTAACTTTGAAATTAAACTACAAATTACCATTCAATATTTGATGGTTTATTTCTGGCGGTTTATTTCTAATAGCCCTTTTCATTTATAAATTATAGTTTTATTTAAAAATGTATAAACTTGTATTGAATATAGAGTGCCTTATAATTTCAAATTTCGAATTAGTTATTCCGCTTATTTTATTACTTACGTCTGAAATTTTTTCGTAACTAGTATTATCTTGATATGTGTCCATGACTTATGTGAATTACGTCATATTCTTGTGTGCTAACATTTAATGATGCGATATACTTTAATATACATGTCATATAAAAATACATGTCACAAAAGTAATATGCAGTTGCTGACCGAGATCAAATTGGGAATATTTTGTTCATAATATACACGGTGTTCGAAGTTCTTGAGTCGCGACACCCTTTTATAATACATATTCAAATAACTCGCGACCCCCCTCCCTACACTATAAGGTAAGGTAAAGGCTATAGCCGGATAAGGGGGTAACATGTGTCCCTAAACCAAAGTCATTCGATAGCTTATTAAGAAAAACCAGTTTGTGCCAAGATTCAACCCTGTAACTCGACTGGGAGGGTAGTTACAGCGAAAAAATAAGAGTCGAGTTTTTGCTCAATATCTCTCATTTTTTTTGTAGGTCCGAGCCTCCCTCGGGTTTATTTGTTTAATCATTATTTTTGCTTATAATTCCTAACTGTATGACAATGATCAATACTTGCTTACAAATACTTTCAAAATATTTGTTAAATATTTTTATTTAATATAGGTAAGTAAGAACTTACAAGGGAAGACTCTTAACTGGTAGACTCGGATTTTAATGTACTTTTGCAGGTTGATATTACACAGCCTCCTGGTGGTCTACGTAAAATATTAGGTGTAGTTATTCAGAAACATTAAAGATATTAACAATTAAAGTTATATACCTTCTATGTGATGTCCATATCTTCTATAAATAGAGAACAAGCTTCAAGAAGATTGATAGCCAAGTGAGATGGTGTAGCTTGTACTGTAGAGGTCTCGCGTTCGATTCGCGGTTAATTGTCTTTTTTCTCATTCATGATTTCATTTTGGCCACATATTCGGACAATGACCACAAATCACAAAATTTAAATGACGCTGTACATACACCAAACACAATAAAAAATCGAACTGAGGAGGGATACATTTCGCTAGGCTACAAAAACTACACTGATTCCTACAGGACTAGCTTGGACCGATTTGCATCATGTCACGTCAGTTCTTGTTCTCTCGCAGTGCTCCATTCCATGTGTAGTGTCTCTTCATTCTCCCCGCAAATCCTACACTTCCTTTCCTCGGCCTCCTTCCAATGTTCCCTCGCTCTCAGTCGCCAGTAATCTCCTGTCTCTGTTCTTCTTTCGTCTTTCTAAATATTTGAGCCTTTGTTCTTCACATATTTCCCTGTATATTTTGTTGTATTTGGATTCCCGTAATTTCTTTCTCCTTTCCTCCCCCTTTTTTCTTTTACCGCTCTTATTATTCCCTCTCCTCCATCCTCGTTCCTCTCACCTACCCCCCCTGCGTTCCTTCTCCACCCTAACTCTATTATTTCCTTTCTTTTACTTGCTCATCTTCCCTCTTGTCCGGCTCCCCACTCCCTCTCCTTCTCCCTTATACACTCGCTCACCAGCATCATACATATTACAGTTTCTTGCCTTCTCCTCATACCTCACTGCCCTTCTCAGCGCTTTCATCCTCACTTCGCCCCACTTCCATTCCCTCTCTTTGCCTCTCCCCTTGCCCTTCTCTAAGACCATCACCTTTGTTTTTTCCAGGCGCAGTTTCATCTTCTTTTTCCCTATATACTTTTTAAATCTCCCTAGCATCTCCTTCATCTCGTTTTCCCTTCCCACCAGCAGTACTATGTCATCCGCATAGGTTATGGTCCATATTTTCATATTTCGAGAGTTGGGGTCATCGGGCATCCCTGCCTCAGCCCGTTCGTTGTCCAAAATACCTCCGATTCCTTCCCTGAAATCCTCACAACGTTTCTTGTTTCCTTGTATGTTCCCATCACTCTTTCTCTCAGCCTCGTATTTCCTTCATGCTCTCTCTCAACGGACCCAGTCCACCCTGTCGAACGCCTCCTTTAGGTCTGCGAAACAGGCGAAAACCTTCGTTCTCCCCTGACTTAGTCGATTGTCTATTACCTGACTGATCACGAAAATGGCGTCTGTCACCCCCCTTCCCTTCCTGAATTCAAACTGACACTCCTCCAGCTTCCCCTCTGTCTCCAGCTTCAATCTCTCATTCAACATTCCCGCATATATTTTATACCCTGTATCCATGAGCGTTATCCCCCCGTAGTTGTTTATCTGCTCCCTCTGCCCCCTCTTGTAGATTGGAGTTATAAATCCCTTTCTCCACAATTCTGGAACTCCTCCATCTCTCCACAGTTTCCTCATCAGTCTCCAAACCACATCTCCCACTTTTACTGACATATCTCCACGCTTCGTTCTCTATATTGTCCTCTCCCGGTGCTATGCCAAATTTTAACTTGCTCAGCTGCGTTATCAGTTCGTCCTTGCTTATTTCGTTCTCCGTGCCCTCTTCTCCTTCTTGTTCTTCCTGCTCCTCCAGCCCGCTACCCTCATCCCTTCCCTCTAGAGTCTCTTTAAAATGTTCCCTTCACTTCTCTATTCCAATAGTCTCATCTATTCTCTCTCTTTTCTTTCTAAACTTATTTATATATTTCCCTGTTTCCTGTTCTGTTCTGATATTTCGTATCTTCTCTTCCTCTATCCTTTCGTATTCTACTCTTCTCTCTGCACACCATTTTCTATACTCCTTCCTTTCCCCGATGTAATCCTCTTTACAGTATTCTCCCATTCTCCATTTTCTTAGTGTTCCTTTCATTTCTCTTTTCTTCACCTTCCATTCCTTATCGTGCCAGGGCCTACATCCTACCTGCCATACCCACTTCCTTTTCCTTATTTTTGTCCTTGCCTCCTGAACCTTCTTCTTGACGTCCTTCCATAATCCTTCCGTGCTATCCTCCATACATTCCCATCCCTTCCATTTATGGCGGTACTTGAGGATTCCTTCTTCTGAGCAGTCTCCCCTCTCTTGACTTTCCTCCTGTTTCTTTTCCTTATCCCAATCCCAGTGGCAAATGATCCGAGTCTGTTCTCTGCCCAACTTTTAAGAATTTTATTTTTTCTACTGCCTCCTGATTGCCTATCACGTTGTCTATCACCGTACTTCGACACCGTACATTTACAATAAACCAACCCCTTTCCTCCAGTATATTTATTAGCCTTTTCCCTTCCGTATTTAGTACCGTGTCCTTTGACTTTCTTTCCTCTTCCTCCTCCTCCTCTACTTTCCTAATCAAGCCTTCCTCTTTCCCTGCCCTTGCGTTCCAGTCTCCTCCCATCAGCAGTACACCTTCAGCCGATTGTTCCATACTTTTCGTAATTCCTTCCATTGTTTCCCTTATATCTTGGCTGTATACTGTCATTATTTTCCATGTCTTTCCATCCAGTAGCACTTTCCTTTCCACTGTGTTCCTGCTCACTTTCCTGTATCCTGTCTGTAGTATCCCCTTCCTTACTCCGGTGATAATCCCCCCCTTGGCCCTACCCCTTCTACTTTCCCTTATCGCAGGCCAGCATCTCCATTCGAAATCTTTTGGCAAACCTGGTTTTATTCTTTTCCACCCCTTTTCCTCGATCCTTGTCTCAACTAATCCTACAGTGATGAACCCTTCTAGATAGTCCCAAGTTTCCTCATACTTGTTTGTCATTCCCGCCATATTCCAGAAGCACAGTCTTACTCCCTTTCCTCCTCCTCCCTTCCCCTGTCCTGCTTTTGGCTACGCTTTTCGGTGCCTCCTTATTTTCATGTATCCAACTCTCGCTTCCTTCCCTCGTTCTCGTTCCTCCTTTACTCTTCTTCTTGCTTGCCATTGTATGTTCGTTTCCTTCTCGGTCAAGTCCTCGTCTATATATATTCCTCTTTTCATTCCTCTCTTCCTGCTCATTACTTGCCTCTTCATTTCCCAATTTTTCAGTTTTGCTACTTCTACCTTCCCTTTTCTTCCTTCCTCTCCTCCTTTTGCTATATATGCTTTCTCCACTTGTATTTCTATATTTGGGTTTTTCCGGACAAACTCCTCTACCTTTCCCCCCCCCCCCAACTCTTCTCCTTTACAATATTTGTCCTTCTTTCCTCCCATTTCTTTTTCTCCCTCTCCCATTCCAGGCTTTTTATCCTTCCCCTTGTTTCATATTTGCCTATCCGCCCTTCACTCTTCCTCCCTTAACTCCCACTTCTTGTCCAACAATAATTGGCAAGAGAAACGGTAGCACGAAATGCGCCGACACCGTTGAAAAGATATTACGTGCTTTAGAATATAGAGTAGTGACGTAATATCAATTGGTTGGGTTCATCTAGTTTCCTCAAATCCTATGCTGGTTTGTTGTATTTAAAAACATTGAACATTGCATAAAACACTTATTTCGTAAAGAATAGACGAAAATTCTCTGTATAAGTTACTTATCCACGCAAAAACGATGAAAAAATCGGTTTTTAATATTTTAACTGTGGCGCACCCAATTAAAAGATCTGAATAAAATTGAGAGTAATAGTATCAATAATATGTACCTACAAAGAAAATATAAATGTGTGTCCCGATTCGTTCAATATAAAATTGGCATTTTTCAGCATTTTTGTACGTTTTTTATTTTTTGCTGCTCGGGTTTCCAATTTAAAAATCTGCAAAACTTATACAATATGTGCATCCATAATAGAAATGTCTCCGATTTTTTTCAAAATTTTGTTTGCGCTAAATTGTCAGATATTGCGGAGAAACTGTATTTTGGTTTTTTCGCTGTAACTACCCTTCCAGTCGAGCTACAGGGTTGAAACTTGGTACGAACTGGTTTTCTTTGATAAGCTATCGAATGACACTTCACAAGTAGTAAATATGATTTACTACTATTTCGGCTTTCTTTTAGAACACACAATTATTTTTTTTTACATATACAGTAATGTCTCGATTAGTGTACCTCGCTCGGGACTGAATGTGAACACTAATCGTGTGCAGCACACGTTTCTCGAGCGAGTTCGGGTCCCCTTTGATGTTGTGGCAGCCGAGATACGGGGCAGCGTTCCAGGAAAAAAGCAAGTTTAAATACCCGCGTACGTGAGACAATACTACCGCGATCAAAATCTAATATTAAAACTTGTTCATTTTTGGTCCGTTTTAAATGAAATTTTACCACAGTGTTCGTTACAATCTCCTGATTAAAATGATACCAAACACGATATGGTTTGGACAATTTTTACTTATCACGGTATTAATAATTTTATTCTCCTTTATTATTATTTTGAATAACAACTAGAATATGTGTATATTAGTTAACAGCAATAACGTAATTAATAGTGAGATTGTAAATTTGGATGTAAACTCTCGAATCGAGAGCCTCTTAATTTTCTTAATCTTAAATTGCTACATTTAGATAATGGCAATACATTGTTGTATCGACAATTATTCTCGTTCCTGTGGCATTATATTTGGTGTTCATAAGAGTGGTGGAATTCTGTTATATGTGTCAGGCTGATCCCAAAAAGGAACGACGAAAAACACGAAAGCCTTGCCACAATTTGTGATAAACACGTAAATTCTATAGCAATATGCAGAAATTGTCCACAGAATTGTTTATTATTGCAATTTCATAAATAAATAAATCATATTCGTTAAAAACTGGTTCATGTTTATGTGCATAGAACGCGTATTAATATCGTCTCTTATATGGTTACCTGGGTACCCGGTTGATAGCATAAGGGTTAATAAATATATATAATTCACATATAGTTAGTAACTTGAAAAAAATTATGTAGAAAAAATGAACTAGAGGGGGTTCGAACCCAAAAAAAAAGGTTTTGCAACGGTTCGAATCAAAATCTCTACTCGAACCGATTCATTTGCTGATGGTTATAATTGTAACAGATGTGGCAACAACGTCACAGAGGTCTTGCTACGTGCCGGCAACTATGTTTTACTTGCGTCTGTGTTTGCGCATCAGGTATTCACGTATGAATCGCCGTTCGTGGTGTGAAATTATAACTTACATTTACCGACTGATATGTATTTTTATCGACTCTGACGATAACCTGGCCAAATTAACTAAAATGTGCCATAAACGCCACAGACGGAGAATCATTGAACTATTCTCCCGTCGGATGCGTGCAAATCGTAAAACCGTTTTACCGCTTTCCAGAAGTGATAGATTGTGAAAAATCGAATTTATGTGATTTTGTGCTAGTTCAAGGAAACTAGGTAGGGTGTGTAAGCAGCGAATAAACCTTTAAATCGTTCAATATTTGCGAAATGTGAAGTGTGTCAAGATGCTGCAGCCATCTTGTTGCCTACATCGATGTCTGGCTCAAGCTTGCCAGTTTCAGAAATAACGTTCTCCTGAACGAATAATGAATTTATTGGCGTTCAAACATACCAATTGGGCTGTAGGGAAGTCTACCTGCGTGTGGTATACCCGTGAAAGTTTCATTAATGCAATTATAGAGACGCGGGATAGATTCTACGAAATCGAGCCTCTCTCTCGCGCATGGCGTATACGTGCATGCTTTCCTTTGTTTGTGTGAGTACACACACACAAGTCATGGCGCATGGAGTCGGGGCCCTTAATTTGGTGGCTTCTTAAGCGGCTTTGTTGGCTGATTCATTCGCGGCAATTCCTATGTGGCTGGGAATCCATATTAATTTAATATTATACCCCTTATTATTAAGGATCATTATAGTATCTTGGATTTCTTGAATAGAAGAGGAATAAGATCTTATATTTAAGATTTCTATTGCACTTTTTGAGTCAGTGAAAATAATATAATTGTTCGGATTAGCGTTCTTGATATATGAAAGAGCATTTTTGATAACTTGAAATCCGCAGGATAACGGTGAGAACGTGTTTAGTAGTCTGCATGAAGACATCAAGTTTTCAGTGACAAAAGCAAATCCAGCTCCTTCAGGAGAGTTTGATCCATCAGTGTAAATGGAAACAGGTAACTAGGACACTCTGCTCGGCTCCTCAACTTTTGCTAGCAATACTTTTAAGGTAGTTGATTCTTTTAGAACAGTTGGTTTATAGTTCTTTGAGGTGGTGAGCCCAAGATAGCCCCTTGTCAAAAATGAGTATTAGTATTTTAAATTTCTCAACTGCTGTGGTTGTGGTTGAGTCTAATGTTAAGGATATAGTAGGAAATTTGTTTTTGCCACTCCAAAAAGCAAGTGTTCCGATTTAATATTGGAGAAAATGAATACGGTAGGGGACGCCCAGGTGTTTAGATTCTGTAGAGATTGTTGGAGTAATTTTTGGGTGGTGTTTCCTACACAGAAAATTGTGAGGTCATCGGCAAATAGGCAACCTTTGGCTGGGACAGTCAAATTGTTAGAAATATCATCAATTCCAAGCTGGACTGCAAGTACCACACTAGTTTAGCGTTTACCATTCTTTCCAAAATTTTGCAAATGTTGCTGGTTAAACAATATTGGTCTATAAGACGTGCAATCTAATTTGTTCTTATTTGGTTTTAATATAGGGATAAGAAACGTGGTTCTCCACGATGCAGGAAATATTTTTCGGGTCCAGATACGATTAAACAAATTCAGGAGGGCAGAGATGCGTGGCGAGGGGAGGTTTTTGAGCTCTAATTTTGATACTCCGTCTGGGCCAGGGCTAGTTTTTAACCGACTTAAGGGCTGTGAGAAGTTCTGATAATTTTAATGGTTCTTCCGTAGGGTTATTTGAGGGGGGAGAAATGTCATTAAGTTGAAATTCTTGGTGTTGCTCTTCAGTTTCCTGAATTCAAGGTTGAAGTTGTTATCACTAGAACTGAGAGCCAATTTGGGGGCTAAATAGTCGGCTATTTCTAGAAGATCGGAGATTAAGGTCGAATTAGAAGCTATTAGTGAGGTGATTTCTAGGCGTTTCTTTACATCCATTAATATTCTAGATTTTGGATCAGGCCTGTTTGGGGTCAATTTTGACATCAATAGTCAAGATATAGTCTATCCTGTGGTAGGTTATTTTTTGAGAATATTGAGAGCATGGCAGAAATTTTTCCAGGTTGCACTGCATTTATCATTCCACCAATGGACTATCCTGGGGGGGGGGGGGTCTTGAAGATTTGGGAGCAGAAATATCAGCAGATTCGTATATATTTTAATGAAGGTATCTAGATATATATTGATATCAGTATCGGCGTCAAGTAGGTCGAGATTTCCTATTTGACTGTTAATTTCTTCCCGAAATTGTGAACAGTTTATTTTCTTGAAGTTCCGTTAGAAATAGTCCGCATCGTTGGAGATGGTTTTGCGTTTAGAATTTAAATTTTCAATAAAGATAGTGGTCACTATCCCAGGCATCATCCAATACCCCCACTCAAGCAGATGAAAGATATCAGGGCTGCAAACACAAAGGTCGATTGCCGAGGAAGTGTTTGATGCCAAGTTATAATGAGTGAATTCTTTGGTGTTGAGAAGTATTAGGTCACTACACAGTAAGATTTGTTCAATACATTTTTCTCTGTAGTCAAGAGAATTTGATCCCCATATAGGGTTGTGATGATTAAAATCGCCACATATAATGAAAGGCTTGAGTATTTGTTTTCGAAAGTGTAAAAAATCAGTATTGTTGAATGTCTGAGAATTAGATATGTATATATTGGCTGTATGAATTTTTTTGGGATGTAAGTTTTTATTACTACTGCTTGGAAACAAGTATGAATAGGCATTTCGTCGCTAGCAAATTTGTTGGTAACATAAGTTGCTACTCCTCCACTTGCTTGGGAGTGTGGGGAGGAGAGGTTTCGACAGGCGGTCGTATGGATGGTGGAAGGAGGTAACGACGGGAAAAGAAAGTGAAAAGGAAGAAGATTGCGTTTCGTCCTAGGCCTGCTAGCGGACTCGTCAGTAAGGCGTACTAGCAGGCCTTGCCTTACGAGAGAAGACTCTCAACTGGTCGGCTGGGATTTTAATGTCCTTTTGCAGGTTGATAATACACAGGCTCCCGATGGTCTACGTAAAATATTAGGTGTAGTTATTCAGAAGCTTTAAAGATATTAACAATTAAAGTTACATACCTTCTATGTGAGGCCATATCTTCTATAAATAGAGAAGAATCCTCAAGAAGATTGGTAGCCAAGTGAGATTGTGTATAGCTTATGCCGTAGAGGTTCCGGGTTCGATTTCCGGTTAATTGACTTTTTTTTTTAATTGTGGTTTCATTTTGACGACACTGTGCACGTTTCTGGATGATAGTTGTCATACATGCAATTGAAACACAGGAAAGTGCGACACCACGCACACACAATATACGTTTCGCTAGGCTTCAAAAACTACACTGATTTCTACAGGACTAGCTATGCATCTTGGACCGACTTCGAAAACTCTTGAGTTTGTATATATTAAGACAAAATAATAAAGATCGCAGTGTGGGAAGGTGAGCCTATGCGTGAAATTAGAAACGTACTCCACTTTATCTGCAATCTGATCATAAACAGTGTGGACCGTATGTTCACTACAACGCATTGTAAAGAAATACTGTTTCAAAGTTATTAACATTTGAAAAGAACTAGTTATCATTCAGAAACGTGCACAGTGTCGTCAAAATGAAACCACAAATAAAAAAAAAGTCAATTAACCGGAAATCGAACCCGGAACATCTAAGGCGCAAGCTATACACCATCTCACTTGGCTACCAATCTTTTTGAGGATTATTCTCTATTTATAGAAGATATGGCCTCACATGGAAGGTATGTAACTTTAATTGTTAATATCTTTAAAATTTCTGAATAACTACACCTAATATTTTACGTAGACCATCAGGAGCCTGTGTATTGTCAACCTGCAAAAGGACATTAAAATCTGAGTCAACCAGTTGAGAGTCTTCCCTCGTTAGACACAGGGATAGTAGGGAATGGTTGGAGGTTATATATATAGTCGCGGGGCTTATACAACCACCTTCGGGAGCCGGATCGTCGTGCTCGCCCCCTAGCGGTGTATGTGGGAAGTGCCCCCACAGGTGTATTGTGGTCTGTTTCTATAGAAAAGTGTGAAGTTGAATAAATTACAGGGAAAATCTTTATTGAAATTTGTTTCCTGGATGCATAATACACAGGGATCATAGTCTTTAATTAATAACTTAATGGATTCCAGATGTGGCTTGAATCCATTGATATTCCAATGAATGACACTGTTCATTTGGCGTCTTCGCCTGTTTCCAAGGTAGTGTCAGATTCGGATTCCATGTTACTCGTAGTGGATAGCTCATGTAGTTTTTTAATTATTCTTGTAATTCTGTTTTTAATTGAACTCTGTTTAAGATTTGGATAAATTTGGTGTAGCAGTTCAATAAGATTGTTAGTATGTTCAATATATTCGTTAGATATTTCTAGTACATGGGCGATCCTTGTTTTCTCTCTAAGAAGTTGCATAGTTGAACAAAATTGAGAGAGAATTCTTCTGATTTAATAGGGGCGAGAAGCTCATCCCTATCTGGGTTACTGTGCAATATTGGAGATTTACTCCTGGTTTCTGTTTAGATAGTTTCAAAGGCGTAGGATTGGTTATCAGAATTGTTACGTATGAAGAATATTTCATACGTCGCTCTCACCGCGTTTTCGAGCTCGTGTCTGTGATGGGAAAACGCCCTAAAACTCTTTCGGTTATCATAAACAGAAAAAGGGGTCCTGAGCACATGTGCGACCAGCTGCATTATGACCAAGACGGGCGTGGCCCGACGAAGACTCCTCAATGTCCTTATATGGAAAGTTCTAATGCGTTTCCGTGCATTTCGGGGGTATATAAACCCTTTGGTTTCAACCCTCGTCGGTTCAGAGTTACATAGTCACGCGTAGAGTCACGTCGTGCCACGCTCGTACGGAGTCAGTTATATCTAGTGAGATTGGGCTTAGCACACCTTTCGAATCATAGATTAACCCGTTACAATCCGCTAGTCCGGTTGAAGTTCTTTCGGCATACTCTAAAAGCGGCTCTCAGACCCCGCATCGCCAGTGCGTCAACACCGTGCAAATACTTAGGTAACTTACATACTTTTATATTATTTCATCGCGACAGTTACATTTGTACCAACGACTGATTTGAATATATATATTTATAATTTGTTCACCATTAAATCGAGTAGATTCGTTAAACCTATATTTACCCCGTAATCCTTTATATCGGTAGTAACGTTCCCACAGATACAACTTAACCGCTCGAGTTGTATCGAATATTAATTTAAAAGTTACGAGACAAACTAACATTTCCTGTGATTCCCTGATTTCGCATCAGGTTTGTTCGCACGCCTTATCCAAACAAAATAACTACAAATACTCCAACCCAGTGGCTCCCCGATTTCGCATCGGGTTCGTCTGCGAACTTCTTTCCTAGTGGCTCCCCGATTTCGCATCGTGTTCGTCCACGACGTTTCACCCTCCTGCGGCTCCCTGATTTCGCATCAGGTTCGTCCGCGCTTGACTCTATTCCTGAGGCTCCCCGATTTCGCATCGGGTTCGTCCGTGCACCTTACTAATAAATTCTCAACCGTATTCCTTGGGTTATATCAACCTCGCCGGTCTAGGCGTTGCCCACAGCCCTGGCTCGTAACAGAATAATGACGTCACTCTTGTCTTGGACTGTAGGCTTGGTGAACTGGTGATCGAGGGAATCCGATACATTATTTTATTTCCTGTTTTGGTAGTATTAGGGGGCTGGTTGAAGTGTGGGAGATGGTGACTGCTCCATCTGTCTGTTAATTATTTCAGTTGGTTTGTTGGTTAGTACCGTAGAGATTGAATCGGTGTTTGTTGGAAGCATAGTATCGGATTGTGGTGCTTGAATACAATGTTTTGCTGTATGCCCTTCTTGCTTACAAAGGAAGCAAGTGGGATTCCCCAAACAAATAAAGATCCAGGAGTTGGAATTTTCAAATTGGATTTGAAGAGTTTCAGGGAGTTTATTACAATCATACGGTTGTATAAAGACTTGTCTACGGAAGCTCATGATGTGTGACAACCTTTGTTTGGTTAAACCGGGTCTCAAAAAGGATATAGATGAGAATGATTTGAGTCCCAACTTTTGGAAGTCGTCCGATATGATACTGTGAGGAATGGTTGGAGAGACGTTTGATAAAATTACCCTTTTCATTCTGTTGATTAGTGGTTTAATATCCAGCTCATTACTTTTGACTATAATTTTTTGATGTTTTTCAACTACTTCTTCCATTAATGATTTAGATGCCAAAAGCGTACATATTCTGTTGTTGGAGATTTGCAAAATGAAGCGGATGTTTGCTGGATTGATTATCTTACTTAATGCTTCTGTGCAGGGTGGCCCAAAACCCAGGGAACATCCGGAAATGGTGGCTAGCTGGGGTGATTCTGAACAACATGTTCCTTGACCGAAATGTTGTTTGCAGCTTCGTTTGTTAGTTATTAACGAAAAACACTGGCCAATGAGAGCGCCCGCCGGGCCCGCGCTCAGTGCATACCTCTCAGCTGCGCTCGGTCATGATGGCGGGATCGAGGCTACCGAGGGAAGCGCACGACAAATGTAACGTCGTCTCAAATTAAGGATACTGTGCAATTTTTCGTTATTCATTAATAAGAAATAAACACATAATTTATCTACCTCAAAGCGTACTGATAAAAAAAATTTTTGTTCATAAGTAATAAAACATTTGATTCCTTTCGGATAATGAATAAACGTATCGAATTACACGACTTATTAGTGTATTTCTTATTCAAGAATAACGAATAATTCCACATTATTCTTAATTAAGACGATGTAACATTTGCCGCACGCTTCCCTCGGTACCCTCGATGCCCCCATTACGACCGACCACAGGTGATCGGTTCACGCCTGAGCGCTCGTCGGCCGATGCATAACGGACGCTATCATTGGACAGCGTTTTTCGTTAATAACTCAAAAATGAAACTATACATAACATTTTGGTCAAGGAAAAAGTTGTTTAGAATCACCACAGGTACACCCTATAACCAGGATGCTCCCTGGCTTTTGTGTCAACCTGTATTCAACAGAATTTATTTTTTAAAGTTGCGGGATTAGCAACGATGCAACACTGGCTCGGATAATTGACGCTCTACTGTACATGTAATTTTTCTAATTATGACATTAATGCAGGGTAGGGATTTACAACTGGTGTGCCTTCAGAGGTCCACGGGTGTGTCCAAGACCAAAACTAGAATAAAATTCCTCTTTTCTAAATCAGTAAAAACTCATTAGTTTTTGGAGCTAGTATATGACTGAGGCAGTGTCGGATTTATACCGAATAAAACCCTCATGGCGACCATCCTCAGCGGAAGGACCCGACGAACTCTGGCGCAAACTTACCGTGCCCTACGTAAGCAGCGCCACAACCGCGTCCATCCTGGGGAGGGTCAGAAGGACCGCTCTCCACACCCTACCAAACTAGTTCGCTTGTATATTGAATACAAAAATGATTTTGTAACTTCCACTGCTGCTTTACTTAGCAGAAAGGCTTGCTATATCGCGTGGCATGGTTAGATATTTTCCTGAACCCTTAGTTTTTGAAATAAATTGAAAGATATGAGCCGAAATAGGTGTACTTGTATTTTGTGGTACGTATTTAACCCCTTGCACTATTCGAAACCTCGGGAAAAGTCAGACCAAACGCGGCTGTTTCGATTGTCGCGGTGAAAGGCGAGCGGTGGACCGCGCGTGCCGAAATTTGAGACCTATTCTTACGACCGAGCGCAAGGTAGTCGTGCCCGTATTTACTTCACGCGATGAAACCCTTGTGAAATTCAAATGAACTTGAATCAAAAACTTTAAATAAATACTTTAATTATTACATAAGATGAAAGCAAATTCTGATTAATTATAATAATATAATTAATTACTAACAGAATAAAAATATGTAAAAGCAAATCCACGGTAGTAGTGTTTGAACATCAAACATAAAACTGAAAAACGCAATATAAATAAGCAATTAAATATCAACAAATTATTAAATTCAAAAATAAGTACAAGTATTCATTTATTTTTATTTATTAATCCAGTGCTTGCTTCACATAGTTTATATATTTTTATGCCAAAGCTGGCTCGTTTTGATGGGTTAAATTGTTTATACATTAAGCGGTCCTTATATCGCATTAATGATTCATCAATACTTATATTTGTATCCGGTGTGTAAATATTATTAAATTTTTCGTTCCAATAATTAATGATTGGTCTTATTTTGTGAAGGCGATCATTGTTGCAATCCGCTAGATTATTTGAGAAATGCAAACATCGTGATATTTGGGTAAACCTTTCCAGCGGCATTACTTTTGTAAATATAGGTAAATATAGGAGATGTTATCTGTACCAAGAAGCATCCCATTCGAGATGTTTATACTTGGTCCAAAACTAAGACCACGAGTCAGATTCGTGATATTCATGTTCGACCTGAAATGTCGAGTACGAGTCAAGCTCGTGATATTCATGTTTGGTCTGAAACTGAACAACGAGCGCGACTCGTGACATCCATGTTTGGCCTAAAATTTTCATCACGAGTCAGACTCGTCAAAATAGTGCAAGGGGTTAATCAGAAAAATCTCGCAAATACGTTAGTAAATGTTTCATTAAGAAAAAGTCACACAGATATTCCGGCTCGGATCATATTATACAGCTCCCTCGTCGAGCGTTGCTAACGCCAAGGGGCGATCCCCTCAAGTGGAGGGGATAGTCTCTTAACACTTATCCATAGAATTCTTTTCTTCATTTATACAGGTTTTACTGTATCGAGGATTCACTGTATTTGCAGTTATTTTAATGGAAATAGACGCACTTCTATTACCATGCATGTAAATAATTTGAATACGTCGGTGTTGGTCTGCTGCCGATCAGGCCTTATGCTTAGCAGGTCAACAAGCGGTGACCGGTTAATGCGAAACTGGGTAAGGGGAGTTCTACTGTATGTAGACGAACTTGACATCGCGACGCGACAATAGAGAAAATTCGTAGTACACTACCGTGAATAAGGTATGTATAATACCGGGTGTGGCAGAAAAATAATGAGACTCGTTATAGGTAATTGTTATTGGCAACAGTATACGTATTCCCCAATAGCCTAATCCAGTGGTGACGAACTTCTTCCGTCGGACTTCAGTCGTTCTAGTCTCGCCCTATAATACGGCAACAGTTCCCCTATTATTTACGTTCCCCTACAACGCTTCTAACAGACATACGCTGCCCCCTTCCATTTCGTGCCATGGACAATTCTCCTTCGCCCATGTTACAGAAAAGAGTGGGGATAAGGGCCAAACTGCCTCCGGAACTGGCAGTTCGTCACCACTGGCCTAATTAATCAGCCAGTAAATCGCAAATTTCCAATCTTTACAAGCTGTCACTTTACAACAATTTGTAACAGTACGTGTACTGTTGACGGTTACAATGTTGGATGCTTCATCGTTACAGTGCCCTTGTTGCTTTGCATTATCGATCACCCAATTTTTGTCTAGATAGAGCATTCCAGTCCCACAGTGCCACAGCCCCTGTATTCACCAGATATGACTTCTGCAGATTTTTTTCTTTTCCCTAAACTGAAATGCAACATGAAAAGGCCGTCATGTGAACAGCCTTGAAAGAACCATGACAGATCAGTTGAAGGCGATAACACTAAACGACTTCCAACACTGGAACAAAGAGTGAGAACTATATCTCCGACACGGTGTATAGCTTCCAAAGGAAACTACTTTGAAGATGATAATGTGGTTTTATGAATCTCTTTATATATTTATTTTCTGCCATACCTAGTGCATAGATGAATAATTATTGGAGATAATTTATACCGTTTTCGCGTTTGTTTTCGTCTTACTTCTTACTCGCTTAAAAGATAGAAAATCTTGATAATAGTTCAAACTGTGAGATGTTTTCGGTTGCGATACTCCTTCCACTCAACATTTGAATCGCATTTGACCCACGGTCCCAGTGCATGGTTCCAGTATCACATATTTCATTAATTGATATACGATATGATGAAACCATGACCGAAATACTGATACTCGTATGTATATAATTTGTTTGGAATCAAAACTGAATTAATTAAATGTATGTGTTTGCTTGTAGGTCCTTCGCAACCTGACGAGGACGATTACGGATATGTTTCTCAAGAAGCGTCTGCATTTTATAATCAATTAATGACTAAATATAACAATACACCTTCGCAACATACAAGTGGCAACGGCAGCCAGAAAAAGACAGTAAAGGATATTGCATCGACAAAGGTACGAAAGTAAAATTTATATTTTAATGGTTAGACACAATACGAGCATCTCCATTCTTATAGCACAATGGATGGAATTTGTTTGTTCTATTAAAACAAAACGTTAAATTGCCAGTGTAAATAGTAAAATATTGCTGAACTACAAATATGAATTACATTATTGTTCGTACACTTTTTCACAGTAAACATTCGCAAATATATAGGCAAATACATTCTACATGTACAGGATAATTAATAAATGGAGATACTACCATTGGTCACAATTTCAAAAAGTTAGTACAGCATAGATGCGAACTTCTAAGAGTGAATTTAAAGATTCATTTCCCTAAAATAATGTACATAGTATATCATCTTTACGGTCAAAAAGATATGTTTCACAGTCGATGCTTTTTAGAATTATTTCTGAAAGAAAAATGTCAGTGTAAATAAATTCTGGGCCAATTTGATTAAGTGTATTTGATATACACTATTGATCAGAAATTTAGTACAGATATGCATTTCAAGCAGTACAATATTGATAACACATGGCATTGTTACGATGACAATTGATGAATCTTTCCGAATGACATGACTGGTCCTAACATAACTGACAAAATGACATAACTGGTGGAAGTTATACATAATTGGTGGGCTTCATGTCATTTACTCGAATTAGCGTCCGTGACGGAACTAGTTGAAGGTCCTGAGGAAATAAATGTTTGTGACTTCGTTTCTTACCCGTCACGCGAAACTCGTGTGATATTAACGTTGACATTTTACTCACAACATAAATCAAGCTTCTCTAACTCCAAGTATTCTCTACTTGCTGTTGTCGACGCTAATTATACGCGTAGTAAATCAGACTAAGATCGTCGGTACATCGTGGAAACTAGTAGGTGACGGGTGGCCCAGTAGGAGGTCCGGTAGAAAATTGGGCAAAGTAACGCATGAATTGACATCGAGATATATTCTGTGTTTATTATTTCTCCTTGCTCTTTTATACTTGTTTTTTATTCCTGACAGAAGGATTTTTGGTAGTCTTGATTGTTGCGTTCGTCGCATAATTCTCGGTAGTAATGACCGTTGGGCTTCCGCTAATAAGGTTGAAATACGCATTTGTAACTTTGAAGGCATACAGTAATTCTTCTCTTGGCGCTCACCACGATCTCTACCGAGCATGCTTACGAGTTATCCCCACCACTGGAGGGGCCCCTCTAGTTCTGAGTCGACGGAGTAATTCGGCACCTTTTGATTAACCGACACGTCGCGGCCGCGACGGCCGCGTTTAACCATTAAAAGATTAAATGCTTCGTATCGGTGAGGCAACACTAATGCAACGGCGTAACTTTTTTATTGTTACTTATATCGCTATAATTTTTGGGGGGAATTATTGCTGAGATTGTGGTGATTGAAATGAGACCAAACACGATAGAATTTGGATTATATTTACTTACTTAGTAATATTATACGTAATGGGCAAGGATCCTTACAAGAAAAGTTTGGGAACGGTCCTGCTCAGTTTTTACTATAACTTTACGGGCTTAGAGAATAGTCCAAATCTAAACATATATTCCAATAAGCCTCTTCAAGGTAAGATGCGCATTTATTAGTATGGTTTTGTTTTTCTAGAAGCCCATACAAGCACATAATAATGAAATGCCACATGCAAAACTGAAATCATCGGCCGCAGTTGAATTCAATAACGAAACGTGTGTTATGGTTGAAGCGCCGGAAACAGAGTCGTCGGCCGTGCTCGAGAATCAGGCGGATCAAATTCGTCGCCATGCCTTCCCGGCGCGCAAAGTTCATTTCGATCTCCCTCGAGCAAAGGACGGTCGCGGCTACTGAAAGCCTTTTTATCTTCGAGACGAGCCGCCTTAACGTTGCTCGAGGGAGATCAAAACGAACTTTTCGCGCCGGGAAGGCATGGCGACGAATTTGATCCGCCTGATTCTCGAGCACGGCCGACGGCTCTGTTTTCGGCGCTTCAACCATAACACACGTTTCGTTATTGAATTCAACTGCGGCCGATGATTTCAGTTTTACATGTGGCATTTCATTATTATGTGCTTGTATGGGCTTCTAGAAAAACATAAAACCATACTAATAAATGGGCATCTTACCTTGAAGAGGCCTATTGGAATATATGTTTAGATTTGGACTATTCTCTAAGCCCGTAAAGTTATAGTCAAAACTGAGCACGACCGTTCGCAAGCTTTTCTTGTAAGGATCCTTGCCCATTACGTATAATATTACTAAGTAAGGATGTAAATATAATCCAAATTCTATCGTGTTTGGTCTCATTTTAATTACCACAATATCCGCAATAAGTAAAAACAAAAATTATAGCGATATAAGTAACAATAAAAAAGTTACGCCGTTGCATTAGTGTTGCCTCACCGACACGAAGCATTTAATCTTTTAATGACGCCCGACTTCTCATTCCTCTCTTTCTTTCGCTCGCTGTCCCTTTCTGTGGCCGCCGATATCGGTGTCTCCACAGTAGCCGGGCTCTGACGGTTCCGCCGAAATTTCTACGAACCCAAAGTTCGACCACATTCGCTTGGCGCTTACGGCCGGTCCCGTATCGTAAGCGCCAAGCGAAGAATTACTGTAATCTCAAAGTTTTGATCGGTAGTGTATTTAAACAGTACATTGCGGTGAATAGACTCATGGAAAACACCTTGGAAAACGAAGCGATGTACGCGCGATGTGCAACGATTAATCCCTAACAAGAATTTCCGTCAAAGTACATCCAAAGGCTTCCTTTACCGTGTCTTTATTTTATAATATTAATAAGTGTTTTTATTATATATGATATATATTATTATTATTAAAAAAACATTTTTATTCATTTATTACTATTATATATATATACAGGGTGGCCCGTAAATCTCGCAGTATTTTTAAATTTCGCGTAGCTGAGGTGATGCTAAACATCTTTTTCCATGACCAAAATATTGTAAGTAGCTTCGTTTTTGAGTTATTAACGAAAAACACTGGCCAATGAGCGCGGCCGTATAGCGTGCGCCCAGGCACCACCGCGCGCGGTTGTCATGGGGTGCATCGAGGGGCAACGTACGGCAAATATTACATCAGCTTAAATTAATAACAATGTGTAATGATTCGTTATTCACGAATAACAATTTAATTATCAAGCCGTTTTATAACTGTTCCATACTTTTATTCCTTATACGAGAATAACTCTGACGGGCCATGACCGTTTGCACTACAATAAGACCTACGTTCGTCAATGTGTGTGTCGTATCCGTATGTAAACAAGTGCGAATCAGATCTATATCGATCGCCGGGACGTGCGTTTCGTAGCATAAAATTGTTAAGATAGGTCAGGATCGATACAATGACCAACGGCCAAGGACCCACTTTTTCGTCGAAGCAGGTTACTTCGTGAACGAAAGGATAAGTTTATTTACCTATCTTTTTTAATCATTAATTATCCAAACATTGTTTTAATAAGTAATAAAATACCTTATACGTTTCGGATGTTACGAGCCGAGGGCAAAGGGGCACAGCTGCGGAGCCGAGGATCGGTTATTTTAGAGTTTGTTAGTTACGGACAGCCAGTGCGTATTTCATCACTGGGAGCCGTGTAGATAGGAAGTGCGTGAACTTGCCGGTGCCTGTTTCATCACCGGGTGTCACAGGAAGGTAAAGGTAATCGTGGACAGACCAGTGCCTATTTCATCACCGGGAGCCACACGATGGTAATCGTGGACAAACCAGTGCCTATTTCATCACCGGGAGCCACAGGATTGTTAGTAAAAATGGACTCGTAACTTATAGCGATACACCTCGAGCGGTTAAAGTATGTCTGTTTGGTGGGACGTTACTGCTAATGATTGGTAGAGGAGATTCAATGAGAAAATGCATACGATGGTATTAAGCGTATATTTTCTACTCTTTGGTTATTCTACAGTCTGATTGCAAACTACAAAATCCACATTTCTCAATCTGTACGAATTAGAAATGTATAGTGCCCAACAAAAAGGCCTGACGATATACCGTAAAATATGTATATCGTTTTTAAAAAATGAACGTATTAAGGAGTTAGTATTGCTCGAAAGGGACTCGGAACCCGATCTCGCTGAGCTAAAATATCAAAATAGTCGATACGGAACGTACTCGGAGCTAGATTAATACTGAGTAGCCGAGAGCAGAATTCGTGCCCTTTTTATACCCGAAATACGGACCAAAAAGCTGGTGGGGGCACGGAAAATTCCAAGGGAGTCCGGAAAGATCCCCCCAAAGGGTCACGTCATTGCGACGTCGCGGAAGGGGCAGACTCGACTGCATGCACCCTCCATTTCCAAATAAGGGCATAATAGAAAGAACAAATGAAATAATACTTCCTACGTAACACAGATAAGGAATAAAAGTATGGCACAGTTGTAAAACGGCCTAGAATCATTACAACATTATTATTAATTTAAGGTGATGTAATATTTGTCATACGTTGCCCCTCGATGCACCCGATGACAAACGCGTGCGGTGGTGCCTGGGCGCGCGCTATACGGGCGCGCTCATTGGCCAGTGTTTTTCGTTAATAACTCAAAAACGAAGCTACTTACAATATTTTCGTCATGGAAAAAGTTGTTCAGCATCATCTCAGCTACGCGAAATTTAAAAATACTGCGAGACTTACGGGCCACCCTGTATATAAAGAACGCTCATTTTTAGCGTGATAACGTGCGTGGTATCTAAAAGTGACTGTATTACAAAAAAAAATTATATATTATATATACAGGGTGACCGGAGACTCAGGCAACATCGAGGATTGACATATAGCTGGGGTGCATGTAAGCAACTTTTTCCTTTGTAATAATGTTATATGTAGTTTCGTTTTTGAGTTATTAACCAAAAACACTGGCCAATGAGAGCGCCAGCCGGGCATCGGCCGGCGCGCGCTCAGGTGCGGACCGATCACTTGCGGTAGGTCGTGATGAGGGCATCGAGGGTACCGATGAAAGCATGCGGCAAATGTTACATCGTCTTAATTAAGAATAATGTGGAATAATTCATTATTCGTGAATAAGAAATACGCAAATAAGTCGTGTAATAACCGTGTTCGATACGTTTATTCATTATCCGAAAGGAATGAAGTGTTTTATTACTTATTAAAAAAATATTTTTTTATCAGTACGTTTTCAGGTGGATAAATTATATTTTAAGAAAAACGATTCGCATACTGTTACATTCGCATAAACATTCGCATAATGTTAGGAAGAGCTAGTTAAACTTTCCCATTCGTCCGCGAATTAACCTGCCTAACATTGTGTGAATCCTGACCTAGGCAACGCTCAACAGCTGATGTTACGGCCGGCTTGGTATCCTTGCACGATCATTTCACTTCACGATCACTTCACTGCGCGAATACAAAAAACATTTCATAATATTCTCCGGGGGTACGATCTATGTTACTCGTATGAATAGCAGAATGTCTCTGCCAGCTTAAGCATTTCGTGGGTCCGGGATGGCGTTTGTTAGGGATGGAATATTTTTTCAGTAGGAAGGAAGGGAAATGTGTGGTATAATATTCCAGCGATACGTGTGTAAGAGTTTTTGGAATTGCGTACGATAGCGCACGTACCCATCGGACACAGATCCTCTGTATCCTACCGCCGATTGATTCCTTGTTTGGATTATCGCGCAGATAACGTCGAGCAGCGATCCTTCGCCCCCAGACCGTTTTCCGAGCCCACGTTTCGAGGAACGCATCTCCGCCGTCGAAAATGTGGTAATTGTTTTTAAGCATTAGTAATGAACTTGTAACCATTATCGTGAAGTGAAGTGATCGTGCAAGCTGGCCGTAACAGCATCAGCTATTGAGCGTTGCCTAGGTCACGATTCACACAATGTTAGGTAGATTAATTCGCGAACGAATGGGTAAGTTTAACTAGCTTTTCCTAAAATTAGTTATGCAAATCGTTTTTCTTAAAACATAATTTATCCATCTGAAAATATACTGATAAAAAAATATTTTTTTCATAAGTAACAAAAACATTTGATTCCTTTCGGATATTGAATAAACTTGGCCAGTGTTTTTCGTTAATAACTCAAAAACGAAACTACATATAACATTATTACAAAGGAAAAAGTTGCTTACACGCACCCCGGCTATATGTCAATGCTCGATGTTCCCTGAGTCTCCGGACACTCTGTATACACCCCAGCTACACGTCAATCCTCGAGGTTCCCTGAGTGCCCTGTCACCCTGTATATAATAGTACTAAATTAATAAAAATGATTTTTTTTTGTAATACAGTCACTTTTAGATACCACGCACGTTATCACGCTAAAAATGGGCGTTCTTTTCAATCGTCATTCTCACTTAAAACATTCAAATAAAATTTTCTAGGACAGAGTAAAGCAAGCATTAAAGCAGCAGGAAGCAGAAGAATCTTCGAGCCATCGAAGGAAACGGAAGCATTTTCTGAAAGAATTAGAAACAGAAGTAGAAGAAAGGGCCGAGAAGGATACTAAAGACGTAAAAAAAGAAACAGAGGACAAATTTAAACCCAAAAAAAGACAACTTCCACCGCCAATGGATTTTACGGAATTATTAAAAATTGCGGAAAAAAAGCAACACGAACCTATTATTATCGATATTAAACCGAAAAATGATGAACCAGAAAGGCTGTTGACGAAAAAACAAATGAAAGAGTATGCGAAAGAAAAAGAATGGCGAGAACGAAAAGAGCAACGAAGTAAAGCCAATAATATGAACAGTAAAGAGGGAAGTGGCACTGCAGCTAGTAAACCGAATAAAATACAAGACAATCGCCCTAATACAAATAATATTAATAAAATTCCAAAAATATCTGAGAAGGTAGCTACGACCCCTCCGATTTCGAATAAAGCCCCTTCGAAAACGGCAGGCTTGCAATCCCCGGCAACGAAGAAATCTCCTGAAAAAAATAGTAACAAGACCCATGTGAATAATAAATGTAGTATTTCAAAACCATCGGAAAGAGACATTCTTTTAGAGGAAAGGAGGAAACTAGAAAACGAGAGAAAGAAATTAGAAGAAATGAAACAGGCTATAGAAGAGGAAAAAAAGAAGTTAAAGCTAGGCAAGAACAAAACTGAGGAAGTGAGAAACACCAAATCTGAAAAGATAGTACCAAAAGGGAAGCTCCAAGAGAAACAGGAATCTCTAAAAAGAGCACAAACAGAACTGCCAACGTCTAGCATAAGTAGGGCTCGTATACCGCCAATGCCAAATGGTAAACCGAAGCAGTTTCCGCCTACAGATATTAAGCCTTTCAAGTCGAGGAATATGGCAGCTTCAAAGGAACAAAGAAGGCCATTCGTGAATCAAAAACGTGAGTATCGGAACAAGTAGGGTTTGGTCGCGTCTAGTAGAGTTGAGTCAAGTCCTGAAAGTATCTCGCGACTCGAGAATATCGGGATTTCCTAAAATTTCGAGAACATTTCGGTGCTACTTGTTTATATAACCATGGTTTCAAATTTTTAATTTTATGTAAAAATTCCTTTTCTCTCTCTGAGCATCAAAAATGCATAAATTTTTATATTCACGCGTAAATTTTAATTATTTTGATTATTCAAAAAATGTCTTGTATAAAATCTTCTTTTTTTAAATTTAATTTTACATGTGATATTGGCATAAAATCTAAAAATACAAATTGGATCAAACTTTTTACGGAGGTTCCTAAGAAATTGCTAAATACAGTAATGTCTCCATATCAGCGAAAACCTCGGGACTAAACGTTCGCTTATATAGGATACTTCCTACATTGTTTGAAATTTGCCGACAGCGTCGTAGAAAAGGACAGCGAGTAAAGATAAAGTACTGTGAGTAGCTTTTCTTTTCTTTTCACCAGCTAGCCTTTTCTGCGATCTAAACTTATTACCGTTAATTAAGCCAGTAAATATAGTCCAAACTATATCGTGTTTGGTGTCATTTTAAAATGTCAGCTATGTCTATGTAAAAGTTTCATAAGAAAGGGATGAGAAATAGCAAAGTTTCATCGTTGAATTACTATTGCTCACCGATATACCGGAGCCCGGATCGCGTTACACTGATTGTCGAGCGAACTTCCGAACGCCTCCAGGGGTGTACCCCCCAGTAGTGGTGATAAACTCTTCGCGTATATGGGATACCACATTTTCGCTTATATGGGATACCACATTTTCGCGTATATGGGATACCACATTTTCGCTTATATGGAGATACTACTGTATACTGAATCTAAGAATTTGGACCATAATAGTCTATATGGGGAGAAAAGATTGTCAATGTAAAGATACCTTTAACTTTTTTTCCGAAAAGTCTATAAAAGCCATGTGTGTCCAATTTATTCAACATTTTTAATATAATCCTTACTCTGTCAAATTTGAATACAAATTGCTCCCATAAGGACAGATTTAGTTGTAGGCGATGAAAATAGTTGACATGTACATAACAAACATTTAAATGCACAGGTCGTATACGTGATGACGATGAAGATGAATATGATTCAGAATTGGATGATTTTATTGACGATGACGTAGAAGATGGAACCGAAGATTATAGTAAATACATCAGTGAAATATTCGGTTACGATAAAAGTAGGTACAGACAAGTGGAGAATGAGCATGATGATGACGTAGCAATGGAAAGTAGCTTCGCACAACAACTTAAAGAGGAATATGTCTCCACGAAAATAGGTAATGTTAGCAAATCTTTCGTAACATTATTCAATCCTTTCGTTTAAAGCATCCTACAATCATTAATTATACGTAACTATATATTTTTAGGTATCATGGAAGACTTGGAAGATATGCGCATGGAAGCTATGGAAAAGAAAAGGAAAGCTCTGTTAAAAAGGAAGATAAAAAAATGATTATAAAGTTGTTTATAAATTTTTATTATATTCTATTTAATAAATGATATGCTTATATAATGGTGCAAATTATTATACAGTAATGTCTTGATCGAAGCGAAAGCCTCGGGTCTGAACGTTCGCCTCCATCGTGTAGTTCCTACATTGTTTGAAATTTGCCGACAGCGTCGAACGTAGAAAAGGACAGCGAGTAAAGAAAGAGAACCGAGCGGCCAAGCCAAAAAACAATATCCACCGTATCGGTGAAATAACACTAATGCAAAGATAAAACTTTTTTATTTCTCATCCTTTTCTTATGAAATTTTTACATAGCATAGCTGACAATTTTCTGATTAAAATGACACCAAACTCGATATAATTTGGACTATATTTACTGCCTTAATTAACGGTAATAAGTTGGTATGTTAAACCGTGTCTTGGCCTTTGATCTTTGCCGATTGCCACGATCGCAGCTTCTCTTTTCTTTTCACTAGCTATCCTTTTCTGCGGTCGAAACTTATTATTGTCAATTAAGGTAGTAAGTATAGTCCAAATTATATCGTGTTTGTTGTATAGTCCAATTTATATCAGACAATTGTCAGCTATGCTATGTAAAAGTTTCATCAGAAAAGGATGGGAAATAGCAAAGTTTCATCGTTCAATTAGTATTAGCTCACCGATATACCCGAGCCCGGATTGCGTTACACTGATCGCCAAGTGGACTTGCGACGCCTCAAGGGGTATACCCCGCAGTGGTGGGGATAAACTTTTCGCTTGCATGGTGTAGAAATCTTTCGCTTCGATCAGGGCATTACTGTAATGTCCTTTAAACTTGAAAAATTCTCACAGCAGTAGCGGGCTATTTTTAAATTTAAGAACATATCCATGATAGAACATATCGAAACAAAATTAATTACTATCAGTCACTGTCATGCTAATGTTGGATCATTAAATCGTTAACAGGCCATTCCATATTTGTACAATTAAGGAGGTGACCTCAAACTTTTAACTGGCGGTGTACCTTTTTGTGACGTGGGTCCGATTATGTTACCGTTTTGGTTTCGCGTCCGATGTTATCGATTCAGCATTGAAAAATAGTATTGCGCTACTGAGATGGTAGTAAAACCAGTTAAATTACAGTAATCTATTTTCAATATATACTAAAGTTGGGTATTTATCTATTCTGTAGTATTCAGATGTAGCGATAGAAGAAGCTAGCGATAAAGATTTCTTTCGTATTTTCGTAAGATCCATCACATTAACTCATTTACAATGAGATATTTCGCTATCTGAATGTTATTAATCTTCATATGCTGGTTATAACAACAGCCGGGAAACTAATATGAATTCAGAAAAGAAAACTATAATCACATATTACAGAAAGACATTTTCCATCTCAACACATGTTAGAATAGTGATTTCTGTCTGATTGTATGGACGGCCGTTTTTTCAAGAAGACGTTTTCAAGATGTATCTTTATTAGTTGTTTTGTAGTACACGTTCAAAACTGAAGGTGTAGCGTGTGCGTCTGTGACTCTTGTGCCCGGCCTTCTCACACGCGGACTTGGTTGACGGTCTTGGCACGAGTAAATTAAAGGAAAATTCCTTGATGAAATGTGTTCCGCGGCACACCCGCGGAACCAACATATCTTTAAAATCGGCCCCCGCATAAAAAGGCGTCTGGACATCTGCACAAGGAATAACCTTCGCAATGTGCAGATGGCTAGGGCGTTTATGACGCGCAAGTAATATAACTGTTTTTGAGGAAGTCGTTTTACTCTCTAATCCGCCAAGGTGCAAAAATGAGGCATCCACGACGTCAGCAATTCATTGCATGCGTCGTAACCGTGAGCTTCCAAAAGGGCCTCGCAGCTGGGCCCCAGATGACACGGCCAGGTCAAGCTCTAGGACCCTGATGGAAATTCCGCTGCACCATACGAAGACACACCCTCTTTTAGCAAACGCGCTTCGGGCGCTAAGGAAGGGTGCGTCTACACCTTCAAACATGCTGATTGGACATTGGATGGTTTTCCTAAAATCCAATCAGCATGCATAAAAAACACTTCCAAGTCGACGTGTAGGATAACACTCGACGAGGAAGTCAGTCAACAACAGGGCTTTGCCCTAAATAGTCGTCACCAGGGCCTTGCACTGACCAAGTTTGCATCAAGTCAATACCAGTGCTTTGCCTAAACAGTCTTCAACAGGGCTTTGCCCTAACAAAGTCTTTTACACGGACTTCTGCTAAACGACTCCGGAGTATCCGTCCTCACGAGAGGTGTGAACATCGCGATTCCACCCGATACTTCGTCAGCAAATACTCGTCGAATATTCAGTCGTCTAGTCTATTCAATCATTGTTATACTTTAAGTGTTGTTTTCTTAAATAAATACCAACCGTTAACAGAACATCGTTAACATACAGATCTGATTCGCACTTGTTTCCACACGGATACGACACACACATTGACGAACATAGGCCTCATTGTAGTGCAAACGGTCATGGCCCGTCAGATGTGTGTGTGTGTCGTATCGTATATGATATGGTATATATATATCGGTATGTCGAGGGCGAATGGGCGGGCTTTCCGATCTTCCTTATGAGGACCATCCTCCCCCTCTTCCAGCCGGACGGGACTCGCCCTGTCCTCAGGCAGGCGTCGAACAGGCGCCTGAGGCGGGGCCCAAGAACGCGCAGGGCCAGAGCCATGGCCCGGCCTGGCACGCAGTCAGGACCAGGGGCGGTGTTGCGTGCCCCCATCCTCCTGCCGGCCACGGCCAGCTCCTCCTCCGTGACCCCCATGTCGTCGGACCAGCTGTTCGGGTCCGACTCCCCGAGCTCCGGTGCCGGTCTCCCCCCCCCCTCGCCTGGGGGGAACAGGGTGCTCACCACCCTGTCCAGGAACTCGGGGTCCAGCGTCTCCGTCACGGGGGGCGCCCATGGACGAATTTTGCCAATCACCATCCTGTACAGGCGCCCCCAGGGATCACGATCCAGGTCCTGGAGGAGCCCCGACCAGGCGTCGGCCTTCGCCCTCCTGATGGCCAGCTGGAGGGCCACCACTTGCTCCCGGTAGTTCCGGCAACAAATACCCGGAAGTCCTGGTTCCTCTATCGATTACACTTTGTGTACTTTCCATGTCTGAACTCAAAACATCGTGATGTTATCCAATTGACTTATGTCAAGGAGTCATGTCATCAAGCTATAATCTTGGACCCATCATTATTATTATTAATTATTTATGATTATTATTATTATTAATTATTTATGATTATTATATTAGTGTCTTCGATAGATTTCTATATACCATATTAAATTCTTCACAAATATATTAACCTCTGCACGAGATACGCTCTTGTGGCACAGACCGAAAATTCCCCTATTTGATACTTTAAATTTAAATATCTTAAAAAGGGGCAAAAAGGGGCAAACTTTCTCATAGCTGACATGCAACTTTATATCAAGAGACTTGTCCCAGCGTGAAACTCCGTGAATAACATCTTGGTTTTCCTTCTTGTTCATTAAGATTTGGCTAAGATTTATGATATATTGAAAACGGAATTACAATAATAAATTAAAAGATATGTTACTTTTCTTCTGTGGAAAATTTATGTTTATAACACCTACTTTAATGGTAAAATGTTTCACATATCAATTTTGGTAAGATAAACTTTCCCTGACGCAATTAAGAAGCTCCAATTTTCAAGATATGAAGGAACATGAAATTTCTTCAACTTTGACGGCCTATATCTCAGTAACCAATCAATATATTTAAAAAATTCAAGCGGCATTAGATGCATTGATATATATACAACAAATCTGCTACACTGAAAATCAGCTGCTCAATACTTCAAAAATTGAATTTTGGCCAGCTTTTCGAGAAATGGCCCCACTGTGCGCCGCCTCCTCCTCAACGTCCACGACCGGCCCAGCCGGGATCTCGGGCCAGGCCACGGCGAGGGACGCCGCCATCAGCGCGCCCTCGTCCAGGCGCTTCAGCGCCCACCTCTTCCCGCATGAGGGGACACTATCAGGGGACCCATTACCCCTACCCCTCCTACCCCTTCATCGCGGCCCACGGCCCCGGATGGCGCGCACCTCCATTAGGATATAGAGGTGGTCACTCAGGGTTTCCACCTCCTGTGCCACCGTCCTGCCACCCAAGCGGCTCACCACCGAGGGGGAGGCCCACGTTAGGTCGACGATGGACTCCCCCTGGTAGCGAACGCAGGTGCTGTCGGACCCCCGATTCAGCAATCGGAGGTCGGAGCCGGCCGCCCAGTCTAGCACCGCCTCACCCCTCAGGTCCGTCCCGGGGGAACCCCAGGCCTGGGATGTGGAGTTGAAAACCCCCAGGACAATAGCTGGGCGGGGCCGATACCGCGAGACGCATCTCGCGACCCCGTCCAGAAACTCCCCGAGGTCCCAACTAGGCGGTGCGTAGACCCCCACCACCAGCAGGTCTCCCCACTGTGCCGCGACGTACCCATCGCCGCTCTCCAGAAGGGAGAACGCCTCCGGGGAAATGCCTCTTTCTCTTCCTTCCTCTCGGGGCCGGGAGCCCCCGAGGGTCTTCCTAGGTCGGAGCACAGGGGGCATTCCGGCACGCTGTTTCATTGCGCCACCCTGTGCTCGGGGCTCCCGCAATTATGGCAGCGCCCGCTGCGGTCCACGGTGCTGGTGCACCGCTGCCTGACGTGTCCCGTGTCCAGGCAGCGGAAGCACTGCAGCGGGCGGTCCGCCAGCGCCTCCACCCGGGCCATGGTCCACCCTACTCTTATTCTTTGGCCGCTGCGACCTTCCTCGCAGCCGCCAGCGGGCACCTGACCCAGGCGGTGCCCAGACCCAGCGAAACGACCGTATCTCGCCGGTCCTCACCTCCGCCGGGCCACATCCTCCCGCAGCCGCAATGGCCGCGGCCACGTCGCTGGTCGTGGTGGCCGCCACCAGGTCCCTGACCCTGAGCTCGGCCATCTTGACGGGGCGCGCCACGGTGACTCCGTCCTCCGCGCTCAGGATCTCCCGCATCTTCTGGGCCAGGGCTTCCGCCTTTGCGGCCCCCGCCGGCCCCGGGATTTCGAGGGGAGCCCCCCAGTAACCGCCCTCGTGGGTAGCAGCTCCTTGATGTTCAGCTCCGCCAGATCTATTTTGCTGGCGGAGCTCATCGCCTTCGCGTACGTGATCCTCGCCCCTTCCCTGACGGTTAGGGCTCCCGCAGCTGTACGCGGGGGCCTCCGTTGCTGGACCTTGGGAGGGGCGGCCTTGGCTCCCTTCCCTCCATTCTTCTTCGGCTTCGTCGGCGGCTGCGGCTGCCGCTGCCCCTTCGTTTCCGCCCTTTTTGCCTTCCTTCCGGCCACGACGGCCCAGGTGTCGCCGCTCCTCTGCGTCTGTGGGACGGGGGAGGGCCCGGCGTCGGCGCGGGAGGCAGTTCCGTCGCCGTGTAGCCGCCGGTCCGCCAGGCTCTCCCCGTCCACTCTCCGCCGTCGCCTGTGCCCTCACCACCCTTATGCGGGCCTCCCCCGATGTCTCGGGCCTCCCTGCCGCCGAAGGGGCCCTCCGGGGAGCGTCTCTCGTCCACCCCGCCGACAATTCCTTCCTGAGGGAGACGAGCCGCCTCTCTACGCGCCCCATGAAGGCGTCATAGAGTGCCCCCAAACGCTCCTCAGTGATGGCCGGGGCACTCACGGTGCAGGAGGGGCGAGCGGCCCTCGCCTTCTCCCCTTTCTCCTTCGTTTTGCGGACGTCTCCGGTTTCCTCTGCCGTCGTCATCGCTGCTGCTGCAGGGACCGCCTTCGCCGCAGCGAGCGCCAACTCCAGGTCAGCCACCCGCCCGCGCAGTCGGAGGTTCTCCTCCTCGATGTGTTGCGCGTTCGTGGTGGCCGACCTCTTCGCCATCTCGGTTTGCGCGGCGCTGACGGTGAGCGCAGCCACCTTCAGGTCCCTCACATACGTCCCCTTTAGGTGGGAGCTCGTCATGGCCACCTTTCTGACCACATCAATATGGGTCAGGATTTTGGCCCCCAGGTTTGGCGTGGGCTGCTCCCTGAGCTCCCGCGCCATCTCCACCTCCGTCGGCATCTTCTTGGTCGCCGAGGGGCGCCTGGGCGAGGATAGGTCTTCCTCGGAGATCACCAGCCTCCTCCCCTTGCCGTACAGCCGCCTTGCTTCCGCCTCTTTCGAGACTCTCGGCCTCTTTCTCTCTTTTACGGTCGACCCGCTCGACTCTGTATCGAACTCGTCATCCAAAATGACGCAGGTCGCTTTGGTGACCCGCTGCGCCTCCGTTCTTTGTGCGCTACCCCTCGATGGTCCTGGGGTAGCCTCCATGTCCCCGTCGCGTCCCACAGGTTGCCCTGCGGGTGCGACCCTCCTCGTCGGACTCGCGCTGTTCGAGCGCGCTCCCTCCTCTCTTCGTGTTGTTGTGTTTTGGGTTGTTCTCGACATATTGGCAGGTATTTTATTATACGGTTCGCCCATCATGGGACCCCCACCGCGGTGGGGGCACTTCCCCGTTTAAGTTTTTCCCTATTTAAGGATGCCGAAGCCGAGAAGCGGTTTTTCAGATGGTCAGTCCTACCGGCACCAGGTGGCTCTACCGAAAAATGTTACGGGATAGGCCCGCGCCATATTTGATGTTAAAGGTTTAACGTCACCCCTGTTGAGTGGGCGACACCGGATCCGAGCCGACGCCAGACCCAAACTTTGGGCTAGACGTGCTGCAATTTGACCTACGCAGCGTCGGTTATGAGGAAATACTGACCGGGTAATCCTCCATACCTGCGCCCGAATACCCCACTTCAACCCCGTCATAGGCTCCAGACTGTGAACGCGTGCGCGGTTCTTCCACGTTTAACATACTGGTTCACGGGATCTTTGCCATAATTTAGGACTTACGATTACCCTTATTACTACCGCAGAGGTCAGATAATAACATCACGCGCCACTCCGGTCGGGGACCAACTACTCCCCCCTTGGTTAGTCTGCCGGGAATATCCATAGAGCATCGACCGCAGCCCATTCACACACACACACACCCCACGGTGAGCCTCTGCTTAGTTTTCACCGTTCAGCCCAAGCCCTTTCGGCATGGTTGGTCCTGCCGGGAATGAAGCTCCCGCCGGCATGGGCTTGGGCCTCATTACGGCTACTTAAGCCCCGACACCACGTCAAGGTGGCGGCTCCTAGTAGGGGATGAATACTCTAACCCAAACCTAAACCGAACTTAATCCATTAAAGTAGTTACTAGATAGAAAAGTCCGATTTGAGTATGGTTCGGGTCGGATTTTTATTCCGTAAGGCGGCCGGCTACCCAAATCGAGTTCTTAAGGGCTCCGACTCTATGCGCCATGACCTGTGTGCGTGCACTCACACAAACAAAGGAAAGCATGCACGTATACGCCATGGGCGAGAGAGAGGCTCGATTTCATAGAACCGATTTTTCGTCTCTATAATTTCATTAATGAAACTTTCACGGATATAACACACACGGATAGACTTCGGCACAGCCCTATTGATACGGTTGAACACCAATAAATGTAGCATTCGTTCCGGATAACGTTATTTATGAAACTGGCAAGCTTGAGACAGACATCGATGTAGGCAACAAGATGGCTGCAGCATCTTGACACATTTCGCAAATATTGAACGATTTAATGCTTTATTCACTGCTCACACACCCTACCTGGCTTCCTTGAACTAGCACAAAATCACATAAATTCGATTTTTTACAATCTATCACTTCTGGAAAGCGGTGAAACGGTTCTACGATTTGCACGCATCCGACGTGAGAATAGTTCAATGATTCTCCGTCTGTGGCGTTTATGGCACATTTTAGTTAATTTGGCCAGGTTATCGTCAGAGTCGATAAAAATACATATCAGTCGGTAAATGTAAGTTATAATTTCACACCACGAACGGCGATTCATACGTGAATACCTGATGCGCAAACACAGACGCAAGTAAAACATAGTTGCCGGCACGTAGCAAGACCTCTGTGACGCTGTTGCCACATTCGTTAGAATTATAATCATCAGCAAATGAATCGGTTCGAGCAGAGATTTTGATTCGAGGCGTTGCAAAAGCTTTTTTTGGGTTCGAACCCCCTCAAGTTCATTTTTTCTACATAATTTTTTTCAAGTTACTAACTACAGGGTGACCGGAGACTCAGGCAACATCGAGGATTGACATATAGCTGGGGTGCATGTAAGCAACTTTTTCCTTTGTAATAATGTTATATATAGTTTCGTTTTTGAGTTATTAACGAAAAACACTGGCCAATGAGGGCGCCCGCCGGGCATCGGCCGGCGCGCGCTCAGGGGCGAACCGATCACTTGCGGTAGGTCGTGATGGGGGCATCAAGGGTACCGATGAAAGCATGCGGCAAATGTTACATCGTCTTAATTAAGAATAATGTGGAATTATTCATTATTCGTGAATAAGACATACACTAATAAGTCGTGTAATAACCGTGTTCGATACGTTTATTCATTATCCGAAAGGAATGAAGTGTTTTATTACTTATTAAAAAAATATTTTTTTATCAGTACGTTTTCAGGTGGATAAATTATATTTTAAGAAAAACGATTCGCATACTGTTACATTCGCATAAACATTCGCATAATGTTAGGAAGAGCTAGTTAAACTTTCCCATTCGTCCGCGAATTAACCTGCCTAACATTGTGTGTTCGAGTCACTTCGGAGCTCGAACGATCGCATCGTTCCCTGCGTTAGGATTTTGTATTTACCGCTGGCTCGGTGCCGTATTTACCTTGCTCCGCGGACTCGCCGACGGCGGGCGGCGCGGCGTGTCGCGGGGGTTGTCGCGACTATTTAAGCCGAAGCATCGGCAGCCGCTCCTTCTTATTAACTTAGCTCCTTAGCTTAACACTAGACAAAACAGTGGTTTACGGAAGGTGAAAGTTGCTCAACAAACTGTGTAGCACAAAGGAAAGACTACCTGGACCGAGGCGGAGGAGAGCGTTAATTATAAGGCAAAATCCAGCAACAAACGGCGACGATTTCCAACCCTTCGAGATCGAAAGGCGAAATCTCCCAAACATTGTGTGAATCCTGACCTAGGAAACGCTCAACAGCTGATGTTACGGCCGACTTAGTATCCTTGCACGATCACTTCGCTTCACGATAACTTCCCTTGCCACTGTGAAATGTGGGGGTACTTAAAAACAATTTATTGTTCCTACGTTTGAACATTTTGTAATATTCTGCGTTTGTACTATTCATGTTGCTCGTGCGCTTAGCAGCATGGTTCTGCCAGCTTAAACGTTCGCACTCGCTAACACACGCACACATGTTCTTTAATGTGATAACATTGTAGTGCCAATGCTGGCGCTGCGACGGAGTCCACGCAAGGGCCGATGCTGCCCTGTGTGATCGGCATCTGCCGCCGATTTCCAGGCAGGAGTAGCCGCGGCCGACTACGCCTCGGCGAGGGCGTCTGATGGCGGCGACCCGCGGGATTGCAAGGAGTATTTGAGGGCCTCGAGGCTTCGGTCTCGACGGCGCGCTGTGGCCGAGTGGAGGGCCAGACTGGCCGTGTCAACTGGCGTGGGGCGGCACGTTGTCGGGGCGATCCTGCCGAGCCTGGAGAAGTGGCTGGGCAGATCGTGGGGAAGACTTACGTACTGGATGACGCAGATGCTCACCGGGCACGGCTGCTTCGGGGAGTACCTGCAGCGTATCCGGAGGGAGGGGACTGAATATCGTGCGGTCAATGGCTCTTTACGGCGCTCCGATATCGGCGATCGCCCTAATGGTCAGGCGGCGCACCCGACAGTTGCTGTGCTGCGTTCAGACGAGGATGGCCATTAGGTTTGCGAGGGGTTACCGCACGATATCTCACAAGGGGACGTTGATAATTCTACTAGGTTACCATACAGATTTCAGCCGACTTGCCAACTATAGAATTCACGAGGATCATTTGGCTGCATGTCCGGCAGGTACATCCTTGCGTCTTTGGACAAAGCGATCAAGGAGATCTGCAGGAAATGCGGGTCAGCGGAGCATGCCAGCAATCCCTCTAAGAACTTACCGCAGTGTTGTCTATGCCTCCAGAAGGGGACCTCGGAGGACTAAGTTGCGCGCGTTGCTGCCTCAGCAATATGCCTAGCTGCACGGGATAATCGGCCAACGTAATGCCTCTGTATGAACCATATGAAACGGTTGAGAGATGCCGGGAGAGACTCGACTGCGCGCAGTCATTGGACAGTGACATTAAACCATGGGGACTGGGACGCAGTGGACTTAATAATGGGAATGCGTGAGCGCGAATGGAACATGTGTTCCCCGCGATCGCGAAATGGAAGAGCGCGGATCAACATGGAAGATGCTGGCAGTCGGCAGCGTAAAGAAATGCGCTCATGGAAGATCACCAAGGACGAACCCAGGCCTAGCATGACTGATCGGATTCAGAGCGTTCGAGACAGGAAGGGAGCGACGGCCGACTGATGGCATGAAGGACGGGAGCAGCTATGCGAAGGCCACGGGATCTCTCAGGTATGAAGGTAAGTATGCACATGCTTCTTGGTTGGAGAGTTTTCCCTCTCGGAGCAGCCGGCTCTGGCCGATGTATTTTTTGGAGTAACCAGTTCCGTCTGATCACACAACATGATCGAGCTTAGCTTATCGGTAATGAATAGCTGTGAGTGTGTCTGAGAGGGCGCTGTCACTGGGGGTCAGTTCTCCCCCGACGCTCAGTGACGGGGACAGAGAGCGAGTTCGCATTATTGGGGAAATATTTTTGGAGCTACATGGTAGAGCGCTGGGATCGATGTCGCAGCCGACAGGCGATGCTTTTCCGGCTGATCGGTACTGCGGCACTCTGAACGCCTTTTCCTGCTGAGACGCTGGCCAGCAGGAACGGAGCAACATGCCAGCTGACTGGCGCTCACGGGGGGCGGCTTAGGAAAATTTTGGAAGTTACCATTCCATGTGTTCCATCTGGGCGTGTTGTCTTTAAGACAGAGAGGTAATTTTGCGATTTCGAATGTTTTTTATTTTTGGAGTAAGTTGGGTGGGAGCTTGCACTTGATAGGGTCCTGAACCAGGACTTGGGTACACTTGTACCTGGGCAGGTTGCAGGGTTAAGCCCATCCAAGCGTGATCTTCTCAGCTGGCAGGCCTATAGTGTAGAAGTTATTTTTCGTAAACCCCACGTAGTTTGGGAATAGAGGACAGGTGATGTAATAAGACTTCAGTTACTCTCATTAAAACACTAGCTTTATTATAAATACGTCGACACACGACGTTACTCAAACACACGATACTTTTCACTACGCTCTGGTTCAACTCTTACTTCGCTCTCACTTAGCTCTCCCTCATTCATTCTTTATATTCTTTCACTCTTAGTTTCTCTTTCATTCTATTCTCCATTTGCTCTCACTCATTTAGGACACACCCCCACAGTCATTCCTCGGTGGTGGTCGGTCCCGACCACCCGAACCCTTGGGCCGCTGTACCCCCCATACGCACGACCTTCTCAAGTACTCAGCTCCGAACGTACCTTTCATACATCGCAATCGTTCTAAACAGTCACGCAGTATTTCCAATCCTACAATAGTTTGTTCATTAGTCTTCGAGCATGATCTGAACAGGCCGGTTGAGGGAGGTTGTGGCGGAAGATAGTATATCCTTGCGTCTGAGGTTCGACCGAAGCTCCGCTGAGAACGGACGGGTTCACACGCACTGCGGATGCATAGTACATATAGTGCGGATAGCATCTGGAGAGCAAACTACGGACTGTAGCGAGGATACCGAGAAGTGAACACGCGTGACGTGTTCACACGTGGTGGAAAGAGAGGTTAGGGCAACTGGAAGCAGCAATCTTGGTCCAGGTCTGGGCCCTGCAGTCATCTAGCGGAAACGGAAGGGATGGAGCGGCCATATTGCCATAAAGAAAATACCATACTAAGGAATATTCCAGTGACTTTTCGGGCATTATAGCGGAGAAATCCAGGGACTTTTTCGAGATTGTTTGGGGAGTGAAACTGTACTGAAGTGCGGCTACCTAGGGACTTTCTAGGGACATTCTAGGAAATTTGGCGAGCACACTGCTGTGACTTTTGGGGCGATTTTTTTGAGGCGATTGTATGATAAGCAAGCTAGTGCATACTGGCTGCTGCTAGAACGCCAATGCGTGCACGCAGCGGCTCGCGCAGCCAACCTAATGTCTAGCAGCGATGGCATGGCGCGCTCAAGGCCAGCTGTCGCGGAGGCAGCGCTACTGATGAGTGGAGGAAAACTGGATGATGTAATTGATAGTGGCCAAAGCGAAATTGAAGGCGGAAATGGATCCCCTATGTTGAGATACGGCCCATCCCCTGAGCCGGGAATTGCTGCAATAATAGCGAGCAGCCCGCCCCGCGGCGTCAAAAGGCAGCTGGTGGAGAGACCAAAAAAAAGGTATATCCCTGCGTTTGGGTCGAGGAGGCTGAGGATAGAGCTGCCAGTTGGTTTTTTGCGCGCGACGTTATTTTCACAGATATTGCCGATATTGCTTCACGTTTGAGGATGCCTCTCAATTGATTCGCGTCGAACTTCATACGCGCGTTTCAATGCAGCTATTTGGCGGGCTCGCGCTCCAAAAGCTCCGGTGCTTTCGAACGTCAGTTGCGAAACCTTGCTTAACGCGCCAAAAATATAATATAACTGAAGATGGTCATTGAAGGCTATTTTCACGTGGCTGACCAACTTTTCGAGTGTGGTTCGATCGGGATTTCCGCGGATTGACCGCGTATCGGCTTGACCTATGATTTTGTTCCAAATATGGCTGAGGAGCAGCCACCTACCTGCGAACTTCACCGAGTTATGGGCTCTTCTGCAACCCTTTATAAAAAGCGTAAGTGAACAGGAGTTCCCGTCGGATGAAGGATTGTATTTTATAAGTTTTAATGATGTATATACTGCTCATCCGCAGGTTTGGCGGGGAATGTTTCGACATTGGCGAATTCATTGTTATTGGAGGAGCCACTCGTGCCGGGGAGGCTGAACGCGTCGATCTCGCGGGTTAGACGCGGATCTACACGCAAATCGGTGCATAGAGGGTTGCCTAACGGATGTACAGGCAGCTTCATACTACAGGCAAATCTGCGATTGAAAAGGAACCACTACCGTCACTAGCAATACTACGGATACTCCTACGCCTCCGCGATGCGATCAATTTGGTAAATATGCTTGCTAACCTTGCGTTTCGAGATAAATATAATGTTACGAACTTACTCTTTGCTTACTAGTACGCTCCGTCAACGCAAACCTCACTTATATGTCTTTAATTGGACGAGGGGTTGGACCGTGGCCGAGGAAGGCTCACTTGCCGGCCCCTACTAGGAGCCGCCACCTTGACGTGGTGTAGGGGCTTAAGTAGCCGTAATGAGGCCCAAGGCCACGCCGGCGGGAGCTTCATACCCGGCAGGTCCAACCATGCCGGAAGGGCTTCGGCTGAACGGTGAAAACTAAGCAGCGGCTCACCGTGGTGTGTGAATGGGCTGCGGTCGATGCCCTATGGATATTAACGGCAGACTAACCAAGGGGGGAGTAGTTGCCCCCCGACCGGAGAGGCGCGTGATGTTAGTACCTGACCTCTGCGGTAGTAATAAGGGTAATCGTAAGTCCTGAAATTATGGCAAAGATCCTGTGAACCCGTATGTTAAACGTGGAAGACCCGCTAACGCGTTTCACTGTCTGGAGCCTATGACGGGGTTGAAGTGGGCTATTCGGGCGCAGGTATGGAGGATTACCCGGTCAGTATTTCCTCATAACCGACGCTGCGTAGGTTAAATCGCAGCACGTCTAGCCCGAAGTTTGGGTCTGGCATCGGCTCGGATCCGGTGTCGCCCACTCAATAGGGGTGACGTTAAACCATCAGCATCAAACATGGCGCGGGCCTATCCCGTAACATTTTTCTGCAGAGTCATCTGGTGCCGATAGGACTGACCATCTGAAAAACCGCTTCTCGGCTTCGGCATCCATAATTAGGGTAAAACTTAAACACGGAAGTGCCCGACTGCAGTGGGGGTCCCATGATGGGCGAAGTGTTCTAATACTATCTGCCATATAATGTCCTTAAACACAAAAACCAAAACACGAAGACGGAGGGAGCGCGCTCACGTAGCGCGAGTCCGGCGAGGAGGGCCACACCCACAGGGAAACCTGCGAGGTGCGACGGTGACATGGAGGCTACCCCAGGAACATCGAGGGGTAGCGAAAGAAGGAGGGTGGCGCCGCAGGTCATTGAAGCGACCTGCGTCATATCCGGCGGCGAGTGCGACACGGAGTCGAGCGTCAAAGGCAGGAAGAGGCTGAGAGTCTCTAAAGAGGCGGACGCAAGGCGGCTGTATGGCAAGGGAAGGAGGTTAGTGAGCTCCGAGGAGGACCTATCCCCGCTCCGTTCTCCCTTCTGGAGAGCGGCGATGGGTACGTCGCGGCACACTGGGGAGACCTGCTGGTGGTGGGGGTCTACGCACCGCCTAGTTGGGACCTCGGGTCCCTCGGTGAGTTTCTGGACGGGGTCGCCAGATGCGTCTCGCGGTATCGGCCCCGCCCAGCTATTGTCCTGGGGGATTTCAACTCCAAATCCCATGCCTGGGGTTCCCCCAGGAGGGACCTGAGGGCCGAGGCGGTGCTGGACTGGGCGGCCGGCTCCGACCTCCGATTGCTGAATGGGGGGTCCGACAGCACCTGCGTCCGCTATCAGGGGGAGTCCATCGTCGACCTAACGTGGGCCTCCCCCTCGGTGGTGAGTCGCGTAGGTGGCTGGAGGGTGGCGCAGGAGGTGGAAACCTTGAGTGACCACCTCTATATCCTAATGGAGGTGCGCGCCACCCGAGGCCGGGGGCTGCCGGGAAGGGTTAGGAGGGGTGGGTGTCATGGGTCCCCTGATCATCTCCCCTCATGCGGGAAGAGGTGTTCGCTGAAGCGCCTGGACGAGGACGCGCTGATGGCCGCGTCCCTCGCCGTGGCCTGGCCCGAGATCCCGGCTAGGCCGGTCGTCGACGTCGAGGAGGAGGCGGCGCGGCTCCAGATGGGTATGGTGGCGATATGCGATGTTGCCATGCGCCTGTCCCGCCCGCCGAAACGACGGGCGACGTACTGGTGGTCGCAGGAGATAGCGCAGATGCGCCGCACCTGCGCGCGCGCCTGGCGACTGCTACAGATGGCCCGTCGAAGACGACGCCGCGACAGCTGTACGAGGGCTACCGGGAGCAAGTGGTGGCCCTCCAGCTGGCCATCAGGAGGGCGAAGGCCGACGCCTGGTCGGAGCTCCTCCAGGACCTGGATCGTGACCCCTGGGGGCGCCCGTACAGGATGGTGATGGGCAAAATTCGTCCATGTTGGTGGTGAGCCTGGATATCACCAACGCCTTCAACTCTCTCCCCTGGGGCAGAATAGGAGGGGCGCTCGAAGACCACGGAGTGCACCTCTACGTGAGGAGGGTCTTGAGGGACTACCTGAGAGACAGGTGGGGGAGTACCCGGGCAGGGGGGGTCGGGTGTGCACGAGGGTGGTGGATCGCTGTGTCTCGCAGGGGTCGGTCCTGGGCCCCATTCTGTGGGACATCGGATACGATTCCGTGCTGCGGGCTTCCCTTCCGACTGGCGTCGCCCTGACGTGTTACGCCGACGACACGCTGTTGGTGGCCGTCGGGAGGAAATGGAGGAGAACCATCCAGCTGGCCGAAACGGGGCTGGCCTCCGTCGTCGACGGTATCCGGGGGCTGGGGCTGCAGATCTCCCCGCAGAAAACCGAGGCCTTGTGGTTCCATAGAGGCGGGCCTCGGAGCGGAGGAGCGCCCCGGTCCTGGATCTTGGCGGGGGGGGGGGTACGTTCAGGTTGGGGACCGTATGAATTACCTCGGTATCCTCCTGGACAGCCACTGGCGATTCGGAGCCCACTTCGACCGTCTGGTCCCCCGGCTGGAGAGGACGGCGACCGGCCTTGGCCGCCTACTCCCCAATGACGGGGACCCGGAGGAGAGGGTGCGCCGCCTGTATCTTGGGATCGTGCGGTGCATGGCCCTATACGGCGCCCCGATATGGGCGTCTTCCCTGATGGTCAGGCGGCGTAGCAGAATCTTGCTGCGCCGCGTGCAGATGAGGATGGCCATCAGGGTGGCCAGGGGGTACCGCACGATATCCCACGAGACGGCGTGGACGTTGGCGGGCACCGTGCCCTTCGATTTACTGGCGGAGGGGGACGCTCACGTCTACGAGCGTCTCCGAGAACTCCGAGCGGGGGGCGCGATGGTGTCCGTCGAGGAAGAAGTGGGAATTAGACGCCAGCACCGGCTGGCCGCGCGGAACAAATGGAGGACGGAGCTCTTGGACAGGGGAGCTACGCAGCGGGCGGTCGGGGCGGTCCTGCCCAGCCTGGACGAATGGCTGGACCGCGGCAGAGGGACCCTCACCTACCGGGTCACGCAGGTGCTCACCGGACATGGATGCTTCGGTGAGTTCCTGTGCCGGATACGGACCGAGACGACGGCGGTGCGTCGGGAGTGCGGTGCTGCGCTGTATCCAGCGCAGCACACATTAGAGCAGTGCCCGGAGTGGGCGGCGGAGCGCCGCGAGCTCAGGGCGCACGTGGTGCGGACCTCTCACTGCCGAGCATCATCAGCAGGATGCTAAAAAAAAAAAAAAAAAAAAAAAAAAAATGGGTTAGAGTATTCATTCCGGCCGCCGTGAGGCCGCCGTGAGGCCGCCGGCCACACATATATCTTCTGTTTTAATGATCTTTATTGATATTATCCGACGTTGGAAACATTTCTGCCATTATTTTGAAAAAGTTAATTATTCGATCATTAAAATCATATTGCTTGTATCACATTGTATAATGTTCGTCGCGGGGCGCCACGCTATTATATGGACAATTGCCGATCAAACGCTTGCGCATACGCTTTCACGGACGCGTACGTATAGACAGAATTCATTGTAGTAGTATAGGAAAAAGTTGTTCAAAATGTTGATTTCTATAACATACTCAAAAATCATCAAAATCGGTGAGACCCCCCCCCCCTTTTCTAAATAATTACCTTGCTTTTTTCCTGGAACGCTGCCCCGTATCTCGGCTGCCACACATCAAAGGGGACCCGAACTCGCTCGAGAATCGTGTCTGCACACGATTAGCATTCACATTCGATCCCGAGCGAGGTACAGTAATGTCTTGATCCAAGCGAAAGCCTCGGGTCTGAACGTTCGCTTCCATGGTGTAGTTCCTACATTGTTTGAAATTTGCCGACAGCGTCGAACGTAGAAAAGGACAGCGAGTAAAGAAAGAGAACCGAGCAGCCAAGCCAAAAAAAAATATCCAGCGTATCGGTGAAATAACACTAATGCAAAGGTAAAACTTTTTTATTTCTCATCCTTTTCTTATGAAACTTTTACATAGCATAGCTGACATTTACCTGATTAAAATAATACCAAACACGATATAATTTGGACTATATTTAGTGTCTTAATTAACGGTAATAAGTTTCGACCGCAGAAAAGGATATCTAGTGAACAGAAAAGAGAAGCTGCGATCGTGGCAATCGGCAAAGATTAAAGGCCCAGTACACGGTTTAACATACCAACTTATTACCGTTAATTAAGGCAGTAAATATAGTCCAAATTATATCGTGTTTGGTGTCATTTTAATCAGAAAATTGTCAAAAGTTTCATAAGGAAAGGATGAGAAATAGCAAAGTTTCATCGTTCAATTAGTATTAGCTCAGCGATATACCCGAGCCCGGATCGCGTTACACTGATCGCCAAGGGAACTTGTGGATGCCTCAATGGGTATACCCCGCAGTAGTGGGAATAAACTTTTCGCTTGCATGGTGTAGAAATCTTTCGCTTGGATCAAGACATTACTGTACACTAATCGAGAGATTACTGTACTACTGTAACCATTCGCAGACCCCGTTTCGCCAGTGCGTCAACACCGTGCAGTTTTAGGTAATAATTCACACACTATTTGTACAAGCAACTAATGTGGGATGCAAGGATTCGTGGGAATGGTATGAGAGGCCTTTGTATGAATCGCGTACGGGGAAGTATTGTATGTTGCGCGAAGTGTCGGTGTGGGTCCTAATGATTGAGAACGTATGATGAATAGAATGTGACGGAAAATGCGTGAAAGTATATGTGGAGTGGATGATGCGTGCGAGAGTCAGAGTTGAAGTGGAGTCGAGTAAGAATTGTTGTGGGAGTATTGTCGAGAAAAAGTATAGTGAGTTGGGAGAGAGAATAATTGAGAGACATTAAGTAATAAAGCAATTTTACGTGAAAGGAACGGCAATCGAAATTTCCCCTGGAAAATAATCCTAGACTAATATCAATATATATAATACATCACTCAATAAATTTCCGGTCTAACTAAGAAAAACAATTTTTTTTTAGAAATTCCACTTTATTCATCAACATGCAGTAATTCTTCTCTTGGCGCTCACAACGATCTCTACCGAGCATGCTTACGAGTTATCCCCACCACTGGAGGGGCCCCTCTAGTTCTGAGTCGACGGAGTAATTCGGCACCTTTTGATTAGCCGGCACGTCGCGGCCGCGACGGCCGCGTTTAAGCATTAAAAGAATTAATGCTTCGTATCGGTGAGGCAACACTAATGCAACGGCGTAACTTTTTTATTGTTACTTATATCGCTATTTGGGGGGGGGGGGAATTATTGCTGAAATTGTGGTGATTAAAATGAGAGCAAACACGATAGAATTTGGATTATATTTACTTACTTAGTAATATTATACGTAATGGGCAAGGATCCTTACAAGAAAGGCTTGGGAACGGTAGTGCTCAGTTTTTACTATAACTTTACGGGCTTAGAGAATAGTCCAAATCTAAACATATAGTTTAGATTAACAACGTTAAGGCGGCTCGTCTCAAAGATAAAAAGGCTTTCAGTAGCCGCGACCGTCCGTTCCTCGAGGGAGATCGAAACGAACCTTTCGCGCCGGGAAGGCATTGCGACGAATTTGATCCACCTGATTCTCAAGCACGGCCGACGACTCTGTTTCCGGCGCTTCAACCACAACACACGTTTCGTTAGTGTATTCAACTGCGGCTGATGATTTCAGTTTTGCATGTGGCATTTCATTATTATGTGCTTGCATGGGCTTCTAGAAAAACATAAAACCATACTAATAAATGCGTATCTTATCTTGAAAAGGCCTATTGGAATATATGTTTAGATTTGGACTATTCTCTAAGCCCGTATATATATATATATACGGGCTTAGAGAATAGTCCAAATCTAAACATATATTCCAATAGGCCTTTTATATATTAATTGTTCACCATTAAATCGAGTAGATTCATCAAACCTATCTTTACTCCGTAATCCCATATAATTCCCATAAGTAATTCCCATAGATGCAACTTAACCGCTCGAGTTGTATTGAATATTAATTTAAAGTATCGAGACAAACTAGCAAGTGCTTTGGGTAATATCAATCTCGCCGGTCTAGGCGTTGCTCACAGCCCTGGCTCGTACACATACATTGACTGGGAACTGTATAAATTTACTAGACGCTTTAACTGTAACACATGTAAGACTAATTTTAGGGTATAATTACCCAGTGATGATTAAACAAGTATTTATTCGTACTACGCGCTAATGGTACAATATTTTATGGATCGCTATCCGTACACTGTCGACGCTGGCGTTCCATAGAGTGCCATGAGGCTGCATCATGGGCGCCCAAAAGGCGGGGTCGTCAGGTCCACGACCTAGTACGTTCAAGGGCCTGCTTTACGGCACCCCCAAATGTATGCCGTTCCCGCTCGCGTATCGGCCTCTCGGTGACATTTCCCAGATGGGCATACTGGGCGCTCCGAACGCTCGGATTTTCTTACACATACATGACTTGAAATCGCTGTCGAATTTATGTTAAAATTATCTGACTAAAATAAAAAAGGGGAGATAGGAACATTGTTACTAATACTGGAAGTATTGATGTACTGATATCATATTTTTAGAATGTGGTAGTTACAGCAATTATTTGAAATTATTGCTCTTATTATTATTCTTTTTCATTCTTTTAACTATTTTGTATAAAACATATAATGAGGAAATGTCTCCAAATCAGGCAACAGCTGACTCCCTGATTTTTTTCGTAATCCTATACGGTCATATGTAGTGTTGGATTCCGGGGTTTAGTGTTTTAAGAAAATAACTGTTTCTTACTTTTAAAACTAAACTTTAATTAACGAAATCTTACAATTTACTTTAAAAGACTTGGACAATGATAGTTCTTAGTGTTAGTTCGAAATTCTACTAACTCGTGACTCTTCCGAAGACGTTGGAAGTCAAAAGGCTTCGTTCAAACCTTCGCATGTCCTTTTTAAGGAGTTTTGGGAATGGGGGTGCGAGGTAGTGGAAATGGAAAGGGCTTCGGTAGGAAAGTTAGGGCTTTGGCGTATGACTTGGTGTTTATGACTATACCTGGTCAAGGGTCGCCGTGCGCCAAAGTGTAGGCAGATGGAAAATAGGAGGTAGGACGGTTTGCTATTGCTCATCGTAATTATCTTGTACTATTGCAGTTAAAAATATTTGCTCTCGCAGAGCGGTATCCAACACCTCCCTCCTTAAGATTGGAGCGTGATCGACAATAAGATACAGAAAGTCTAAAGTTGTAAGCGCCCTTAAGACTAAGAATTAAAATATATATAATATAAAATAGATATAGGTTAAAATATAGATGGTAACATTGTGTTATAATTAGTTCCTTATTATATTATTAATTAGAAATGTTTTATTATATTGGAGTTGTACTCTCTCGTCTTCTTGACCTTGTCATATATCTGATAGGCTGAGGTGATTCTTCTTCTTCGGAGATTGTTGACATTGCTTCCGTTGTTGGTTGAGGTCTCGATGATACTGTGTAAGTCACGGTATCTCCTGGTGCTACAGTTGAATCGAAGTTACAGTTGACGAAGTTTTTGATGATCGGAGGTATTAATTGTCCCGTAACTGGATGCGTAGTGGAGCAACACAATCGTCGAATCCACCGAAGACATCCGGATTATAACCTCAAGATTATAAATAGAATAACTGCACCAATTATGCCAAGCGCAATGGTATACCACCTAGCGTGCGTTATTAAGAAGGGCTGGTTAATCTGCTTCGTAATTATTTCGTCAAATTCATCGAGTTTCTTGCTGGCGTATTTTAAATCGGAAAGATTCATATTACCCAGGTGTATGGTCTTTAGTTCTGGAGATTTTATTTTTTCTAGATGTGGAGTCAATATACAGCAGTCGTCATTTATAATGTTGATCGTTGGAACATAAAAAGTCATGTTCTTTGTTTGTTTGTACGTGGTTTCCAACGCAAAAAGGTTCGTGTAACCCCTGCAGTTACTTTGGAGATGAATAATCCCTGTTTTCTCCAACGTGACGTCTTCCATCTGATTTCCGTTACAAATCAACGTCAGCGTTGTTGGGTTCTGGAGAACGTAGATCCATTCGTTGTTTGATGTATATTTCCAGGTTTCGATTGTGGCCTTTATTGTTTTAGTTTCACAATCGTCCGGTATCTTCTTCATGTGTGGTGATAGCATGCTGATCTCGCAGATTGGCTGACTCGTCACTTGAGTCGTGTAAAGATCGTAGCAGATGTACAGCTGGTCTAAATACTCTATACAGTCTGACAATTCTTTAAGGAAGGCAACTCTAGTTTTGGATTGTGATAAAAGGATATGGCTGTTGCGTGGTATGATATACGAATAGAAGGATATGTGGTTGTGTTGAATTGGAAGTGGAATTAATTCATACACATCAAAGGCCATTTTCTTGACAAGTGGTATATTAAGAGCGAAAATAATGACATCGTTAGAGCTGATCAATTGAAGTTGGATTAACTTATAAAATGATCGAATGTTTTGTCGCTCTGGTTTCATAATTAAACTTGATTCGCCTTTGTAATTTTTCAGTTCTTCTAGTAGAATTTCGGGAGTTATTACTAGTGGAGATATTATGTTATGTTCGGCTAAATTAACCGCTTCAATATATTGCGTATATTCGCGAGTAATGCGATTTGTTAAAGCAAGAAGTGATGTAATTTGTTGCGTTATCGTTGTTTCTATGGAAAGTCGAGTTATGTATGAATTTGTTTGAATCGAGTACTGATTAATTTTCTCGACATTCTCGTTCATGATTGCTTCCTGGTATTTCAAGGAATTTATGGAATTATTGAAGTTTCTAATTGTGCTAGCGATCACTTGTACCTGTGACTTGAGGAGCGTTTGAGTCTGTTGATTATTATTCATTAGGGTTTTTATACTGTCTTCGTAGTACTGAGCGTCGGCCGCATCGGGTGTGCCGAAGATCCATTTGAGTGCGTACGAGACATCGTTTATAAGTCCCCGTTTCTCCCTTATTGAAGATTGTTGACTTAATTGTTGTAAAATATTTTGTTTTCTATCGATTTCGTCTAGTTCGTTCTCAATTAACTTGAGAGTTCGTTCGCAATGATAACTGATGTGATGGGTTTGCGAGGTATCTTTAACAGTTAATGAACAGATACCTTGTGTTTTTATAAAATATTCGTGTATTACACGGGTAGCATCATTTAGATGTGTAATATTAGCATGGGTTAATAGAGTTAGTTTAGAATTAGTGATTTGGGCAATACCCTTTCTATTATAGAAAATCCCACTAGAATTAGTGAGGGGTTGATTATGATAATAATGACTAGATACTAGGAGAGGTAATAGAAGGAGGAATAGAATCGTCAGATTCATCTGGAAAATATAAATTAAGGAGATTAGTATGATACTTCTTCCTTTTCTTTCCGATGTGGAGTTCTACGGTTTGTTTAGGAAAAACGCGAGTTATTCGGTAAGGTCCGTTGGCTTTCTGAGATAATTTCTTCGATAAGCCTAGTTTAATTTGTATATTTTTAATCTTGACTAGATCGTTTACCTTAAATTTTGCAGGTTTGGTATCCCGATCGTAGTATCTTTTACTCGATTTCTTTGATTCGAGAATGTTTTCGCGTGCATGTTTAAATCCTGTATTTAATTTATTTTGGAGAGATCGAATGTAGTCGTCATAAGTATAATGAAATTCTGGATCTCTCGTGATTGAGGAAGGTAAGTAGGCTTTTCTACCATAAAGTATTTCGTATGGCGTGTATTTAGTGGTTTTATGGATCGATGTATTATAACTGAACATTGCAAATGGTACAAATTCGTCCCAGTTTTGTTGTTTATTATTTACATAGTGTGTTAAGTAATCCTTAAGAGTGAGATGAGATCTTTCAAGGGCACCGTTAGTTTGTGGGTGATAAGGGGTACTAGATATGTGCTTTGTTTGGAATAGCCTGTTGAATTCTTTAATTAGGTGGGACATAAAGTCAGATCCTTGATCGGATAAAAGTTTCTGAGGAATTCTGAAATTGAGGAATATTAACAGAATGGTTTCTGCTACAGTTTTCGCTTCATGATTCGGTACAGGAAATGCGAATGAGAATTTGGTCAAATCGTCCTGTGCAGTGATTATAAAGCGGTTTCCCTTTTCGGTCAATGGAAGAGGTCCTACTACATCGATAGCTAGTCTCTCGAATGGAGTTTCGGAAGTGGTTGTAATTTCCATTGGTTGTTTTGTTGGTTTGAAGTTCGTTTTGTTTAACTGACAAGAGCGGCAAGTTTTAATGTAGTTTTTAATATCTTGCTTCATTGTAGACCAATAATAGCGCTCTTTAATTTTAGAATATGTTTTATTAAAACCAAAATGTCCTGCTAGTTTACTATCGTGACATTCTTTTAATATAAACTTTACTTCATCTTGATCCTTTGGAACTAGTTTTGCCGTGTTAAAGAATTTCACTTCATTACGGGGGAATATAAAGGTTATTATTTCATTTAGCATATGTGGTTTAATGCTATTCCCTTTTTCTGGAGGGACTAAAACGAAAGAGTTCCCTTTTATCATATTCTTTAATGTTGTTAGACATTCGAAAATATTTTTATACTCAATTCTATCGTGATGCAGGTTTTTAGCAAATAGAATGTATATTGTTTGTTTTTCGTTCTTTAATTTGTTTATTCCATTTGTGGATGGTTTCAATTCATCGATGTTAAAGTTTGATTGGATATAATCGGAATAAGGATTTTCCTCATCCAGATCTTCGGACCAAAGAATTACGATTGGAATGCTAATTTTATGTAAAGGCATATTTTCTTGTTGAAATTTAAATAACTCTTTGTTAGTATAATGGAATTTAACAAAGTCTTGGTATGATTTATTATATCTAGTAATTATGTTGATGTTAGAAGGTGTTTCCTCGTTTACTTCTGGAAAAAGACGTGGTAAACCGTCAGCATTGGAATTGACTCTGCCTGGTTTATATTTAATCGTATATTCATACTCATTTAAGCGTAATCGCCATCTGACAAGTCTGGAAGGTGGGTTTTTGCAGTTCATTAACCATTGAAGAGGGCGATGATCAGTGTATATTGTAAAACTTTGCCCGTATAGGTACGGTCGAAAGTGTTCAATAGTATCTATAATTGCAAGTAATTCTTTTTCAGTTGTTGAATAGTTTTGTTCAGCGTTATTCAACGTCCTTGAATGATATGCTATTGGTAAATCCTTTTCACTAATAATATGTGACAATACACCACCGATTCCTACATTTGAAGCGTCGCATGTGACTATAAAGGGTTTGGAGAAATTAGGATATTGTAATAATGGTTCTTGTATCAAGGAACATTTGAGCTTTTGAAATGCATTTTCTTGCGATTCGGTCCAGTTAAATGGAGCATCTTTCTTTAATAAGATGGTTAAAGGTTTAGCAATTGTTGAGAAGTTAGCAATAAATTTACGATAATAACCTGTCATTCCTAAAAATATTTTTATACCTTTTTGATCTTTAGGAGCTGGAAGTTTTTTTATTGCTTGTATCTTGGAGGGATCTGGTTTAACCCCTTCACTTGAAATGATATGTCCTAAATATTGGCACGATTTTTGCATAAACTCACATTTATCAGGTTGGAGTTTAAGAGAATTTTCGCGTAATCTTGAAAATATATTAGCTAACTTTTTATTATGATCCTCTATATCAGATCCATATACAACAATGTCGTCGAGATAAACAAAACATTGGTTATTAGTCAATCCTGTTAAAACTATATTCATCATTCTCTGAAAACATGCTGGAGCATTTTTTAAGCCAAATGGCATACGGCTATATTCGTAATGCCCGTCTGGAGTTGAGAAAGCTGTTTTAGGTGAATCTTTGGGATTCATAGGAATTTGATGGAACCCGCTTGCGAGGTCCAGTGTTGTGAAATATTGAGCATGACCTAATTGATCCAAAATATCTTCGATATTTGGTAACGGGTATGCGTCACCGATTGTTTTTTCGTTCAATTTCCGGTAATCTATAACTACTCGCCATTTCTTTATACCTGAAGCATCCATCTTTTTTGGTACTACCCATAAGGGGCTGGACCATGGGCTAGTGGATGGTTTTATGATACCATGTGCTAACATTTTCTCTACCTGTTTAGAGACTTCGTTTTTATGTATTTCGGGATATCGATATGATTTTACATGAATAGGTGTGTTATCATTGGTGGGAATTTCATGCATAGCTGCTGTTGTTGTGGTCAACATATCATTGGGGAGGAAAAATATGTCCCTGAATTCTTCGCATAATTCCTTTATTGATAACTTTTCCTCTTCATTGAGATGATCGAGTCGAAGATTTTCGTTTAATAATTGGGTACGATTTGACTCGATCTTTATATTTTCATCTAATACTTTGAAAATTTGGCCTTTTAGAGGTAAAGATTCGATTTTAATAGAAGGCTTAGTGAATGAAAGTTTTTCCGGAGATCGATTTATGATTGTGATGAGGGTTTCATTCTCATTTGTAATTTTAACGATGGCGTTTGGGATTAATAATGTTTTCTCTTTATTTAGAGTTATAGCTCGAATAATTCCTTCTTTAAGGTTGTGAGGATTATCCACTTTTATTTTCGCGACCATTTCCGATCTCGATCCGATAGAAATTACTTCGTCCGATTTTTGGGACGTGTTAAAATTTAGGGGAATAGAAAATGGGATGCCATCGAATTTAACGTGATTGTTTCTGTAGGATATCTCTGCGTTTTTCGTATTGAAAAAATCACTACCGAGTAATCCATCGAAAGGTATATTTGTTTCATGAATCTCGTCAATTAATTGGAGATTACCTAGGAATTTATTCTGGTGGATTCCTAATTCGATTTGGATTTCTCCACACGTTGAGATAGGCGCATCTTTTTTGATGCCCGTTAAAATTATAGTTTTGTCATTGACTATCCGATAATTGTCAAGACTTCCTTTTTTTATTAAAGAAACGGAGGCTCCCGTATCGATAAGAAATTTCAGAAAGTTATCAGGAGAATTTGCCGAAGAACTTTCGAGTAATATATATGTTAAATCATTATTATTAAAATTAATTTGCGCGAAGCTTGGGTTTGAAAACTCGCTAAGGGTGGATCGTTCCATTTCTTTTTCATCGATTTGAGGAGTAAAGTGAGTTTTATTTGTAGAAAGATTGTAACGATTAGGTTTTGGTTGTGACTCTATATGCTGTTTTTGTGATTCATCTGATGTGAAGTTAGTTTTTGTATTGTTAAGAGATCCTATGTTAATATTAGAAGTTTGTATTTCTGCTTCATGGAAGTTAATTGGTCGCTGATTATTCGAATTGGCGTTGTACTGTCCGTTTCTATTCTTTTTTCATTAAATAAAAATCTTTTCACACATTCTTCGATTGAATGCCTCGATTTTTTACAATAGTTGCACTGATTGTTCTGTCTACTGGGTTGTGTATTACTTACATGTGTATTCGGATTTGGATTTTGTTGATATTTATTTGAATTTGATGGGAATGCTTTTACGTTAGATGGTCTTTGCGTAAAATGAATTGAATTTGAATGATTTATTGGATTTGAATTTTTGAATCGGCAATCATTGCTGGAATGATTTGTTCGATGACAATGAATGCATTTTTGTGGGGTTTCCTGCCGCAGTCTTAGTGTTTTCTCTTCTGCAGTTGCAGCAGTAAAGGCTTGGTTAATTGTTTTAAAGTCCCTATAGCGGAGCATTTGCGATATTTGCGGATGGGTATGATAGATGAAACGATTTAATGCGATATCGGTTATCATTGCGATACGACCTACAAGCGTATTTCTGTCTGTTTCTGATGCGTGAATTGCGCCTAATATTCTGGATGACAGATCTTCAAGTCTTTGGAAAAATTGAGATACACTCTCGGTTCTGCCCTGTCTCATTGAATTAAGGTCCTCAAGAAGCTGATCTAGTGATTTTTTATCTTGGTAAAGATTTAACATCAATTCGGAAACTTCTTCCCACGTAGTTAAGTTGCAGTGTATGTCAATTTGTTCTCTAGCTTTCCCCGTAATTTTACTTTTTACATATAATAACAAAAGAGACTTTTGTGATTCGTGGGCATTTTCAAAAACCGCGTCTACTTGTTTAATAAAACTACGAAGTTTGAATCGATCACCGTCGAATGTGTCGGGTATTAACTTCGTAAGAAATTCAAGACTAGCGGGAGGCGCAGTTATAATTTGTTCTTGGGCCATGATGGTTGAATTAATTATTAGGATTAGGAACTTTGGAAGAAGAAAAGAAGAAGAGAAATTGTCGAAACCAACGAGTATCTAGAAACTATGCTACTCACGACAGCAGAGGGCCTCCTTGCAATCGGTGCTGAAGTTGCTAATTCTAGTTTGTATTCTCCCTGGTTGCAGTGCTTCTCTGTGACTCCTGTCGTGGTCCTTTGTGTCTTGTTCGTGTTGTCCAGTTTCGCAATAAAAATTGCCACTTAATTGCCAGAAGTGAAGTTGCTAATTTCACCTTTTTCCGCTGATAATTAGAGTGTTGGACATCCCATCCTCGTCGCCAGAATTTATGTTGGATCCCGGGGTTTAGTGTTTTAAGAAAATAACTGTTTCTTACTTTTAAAACTAAACTTTAATTAACGAAATCTTACAATTTACTTTAAAAGACTTGGACGATGATAGTTCTTAGTGTTAGTTCGAAACTCTACTAACTCATGACTCTTCCGAAGACGTTGGAAGTCAAAAGGCTTCGTTCAAACCTTCGCATGTCCTTTTTAAGGAGTTTTGGGAATGGGGGTGCGAGGTAGTGGAAATGGAAAGGGCTTCGGTAGGAAAGTTAGGGCTTTGGCGTATGACTTGGTGTTTATGACTATACCTGGTCAAGGGTCGCCGTGCGCCAAAGTGTAGGCAGATGGAAAATAGGAGGTAGGACGGTTTGCTATTGCTCATCGTAATTATCTTGTACTATTGCAGTTAAAAATATTTGCTCTCGCAGAGCGGTATCCAACAGTAGTATCGAACGCCGATTCATACGTGAATACGTGATGCGTGAATACAAACATAAGCAAGGCATTGTAGTTGCCGAAACTTACCAAGACTTTAGTCGCGCTGTTGCCACATCTGCTACAATGCAAATCATCAGCTAACTCTGCTAACTAAATGAATCGGCTCGAGCGGAGTGTAAGACGGTAAGACGGATAACAAAGGAAATCGCACAATTCGTCTACGGTAATATATGTGTCTATAATTATTATACTACTACAATGATAGGGGTACAATCCGTCCGCTCTAGCCGATCGTTTCCCAAAGAGTGTCTCGACGTTGCATTCTTGCCCGCAAAGAAAGCGCGCCCCAGTCCCACGACGCAGTGCCTTCAAGGGTCTGTTTTACGACCGCCAAATGTTTACGGGTCCCGCTCGCCTATGGGCCTCGTGGCGACATTTGCCACATGAGTAGGCGAGGCCGCTCCAAAGCCTCGGTTTTTCTTACAGGAGATTTTGTCTCGAGCCGTCGCAAACTTTTCTGTAGGTTCGAGTCCCGTACTAGTTCATTTTGTTTACTTTCTGACTTTCTCTTAATGAAACTTTTCTTAACATATTTGCGAGATTTTTCTAATTAAAATAAGGCCAAACACGATATAGTTTGGATTATATTTACTTGCTGATACTAATTAAATACGTAAAGTCTGTATCAACAAGTCAATATAACTTAAACTAGATCGTGTTTGGTCTCATTCGAATCAGAAAACTCTCACAGATACATTGGTAAAAGTTACATGTAGAAAACTTAATGAATAAATAAGCTTTATTGTTGAATAAGCATTAGTCACCGATACTCCGGGTCGGATCATATTACACCGCTTCACTAGCGTCACTATCGTCAAGGGGGTTCCCCCACGTGAAGGGGATAGTCCCTTTCTACAACCAATCGTTTCTTGGATTTTTGTCATCATAATATTGTCCAAAACTTTCACATGACCATTGAAACACGTGTACAAGAGTGACTAGTCAATTGTGAACAGGTCGAAAAACTGTTTGCAGAAGATGTTTCTAACAAGTAGGTCTGATTTCGGTACATGTACAGAAGAGGGACAACCTCACCGATTTCAATGACTTTTGCTAAGAAAAAAAGGTCTAACCTAAGGAACTTTGTTTATTGGGGCATCCAATATCCCTCATCCATTTTTCTTTTCACTTATGATTCCTTACTGCAATATAACATATTCTAGCATAAGCACATTTTAAGTAATTGGAATGTATAATGATTTTTCTACTCTTACACTACCAGGAGACTTTCCGTTCAAATCTCAAGTTCAACGCAACAGCTGGGAATTTCTTTCCGCATTCATTGTCAGAATAGAATATCGAAATAACAAGCAACTCCCTCTCGCATGTCGGTATTACCATTTCGGTGCAGAAAAAAGCTGTTCTAATACCGACCTTCGAAATCGGAGAAGTCACGTGCCGTGTCTACCCTCTTAAAATATTTCTATTGTTACGCTATCGCGTTAGCAGGCCTTAATATGTATCTAGTGATATTGAATCAATAATGGACAATACAACTGTAACTATCGATAGCAATAATAATTTAGGAGCGAAATTCAAAGCCGGATGAACATACGCGGTAAATAAAGCTGTACATTATTTAAGTACTAGACGTAGGTTGTCGAACAAAAGGAACGGTTGCCCGTGGAACGCTGAACCGCTCTGCTTGTGGAGAAGCGCGCAATATTCGAAGACAACTTATACTTTTACAAAGTTTATTCACTGCTCGAGTTAAAAGATACTGATTATTTCAAGAAATAGTGTTGATTTGTACAAGTAATTTGCCGAAGTAGGTCTGTTCAAAGGTAACGTTGATCTCCGGGGAGAGTTTATATTAATCGGTTCTGCGAGGCTTCTTCTTCTTTCCATTACAGATCTGGTTCCTCTTCCTGACTTCTTTGGTCCTCCTTCGAAATCGTCCTCGTGCAATGGGGTTGGGTCTCGTTGGGGTTCCTATTCGCCCTCGGTCGCGTGGAGGTGGCAACCTCGTTAAGGGGAAATGTGGAAAACCCGGGAAAACACGCGAAGGTCAGAGGAAGAGCGTTAACAAGTGGAGGGGTTGTTGAAGAATTCCCTTTTGTTCAGCGGTCGAACATGTGGCGACCAGCACAGGATGTCGTGTGGTCCAACTATCTCCGGAGGTCGTACGTTATTCTATAAACTTAATTCTTTATGTTCTGTAATAAACCGTCATAAATTCGGATCTTCTGCATTTATCATTTTTATCCAAAGCGATCCAGAAATGTTCGTATTTTCTGTACAATCCCATTAACTTAATAATTAAATCATTGTTCATATTATTCCGGACATTTACGCGTTTACGCGACGATAGTGCGTAATGGTTATCGGGCGATTGAGCATACAGATTGGAGGGGCATTTGTTTTTGTTGTTACGTGTAGTCACCCGCTTCCTATTTTTCTTGGATATTTATAGCTCAGATAGGAAATAGGAAACAACCAGCGACATTTGTCTCTGGTAATAGAAACACACCAAAAAAATTGGAGAAATCTTCAGCAGCAAGCGGCGACATTTTCAAGATACACGGAACATCAACAAAAAGTTCCTTGTTGTTGTCTCAATAAAGACATATGTAGCTTAATAATTGAGTTATACTTTGGTTGGAAACGAACCAAAGAACTATGGGATCTCATTGTCAGCAGATTAGAAATGCTGGTGAAGTGATTTGCGGAACGGTAGAATCTGAACCATTATGACCATCGACAACTGACCAAGATATTGAAAACTCGAAGAAACTGGATTTGAATGAAAAAGATAATGAATCACAACATTCACTGGTCTAATTATGAGGCAACGAACTTTATCCCCAAACATTTTCGTATCGGTAAAAATTAATAGTGAAACGATATAAAAGATACTACCATGATTTTATAAAAAGAAACTGTACATATATACAGGGTGATAGAACAGTCAGGGAACATCGAGGATTGACGTGTAGCTGGGGTGTATATAAGCAACTTTTTCCTTGATAATAATGTTATATATAGTTTCGTTTTTGAGTTATTAACCAAAAACACTGGCCAATGAGAGCGCCGGCCGATGCCCGACGGGCGCTCTCATTGGCCAGTGTTTTTCGTTAATAACTCAAAAACGAGACTATATATAACATTATTATCAAGGAAAAAGTTGCTTATATATACCCCAGCGACACGTCAATCCTCGATGTTCCCTGAGTGTTCTGTCACCCTGTATCATGAGTTTTAAAGGGAAAGGCTGACCTTAGCCCTTGCTGAGTCATCTTAGCCAATGCGGTCTCTGACTAGGGCAGTATCCGCGTGCTTTACATCTGATCGGTGACTCAAGGGTTGGTCATCCAACGGCTTTTCATTTTATTACATTTTGAACACATACATATATGCTAATATTACATATGTGAAGGAGTACTATATGTTTTGCGTGTGCCGAAAAATATTTAAATGATTAATATTGAAGTTTGAAAAATATTAATTATTATTGTTTCGGCTAAGGGATAGACTCGTTTGTAACTAATTTGTAGGAATATTATGTAATAAATTCTACATTCGTAAGGGAATCATACCACTTGAATAAAAAAAGTACCTAGAACCAAGTTTTAATTTTCAAGAATTTTGAATGATATGATAGAATGGAGTAAATGTATCAAACATTTATTTATAATCTGTTTCATACAAGTTGTTATACTTAGAGTTAGAACAGTTATCATATTCATTAAAGCTAATATTTCGGTGAAAAAATATTCAATTATGCAGGGTGACAGAACACTCAGGGAACATCGAGGATTGACGTGTAGCTGGGGTGTGTATAAGCAACTTTTTCCTTGATAATAATGTTATATATTGTTTCGTTTTTGAGTTATTAACGAAAAACACTGGCCAATGAGAGCGCCCGTCGGGCATCGGCCGGCGCGCGCTCAGGTGCGGACCGATCACTTGCGGTAGGTCGTGATGAGGGCATCGAGGGTACCGATGAAAGCATGCGGCAAATGTTACATCGTCTTAATTAAGAATAATGTGGAATTATTCATTATTCATGAATAAGAAATACACTAATAAATCGTGTAATAACCGTGTTCGATACGTTTATTCATTATCCGATAGGAATGAAGTGCTTTATTACTTATGAAAAAAATACTTTTTTTTATAAGTACGTTTTCAGGTGGATAAATTATGTTTTAAGATAAACGATTCGCATAACTAATGTTAGGAAAAGCTAGTTAAACTTACCCATTCGTTCACGAATTAACCTGCTTAACATTGTGTGAATCCTGACCTAGGCAACGCTCAACAGCTGATGTTACGGCCGGCTTAGTATCCTTGCACGATCACTTCACTTGCCACTGTGAAATGTGGGGGTACTTAAAAACAATTTATTGTTCCTACGTTTGAACATTTTGTAATATTCTGCGTTTGTACGATTCATGTTGCTCGCTCGGTTAGCAGCATGGCTCTGGCAGCTTAAACGTTCGCACTCGTTTCCACACGCACACATGTTCTTTAATGTGATAACATTGTAGTGCCAACGCTCGCGCTGCGACGGAGTCAACGCAAGGGCCGATGCTGCCCTGTGTGATCGGCATCTGCCGCCGATTTCCACTAAATTTGGAGACGGTGTGTGTGCGTGTGCGTGTACGTGTGGAAACGAGTGCGAACGTTTAAGCTGCCAGAGCCATGCTGCTAACCGAGCGAGCAACATGAATCGTACAAACGCAGAATATTACAAAATGTTCAAACGTAGGAACAATAAATTGTTTTCAAGTACCCCCACATTTCACAGTGGCAAGTGAAGTTATCGTGAAGCGAAGTGATCGTGCAAGGATACTAAGCCGGCCGTAACATCAGCTGTTGAGCGTTTCCTAGGTCAGGATTCACACAATGTTAAGCAGGTTAATTCGTGAACGAATAGGTAAGTTTAACTAGCTTTTCCTAACATTAGTTATGCGAATCGTTTATCTTAAAACATAATTTATCCACCTGAAAACGTACTTATAAAAAAAAGTATTTTTTTCATAAGTAATAAAACACTTCATTCCTTCCGGATAATGAATAAACGTATCGAACACGGTTATTACACGATTTATTAGTGTATTTCTTATTCATGAATAATGAATAATTCCACATTATTCTTAATTAAGACGGTGTAACATTTGCCGCATGCTTTCTTCGGTAACCTCGATGCCCCCATCACGACCTACCGCAAGTGATCGGTTCGCACCTGAGCGCGCGCCGGCCGATGCCCGGCGGGCGCTCTCATTGGCCAGTGTTTTCGTTAATAACTCAAAAACGAAACTATATATAACATTATTATCAAGGAAAAAGTTGCTTATATACACCCCAGCTACACGTAAATCCTCAATGTTCCCTGAGTGTTCTGTCACCCTGTATACTTTTGATAATATATACGAGGAACAATACTGTACTTAGGGATAATATGACATCGATTATTAATCATATATATTTTTCCCTCCATTTTGTATTGCGTCAAACGAAAATATGGTGCCATTATCCGAGTAACAATAGTACCACATATTACACGTCACGTAACAAAATAAATATATAGTTTTAAATATTATGCTCGGGAGTAATGGCTGGTCTTGAGGTAGATATAACTAGATACATATTCATAAGAACGCATCGTTAGGCGCCAAATTCCAATTTCCACCTACAGAATTCTATCTTGCGTTGTATCATGAAATTGTAATTGACATTCGAATCAGTCGTTTATACAGCTAGCACAATACAGACCAAAGTTAGTTTCATACCTAGTTTTCGCGTTACTCTTCTTTCATTATTAGAAATCACTATCAATTCAAACAACAACACCGCATAAAAAAAAGCCTTACTTATAGTAAAATATCGATTGACCGGATCGCGATTATACGCTGACTTGATATATCGAACTTACTACTAATAGTAGGTTGGCAACTAAATTCGTGACCTTTTGTTTCATACTTCTTTTGTTCATAAGAATCAATATTTGTAGGGTTTTGTTATTTGTTGATTAATAATATGTATCATTTGGGTATTTTTCCGAAGTGCAAATCTTGGAAAAAATTCATTTAATCAACTCCTACGAAAAGAGGTTACTCTGTAACAGAATAACGCTGGCCAAAGGCTGTAGAAAATTAATAAATCGAGCAAAGACCGTCTAATTTATCCACCATACAGCTTAGACGTTATTTTAAGTAAGTATCATTTGTTCAGGTCGTTACAACATTCCTTGAGTGGAAACGTTTTTCCAAAGCTGAGGTTGTCAGAACCCATCTATTCACGTATTTTGAATCAAAAGAGACTAACTTCTACCACCAGGAAATGAGAAATTGTCTGTGAAAATGTGAAATGGAAAAAGTAGTGTTGATTCAAATGGGGCATATTTCGATTGATAATTGCTAATTATATAATTTTACGAAATAAGTTTGTTTGGGAAAACATGAAGGTCGCGATCTTAGTTGTCAACCTAACACAATACATGTAATATTCAATCTTCGTATTCTAAACTTAATTAGAAAGAAGGCGCTACTGAAGAAATTATTTTGATTCATTCCTTGTGAAATGGAAAGTTTAGTCTGTCTATGTCACAACTAAATCGCATAATTCAAATCCCATTGTAGACATATGTATACTGAGCATTTCCTTTAACTCAAGTAGCAAGGGTCTACTTTTAGTCAATGTACCACCATTTGCAAAAGGGGAAGAGAACAACGAAAGTTGTTTGTACGTATTAGCATATACAAGGTTTTTCGTAATTAACTGAACATCGGGAAATTATATTAATTATTATATAAATAATATTAATAATTCAAAAACGAAGCTGCAACCAACATTTTGAAAAAGAATAAAGTTGTTCAGAGTCACCCCAGCAACTCTCCTGTCCTAAACCATTAACTTTTCAATATAAATAGAATTTTTGTATAAAAAAAGTAAAGTTGACCTTCACGTGTCCTTTACGCGTCCACTCACGAAAGAACTAATAACACCAGAAGATGCCCGACATGACAGCATTCAACTCTACTCTAAAACATTTTTCGCTAGCAAAACAATAACAAGAAAATCTGGATGTCAAAATTGAGTGAGACACCGTACATACATGCATTCATGTAAGCAAGGAATAAACAGACCTGAAATTTGAAAATGTCTTGTCTGAGGACTTTAAAAGAATTTTTCTCTGCTTTCTAAACACAGGAAGACAGTGATAATAATCGAGACACCAGACCTTTCGCATAAAGGAGATACCCAGTATTTCTAAATGTGCACGCATCAATTCTTGCGTAAGATAAAAAGTAAGACAGTTGAATCGAAGCATAATTTAAAAAGCCTACTTTTTACTTTTCGCTATAATAGATTGAATAATATGTAGGATATAATTACCTATAATATAAGTATGCATATACATGTATAAGAAAAAATACGTGTTGCACTCGTTGCTTATTATTTAATTATAGCAAGCCTTTCTTCGTATATCAAAATTTTTAAATATTATAAAGTATATCCTTTTTTTATTAAAATATATCCGTTGTTTGGGTGCTACGAAAAATATATAAAAATAAGATCTTCATTCGAAGAGCAACTACTAAAGAGAGGTATTTTTTGATAATTCAGTTAATTTGTATGCTCCTCTTGTACAGTGGTTTATAGAACAAATAATTTATGTTTTCAATCAATGGTGTAATGTCAGCCTCTAATGGCTAATAACATGCGATTTATTTTTCCATGTTTTTCAACTTAATAACATGTCACAATGTAGATTGAGTAATGTTTGTATTGCATTGCAGTTAGTTTTATCACGATTTATAGACGCATTAATGCTATATTAATTAATATTTCTATTCGGGGAATCTCTCAGGTGAAATTATTATTCGAGTTATCGAGTTGTAAGGCATTTTGTTCACGCTTCTCCTTAAATATTTCTAATATATCTCGAATATTTTGGCATCTTTTATTTGATCTTATAATTTCTCGAAGTAGGTTACATGAAAAAAAAAAACAAATTCAGATTTTGCGGATGTAAGTTGAATATTTTGGAAATAATTACTGTTTTATCGCTGCCCCATTCTACTTTTAAAACACTAAATCGCCAAATAAAAAATGAATTGTTCTGTTTGTCAGGTGTGTCGAAATTGTTACTCCGAAAAATTGCATCGATGTAAATATCTATACCGCATATTCCATAAATATTGATCATTGTATTCCTAGGCTCGCACTTTCTTATTTGCCTTTGCATAGAACAGTTCAACTTTGCTCAAAGTATTTATATAGGATACTAACTCGCTTGGGTTAGATATCTGATTTGATCTGAACATATTTGGAACATTTCAGATAGATGCGTGAAGGTTTCAACATATCTTACACGTACACGTTTATTTAAACTGAAATAGGGCAGGGAAAGATTATTATTTATAAAGTGACGTAACAGGTCGTTATATTTTAATTAGTACAATGCAACAAGAACACCGCGTCTCGTGAAAAGGCTGCGTTTAACCCTTGGAGTACTGTTGGCGTATTTGTGTCCTCAGAGAGATCGTCCACAGTGTTTATTTCTATTATTTTGTTCCGATCATAGAGTGTTCTTTCATTGCCCGCTTTCGCACCGAAAGTGTTAAAAAAATTATTAATCTTTTGAATACTCTTAGAACATACAGAATGTCTCACCTAAAGGTAGCCATCTAAAATCTCCTTCAGCTTTAAAGATAGAAAAAATAGTTTTGTCTCAAGGTCTCCCCCCCCCCAGTGTTTTCAAGGTCACATGTTATTTCGTAAATGGCATGCCCTTCAAGTGACCTTTCATTACAAAAATGAAAATTGATCATGAATAATGCGAACAATTAGATCATTACGATATCTTGTTACTCATTTCGAATACTTATGAAATACTCATATAAATTCTTATTATAAAATACTTGTTATATTTTAAATACTGCAGGAGATACAATTCAGGTGGCTACCTTTCGGTGTGCTATTCTGTATATTTATATCTACACTCAGGAAAAGTTCGATCTGGCTTAGCGTGCATACATGAGTTTATTGTAGAGTAAAGACAGCATCCACACTGACAGACAATTGTCCGCGAACAAGTATCTACAGTAGAAATCCCTATTTCACGTGTATCTGAATACGCAAGAACGTGTGTAATTAATAGATCCGTGTTTGAGGCCGTATAGCCTTTAATACACGCGTCTTTTGGGACATGTATATTACCATATACATATTTTATTTGGTATGATTATTAATATATAACAAAGTAGCCAAATATGTAGTAATCGCATAAGTAGGGAAACCTGAAACAAAGAGGCACACTTAATTTTTTAATACGATATAACAACTTTGAGTCGGACTTGTTAGTTAACATCTTCCAAAGAATAAAGCTTTTGTCTAATACAAAATTATTTGTGTAAATGTGCTGAAATATTCGAGAATATTGTTATACATCAATAATCACATCAAATAAAATGTGAGTACGTTATTGCACGTCTATCAGTGTATTGAAATACTCGCGTCAGCGTTGTATCGGGCAGAAAGGGTTGAATTAAAGCACCACTTTAATAATTTCCTGGAAAACATTGCGACGTTATTTTCTCAATATACATTCCACGTCTGGAAAACTCTAATGGCTGCAATTTGTCTTTAAATTAAGGCAGAGAATTTGTCGACACATATTTCCTCTAAAGCGGGACTCAAGAATCTGCAATGTTAATTTGATCGTCCTTGTTATTCGGTGAACTGAACCAAATTAATGGGGTTTTATTGACAAAATTTAGCTAATATAATAAATTTGTCTAAGCCACTGAACACGAGTGACGTTCATATATACGAATTAATAAGTCACCATTTTGTTGCACAATAAATATGCTACTATAATCATTATCTTATCTTGACATAAGCGTTACTATTGCCAAAGTAGTTTAATGGGATGTAGAAATCTGAACAGGCTATGCACGAAATAATTAATGACACTACTTTTATTATACGCTGTATAAGATAAGTTGTCGCAGGTGATCTCTATGTATTTCAATGATACAAGAGTATGATCGATAAAATAAGTGGCAAAGCATTTTTCGCAACTTCTATATTATGGTAGACACAATAGCTCAGACTTATTTTTTTCTTTTTAATCCATCGATACATTTCAATTACGTCGTGCTGCATCAGATGTCAAGAAATATTGAATCACGAATTTTATACAGACGAAGGCCTCTTGGATATTTGAACGGCATCATCATTTTTTTAAAATGGAATTCCCCCTTCACTGACTTTCTAAATTATTAGCACGAGCGAAACGTGCAGATTTAAAGCAATTTAAAGTAAAGCAAGTCTGGAGGCTACACCAATCAATCTGATAGATCTCGTGTGCTTTGAGTATTATTCTCTCGAAACTCGGAACACTTTTGGAAGTTGAGAGTAATAAACTCTGCACACACATTTTCGTCTAGGCTGTATACTCTTTTATTTAAACGTTCTTTCGTAGCTTTGAGACCAACGGAAATATTTTTAACCTGAATTAAACAGAAAACTGAATAATGAGACGAAGTAGTTATATAAAAGCACTTACAAAACTTACACATATCATACTTAATCACATTTCTGTAATTTAGTTCAAATAACATTATAATCATGTCCAAGTGCAATTCTTTATAAAAGTATTAAGTATTATCATTTTGTAAAAGTTATAGAGATATACATATATTCCACAGTACTCTCTACTACGGTTCATACAGACTACTTAGAAAATTGCATAGCTCTATACGATAAATTCATAAAGACTTATTAATTAAAAAAAAACGCTTTATGTAATTCTTTGGAAATGAAATCAAGTATTAACAAAATAAAATTATACAAATACATGCTTATCTATATTAAATCACAATTAAATATTGTGTCTATACAATATGTGTGATTTACCCAGAAGTTCTGAAATAGCTGAAAAATCAATCCACATCATTTATTGCGTACAAATAATATTGTAGTGAGTTAGTAGAACTAATTAATTCCAAAACCACAGCTGTGTTTTTTGAAACATATTAAAATCAACTTTAAGGGCAGCTATACAGTTGAGCGAAGTAAATTACCCAGATAGCGAATATCTGTTAGAAAACTTTCGCAGTCAAAACTCTGACTCATCTGCTAAGTCAGAAAGCATTTGCTATTGCTTGCACTATCAACTGGCCATCCGCAAAACAAAATAAATGGCTGTCAGACGAACGCATTTTGGTTAACATGTTCACTGTGGAATTGATAAATCTGTTGATTTATATTACAGACCCTTTGTTGGCCTCTGTAATCTGTGTTGTTCAGCAGTCAACATATTAAATGTAAAGGTAACTATTTGCTTGGCACGTTGACTGCGGGACAAAAGAAACAACATGTATTAATATAATAGAGCGACAGTAGCCATAAAATAGTAGCCATAAAAGCTCTCATTCATTATAAGTAACTTACTTCGCATATGTCTAACAAAATTCAGAGAGCCTGAGACCATATATTTAGATTTATGCTTCAAAATAAACAAGACACTACCAAGCACTCACAAGCACTTGTGATTGCAAAATCAAATGTTTATATTACTTGGGCAGTGCAGATAATGCGAATGATTTGTTTGTTTGCAGTTACAGTGGGCCTAACAGATCAGCAATGTGTGATTCAAAACTTGACAGGACTATAGTATTTAGGCCCACACATCGTTGAAAAGCTTATATACAAATAGAGGTATCGATTACTGGTACCGCACTGCTGTATTCGCAACTATCCAACAATGCCCCCCCCCCCCCCGCGTGGTTCTAAGTACTACAGTGCAGGTCTATTTGGATTCACTTGAATTGTCGAACATTAGTAGTTTGTAGCTTGTACCGACGATCTTTTTAATTCTTCATTTTGCGTCACAAACACATTCACATTATAAGTAAGAAACTGACCTGAGCTTCAAACTTCCTCTGTATGAATAATAATAAAGCTTTCAAGAAATTTCACTGAATCTAGGTAGATCAAACATATTGGCTGCGTGCGTATATATGTATAATATGCATATAATATTATAATATATATATAATATGCATGTAACATTATAATATATGTATATATATATAATATACATATAATATTATAATATACATTAAATATACAAAAACATTAAAGCAATAGTTCAAACGATCAACTATATTTTTGCATAATGTGTACTGTCCACTATATGATATTCACAGATGTAAGTTATCAAAAATTACAAAACAAAGTCACAGTAAGTAATACATATGTATGCCAAGTAGCATTTATATTGTAGAAACTTATAAACAACAAGCTACTTTTTTATATTCAATAGATTATAATATTCACGAGACCCAAAAGAAAAATGAATCTGTTAGACATTAGAGATTATAATATGTAAGGTTTGAGGAACCTACTTGTGTTCCGTTGAAGTCGTTCGTGCCTCGTGAAATTAATTAACCCAGCAGAACACACATGGGGATCCGGCGGACCACCAACGCTGAGATATGATGCCTGCTTTTCGTCCTTCTTTACCAAATATAGATTATATTGTAGATATGTATTTTAACAAAATTATAATAAATATTACAATAAACATAAAACATTAAGATTAAATATTAATTTTCACTGAGGGTCTATGAACACCCCGCGTGGGTACTTTCGTTTCAGAAATTCACGTGTGTACTGCCGGGTTAAGGAAAGTAAAGGCTTCGGTAGATGTCATTAACGCGTAAAAAATCGAGGTCCCGACAATTTACCAGAACTGGTGTTTTTCTCTTATTAAATATTTTAATACATGTCACGAAACGCGTCCCTCTATACAGCTAATTTCATTTTCCTTAATTCCATATTATATCTTGTTTAGTACCCGCCAAAAATTTTGTTGAATGGCTTTTTAATTTAAAGACAAAGTGAGTACATCTACTCATAAATTAATCCTTACATGATACTGCATCTTAAACTTTACACGTTCCATCAGTAAACAAAATCGTTTGTATTCGCAATGGAAGTAACATTGATATAACTTATGGTGTAAATCTAACAAACATTGTATGTATAAAAAAAGTTGTATATACAAGATAATGTATGTACGCATTTATACCACAAATAAGAGAAAATAGTTACTTGTATTCACAATATTATCCCATATTGAAATATCGAAAAAGTTCAATCAGGCACACGATACAAATTTTGAGGATTGTGTACCAATATCTCCTGTAACTCACTAACTGTAAGATCAGTAATTCAAGTTAAAATCATAAATCCGATATTTACAACTAAAAATTACAGAAACGTAAAATAACTAGGCATGTATTATGTTTATAAACTATAGCAAGTGTATAATTAGAGATTTACGTTTCCTTTTCTTCAAGTATTCGAGGTAATATTTGTAAAACCATTCGAGCAAACAGAAATTTACATATATTTACGTAAGATAAACTTCAATTTACAAACATTTCTCACATTATTATGATAGTTGAACGAAAACCAACAAAAATATAAATTGCTATTTGCAGTCAAAGGAGATTTATTCTCAATCAACTGCATTCCCTTCGTTGCACTGTTCCAATTTTTCCTACATTTGTTATATGGAATAATAATGTGATATTTCGCATATGGTTTTTTTACGTCATATACACGTATCCAGGCAGGCACACAATACATGCACAGGGAAATATATATATGTACAAGCAAGAAAGGAGTAAAAGCGAGAGTGGAAAATGGGAATGCAGCGGCTCAACGAGAAAGAATCGATGGTAATTTTCAAATATTTAAAAACGTCCAAATTGAAATAATATATCAGACATTAAAAAAGGTTGTATATTCCTTTGACCTTGATCGCATAAACTTTAGTCGCTTGTCGATCATTGTTATAGACTTTCCTTGAAATAGCAATCAAAAAGTTTTGATGCATACAAACTTACTATTTTGTGTAGATATATTAATTAATGACTACACTACGGATAAAATTGAATCTACTAGATATACAATAATATCGTGAAGACATTTTTTACCCAAAATGTAAACATAGCTCTTGTTAAATCTTCCTTTAATATTCTAGGCGATAACGATAATTTTCTACCCCTTATTAATTGTTTTCAAGGAATTAAGTATTTAAAATAATTTTTTTATTTTCGTATGATGCAATTAATTAATGGTTTATAATAGATGTACTATTTATACACATCGTTTCTCCCTCGCATTGCTTTTCGCGCACATATGAGCATTTCTATCAAACAAATTGTATATATTAGAAGTCATCTATGCCACCATCCGGGACACCTGCACGTATTTTATCCAACACCTTGTTGACAAATTCAGTTGAATGGCTTGCTATTCGTATCTCTGTAACAAAAAAGGATATACCAATTACATAAAACCTCCCTTTTTTTAAATAAATTTACTAAAACGTCTAAAAAATAAATTCTGTAAAGTACAGTGGTGGACGTAACTATTGGCACAGTACACGATAAATACATTTATAGCTATTACACCAATTATTGATCCCACTTTGTTTTCGTATGGATCTTTATTTTCAATGTCTCACGAGCCTATATACAAAACCAGAACAATATTAATATAATAGGGAACATGTAACTAATAAAAATGTCTTTACCGACCATGTTATGCATGGACAAAAGTATTGGCACACACTTAAAAATCTTTATTCACATACATTATTTTACTAATAAACCGCTTTTCATTTGTTTAAACACATGAATAATGTCTCGATAGTCATTTTAGTCGTTGTGTCAGTCAGTTGATTTAGAAAGTGATTTTCACGATAATTTTAAAAATGTTAATGAAAGTACAAAATACTACCCCGGAAGAAAGAAAAATTGTATTAAACTTGAATAAACAAGGTAAATCTTAGGCAAGAATTGAAGAAATAATACAACGAAGTCGTTTCACAATTCGAAACATTATTAAAAGTTTATGAACATCTCAAATACCCATAATAACCTACGGAGAAAATATTAAACTAGAAAAATTAATTTTGGCCAAGGAAAACGGATTTCCACACAATCCTGCAGTGGAGGAGAAAGAGAGGTCCCAAGAATCAAAGCGCGGCGCCGAAACGTATCGATGAGGCAATACTAATGCAACAATAAAACTTTGTTTAATCATTTTTCTAAATGTAACCTTTACCAATGTAGTTGCGAGATTTTTCTGATTAAAATGAGACCAAACGCTATATAGTTCGAATTATATTTACTTGTGGATACTGATTAAATACGTACAACAAAACACAAAGACGCGTTGCTCTTATTAAATTAATAATAACAGGATAATGTAAAATAATAAAGTACATTATAATAAATATAAGAATAATAGGTTAATGCAAAATAGTAATGTCCATTACAATAAATACTGTAATGCATTGGAATACATACAGGGTGACAGAACACTCAGGGAACATCGAGGATTGACGTGTAGCTGGGGTGTATATAAGCAACTTTTTCCTTGATAATAATGTTATATATAGTTTTGTTTTTGAGTTATTAACGAAAAGCATTGGCCAATGAGAGCGCCCGTCGGACAAAAACTATATATAACATTATTATCAAGGAAAAAGTTGCTTATATACACCCCAGCTACACGTCAATCCTCGATGTTCCCTGAGTGTTCTGTCACCCTGTATAATAATATATTGAAATAAATAATGATAGGGCGTGTTAGAATATTCGAGGTAGAGGAACGGCCGAGGCCGGCCATGTGCATATCGCGGATGCACGCTGTCTTTGTCTAGCGTAGCTTTCTTTTGGGGCGAACCCTAAAATGGTTAAAAAGGGCCATAGTGACGTAGGCGTCCTCACGACCGACGCTTTTGCCAAAAGAAGGCATTCTTGTATAGACTACGGTCGAGAGAGCACAGTATTAATAAACGGAATGTAATTCTTCGCTTGGCGCTCACTATTCGGGACCGGCCGTAAGCGCCAAGCGAATGTGGTCGAACTTTGGGTTCGTAGAAATTTCGGCGGAACCGTCAGAGCCCGACTACTGTGGAGGCGCCGATATCAGCGGCCACAGAAAGGGACAGCGAGCGAAGGAAAGAGAGGAATGAGAAGTCGGGCGTCATTAAAAGATTAAATGCTTCGTATCGGTGAGGCAACACTAATGCAACGGCATAACTTTTTTATTGTTACTTATATCGCTATAATTTTTTTTTAATTGTTAGTTTCAGTTTTGCATGTGGAATTTCATTATTATGTGCTTGCATGGGCTTCTAGAAAAACATAAAGCCATACTAATAAATGCGCATCTTATCTTGAAGAGGCCTATTGGAATATATGTTTAGATTTGGACTATTCTCTAAGCCCGTAAAGTTATAGTAAAAACTGAGCACGACCGTTCGCAAGCTTTTCTTGTCAGGACCCTTGCCCATTACGTATAATATTACTAAGTATGTAAATATAATCCAAATTCTATCGTGTTTGGTATTATTTTAATCACCACAATCTCACTAACAATTAAAAAAAAATTATAGCGATATAAGTAATAATAAAAAAGTTACGGCGTTGCATTAGTGTTGCCTCACCGATACGAAGCATTTAATCTTATAATGGTCAAACGCAGCCGTCGCGGCCGCAACGTGTCGGCTAATCAAAAGGTGCCGAATTACTCCGTCGACTCAGAACTAGAGGGGCCCCTCCAGTGATGGGGATAACTCGTGAGCATGCTCGGTAGAGATCGTGGTGAGCGCCAAGCGAAGAATTACTGTACCTTGTTAATATATACACGCCTACGCAATTATTCTAATACCTAATCGAGACTTCGATTAGAGTATTAGTGATTTCTCTTACAGGCTTGACCTTAGAATGTGACCGAGGTGTCGATTCACGCCCGTCTCGAGCCACATGTAAAGGCAGATTCGACACCCTGCTTTATTAAATGTACGACTCTCCTGGCATTCAACCAAGCAGGGTATCGAATTTGTCACATACGGCTCCAGCCGAGCTTGAATCGACAATTTATGGATAAGGAATTAGTCTACGTACCGTCAGAAAGAGTGTTCGGAGGGTATGCAATCTGGGTGGCAGGCGTTACTATTTTGCATTATCCTTTTATTCTTATTCTATTTAATAAGTAAATATAATTCAAATTATGTCGAAATTATCAAGATATTCTGCAAGAATGACATTCGCCGGTATAAGAGGTAAGAATTAGTGATGGTTTGAGGTACCATATAGATACTGCAGAGTGTTACGTGTAACGCGCCGCACGATTTTTGACCCACTTGCAACTATCTGACAAACAAAAGTTTAGAACAAAAGTGGCAAGGTACAGGGTATACAATAAATATCATGAACAAAATTTCAAAAACCGTTTATTTTCATGGCGAAATCAAGGTCGCCTTGGGTAAAACAAATAGGAACATATTTATTTTTTTTACCATAGTATAGAAGACATCAAGACGAATACAAAACAAATATTACACGATATTGTGGCTAACATATTACTAGCTTTACAATAGTAGAAATGTGAAATATTCAGCTTTTCGCCGTTTTTGACTGTATCAATTGTTGACAGTGTAAACATTATTTGACAGCGAAGAAATTACTGAATGTAAACGCGTAACTAGAACGCAACAAAAATGCACTTTTTTAAATTGCATGTGTGAAGTGCCTTTCGCCTTCCACGACGCAATACATATTCTGCTCGCTTACAGAAGTTTGAATGTGTTGCTGCAATTAGACTTACTGGATCCACAGCACTGCATGCTGAGATGATTCTTCCTTGCTATTCTTCAATATTATTAATTGCTGATTAAAATAGAACGCTGTTGTATGTAAACAAATAATGTTTACACTGTCTTAAAGCCAAATACGTCGAAAAGTTAAATATTTCACATTTCCACTACTGCAAAGCGAATATAATATGTTAGTAAAAATATCATGTAATATTCGTTTTGAATTCGCCTCGTTGTCCTCTACAACATGTAAAAAAATAAATATGTATTCGTATTTGTTTTACCCAAGGTGACCTTTATTTCGCCATGAAAATAAACTGTTTTCGAAATTTTGTTTACTGATATTTATTGTACTCTCTATACCCTGCAACTTTTGTTCTATACAGTAATGTCTCGATTAGTGTACCTTACTCGGGACCGAATGTGAACACTAATCGTGTGCAGACACGATTCTCGAGCGAGTTCGGGTCTAATTTGATGTTTTGGCAACCGAGACTCGGGGCAGCGTTCCAGAAAAGAACCGAATTTAAATACCCGTGTACGTGGGACAATACTTACGTGATCAAAATTTATGATTAAAACTCGTTCATTTTTGGTCTATTTTAAACGAAATTTTACCAAAATGTTTGTTACAGTCTCTTGTTTAAAATGACACCAAACACGATATAGTTTGGATAATTTTTACTTATCGTGGTATTAATAATTTTATTCTCCTTTATTATTTTTTTTTTTATTAGACTGTTTAAAGTCGCATCGACTGCAGAGGTCATTAGCGACTCCGGTGAGGTAGGGAACAGTGACTATTGAGGTTGAAACATGATGTTTTAAAACCTATACGCTAAAAGTTGGACCTACATTTTTAGGTGGAATCCGAACCACCAGAACCACGGTGTAAAGCACATGTAACATGTACAGTGGTGCCGGCTGAAATCGGCTGATCGGCGGGACTCGAACCGAAAAGACCGTTCGATTACGAGCCCAGCCGCCAACCGACCGAGCCACCGCGGCTCTTCCCTTTATTATTGTTTTCGATAACAACTAGAATACGTGTAGTAGTAAGATTGTAAATTTGGAAGTGAATTCTCGAATCTAGAATCTCTTAATTCTCTTAATCTTAAATGGCTATATTTAGTTAATGGCAAAATATTGTTGTATCGAGAATTATTCTCGTTCCTGTGACATTACATTCGGCGTTCATAACAGTATATAATTTCTACTGATAAGAAATTATACAAATTGATATCTACTACACATATTCTAGTTGTCATCGAAAACAATAATAAAGGAAAATAAAATTATTAATACCATGATAAGTAAGTATTGTTTAAACCATATCGTGTTTGGTGTCATTTTAATCAGGAGACTGTAACAAACATTTTGGTAAAATTTGATTTAAAACGGACCAAAAATGAACAAGTTTTAATTTTTAATCTCGCTTGCATCAGTATTGGCCCTTATCGATATTCTATTAGGATTCAGATTACATGCTCGACGCTTCACGCTTTGCTGGTTCCAGGGAGGACCACCCCAAGTAGTGGGGATAGAAATGAACACTAACCGTAGACACAATTTTGAACTCTAATCAAGGCATTACTGTACTTTTTTGTGCCAGATGGTTGCAACTGGATGAAAAATCGTGCGTCGCGTTACACGGAACACCTGTATAGAGAGAGCATTAGTGTGATGTAATAATGTAATGTAATAAACATGTGATGTAAAGCTATTGCATCGTTAAAACGATAAGAATACATATCTTAAAAATGCAGATATGCAGATATTATTAAAAATTCACATATACAAATGCAAATATGCAGCCGGTCCCGCTTAACACGTTGAGCCCGGCGCCGAATTTGCTGTCCTTTCCGTTCAGCCGGCAGCCGGCGAGCGATACAATGTTGTAGGGTATCGCCAAGGGATAAGGAATTCTTCTTTGTCGCGCTATTTTCGACGTCTTTTAGGTGTATGTGTGATTCTGTTCACTATATTTTCGTATGATGTATAGGAAAGCCACGTACATACCTCCAAGAGGCGATCAGTTTGAAAAGACCTACCGAAGTGTACAGATTGTTCGTAAAAAGAAAGTTGAGTTTAGTTTTGAAAATAGTTATTGCCCATAACATGTCTGAAAGAGAAGAAGATAGTGGCACGTCAAATGAAATATTTTTAAACTACATTTGATCACATTTCATTGAGAATATATTTATTTTTTAACTTTAATACTGTCGGTCCCATGGACCGACGACAGCCAAACGAAAATTCTAGTGCCGGTCCTCAGGGACCGGCGCCGGCCACACGGAAAGTTCACTGCCGGTCCCCAGGGACCGGCACCGGGCCCAACGTGTTAATCGGCGTCTCTATTGACCGAAACATACTCTAATAAAAGAATAAGAAAGAGAGAGGGGAACGAATGGGAGGAGCAAACGATTAAAACAAAATAGCATCGGTCAGAATTCCCTATACCCTATAGCAGGGGTGGGCAAAGCGTAGACCGCGGTCGACCAATCGACCGTGTAACTATTTTGATATGAAAACATCTCGGATACCCGTCCCACACAGCTTGTGAGACAATTTTAAACTGATTTTTGGCTTTAAATTACTACTATTTTTAAGACCACCTAACACATACGATGTTGGTAGACCGCCGGCTATAATTTAAAAAATAGGTCGCCCGTAGTGATTAAATGTTTGGCCACCCCTGCCCTATACAGCAGTGTTTCGATATAAGCGAAAATGTGGTATCCCATATAAGCGAAGAGCTTATCCCCACTACTGGGGGGTACACCTCTGGAGGCTTCGGGAAGTTCGCTCGGCGATCAGTGTAACGTGATCTCGGGTATATCGGTGAGCAATAGTATTTCACCGTTGAAACTTTGCTATTTCTCATCCTTTTCTTAAGAAACTTTTACATAGACATAGCTGACATTTTTCTGATTAAAATTACACCAAACACAATATAATTTGGACTATATTTACTGGCATAATTAACGGCAATAAGTTTCGACCGCAGAAAAGGCTAGCTAGTGAAACGAAAAGATAAGCTACTCGGTCCTTTATCTTATCTACTCGCTGTTCTTTTCTACGTTCAACGCTGTCGACAAATTTCAAACAATGTAGGAAGTATCCTACATAAGCGACCGTTCAGTCCCGAGGCTTTCGCTTATACGGAGACATTACTGTACCAAAGAAGTTTCTTAGCTATGAAGCTGAAAATAAATGTCTTATATACTATGACCATCAGCTAGGAAATATGCACATTCATTAGAACTTCTGTAAGTAAATGTAACTGTACTCACTTGTGGCTACTTTACAATATCTCTCCATTTGTCGTGTTAATTCCTCTTGATTCTCAGGATTAGGCTCAGTAAGTTTTGCAGCAAGTGTTTGCTTAATTTGAGATATACCATGAATTAATCGCCCTGCAATAATAATCAGATATTTTTTAACTTGGTTTTTTTTCTTATTTTCATCTAATTTATCGATATGAAAAAAATGCCTTGTTAAACTAAGTATTAAGCCTGTGAAAGAGTACAATAAAACGAGGAGCTTCTTCACGGTGTTACATATGGAGAATAATTCCCATGCTGCTTTGAACGCGTTTTGGAGGTCGCGTCTGCGAAAGGAAAACGCCCTAAAATCCATCTCCACCAACTGGATGGTATCAAAGCTGGAGTTGTATCAAACTTTAATTTAGACTTCCGGAGCAAAGAGGATATCCTGCGGCTACCTGATTTTCACATCAGGTTCGTCCTCGTTTACAATTATCCTAGCGGCTCCCTGATTTCACGTCAGGTTTGTGCGCGCCCATAATTAACAAACTTATAAACCATATTCCTTGGGTAATAACCCTCTCACCGGCCTTTCGTATTGCCCGTAAAACCCTAGTTCGTAACAATCGAAAAATGAATTTTCCTTGCGAGACGACATTTGAAGTTTTATCACGCTTGTAAAATTTTGGTAATCAAGTTTTAGGTTTTGATATTGACAAATTTAGGTTTGGTATATTCGTAATAAACTTACTTCAGCGAAACTGCATTACACATGTTCTCAAAATTGAAATACACAGTAGCTAAAAAAGAGTATTCCAAAGCTTGCGTTCGAAGCTACTACGAAATAAAGTACATATGTCATGCTAAAGTTTTTCAAATAATAGTACAATACAATACCACTACCTTTATGGTAAGGCATATTTCAAATAAAAACCATTAAATGTGTAAAAAAACAATTAAGAAGAAAAGGGACAGGTATCGTACGTGAAAAAAAATTGCTACTGCTATGATATATCTGAACTAGCAGGTATGATTTTTGAAGCATTCTATAAAGAATTTCACATTAAATTATGATCCCCTCATTATATGCGCACTAATTTTAATAAACTTTTAAGAAAGAAATAGTAATGACGGTATATTAAGATAAATTAATAGGATATGTCAAGTATTCGAGCCTCGTGTCACCAAGGACTCAAGTACATCTGTACATCTGTGTATCTCAAGTACATATGTGTCTTGAATCATATGAATGCTCGGAATCCCAAAATTTGCGAGCACCCAAAATCTAACACCAGATTGTGTTTGTATGGTTCGTGTCGCGCTCGCTGTCTGATCCTAGCTTTACTCATTGTCAGATTCTTTCAGCAACCGAATGCCAGGCTGATGCGTGTCAAAATGCTTATTAAATGAAGATCTAAGTTGTTCTAAGTGGGCTTATGCAATCTGTACTGATTGGGAATCTGGAAAACTGGGTGTATTCCATTACTATATATATGCTAGTGTACCCGGCTATGGTACCGTGTTTTACCCAGGGCATAGGGACAAACTTTAAACACTAAGCATATTTAAAATCATGTTTTTTTTAAATTTCCTATCCTTTGATTAAATTAAGATGTCGTCTTTGTTTATTAAAGTCATTATTTTACTAAACCTCCATTTCAATTTTTGTTTGCTTTCTTATTGTTCGAGTTATTGGACTTTTCCCTTTGAGTCTCTGACTTGCCCTGATTGCCCCTACTATTATTACTATCCGGTCTGTAAATATGAAACCAGAATTTGCCCATGCGTGGCGCTAGCTGCCAATGTAGTTACGGTCAAATATCCAATATCAGATGGCTTTTCAATTTCACCCATCCAAACTGGAAGTTCATGTGTTGTGATGGATACTTTATGATTCGAAACTCTTCAGCATAAGAAATACATACATAGTGTTTCTGGTTGCTCTGGATACTATGAAATTGCAAACGTTACCACATATATGATCATTTTTAGATAATTGAGTTAAAGAAGGTCCTACAATATCAGAAATAAATTACATTTATTTGCATTTACTAATACGTTTAGTTTAGAATTAGTGGATATGCTAAAAGATTGAAGGGCAAGTAAAATTGAATAATGTTGTTCCGAAGAGTCAGAGTGACCGATTAAGATCAAACTTGGTGGATGGTATGAGGGATATGAAAGGACCCCAAATATAAAGGATGAGCATTGATTTATACATCTTTTAGAATTCCTTCATTTTTCCTAAATAGCTGCAGACATGCAGAATAAAAAGAAATATTACTCAGTTCGCTAAGATGTCCAACCGTATAAAGAGAAACTTCATTTAATAAATAAGGGTGACCCCTCTTTACCCCTCAAGCAGTCGCCAAAGAAAAATTTGTGTTACCCCAAGTAATTCGCACCCCCCCCCCCCCGTGTCATAAAAAAAGGGTGGTTTCTAAGAAAACAGCTTGTCACGTTTTATTTGACCCACTCTAGATATTGCATTTGTTAAATACTGTGGAGTAGCGGTTATCCGTGTCCCGTTTAAGTTCCGTATTTTCTGGGTTTTCGATTATTTGAAGTAGATTCGGTCCACATCATTTCGGATAATCAAGACTCAACTGTATCAGACACCTAAACGTAATAATACTTTCGTGGCTATTGTATAAGCATTGTCTAGTGCACTGAGCACAATAATACTGTATTATAGCATAAAAACATACTACAGTAAGGTCTCTCTATAAGCAGAAAAATAGTATCCGATATAAGCGAGCAGTTTATCCCCATCACTGGGAGGTATACCCCTTGAAACGTTCAAAAGTTCGACTGTTAATTAGTGTCACGTGATCCTGGATCCGGTATATCGATAAACTAATACTGATTCAACGATGAAACTGCTATTTTTCATCCTTTTCTTATAAAACCTTTACCTAGCCATAGATGACATTTTTCTGATAAAAGTGACCCCAAACAAAATATAAATTGGACTATATTTATTGGCTTAATTAATGGTGATAAGTTTCGACCGCAAAGAAGCATAGCTAGTGAAAAGAAAAGAGAAGCTGCTCGGTCCTGTTCTACGTTCGACGTTTTCGGCAAATTTCAAACAATGTTCAGTCCCGAGGTTTTCGTTTATATTGAGACTTTACTGTAAATCTATGATAACAATTACTTTACTTATGCTTTTTCCACTCATCTTTTTTTCAGTTCATTGCATCTAGAATAGGTTAAATATGCAATTCAATAGTTTTGTTTCTCTATTTTTTTTAAATTTCAAAGATATTGGAGTTTCGATTAATGTTATTCGGTTTATCGTTTGACAAGTGTAACTAGAAGTACTCAACTGTGTTCCTGTTCCAGGCCATGTAGTTTTATTTTATTTGCCTCATGTTGAGCCTTTTTCTTCAAGCGGCACGCTCGAGAAGCGAGTTTGTTCTTTTCTTTACGCGTTTTAGGCCTCGCCGTAAATGGTAACTCCGAAACTGGTGTCATATCGTTAATAATACGTGACAGCTTGTCCAATTCACGGCCAATGCTATACAATTTTCGTGCATTTGGAGTAAGATCATTTCCATCTCCCTTTCGAGCTTTACCGCTGTGTTTAATTCCACGAAGTGCACAGTGAGGGCTAAATACAGGATCTGTGGCTTCGTTTAAGATATGCGGGTCTTCGAGACGTGCCCTTGCAACGAGCCTTTGTCCTTTTGGTCCTTTCGCTTGGACATTGTATTGCCAAAAGTATCGTTCCTTTTTACTGTGTTTAATCTCTCGGTTTGAATCCACACTACCTACTCTGCTTCCACTGTTTTGATCTTCACCGTCACTGCCACCTGTATCTGAAAAATATATGTATTTCATTGTTTTCATTTAATAATTTAAGAATGAACATATGCAGTGGAATCGCTATAACTCGAAGACTTCTATAAGACTAGAATTTTGTTCATTCCCTTCAGCTTCATTGTAAAAATCCCAACAATTCAAAATGTAATCCTCCTATAAATCGAAATATTACTACGTTTTGACACACAATTTCACCAATGCAACATGATTTTAGAGAAGAGCAACGTATGAAAATGGAAGTTTATCTCTATTAATCAAAGTTTTATCATTGGTGCCTCTAGAATCCAGAGTACCGTGCCTGATTTAAATTGTAAGGGAAAAGGGAGCACTGTTTTTTCGTACTATTGAGAAGTGCTTGTTAAAATAGTTTAAACAGTGTAGAAATAAAAATATTCGCATAGGAAGTCCAACGTTACCCGCAATGAAACTAACACACATACAAAGCCTTTGTCAGCAGAGTTCTCGTTCGTTAAATCTTTTTGCCTGAAAACATCGACAAAACCAATCCATCATAATTCGAAAATTGTATCTTCCCGCTTGAGCTTCGAGTTACCGCGATTCGACTGACAGACACACGCAAAAGTGGAGGCTCTTTAGTTTTAACCCCCCATCAGCTGTGTATGGGTTTATTTTAACTCTTCCCACCCGACGGCGTTTTGCGTAAGTCGCTCGCTACGTCCGTGGCCGACAGGCGAGAATTGGAGTCCTAAAATATCGAATTGTTCCTAAAGTATTTGCGTCTTTGCCATATGCATAACATATGCAGTATTATACTGAATAATTAAGGACTTCATTAAAGTTTAACCTCAGTAATAGCTAGTAATTCAGCTTCGTGTGGTATATTTCGAAGCACTTTTCTAAGCAGAGTCCAACATAACATTTGCGACACTAGAACTTACTATCTCTCGTTCTTCCACGTTTTGTATATACCGCACATCTTCTTTGTTACGTTTTTGTTTTTTCCGTTAGGGATATGTTTGTTATAAAATGTCTTTCGTTTAGTCTAGCTACTGTATTGTCTGATGGATGTCTTGTATCTAAGTGTTGTCGAGGATCAAGAACTGTGTCTGCAGCAATAAAGAAAGCATTGCAGATTGTTTAGTTTAAACCTGAGGACTTGTGGATCTGGAGATACTCCAGAGACACTTTGGGAAAGACATAAATGCGTGTCGAATTCGGTTCTGCCTGGCGCGCGAGGAGAGCGCTGATTCATTCTCCGGGTCAGTACGCGGTACTGATGTCGGGTCGGAAGGGTTAACACACGTACCTAAGAGCTTGTTCTTAAAATATAAATAACACCTTTCAAATTTAAAATATAAATGACTATATAAGAATCATGAATCCAAAGAATGCAAATACAAAAAGAATGTGGCTCTGGGCCGATAGTGACGCAGGTACGGGTGTCGGTGCGGTGGCCACTGGTACCGTTGGCCATCAGGGTTGAATTTGTAAGATTTACATAGAAAGAACAATATACCGTTGTCGCTGCTATAGTCATCGTAGTGATCACTATCATCATCGCTATCTTCATAACCTTCATCGTGACTGAGCTGGTCAGTATGATAAAGAGGATCTGGACTAAGTGCACCACCTGTGCTTAAACTACTCGTTGACCCAGCTTCAACTACACCAAGACTACTGGTACTCAGCAGATGCGGACGTGGTTCTCTGCGTGCCCAAATTTGTTCTAGACCCATGGTACGGGTTGGCGCAGACATAGATAGTCTAGAAGCTTTAGATTTATTATTTGCGCATTCGATGTCCATCTGTCCACACATAGAATTGTCAAATGAATTTTCACACCGTCTCATTAATAATTCGTGAAGAGCAGACTGCCCATTAGGCCTGTTCACAGGATGCGGGGATGTCGAAGAACTTGCAGTTGAACTACCTTTAAGAAAATTATATATACAATTACTTCCACCTTGAATAAAGTTGATTTAATACTTCTATTAAAAGTACGAACATAGTTAAAATGTCACAGATTTTGCGAACATATGTGTATAACGTGACATTATTTTTAAAAAGTAACTATAATTAATTAGTCATTAACAATTCACAAATTGTTGACCGATAATGTATAATTTATCTTTTGTTTACTGAATGGTGTCAACTGGTGACCAGTTCACTCATGTTTAGATAGACTTAATTTCAGTGTGTACAGTAATTAATATTTCATATTCCATATTGATAATTTCTTTGCTATTGAATTTGGGTTTGCATCTTGTAAAATAAAAGTCACAATGAAACACTTGTAATAATTATTGTGTTTACCTGCACAGAACTTGTTTGCTACAAAGATTATATCATTATCTCATATTTCAAAATTAGTCGAATCGTTTCGTAAGACATTTAAACAACAATTACTGTGAAAAATAATCTGTTGCAGATATTAGTTTCTAAATAGTTTGCTCAGTAATTTCTTAACCTGCAACCAGTGACATGAAATCTGGGAGAATCCAAACTCTGCAACGGTATTAACGAAAAGACTGTTGCTTGATTGCTGTCACTTGTAACATGCAAACTAACTTATACTACTTTTAGGATGGCACTGGAATCCAACTGGTCAACAGTTTACATGTTTAAGTATTACACAAGAAAGTAATTCTTCAAGAATCGGCTAAGTCACTAATAATGGGTTAAGTCTATAGTACTATAGTAAAAAAATATATATATATATATAAACCTGCAATATTACTAGTTCCTGGGCTGGGATAAGTATTAGGACTAACAGTTTCCAAATTATCAGCGACATTAACATTTATGTTCAGATTGAATCCATGAGAATTAATATATGTAGGACATATATTACGATATGCTGATCCAGATTGTGGAAAACTACTCGGAGCAAATCCAATATTATTATCATTAAATAATGGACCGGCTGATTGAGACACATTGACATCCATCTTAAATGGTTGAATTCTTTCTTCTGGCAAAAGTAAATCGTCAAAATTTAAGTCACCAAGAAGTGTATCATCATTGGCATTTAGCTCTGCAAGAGTGGGTCCTTGAATAAGGTCTGCTTTATCCACTTGTAGTATATCGTCGTCTTCCCACCGTTCCGTTTTAAAAAAGTCGTCTAATTGATCTGAATCTACTTTAAATGGTGATTCTGTATGATCTGATCTGTTGGGCCATATTGATGTCAAAGGAGAAGGAGAAAATTGTTCATATACACCTCTGCTACTTCTATGTCCACCTGGTATTGGGACAGATGCAGAAGACGAACCCATTTCTTGATTCGGTTCTTGCTTTATTATTCCATCCATTGGACTGGTTTTATTTTCCGAAAATAATTCAATATAGCCAGATTCTCCCATCAATATATCTTAAAAACAAATACTTTAAGATCGAAAATTTATATAAATTTCTACAACAATGTAAATTCTTAAAGCTTTAGTACAAAAAACTTACCAATGCTCGTCTCTTTAAGGAATTCAAATATTCGGAATAATAATTTTTGCTACAAGTTCCGAAGCATAAGGGAAAATTACACCACCGTAGAACTGAAGTCACGGTAAGCAGCAGAAAAAAATTAACTGTGTCCAGTATATCCTTACTGTACCTAATTCACAATTCATGCAAATAATCGAATTTCATACGACGATTCGTTCGTTTGCGAGCTTTGTAATATTGTAGGATAATCATGCAGATTTTCGATCTACACGTTTACACAGTACATTCACCATTCTCGAACGGAACGACCATGACTTTCGTCAACTAATATTTTTCCTAGGCAACAACATTGGCCCACAAAATATTCTGACTTCGTACCACAGCAAATACAAATATTTTCTTTCTACCCGAAGAAAAATGTTGCATAGAAAAAATACACGTTACCGTCTACTTTTATACTATTCTTCTCAGTTACGCACTAAAAAATCTGCACGGTCCAATCACAAGACACACTTTGTTATTGTTTTGCCATAAGATTTCCAGACAATATCACTGATATTAACATAAATAGAGAACGATCACATGACAAAAATCGAGTATCTGCCCAATGAAAATATCCCACCAATCATGAATGAACCTTCAACTTGTCAATCATTTGTGATTCGCAGAATTTCGTAGGGACCATAATATTATCAAATAAAAGACTTGCTGATCAAATGAGTGGCATAAACCGCATCTGATATTACGGACGCAGTATAAATATAGAAATAGACATGAAGTTTATTTTTACTATAAATAATATAAATAAACAAATGACAAAATTGACGATAATAAGGAATGCGATAAACAATAATAAAAGATGCAACTAAAAAGTCGTTCTATTTAATCAACATATACCTTGTTAGTGGTTATTGACAAAATAAGCGAAAAACGTAATTTTTAAATATCCATCCCATATATATATATATATATGGAACAGTAATTTTTCTATACGCAAACGTTTTATACAATGGTTTAGAACCGGAAAGAAATATGTTAACATCAGTAATTTGATAATTTTCATGTATTGTAAGTTATAGAGGGCCCTCAGCAATCAATATTACTGTTCCCACAGCCTACTGTAGCACTAGCCGTGCTGAAGGTAAAAATGGAAACACCGCAAGAGTTCGGCTGTGATATATATCAGTATACCTAACCCAACTCACCCTGCCAAGTTCTCAGTCTCTGCTTATCGACCTCGCAATTTCCCGCTTATTTTTCGAATGTTTGCACATCAATGTGTACTCATTGTTACTAGGCAATTTTCTAAAATATACAAGTAAGTGCAATACACTTACAATAATTTAAAGAAATTATAATTTCTTTATTGTATTTATAAATACAATAATGCAGGTAAGTTTTATTTATTAACTACGTAGATCTTTATCTTTGTGTATAGCACATTTATTTAATAGAATCCATTGTGCTTTCAATATATTTTAACAGTATCACAACTAATTTTCTGCAAATTTATATTTATTATATAATTATACAGTTTTTGAAAAATTTGTTTTACATAGTTCTTTTCACAAGTTTCATATTATATTTATTAGTTAATAATGCCACAGCGTTGTTGTGTTTCCAATTGCAAGGGATATAATAGTAATGATCTTCATGATCTTTCTGCTGTTGTAAGTGGTTTTTCAGAACTTATTGATACTGAATATTTATCCAATTGTGTTGTAGATGATTGTATTAAGATTTATGCATCCGGTTATGCATCCTGTTGCTAAAAAATTAAATTGAAATGTATGCAAATTATTAATTGTGAAGGATAAAGGTACAACTATAAATAATGTATATGTTAGCGACAGTGCATTTTTAACAAAAAGAAAAGGATCGAGTGGCGAAGTGCTATTCATTCGGGGAAGAATTTATGATAGGGGCTTAACCTGCATATGGTTGGAGAGTGTCTTAGAAATGGGCAATCTGGACGACAGACGATGGCTGGTGGCCCGACGCTATTCAACTATCGAATGTCGAAGGATTGACTGTTTACAAGCGGTTTTTAAGAATGAATGAATGAGACCGAACATCCTGTTGGCCGACGATGGCTGGCGACCGCATTGGGTCTTCCAACTATCTGGTGTCGAAGGAGTGTTTATTTGAATGTGGAGTGAAAGACCAAATATGGCAATCGGCCTGTCGCCGTATTACCAAGGTATAGGGACTCTGCTCCTGGAGGATCTGGCCACGGAGTGGGAAAGGTTATGCCTTTTGGTAAATGAACTGTGATTGACCGCTCAGTCTTTACCCCAGAACTGTCCGGGAAAGATCTATTTTGCATACTCTTAAAGTACAATTTTTAACATATACTTTAAGCACTTACAAAGGGTTGGTTTGTCCACTCCTACAGACGAAGTAATAACCTTATTTACTCATATATGTGCAATAATGAAAGCCATAATAAGTGATGCTAATTTTGAAACAGATATTCTAAAATCTGAAAATCGAGATCACATTTTATGTAAATTAACATATATTAAGATTCCATAAAATATACATCATTTTGTATTTTCTGATACCTGCATTTGTGGTAAAGATTTTATAATCACCTGCACAACTCTTCCCTTCAGTAATTAATTATCCAACCTCTTTCCGTGTTCACTTAAGCTCTTTGAGTTCGTATCAATAATTTTGTCTATTTCAGGCTCCTATTAACTTATACATCACTCCATTCATTTTGAAATGTTGCGTTCTAGTTCAAAGATGATTCTATTTTGCTTCATACTTATATTTTCTTAAAACCACTGTAAAATATTTCCGATGATATGTATCATATCATCAAACCATTCCGAGAGTCCACAAAATTGTAATCACACGTACAAGACTCCCATTACCACAGCCTTCTCTACTACTAGCCGTGCTGAAGAACGTGGCAACACCGCATGTTTACCGATCGGGAGTCCTATTTTCAGTAATGGGAGTCTTGTACGTGGGATTACAATTAACGCTTTTTTTCATAGAAAATTGTGTTAAAGTACACAATTCTTTATTAATTATGTCTGAGTAATATATAAATATTATAACTATGGTAAGTAGAAGTGATATTAAAGTATACTAATAGTTATAAATGTGGTATACATTTTGTGGACTCTCGGAGTGGTTTGGTGAAGTGATACATAATATTGGAAATATTTTACAGTGGTTTTAGGAAAATATAAGTATGAAGCAAAATAAAATCATCTTTGAACTAAAACGCAACATGTGAAAATGAATGAAGTGATATATAAGTTAATAGAAGCCTGAAATAGACAAAATTATTGATACGAAGTCAAAGAGGTTAAGTGAACACGGAAAGTGGTTGGGTAATTAATTACTGAAGAAAGGGTTATACAGGTAATTATAAAATCTTCCCCACTAATGTATGTATCAGAAAATGCTAAATGATGTGCCTTTGATTGAATATTAATATATGTTAATTTACATAAAATGTGCTTATGATTTTCAGGTTTTAGACAGTCTGATTCCAAATTGGTACCATTTATTATGGCTTCCATTATTGCACACATACGAGTAAATAAGGTTGTTGCTTCTTCTGTAGGAATGAAAAGACCCTTTGTAAGTGATCAAAATATACATTATTTATAGTTGTACCTTTATCCTTTGCAATCAATTATTTACATATATTACAATTTAATTTTTTAGCATTGGAATGGAACCCATAACTGGATATATAAATCTTAATATAATCATCTAGAACACACGTGGATTAATATTCGTTACCTAAAATTTTTGAAAATCCATTTACATCGGTAGAAAGATGATGAAGATCATTAATATTATTCCGTAACAATTGGGAACATAACAACACTGGCATTATTAACTAACAAATATAGTATGAAACTTGTGAAATTTTCAAGAATTGTGTATGTATATAATAATAATAAACTAGTCAAAAATTACTTATGATACTCTTAAAATGTTATTAATGTTGGTATTATCCATTGAATAAAACCCAGTTAAACAAAAGTGATCTCTTATACGTTCTGGGAATGTATTGTGGAATAGAATGCCACTGATTATACAAGTGCTTATATTAAGAAGGCCCATAGGGTGCCACTGCTCGACGCTTCTGTTATAAACTCATTCGATAGAGTTTCTCCTTTGAATAAGGACGTATCTTCCCTTTACAATATAATAAAGTATTCCTTTATCCAACTGAACTGTATATTACACATTATCAAACTTTGTCATAATCTAGTTTTCCAATTATTAACACTAAATTGAAATATATTGAATGCACAATAGCTTTTATTAAATAAATGTGGTACCCACAAGGATTAAGACCTACATAGTTAATAAATGAAACTTCCATGCATTACTGCACTCACTTTTGTATTTTAAAAAATTGCCTACTGAGAATAAGTACACATTGATGTGTAAACATTCGAAAAATAAGCGGGAAAGTGAGAGGCCGGTATGGAGAAACTGAGAGTCTGGTAGGGTGGGTTGGGTTAGGTATACTGATGTATATAGCACAGCCGGACTCTCGCTATGTTGCCATTTTTACCTTCAGCACGGCTAGTACTAGAGAAGGCTGTGATATTATCCTCAATAAGAAAGCAACTTACGGACTTATACCGGATGATTCGTACTGTTACGCTATCGCGTTAGTAGGCCTTAATATCTAGTGACATCGAATCGACGGTCGACGATATAATTATAACTATCGATAGTGATAATAACTTAGGAGCGAAATTCGAAACCGGATGGGGGGGATACACGATAAATAAAGCTGTACATTATTTATAGTACAGATCTTAGAACACTTCACTTGGAAGTTTCTAAAGCTTATTTACTACAGACCGTAAAAATGTAGCTAAGTCTAAAAAGTCATGTACAACCCTTGAAAAGTCGACCCCACGATATCCGGGGCTGGTCACCACATGGCCTACCCCGAAACAAAGGAACCCTTGAGAACCCCACCAACTCGCCGGCGCGCTCTCCCCGACTTTCCTTGCTCCCCGAGGAGCAGGGCACTCAGGAAGAGGAACCAGAGCCGAAAAGGAAAGAAGCAGAAGCTTCGCAGAGCAGAACTTCTTTATCACTCGTTGCAACCAGTACTGTCTACATTAATCTACTGAATAAATAGTCGTTCTTGTTAAAGATTATAACTTGTGTTTAATTTCGCCGCGCTTCACCACAAGCAGAGCGGTTCAGCGCTCCACGGGCAACCGAACCAACACAAATTCCCCATATCCCACCAATAGATACGCAACACTGAAAATAGGACTCCCGATCGGTAAATACGCGGTGTTGCCACGTTGTTCAGCACGGCTAGTACTAGAGTAGGCTGTGGCTTGGCTAACGCGATAGCGTAACAGTATCATTCGATCCTCTTTCTAGATAGTTTATATAGTTATGGCTATTTTCAAGTTCTTATATTTGTAGTATCATCAGTATTAAGATAAAGTCATAGCGATGTTATTTTTTATTGCATTTGTGCAGTAAATAATAAGTAACAGGATACAAACAGGATAAATTACTTATGTTAACTTAGTTTGCATAACCTAATTGTGTTGAAAAATATTGCATTTGTTATGATTTTAAAATGGCTGGGGACGAAGTAGTTAGACGTTCTACGAATGTGAGACAAGATAAACTACATCAAAGAGAAGTTTATAAGGAAAACATACATGTTGAAAACGAATTCATCGACCCCATTGAATACATACCTTGTCCCGAATTCAATTTTTCGGTAAGTTGATCCAAATTTAAATTGTTACATTTGGAATTTTTATTCTTATTGAATAATATTCATAGCTGTGCGTATTTCAGAGTAATAGATTTTGAATTTGTGTAACTTATACACATACTAAGTGAATGCCTTCAGCAGTTAGAATGCATACATATAGATTTCAAATTTTGTCTTGCCGTACACTTTCACAGTTGGGCATTGGTACCTCAAAGTTCAAGGGACCAGATAGAATTTTCAGATTACGCATGTTTGGGCTTATCCAAGTCTTTGTGGGTTAGGTTTGGGTTAATACATAAGTTTGTATTTTTCTAGCCAACTATTGTTGGATCTGAAGCTTTTATAGCCCAGTGACCTAGCAAAAGTTTCAGATTTCCCCTGTAACGTTTGGGTTTCTTAAGCAAACATTTTTATTTCCGCTTGGTTTAAACCTTTGACTGTGGAATGTTCAGAATCGAAGCATGTCAATCGTGTGGTACTTTAATTTTGATTTTAGTGGAAAGGAACACTGAACAGGAAGCGTATAATGTGCATGCTTATGGATTTATGCAGTTTAAAGAAAATATCAGCGCCTATAAGCACTGTTTGCTACAGGTGAGCATCTGGCGTCAGGCACCTATATGCCTTATTCGTATCAAGAGTGTGGTTCTCACTGGATGCTTATTGGCGCTGTTTAAAGTATGCAGTTTGAACAATTGTAATGCATACTTTTCAATGGTAGAAAAATCCAATATTTCCTTGTCTATTACAATTTAAATTAGGCACGATACTTTGAGTTGTACAAGCAGTTGTGATAAAAGTTTGTTCTATAGATGTATACTTTGAATCAAAGAGGTTGATTTTTCCTGAAATAAAAGTACTGAGGTGCGATAGCACATCTAATTGTAGCAAATAGTTCACAGGAAGTTACAGGAACAAAAAGTTAGAAAAAAGTTACTGGAGTTTTACATTTTGGGTTGCAGGAGGATTTTACAGCGGAGCGGAAGGTAACAAATACAATGTTAGTCTTCTTCAGGTTTATCAGTTATACGGATTCAATTGTATTTAAAATGTACAATGTTTCAACACATTGTTGAATAAACTCATGGTGTGACATCTAACTTCATTATGCACGATTGTAAATGGAGAATGAGATGTCATAGGTGTCAAATTACATCATTTGAAAATTCTGTCGCGCTGTTGCCACACCTGTTACACTTCTCATCATCAGCAAATGAATTGGCCAGAGCCAAGATTATGATTCCTGCTGGACATAGGAAAGGACAGCCCGAGCAAAAGAGAAAGCGTAGCAAAAATGAAACAGTACACGTACGAACGCGAACATAAATCTTGTAGGGTCGAGCCCCACTCGGGTTCATCTTAACAGTAATTTCCTTTGTAATTTCTAACTATATGGCAATGATGAACATTTGCTCACAAATGTTTTAGAAATATTTCTCAAATATTTTAATTTGATGTACGTAAATATGAGCTTAGTTAGACTGCCTTTCGTGCTACTGTTCCTTTTGTCATGTATCTTGCCGATTATGGTACTGTTTAATATTTCTAGCATTAAAGTAATGTATGAAGTGCATTTTCAGACGTCTTAGAATTAGATTGAACAGTCTTAGATGGAGTGCAGGAAAATTCGAGAGCTGTTTTACTACTATTTCGCCTTTCTTTTAGATAACACAATTATTTCTTTTTTACAAATAAGTATTGTTGCGAATGCAATTATACGATCGATAAGGGCGAGCGGCGGTTATATGCATAGAAAAAAGTTGCTCAGAATACTGAGTTCTACAACATATTCAAAAATCATCGAAATCGGTCAGGTAGTACCACTTCCGTACATTTACCAAAATAATAAAATACATAATCAAGCAAAATTTCTTTGAATCTTATAAGTATCATCTAGCAAAGAACCAAAAATTACTATGGACCCTCATAGACATTCTGTCGGCAGGCATAGCTGGCGACCACTCTGGGTCTTCTAGCTATCGAGTGTCGAGGGATTGTTTATTATATACAAGGGATAGAGACTTTAAGTATGGCAAGCGACCTGACGTCGCATTATTGGGAATGGTGTGTTAAATAAAATAACTATTATATTTTTCTCAATCAATGTATTTAAGATAGCTTGAAGGAATGTCCTTTCACTCTGCAATGTTCTCTTGAACTGAATTGAAACACCCAGAAGAACTGGGTACTTATACCTACGAATGCGCATCGTCTCATTTTACAACCCGGGCCCTTTTTGACTCCCAAAGTAGAGCCCCATCTGGTTCTCTTACTATCTTTATTAGTAAGCCATTTCTAAGAACGTTGAGACGGTTTTGCTCTAGCATATTTTATATTCACTATCAATAGCAAATATCCAACACGCATTACTAAAGAATAGGGATTCTGTTCCTGGAGGTTCTGGCCACAGAGTGGCGAAGGCAATGCCTTTCGGAAAGAGGACTGTGATGAACCCCATGGCACTTTCCCCAGAACCTCCATCGAATAAGCATTCTTTTAGTAAACCTGACAAACTTATAGAAGTACAGTAATTCTCCGCTTGGCGCTTACTATTCGGGACCGGCCGTAAGCGCCAAGAGAATTTGGTCGAACTTTGGGTTCGTAGAAATTTCGCCGGAACCGTCAGAGCCCGGCTACTATGGAGCAACGTTAAGGCGGCTCGTCTCAAAGATAAAAACGATTTCAGTAGCCGCGACCATCCGTTCCTCGAGGGAGATCGAAACGAACTTTGCGCGCCGGGAAGGCATTGCGACGAATTTGATCCACCTGATTCTCGAGCACGGCCGACGACTCTGTTTTCGGCGCTTCAATCATAACACACGTTTCGTTATTGTATTCAATTGCGGCTGATGATTTCAGGTTTGCATGTGGCATTTCATTATTATGTGCTTGCATGGGCTTCTAGAAAAACATAAAACCATACTAATACCTTGAAGAGGCCTATTGAAATATATGTTTAGATTTGGACTATTCTCTAAGCCCGTAAAGTTATAGTAAAAACTGAGCACGACCGTTCGCAAGCTTGTCTTGTAAGGATCCTTGCCCATTACGTATAATATTACTAAGTAAGTAAATATAATCCAAATTCTATCGTGTTTGGTCTCATTTTAATCACCACAATCTCACTAACAATTAAAAAAAAATTATAGCGATATAAGTAACAATAAAAAAGTTATGCCGTTGCATTAGTGTTGCCTCACCGATACGAAGCATTTAATCTTTTAATGACGCCCGACTGCTCATTCCTCTCTTTCTTTCGCTCGCTGTCCCTTTCTGTGGCCGCCGATATCGGTGTCTCCACAGTAGCCGGGCTCTGACGGTTCCGCCGAAATTTCTACGAACCCAAAGTTGGACCACATTCGCTTGGCGCTTACGGCCGGTCCCGAATAGTAAGCGCCAAGCGAAGAATGACAGTACATTCGTTATCTAACGCACTCTCAACTTCATACGAACTTCGACATTTCGGGGGCAATTTCCGACTTTAGCCCGTGGCCGGTAACTCATTGCCCATTAGAACGATATTGCCTACTTCATATTCTCTGCCGGTGGTTCTAGCGTTACTGAATTGTTTGCACATTACATGTTGTTACGTGCGCAATATTCGCGCGATATTTTTCCGTGAGGCAAGCTCACTCCTTCAAGTTAAATATTACTTCGTACGGCGTTTTTCTGATAATTCGATGCCGACTTCTGTTCAAGGCCCATGGGGCATCATACAATTTGTCGGACTAGTCTTCGACTGTTACTTCGGTGGTTGTGGTAGCTAGACATTTTAATGTTATGCTATTTGCCCGTTACCTCGTGGCGCACCAGTGGAAATTTTCATTGTGCTGTATATCGTAATGTTCACAGAACTTCTCGAAAATCTGCGTCGTAAAAGCTGTGCCCTTGTTCGTGATAACACGATCAGGCCTGCCGTAATGAGACATGAATTCCTTAACAAACTGTACAGTGGGCTTGGAACTTACATCTTTTAACTTATTTAGCATAACAAATTTACTAAAGTCGCACACGATCGCCTCTACGTATTTTTCACTGAATTTGATTGCTGGCAAAGGCCCCAAGTGGTCGATATGCACCGTTTGGAATGACCTATTACCTTTATCCAAGGGGTGCAGAAAACCTGGTTTCTTTTCAGGTTGTGCCTTACAGTAGAAGCAAGGAATGCAACAGTTCAGGTAGTTCGTCACAAAGTCCTTCATTTTCGGGAAGTAATATTCTTCCCCGGCCTTGGCGAACGATTTCCCGATCGCTAAGTGAATTAATGACCTACGGGTCTCCAGAATTATCTCGTATCGCAAATATTTCGGCACATAGAACCGCCATCGCCTCTTTGTGGTCTTGTAAACTCGCGCATTACACACAGTAAATTTCTGTTGAGTCGCCAAATCGGCGGCCTCTAAACGATTTCGCTCTTCCAAGATATCTGGGACCCCCCTTTGCATTGCTGCAATCCAATCGGTCGTAAGGTGCATACTTGGCACCGGAATTACCAATTATCTCTGTTTCTCTCGCTTGGCCGACGTATAATTAAATTCTGCTAATCTCATAAACCACCGTCCAATTCGCAGATTTAGATCACGCTTATTTTCTAACATCTTTAGGTTATTGCAATCTGTTTTTATCGCAAAGTGCAGCCCGATCAGATATACCCGAAACCTTTCAAGAGCACATACAACAGCAAGTGCCTCGAGTTTGTATGAATGATACTGAGCCTCATCAATCGTCGTTTTTCGACTGTAATATGCTACTGGATGCCATTTATCATCAGACGATTTCTGCAACAACACTCCACGTAGCTCAACATTGTACGCGTTAGGATGAACTTCCATCTCGGCCCCTGGGTTGTAAATAGTAAAAACCGCCCTTGACACTAGTTTTTTCTTTAATTCATTAACCCTTCCGACCCTACGTCCGTGGCCGGCCGGCGAGAATTGGAGTCCTAAAATATCGAATTGTTCCTAAAGTATTTGCGTCTTTGCCATATGCATAACATATGCAGTATTATACTGAATAATTAAGGACTTCATTAAAGTTTAACCTCAGTAATAGCTAGTAATTCAGCTTCGTGTGGTATATTTCGAAGCACTTTTCTAAGCAGAGTCCAACATAACATTTGCGACACCAGAACCTACTGTCTCTCGTTCTTCCACGTTTTGTATATACTGCACATCTTCTTTTTGCGTTTTTGTTTTTTCCGTTGGGGATATGTTTCTTATAAATTGTCTTTCGTTTAGTCTAGCTACTGTATTGTCTGATGGATGTCTTGTATCTATGTGTTGTCGAGGATCAAGAACTGTGTCTGCAGCAATAAAGAAAGCATTGCAGATTGTTTAGTTTAAAACTGAGGACTTGTGGGTCTGGAGATACTCCAGAGACACTTTGGGAAAGACATAAGTGCGTGTCGAATTCGGTTCTGCCTGGCGCGCGAGGAGAGCGCTGATTCATTCTCCGGGTCAGTACGCCGTACTGATGTCGGCCGGATACGACGGCCGGTGGTTCAGTACGCGGTACTGATGTTGGGTCGGAAGGGTTAAGGGCAGTGATTTGGTTGGACTCCTAATTGAATGTGACATCCTTCCGCAATAAATCAATTAGAGGTTATCCGATAACCGCAATATTCTTTACAAAACGCCTAAAATAACTGGTTAGTCCCACGAAGGCCCTACCTTCTCGTAGGTTTCTCGGCTCTGGGAACGCGAGTACCGATTCTGTCTTCCTAATGCCTGGTTGTTCTATTATTTTTTTAAATAATATAACTATTTCTATTAACACACGCAAGTTCAATATGCATTTCCGCTTCGTTCATATTACCTACTTGGCAAATCTTTGTCGCAATCACGTCACGCTCGCTATTTAGCAGTTAAGGAGGAACTCTAATTCTTCGCCCTGAAGGTCGCCATCAGCTCGAAGTATCGCCCGTTTTGGTGCATCTTCGACAGTCTCCAGCAAGGCATTCATCGTTACAGCCACCTTCGATTTGCCCAATCGGCTTAGAATGACCACCTCCAGATGGTTCGTGGAAGGATGTCCTTCCAGCACTATAAATTGACTTCCGCGAGGTACGATATGAATAGGCACTCTGGCTTCCACATCATCGATGCTGTGATTGGCAGTGCAAGCGCCGACCAATCGCACTTGACCTTCGCCGTATCCTACAAGAGGGCTAAGTGTAATTTTATGATATGCTAAGCCAATTTTGTCCGCCACGTCTTGTTTTAACGCCACTCCCCAGATCCAGGTAGGCCCTTATCGGACGACCGTTCAGTAATGCATCTTTAAAATATATTCGATGGAAGTCGGTACCAATTTGCATTACCCGCTTCACATTGTTTTGAATTGTCGGCCGGTGTTCTTGCCCCGGCATCCCGTCCCACGCCCCTCGCCATACACGCGCGCGTGAGTAATGTCCAGTTTGCCTACATTTGAAACACGTAACGCCCCTTCCAAGTTTTGGACACAATCGTGCTACGTGACCCTCTTGTTTCCACTGGATACATTTTGTTCCGAGCTTTCTAGAAGCTGCGCCGTTGATAGCTCGTTTGGTACCTGGTATTGTGCTTTCTCTTATATGTTCGTCTCCGGACCGCAAATCTGATAACAATTTCTACGGAATTATTGCGGAACTAATTTTGGGATTAAGGACTATTCAACCCGTTCGCAATCCACTCTATTATCTCGCGGTCAGCCATATTAGTTCTGTTGCATTTCGTCTGCTTCTCATAGTAATACTCAATAATATTGTGACCTGATTTCCACTGATAATGTTGTGCTCTTTACCGTGCTCGTGTCCGCTGGGAAATTTCGTCGTAGAAAATTTCTTCCGTTCGGCTCATGTGCGTTCTAACCGCGGCAAACTATCGCGCCATTTTTTCGCCAATGCGGCGATCTTCGTTAGCGACGCAGTGTCGGACGGCAATCCCATCCCAATTGTAGAGAACCCCATATTCTTCAATCTTGTCGATCCATTCCTCAACCGTCAGATCCACCGCTATGGGGTCCAATTCCGGCAATAGTGCTTTTCGTCTTTCATGTGCTCGTCAGTCATGGTTTGGAAAACCGAGTTAAATCGCTCTCTATGCAGCACTCGTTTCCCAAACGGATACCAATAGGTTCCGCCGTATGTCTGTTTTTCGGTATAGCGAAAACCGCACGAGACTATTACTTTCGTTTTGTACCTACGCAACGTTAAACCCTGTAACAATGGCGACTTTTCCTGCGTTCGCCACGTGTTCGCCTTATTCCTTTAAGGGGGTATTCTAGTATGACGGATTTCTAATTAAATCTAATTTCTCAAATTAGATGTTATAGAAAATAGATCTGCAAAAAGGTTCACCTTCCAAAGTTCACCTTTGGATTAGGCCAGGCACATTTCTCTATTTTAGACACTTATTCATTGGCAGTTACTAGTCATGTGTCTTGACAAAACTGTCCCTTTTGTTTTGCAGGAGGTCTATAGAGCACATGTGCACCCTCGGCAGTCAAGTTTCCGAAATTTTAGTGCGAACCTGAGCGTCGAGCAAGGCATGTAGCAATATACGTGTTATATTACATTTTTACGTTTTTCTCCAAACCGCGTTTTATAACATCTCAATTTATAATATCTCAAATTCTACTGAACCGATTGGGACCATCTTTCAGACACTTCTTCAGCAGATGCGTGGCTATCGTCCCTGCCAGAATTAAGCCAAAATATGTTTCCGTTTTAATTTTACAGGCTACAAAAGACGAAACAAATAGAATAAAACGAGAAATCGATTTAAAATTGTTGCCAATTTAAGAACATTTAATATTTAAACTCAAATCTGCTACCTTCGATAGCTAGAGCTATATAATTTTAGAATCCTTTTTACTTTTTTAGTTCAAAGACTAGAACGAGCTGTGACGTCATCTTTATTTCATACTTTTAATAAAAAAAAATGTTACATTACAGATCAAGATGTAGTAAAAAGATAGTAAAAAGTTCAGTATAAAAATCTTTTTGTACGGCCTTAAAAAAGTCCTAAAAATGTGGAATGCAAGAATTCATGGAAATCATATGAGAGGGTTTTGTATGAATCGTGTGAAGGAAGAGTGTTAGTGGAAATATCGAATGTGGATCGAAGGGATGTTTATCTCGAGGAAAGAGTGAATGGCTTCCAGGAATGCACGTGGAGCCCTGAATGCATGGTGGCTCGTGGTCGACCTATGACGAGTGGCAAGGGTTTGTATGCGTGTGGATCCTAATGAGTGAAAACGAATGATGAATAGAAAGTCTGAAAGAATATATGGAGTGTATGATGCGTGCGCGAGGCGGAAGTTGAGACAGAGTTGAGAGAGAATCGAGAGAAAATCGTTGCGAGAGTTGTGTATTGAGTATTGTTGAGTCTTGAGAGTTGAGTTGAGTTCAGAAGAAATATTTAGTAATAAAGCATTATTATTTTGAGGAAGAGTCAACCGCAATTTCCCCTGGAAAATATTCCCGCAAAAGTGGAAAAAATCGCGTGTCACACTGTTTCGACCGTACATTACTTTTTTGGAATAGTAATGATGGCGCGCGCCTGACAATTGTACGTTGCCTAGACTGCGCTACACGACTTTAAAGAACTGTAACCACAGTAGTTCCTAATCAGTGTTATATAATTTATTGAAGAGCTACAACTATTCGTAGATCGGTAACGGAGTTATGGAAAGGGTTTACAACTGGTTTTTACGCTGGTTAGTGGTAAACTAAACTAAATGCTCCTCATGCGCTACAAGGTGGACTCCGCGTGGGTGGAGTTCCATATGTTTGTTCAAACACTGCAATTTTATTGGGGCAGTCCGGCATAGCTCCCACTAAGGGTGCCAAATAAGACCTTCCCTTAATAAAATTGTTGGGATTTACACACGTGTTCACGCTCGGGCGTCCGCTAGGAGAAGAAAGGGAGATCGCGCGGCGGCAGACAACGCGGTCGGTTTCCGTAAAACAAAAGAGCGCCTAATTACGCGGTTACTTCGAAAGTCTTAGCAGAAATAAATACAAGATTCTAGAATACCCCTTTAAATTTTTGGATCCCGACGCCGCCTCGTAAGCGAATCCCACTTCTGATTAACTGTAGTGATCTTTTGCCTTCTATCATAAGTTTCGCTTCTGGATGGAGGAATACGATATTCGATCTCTACTATACTATCTTTTATTTCACTGCGCTATCTCTCGTCCTTACTTTTCTTCACTGCACTTACTACCCGACTACTGTACTGCTACTCAGTGTTGGGCAATATTTAAATAAATAATTATTTAAATAAAAATTTAAATAATAAGTTATTTGTTACTTTCATATTAAAATAAAAAGCAAAAATAATTAAGGAATAAAATTATGGAACAGTTATTATACGGCTTGATAATTAAATTGTTATTCGTGAATAACGAATTTAAGATGATGTAATATTTGCCATATGTTGCCCCTAGATGCACCCGATGACAACCGCGCGCGGTGGTGTCTGGGCGCGCGCTATACGGGCGCGCTCATTGGCCAGTGTTTTTCGTTAATAACTCAAAAACGAAGCTACTTACAATATTTTGGTCATGGAAAAAGTTGTTCAGCATCACCTCAGCTACGCGAAATTTAAAAATACTGCGAGACTTACGGGCCACCCTGTATAAACCCTTTGATTTAAATTATCTTCGGTTCAGAGCCATACAGTTACGCGCAGAGTCACGTTGTGTCACGCTCGTACAGAGTCGGTTACGATCAGTGAGATTGGGCTTAGGGCACCATTCATATGACTATTCTCAGACTCTGCGTCATCGGTGCGTCAACACCGTCCAGGCATAGATAATAACTTACACACGATATAATTATATCGCGATAATTACATTTGTAGCACAACTGGTTCGCAATATATACAAACTGTTCACCATTAAATCGTGTGGACTCGTTAGAACCTATCTTTACTCCGCAATTCTTCATATTGATAGTAACGTTCCCATAGACGCAACTTAACCGCTCGAGTTGTATCAAACTTTAATTTAGAGTTACGAGGCAAACTAACATTTCCTGCGACTCCCTCACTTCGCGTCGGTTACGTTCGCACGTCTTATACAAACAAGGTAACTACTCCAACCCACTGGCTACCCGATTTCGCATCGGGTTCGTCCGTACGTCTACCAACCTCCGAACGGTTCGCCGGCTTCGCACCGGGTTCGCCTTCGCACCTAACTAACAAATTGTCAACCATATTTCTTGGGTAATATCAATCTCGCCGGCCTATGCGTCAACTACAGTCCTGGCTCGTAACAGTAGTATTAATTATATGTACCTCGAAAAAAAGTATAAACGTAATTAGCCGACTCCTTCAATACAAAATCAGCATTTTTCAGCATTCCTTGACATTTTTAATTTTTTGCAGCTTAGATTTTCAATTTAAAAATCTGCAAAACTTTTATAATATACACCTCCATAATAGAAGTCCGTCTTGTTTAAAAATTTATTTGTGCTAGAATGGAAGGTATTGAGCAAAAACTTGATTTGCGTTTTTTCGCTGTAACTACCCTCCCAGTCGAGTTGCAGGGGTTGGAGCTCGGTACAAATTGGTTTTTCTTGATAAGCTATCGAATGGCACCTCACAAGTTGAATTTGGTTTAGGGGCACATTTGACCTCCTTATCCGGTTAGAGCGTTTTCGATGAAAAATGATTGGTTTTTGAACTTCTCTAACTTGGTGAATTTTTATTGGAGTATTTTTCAGCTGCACCGATGCACAAAAATGCATCAAATCAAATCTGGAATATGTTTTATTCCAAGTCGTTTAATTTTGCCTTATGATATGTTTTCCATCCTTTATTATTTTAAAAGATACAATTAGTCCCGGTTGTGTCGATCATGCATATCAATTTGCATCAGAATTTCGGAACACTTGATATTTCATGAAATTAGTAGGTTCACTGTATTGATTTCTACTAATGTGCAGTGGAAGACTTATTATGTAAAAATATGAAAAGTTGTATTCTTATTGTTGTATTTGTTTTTAGAGCTTAACATAATATATAAAATAAATCATATTTATATTGCAGTCTTGTCTGTTAATATTTTAATTCGTGTGCGTTTTCAGACTGTAACTTGCTGCTTCTGCAATGGATACTATGGACCATGTTTCGAAGAACCTGTTTGTCCGACCTGCCACGCATTTTTGTTTCCAAATGACATGGGCCTGTTACAAGTTCCCATTTCCAGCGAAGTATATTTTTTTTGCATGTAAATGTGTTTCATAGTAAATAATTATTTATAAAATGCTATACTAAATGATGTGGATAATATAAGTATGATAATTGAAATCAGCGTTAGTATAGTGTCTTTCAGATACGGCAAGTATGGTGACCATTACTGTGTCAATAACTGCATGTTTAATGCAAATCATCATTTATTGCGATGAATAGTAAGAAATATAAAAAAAGATGATCATAATACATACATCTTTTATGCTCATAGTTTAAGTTAGACTTTTTTGTCATTTTTAGGACCCTATTATACAGTGTGTGACGTAACTAACTCAACATCGTGAGGGGGGTGGAGGGTGCTGGGGTGATTCTGAACAACTTTTTCCTTTACCAAAATGTTGGCTGCAGCCGAACGCGGTTGAGAGCTACGCGCTTCGGCGCGCGCTCCACGGGCGCTCTGATTAGCCTGTGTTTTTCATTAATAATAATTAGTTCGAAAATGAAACTTTAGCCAACATTTTTGTAATGGAAAAAGTTGTCTAGCAATCCCTCATCTCTGGGAGTTCCCATAGTTACGGAACACCCTATAGATTGCCCACGTTGCGGTTGTTACGTAGGAAGTATTATTTCATTTCTTCCTTCTACTATACCCTTATTTGGAAATCGAACCCTTTGGGGGGATCTTTCCGGACTCCCTTGGAATTTTCCGTGCCCCCACCAGCTTTTTGGTCCGGATTTCGGGTATAAAAAGGGCACGATTTCTGCTCTCGGCGGCTCAGTATTAATCTAGCTTCGAGTACGTTCTGTATCGACTATTTTCATATTTTAGCTCAGCGAGATCGGGTTTCGAGTCCCCTTCGAGCAATTCTTACACGTTCATTTTCCAAAACGATATACATATTTTACGGTATATCGTCAGGCCTTTTTGTTGGGCAGCATACATTTCCAATCCGTACAGATTGAGAAATGTGGATTTTGTAGTTTACAATCAGACTGTAGAATAACCAAAGAGTAGAAAATATACGCTTAATACCATCGTACGCATTTTGTCATTGAATATCCTCTACCAATCATTAGCAGTAACTTCCCACCAAACAGATACACCTTAACCGCTCGAGGTGTATCGCTATAAGTTACGAGTTCATTTTTACTAACAATCCTGTGGCTCCCGGTGATGAAATAGGCACTGGTTTGTCCACGATTACCATCCTGTGGCTCCCGGTGATGAAATAGGCACTGGTTTGTCCACGAAAACCTTCCTGTGGCTCCCGGCGATGAAATAGGCGTTGGTTTGTCCACGAAATCTTACCATCCTGTGGCTCCCGGCGATGAAATAGGCGCTGGTTTGTCCACGAGTACCTTTACCTTCCTGTGACACCCGGTGATGAAATAGGTACCGGCTAGTTCACGCACTTCCTATCTACGCGGCTTCCAGTGACGAAATACGCACTGGCCGTCCGTAACTAACAAACTCTTAAACTACCGATCCTCGGCTCGCGCAGCTGTGCCCCTTAGCCCTCGGCTCGTAACAAATTGGTGACAGCGGTGGGATACTGCTTGTTTGATTGTAGAGAGATTTAATATTAAATGTGTATCGAGAAGAAAACGGGAGTTCCGCACCGGCGTACGACACCCACTTTTATGGTGAGTCCGGGTTATTTAGAAAACCTGTGCTGCTGGGCTTGGACAACCACCCTAGAATACGGTGCCAAGGTCTACACACAGTGCGCGTTAACATCACCGTTGGATGTAAAGAGTTCTGCAACTGAACATTGGTTTCAGCGTGAGCCGCATACAATGTTGTGTGGTTCATGTAATGAGCCATTGTACACGACACAGCCTATAGTGGACTGCGACGTGTGCTCTTTGAAGTATTTCCTACGCGGGGAGCGCGAGTGACCGATAGAATTTAATATATTCTAAAGGAGAGTTTTTGATCTCGCATTCCATTTTTTAATAATTAGAACCTAAGAGTTCTAAAGAAGAAAACCTTTTATTGAATTAATAATTAGAATTTCTATACAGGGTGACAGAACACTCAGGGAACATCGAGGATTGACGTGTAGCTGGGGTGTATATAAGCAACTTTTTCCTTGACAATAATGTAATATATAGTTTCGTTTTTGAGTTATTAACGAAAAACACTGGCCAATGAGAGCGCCCGTCGGGCATCGGCCGGCGCGCGCTCAGGTGTGAACCGATCACTTGCGGTAGGTCGTGATGGGGGCATCGAGGGTACCGAGGAAAGCATGCGGAAAATGTTACATCGCCTTAATTAAGAATATATAATAATAATAATTCTCAAATCATGGCTTCACTTTCGGTCGAAGAATTGGCGAATTTAACGCTTTCAATAACTAGTTCCATGACTGTGTTAACACGACGTAATTGTATACGGCATGCGACAGCAACAATACCCATCGTTGATGGAGAAAATCCACGTTTGTCAAGCTTTATGCAATGTTTAGCAAACGGGTTAGCTTTGATACCGGAAAACACGGAGCAGGAGTATCTAGCTATAATATTTGCCAAGTTAACGGGTCTGGCAAGAACAAGTATCCAAGATAAATTGATCGCAAGTGTCGCAGACTTAGTAACATTCTTGAAGAGAAGGTACGCTCCAGGACGGAGCCTGGCGTATCTCCAAGGGGAAATATCGCGTCTCCGTATCCGTAATGATGAGACATTAAGAAAATACATCGATCGAGTAGGCCATTTAATCCACTGTGCGCGGACGTCAATTAAAGAACGATACGATGCCAACGTCTCGCAAATCATTCGGGAAATGGAAAAGGACGCGTTAGAAAACTTCCTCGAGGGATTACCGGAACGCGTTGCGTTAAGGATAGCTACATTAGAAGAAAAGTCAAAACGTTAGAAGAAGCATTCAAGGCGGTACTAGTAATTGATCGGCGGCTGAGGAATCGTCGTGAGATTATAGAAGATCGACCGTCGATGGAAGCTTCCGAAAGAAGAGGTTCTCGCGAACGAGAATACCGATCGCCGGCACGGTATCCGCGATCACGATCTCCGGTTTATTATCGGACGAATCAGGATAGGAGCACCTCTCCATCCGAGACGGAGTACGATGGACTTAGGAAGTCGGCGGCGGCAACGACTTTGCATAGCCGACACAAGTCACCGTCTTATTCGTCGGATAATTCGGAACCTGGGGATTACCATGGATCGGAGCGTGGCCGAGCGCATCAGAGGATCAATAACAATAGGAAACATCTATTTTCTTGGAACTGCGGGGAAAAAGGACACGATGGACAAATCTGCAACCAACGGCAGAATTTTCAACGAGGAGGGGGAACTTCGAGGAATTTTTTTCCGAAACCTTTAAACTCCAAAAGCGCTTACTGCACGGACGATACGGTGAGCGTACTGAAGAACAATCGTCAAAGAAGTGTCCGGTTCAACGGCGGGAAGAACGGGGACTCGTCAAGGAAGAAGCTCCAACACCACGGATCAGGGTCAACGTTCCGGAATTGATAAACAAGCAGGGAGAATTACTTATTGACGGTGGAGCCTCTGTGAATCTCATTACACTGGATTCGCTAGACGATAGAACAAAAATTACTTCACGGGAGGAAATAGAGATAACTGGGTTATCTCTCCCTTCTATTCAAACAATGGCTACAACGGTGTTGCATATCAATGACATTCCTGCACATTTTTATGTCATCGACCACCTCCCGCTGTCAGCAGGTGGTCTCATAGGGAGCCCTTTCTTACTACAAGAGAGAGCTGAGATTTCTTACCATCACGGGACATTTGTAACGACCAGTCAGCCCATTAGACCCATTCGTTTCACGAATTTTCCTCAAGTGGAGGAACGTGCTAGTTCCCCTAAACAAGTGACGGAGCATAGGATCCCGGGTAGGACGACGCGTCAAATTACAGTAAAGATAGCCAACCCTAATATAAAGGAAGGATATTCACCGCGTCTTAAAACACAAAAGAATATTTATATCGGTGAGGCCGCGGTCAAGAACCACGACGGGTCATGCTATGTTTTGGCCACAAATACCGGGGAAGAGGAAACGGAAATTTATTTGGGACCTCAATACCTGCATCCATATAACACCTTGGATACTTCCGACGAGGACATATATTCGGAAGAAAGGAGTGCTGTTCAAGGAAAGAAGAGGAATCAACAAATCTGGAACACCTTGGAAACCAACCACCTCAACTCGGAAGAACAATGTCATATTCGGAATATTATTGAAGAATTTTCTGACAGATTTTAACTGCCGGGAGATAATTTGGATAAGGTACCACATTTTCATCATTCAATATTTATGAAGGATGATATTCCGGTAATACCAGACAATACCGTTACCCTCCTATACATCAGGAGGAAATTCATCAACAAGTAGGGACGCTATTACAACAGGGAATCATCAAACCTTCCGTTTCACCATACAATTTTCCTTTATGGATTGTACCGAAGAAAACGGGCGCCGACGGGAAAAGGAAATGGCGTATGGTCATTGATTTCCGTGCTCTCAATGAAAAAACCATCAGCGGCAAATATCCACTACCACAAATTACAGAAATTTTGGATAAAATAGGAAGCGCAAAATATTTTTCAGTATTTGATTTGGCCAATGGGTTTCATCAAATTGAAATGAATCCAAGGGACAAAGAGAAGACTGCTTTTACCACACCATACCGGCATTATGAATTCGTACGTATGCCCTTTGGGTTGAAAAATGCACCAACCACATTTCAACGACTTATGGATCAAGTTCTCACGGGGATGCAAGGAACGGAATTATTCGTGTACCTTGATGACATTGTAGTCTATTCATCATCGCTCAGGGAACATGAAATCAAAGTCAGGAAGTTACTACATCGATTGAGGGACAACGGACTTACACTTCAAACCAGCAAGTGGGAATTTCTTCGCAAAGAAGTGACCTATCTGGGACATATAGTTTCATCAGATGGAGTTTAGTCAGATCCTAGGAAATTGCAGGCCGTAGAAAAGTTCCCTGTACCGTCATCACAAAAAAATATTCAACAATTTTTGGGATTAACTGGATATTACCGCAGATTTATACAGGATTATTCAGCCAAAGCAAAACCATTGATTCAATTACTCGGAAAAGGAATTCGTTTCAAATGGACTGAAGAACAGCAACGAAGTTTTGAGTTATTGCGGAATGAATTATGTAAGGAACCTATTTTGCAATACCCCGACTTCAATTGACCATTCATTATCACCACTGATACCTCGGACTTTGCAATTGGCGCAGTTTTGAGTCAGGGGGAAGTGGGCCAGGATTTGCCAATAGCTTATGCTTCTCGCAGTTTAAATCCCGCGGAAAAGAATTATTCCGCCACTGAAAAGGAATGTCTAGCAATGGTGCATGCCGTACAATATTTTAGACCATATGTCTTTGGAAGGAAGTTTACTTTAATAACCCACCATAGACCGTTAGTTTGGCTTCATTCCGTAAAAGACCCGACATTAAGATTAGTAAAGTGGAAGTTGAGGCTTCTAGAATACGAGTATGAAGTTATTCACAAGTCAGGGAAATCTAATAAAAATGCTGACGCTTTATCTCGTAATGCAGTAAGAATTTGCCTGCCCTTAGTACCAAGGGAGAGTGATAAAGAATTTAAAATCCAGATACCGAAGAACACAGCACCTGTTACCGATACCATTGGACAACGTATTAGCGAGTTACGACGAAATCAAGAGGCGAAACGCAGTCGTGAGGTATTAACTTCTGAGGAATCATCAGATCAGGAAACCACTCCAAGAAGACGACAGAATCTTCGTAGAAGAAAGGTTGATCAACAACCAACCCGTCAGGAACCAATTAACCATTGATCTAGCATCATATCAGGAACCCCCATGTCGAATTCAAAACGACTCCTGGAGGATACCACCGTCAATGCAGATTTAATTTCCTTCAACGATTCAAATCCTTTGGACGCTACAATTATTAATCAATCCCTTTCACAAACTCTACTAGAAGAACCAAATGAACAAAATTTACCTGCATCATTAACTCCAACCGTAATTCAATGTCCACTTACTACTTCTACCCCATCCATTCCGCAAAATACATTACCTAATCATATACCTAATAATATATCCAGTCTTGTTAATTCTGTACCCTCGGATTATGAATCTACATCATACGAAGATAATAACTCAACTGAAGAGGAGTCGAATGCCTCTACGCTCACCCCAGTAATGCAACCCGCTAGAACCATTCTCACACCACTTGAACAAACCCGGAATCAACTGATGGAAGAGGCCCATAGCAGCTTAATAGGAGGACACAAGGGTGTCACGAAGACGTACAACCGGTTAGAAGCAAATTATCATTGGCAGAAAATGAGGAGCGACATACAAGGTTTCATCAGGAAATGCAGGACCTATCAGGAACAGAAATTGGTTAGAGCAAAAACCCGTCAACCAATGATTATTACCGATACACCTTTGGAACCTTTTGATAAACTTGCGTTGGACACAGTCGGACCTCTTCCAGAAACACCTTGCGGAAATAGATACATTTTAACGATGGAAGATAATCTTACGAAATATTGAATTGCGGTTGCCATACCGGACATACGAGCTACAATTATCGCGGACGCTTTTGCCCGGCATTTCATAGCAATTTATGGAGCACCACGTACAGTCTTATCGGATAGAGGAACCAGTTTTACCGGAAAGGTAATGACACGTTTTGCCGAAATCTTTAAAATCAAACAAATAACGACATCAGGATATAGACCTGTTCTTGCGGAGTACTTAAGGCACTAGATGGAATCACACGAAGACTGGGACCTGTTTATTCCATTTGCCATGCTTTCATACAACACCTCCGTTCACGAGGCAACCAATTTTACGCCCCATGAACTGATCTGCGGTAAACAAGCAAGAATACCGAGTGCCTTTCCGTCTAGACAACACTTAGAAACCTATGGAACCTACCTCACCAATCTTGTTGAACAGATGACAGAAATCCGAAACCAAGCAGCCGACAAATTAAATAATTCAAAGGAAAGGTCCAAACGCTACTACGATCGACATAAAAGACCAAGAGAATTTAAACCTGGAGAATACGTTTATGTACAGAAGGAGCCTCGCATAAATAAATTTGACCCGCATTATATTGGACCGTATAAAATACTAAATACTACGGACTTGAATAATGTGGTTTTGGAAACAGATAGCCATAAAACAATTCGGAAACATCAGGACAAATTAAAACACGCTTACTTACCACATCTCTAATAGCCGCTCACTCACAAGAATGATCAACAATTGAATATAATCGACACACACGAGGAGGAAAAATATACTACGCAATATCTTCGGGGACGAGGACGAGCCGCGTCCAACATCGAACAGCACCAGCCGACAGATCTGGGTTTCCATCCTGTGGCGTAAGTACTCGACTGCATTTTTACACAAGCGCTCACGAATCCCAAAAAGGGGTGAAAGCATCGTAATAAACGATGTTTCATCTAAAGGGGGAGATGTTACGTAGGAAGTATTATTTCATTTCTTCCTTCTATTATGCCCTTATTTCGAAATCGAGGGCGCATGCAGTCGAGTCTGCCCCTTCCGCGACTTCGCGATGACGTGACCCTTTGGGGGAATCTTTCCGGACTCCCTTGGAATATTCCGTGCCCCCACCAGCTTTTTGGTCCGGATTTCGGGTATAAAAAGGGCATAAGAAATAAAAGTATGAAACAGTTATTAAACGGCTTGATAATTAAATTGTTATTCGTGAATAACGAATCATTACACATTATTATTAATTTGAGATGATGTAATATTTGCCTCTTGATGCACCCGATGACAACCGCGCGCGGTGCTGCCTGAGCGCGCGCTATACGGGCGCGCTCATTGGCCAGTGTTTTCCGTTAATAACTAAAAAACGAAGCTACTTACAATATTTTGGTCATGAAAAAAGTTGTACAGCATCACCGCAGCAACGCGAAATTTAAAAATTGTGCGAGACCTACGGGCCACCCTGTATACTTAAAATGACGCGCGCGCGCACGCACACATACGGCGGTCGCTTACCTATTACCTGTGCCTATGATTTGCCTATGATGATTTTTCGCCTATTTAAATCGCTAAACAGTTCTGACTTCTACATATTAAGGCGGATCAACCCTTGTTACCTTGCCTCACCCTGTTACCGGTATAAATACCTAGTCAAGTGGTCAGGAAGAGGTTTAGAAGCAAATGTGCAGTATTTTTTGCTTCCTCATATCGTTACTCGTTACTTGGTTCGGCTGATCGAGAAATTGTTGGTTTTGCGACCCGCTTCAAAGGAGCCAGTGAGCTGCCGTAGATGTGTGCACTCGTCCTTGCGCCACTGCCAATGTGTTAGCTCGTCTATGAACTGCTGTAGATGTGTGAACTCGTCTGTGCGGCGCTGTTCCTATGCATTGTAGACTGTTTAGTCTAGGGAGATAGGGCTCATGGGGCCTATGCCTAGGGGATAGTCCAGAACGCCTTGGCGGCGTAGGGTTGTCCTGAGTGGGTGCCGAGTCCGGCCCTCGGTCAGGTTTATGACGCGGTCGAAACTAATGCTATTTTTGCGGAGTAATTTTTAGCATTTCGACCATCTGAGTGCAGGATTGAGATGGTAAGGATTAGAATAAAAGAATACATGGTAAAACGCCATGCAATTTCAATCGATACATCAGTTTCCCTTTTCTGTTACAATTAACGCCACTAGTATTGATCGACAGACACTACAGAAATCAATGTCGAAATATATCAACAAAAAGTTCTTCGTTAAATATTTTTATAAGTATTTTTATATTTTTATAAATAATGAAGATTTATTATATACGACCTAGAAATTATTGTTATACTAGAATCATCAACTTTAATCAACCTAATCCGGCCAAAGTAGCCAGAAAAGATACAAATTTAAAGAAGGCTACAACTATTCAAAAGCGACTCAAGTACCTTCTTTCGAGCGGGTCACTATACCGACACCGGATGGGACAGCCGAACCAAGTAAAAAGTAACGCTATGAGGTATCAGGACACGCTTCACATTTCTTCCTAGACCTTTTCTAGACCACTTGACTAGGTAACAAATCGCGGTATAGTAACAAATGTGGACGCACTTTTACGTGCAGTAGAATAGGAAATGGGTCCCACACCACCCTCGTTACCAAAAACTGAGGTAACGGGTGTCAGTAACAGGCCTAGGTAACAAGTGTGGATCTGCTTTTAAACTTACATTGTTACTAGCAAAATGCGAAACAATTGGCAGTAGCTGCGGAAGGACAATACAAAAATGATTAAATGTTGTATAGTAAACGTCCAATAGATAAATGTATTGTGGAATAAAAACGGGTCGAACTTATTGGTCAACCTAGTACATGAGTACGTATTTAGTATGCATTAATATTTTTTAACTGTTTGTGTAGAAAACGGATGACGAAGATTCTGGAAATGACGAACCGACAGAGCTTTATTACAATCATGAAAGAAGGGCTAGTCAGCAGCAACAAAATTCACCACAAAATGCAACCTCAAATATGCCAAACATATCAAACATTCCCAGCCTTAACTCTCACGTGGCTCAGTGTTTCGGTCTGCAAAATGAAAATATTTCAGCCATGCAGCAATTACGTCGCGGAGTAAATGAAAATGGTAATGAAAATACTGCAGCCATTCCACATGACGAACCTCTTCCGCATAATGTGTGCTGTAATAGCATGCAGAATACAAATAATGGGAACAGTGTTGATCGCCGTGAAAATCTGGAGAGGAATGAGTGGGAAGAAAAAGATTCTAATTCTGTTTCTCAGTGTATAGCAACGGACGAATTGCATAGATTAGTCCCCTTTCAACGAATGAAAGAACTGGAGACTTACCAGCACTATCAACGGAACGACAGATTACCCGATGACATGGGAGAAAGTTCAAAATTGTATACTTTATCCGACCGATTAGAAAGGCTCACAAATTACAAACATGATGAATATGAATCTGTTTCTGAACCAGGATTAGTGGAAACATTACCACCGGAAGTGTTGCTAGTTGTTTTCTCACATTTGGATGATGTTAGTCTCTGGTCAGCTGCGAATGTTTGCCGTAGATGGCGTGGCTTGTTATCAACGCATGTAACATCGCAACAATGGCAACAAAATGTTAAATTACGATGGCCTCTATATAAACCAATTGGAAGTGTTAAAAATTGGTATAAAGTGTACGACTTTTTGGCTTCTTCGGCACCGTGCAGTACGTGTTTAGCACAAACGTCTTTAAAATTACGACCACCAAGGATACAAGAAAATTCTTGGAGGAGAAATCGGCTGCGTATTGAACTCAAGAGTTTAAGAATAGATCCCCCCGAAGGCATTGAAGCAACACCTTTAGATCAAATGTGCTGTCATTGGCAGGCTACGATAACTGGACCCGTAGGAAGTCCGTACGAAGGAGGATTATTTTATCTTTATCTGCAAGTACCATGTAGGTATGTATATGCACACATTTTTCTTACAAAATATTCAATTTATTAAACGATAACAGTTAAGTAATCCTAGAAAGTAATTCTTCAAAATTGATTTGTTTTCACGATTCTTTGCTGGGAAGGTAGAGAATTTAAAGTGATCTGTGTGTGTTTGCTCGAGTACCACAAGAGAAATTTTTAAAAGCTATAAAGCGTACATGTTTCGCTCCATCCTTGGGGGTGCTTCATTTAGTCGCAAGCTTCATCAGAATCATCGCCTCCACTTGAGGGGTTCGCCCCTTGGCGTGAGCGACGCTTGATGAGGAAGCGGCGTAATATGATCCGAGCCGGAATATCGGTGTGACTAATACTAATTCAACCTCGAAACTTTTTTATTTTTGAAGTTTTCTTAATGAAACTTTTATTACGTATTTGCGAGATTTTGCTGATTAAATTGAGACGAACACACATACAGTCTGAATGATATTTTCTTGTACTTTGTGGTACGTATTTCATAAGTATTGCTGAAGTTGCGACGCGCTTGCCTCGTCAGTCACGTTTTCATATATGACTCTGCTTATAAATGGCATTCTCTCCCAAGAATCAAACCAATTTTGTCCATTATTTTATAATTAAGACTGCACTATAACCTTCATTAAAGATAGCAGTAGCTATAAAGGCAGCAATTTCAATTATTTTTTATACCAGCATGTAAATGTTCCAGAGCTAGCCACCAGACCAGTGCGTTGTAGCTTTCATTTGCATTTTGGTTGTGTACACCCAAGCATCTCTCCAGCAGTTCCCTTTGGGACAAATCTTAATAAATTGGTAGGAAACCGTAAGAACACCAACTTATATAGTTATGTGTATACAGGGTGGCTCAAAACCCAGGGAGCATCGGGAAATGGGGGGGGGGGGGTAGCTGGGGTGATTCTAAACAACTTTTTCCTTGTCCACGATGTGGTTTGTAGTTTCGGTTTTGTGTTAGTAACGAAAAACACGTACCGTTCAGCTGCGTGAACGTCGTGAGGGGGCATCGAAGGTACCGAGGGAAGCGTGCGGCAAATGTTACATCGTCTTAATTAAGAATAATGTGGAATTATTTGTTATTCATGAATCAGAAATCAACTAATTATTCCTTTAATTAATCGCCTAGGGTCGCAGTCGTGAAAAAACGCATTGGCATGGCGTGTTACATCGTCTTTTAAGCAAGGATAATGTGGTATTTTTGCTTATTCAATAATAAGAAATAAACTAATAAGTCGTTTAATAACTGTGTTCGATACGTTTATTCATTATCCAAAAGGAATAAAGTGTTTCATTACTTATGAAAAACTTACCCATTCGTCCACTAATTAATTCAACAGCTGATGATACAGCCGGGTTAGTATCGTTGCACGATTACTTCACTTGCCACTATGAAGTGTGGGGATATGTATCTGAAGACGAATTGCGTTTGCTACGTTTGAACATTTTATACTACTTATTCTGCGTTTGTACGATTCATGTTGCTCGTTCAGTTATGTAAGAGAAATCACTAATACTCGAACCGAAGTCTCGATTAGGTATTAGAATAATTGCGTAGGCGTGTATATATTAGGAATTCCCTTTATTAATACTATGTGCTCTCTCGACCGTAGGCTATACAAGAATACCTCGATCTGGCAAAAGGGTCGGTCGTAAGGACGCCTACGTCACCATGGCCCTTTTTAACCATTTTAGGGTTCGCCCCGAAAGAAAGCTACGCTAGACAAAAACAGCGTGCATCGGCGAAATGCACATGGCCCGCCTCGGCCGCTCTTGTACCTCGAATATTCTAACAGTTAGCAGAATGGCTCTGCCAGCTTAAACGTACGCACTCGGTTACCTGTTGGAATATATTTCAATTTTATTATATTGTTCTCAATTTGTTCTCTTGAGAAATGATATTTTATATCCATGTGTTTAGGTCTTTTGTGGTTTGTTGGATTCTCTACTCTGCTAATACAACCATTATAGTCTTCGTACATAATAGTTGGATTGGAAACATCTATATCAATACTCTCTGCTAATGATTTTAGCCACCGTGCCTCTCTAACGCCTTCAAAAAGAGCCATGTACTCAGCTTCAGTTGATGAAGCTGCTACGGACATTTATCTTTTCGTACTTCAGTATGCTGTAGAACTTTCAAATAATTAAAATAAATAACCGGTAGTACTCTTTCTATTATATACATCATTCCCACCCCAATCAGAATCGACATAACCAAATGAAAGATTTTTCTAATCACTGTGAATAAAAGTTAACTTAATATCAATTGACCCCTTAAGATATCTAGGTAGCCTCTTTAAGCATTGTCAAAGTTCCTTGTTGTTTTTATTTAGATATCTACTCAAAATATACGCAGCTACACTTAAATCAGGTCGGGTACATAACAGCACGTACATCAAACTCCCGATAAGATGTTTGAGCTTTGATTGATAGTTATCATATTGTTACATCTTTCAACTTTAATTCCCAGAAAGAGTTTGATATCTTTTAAATCTACTATAGAAAATTTACTCTTCAAATAATTTGTAAAACTATTCATTAAAATCGTATCAGCTGCAGCAATGACAAGATCGTCCACATAACGAACCACATATACAGGGTGGCCCGCAAGTGTCGCAGTATTTTTAATTTTCTTGTAGCTGAGGTGATGCTGAACAACTTTTTCCATGACCAAAATATGCTAAGTAGCTTCGTTTTTGAGTTATTAACGAAAAACACTGGCCAATGAGCGCGCCCGTATAGCGCGTGCCCAGGCATCACCTCCCGCGGTCGTCATCGGGTGCATCGAGGGGCAACGTTCGCCAAATATTACATCATCTTAAATTAATAATAATGTGTAATGATTCGTTATTCACGAATAACAATTTAATTATCAAGCCGTTTAATAACTGTTCCATACTTTTATTCCTTATCCGAAACGTATAAGGTATTGTATTACCTATTAAAACAATGTTTGGATAATTAATGTTAAAAAAAGATAGGTAAATAAACTTATCCCTTCGTTCACGAAGTAACCTGCTTCGACGAAAGTGGGTCCTTGGCTGTTGGTCATTGTACCGATCCTGACCTATCTTAACAATTTTTTGCTATTAATTTTGCTAACGCCAGCTTGATATTCTTCAAACCGGTGCAAATGTTTCATCATAATCTACTAAATACTGTTGACTGAACCCTCGAGCAACAAGTCGAGCTTTATATTGTAATGGGTTTCCAAACTCGTCATTTTTAATCGTAAATACCCACTTAAAGTCAACGATATTTTAAAAGATATCAAAAGGTTTAATGTTTCTTTTCCACTTGAACTCTCCATTTTCGTTGAAATAAAAAAATTATCACTTATTAGCTAATGGACAACCAAACTATACACTTAAATTGAGACTTATAGGAACACTAATTACAACAAAAATTAAACACACATATAAATGTATAAAAGTTATAGTTCTTACTTGTCCCTTATTCTTTTCACTTTTACTGAACAATTTTCTACCATATAATATGCACTCTAACTGGGCTCATAACCTATTGGAGAACTAGATTACGAGGAAGTGTGATAATATATAATACACAGTTCAGTTTAATAAAAGCACTTTATTTTATATAGTAAAAGAAGGCACGTCCTTATTCAAAGGAGAAAATCTAACGAATGAATATAGAAGAGAAGCATGGAGCATTCAAACATTTTTGACAAACACTTTTGTATACGCATTGGAATTCTATACCCTAATAGTATAATAGTATAATAGTACCCCATTCTCAGAGCTATGTTACGTAGGAAGTATTCTTTCATTTCTTCCTTCTATTATGCCCTTATTTAAGTAAATCGAGGGTTCATGCAGTCGAATCTGCCCCTTCCGCGACGTCGCGATGACGTGTCCCTTTAGCGGAATCTTTCCGGACTCCCTTGGAATTTTCCGTGCCCCCACCAGCTTTTTGGTCCGGATTTCGGGTATAAAAAGGGCACGAATTCTGCTCCCGGCGGCTCAGTATTAATCTAGCTTCGAGTACGTTCTGTATCGACTATTTTGATATTTTAGCTCAGCGAGATCGGGTTCCGAGTCCCCTTCGAGCAATACTAACTTCTTCTTACACGTTCATTTTTTAACACGTTATACTTATTTTACGGTATATCGTCAGGCCTTTTTGTTGGGCAGTATACATTTCCAATCCGTACAGATTGAGAAATGTGGATTTTGTAGTTTATAATCAGACTGAATCAGAAGAACTAAAGAGTAGAAAATATACGCTTAATAATATCGTACGCATTTTCTCATTGAATCTCCTCTTCCAATCATTAGTAATAACGTCCCACCAAACAGATACACTTTAATCGCTCGAGGTGGATCGCTATAAGTTACGAGTCCATTTTACTAACAATCCTGTGGCTCCCGGTGATGAAAGAGGCACCGGTTTGTCCACGATTACCTTTACCTTCCTGTGACACCCGGTGATGAAACAGGCACCGGCAAGTTCACGCACTTCCTATCTACACGGCTCCCAGTGATGAAATATGCACTGGCTGTCCGTAACTAACAAACTCTTAAATAACCGATCCTCGGCTCGCGCAGCTGTGCCCCTTTGCCCTCGGCTCGTAACAACTATAAGAGATAATTTTTGTTCAACTGGATTTTATAAAACGCATAAAACCAACAGTAACACGCCATGCCAATGCGTTCTTCCACGACTACGACCGTAGGTAATTAGATAAAAAAACAATTAGTTGATTTCTTATTCATGAAAAACGATAATTCCACACTTTTCTTAATTAAGATGATGTAACATTAGCCGCACGCTTCCCTCGGTACCCTCGATGGCCCCTCGCGACCAACCGCAGCTGAACGGCACGTTCCATTTTTCGTTAATAACTAACAAACGAAGCTGCAAACAACATTTCGGTCAAGGAAAAAGTTGTTCAGAATCACCCCAGCTACCCATTTCTCGACGATCCCTGGGTTTTGAGCAACCCTGTATGTGGTATATCCGGCGACCCGACAATAGTTTTATGAAACTGTCTGATCTAATTAAATTTTGAGGAGAAGTTCTTTACTACTGGCCTTCTGTCGCTATGTAATAAACAGATTATCCGTTTTTAATAATGTCAATTTTTTTGCATGTTTTCTGCAACAAGTTTTATGAGTTTTGTTATTTATAAACTGATCTAAACCAATTTTGGTGTTCTGACTACACATATATTGTTATAACTTTTGGAGTTGCAAATAGTTGCAAACAATTTTTATGCAGCCTTCTTAAGTATGTTCTAACAAATACTTTTATGTAAATTTCATCGCATGTCAGCTCCTCTCTGTAAAAAAATATAGCACCGCAAACGAAATGTGTGTAGCAATTGCTTGCGCGCATAGCTGCGAGCACACGGTACAGTTCGTCCAGAGCTAAATGAAAAAAGTGGAGTGAGGGCGGCCGATTGATGCCGCTGAACGGCAGGGCCGTTCCGCCTTACCGATGTTGCGTTCTAAGCAATAAGATGCGATGTTTATGAATTAATTTTTAATTATACTAATAGTTCAGTTACTACTAGTATAGCTATACATTTTATTCAATATTTTAAGTATTTGATAGAATTTTAATCCTTCGCGCAGTATTATCCTTGGTTTGTAGTATAGGAATCACTTTCGAAATATAACGCTCATAGAGCTCATGTTTTAACAAACTCTATTGTTCTATTTAGACTCACATTTTGTACTTCATGGCAAGTAAGGATGCTTGTCACCTAGTACACTATTTTAATTAATAAAAAGAAGAAAACAGACATCCGTATTTGTATTGTAACATCAGTATCTTTTTTAAAATTAGAAATATCTATTTTATAGGTGATCATGTGGAAATTTATTTGAATATCTGACGATTAAAACAAAAATACTTAATTATAAAGGATATCGGTCTCCCCGATATAATTATATGTTGTTAATTTATATATATTCCGTACATATTTGTACAGATATATGTATTATTCCTGAATATTTATTGATGGTTTTGAAACATAATAAATGCCTTACTATATAAATAAAGATACAATGTGGTCTGAAATATATCATGTTTGGTCTCATTTTAATCGGAAGAATTGCAACAACATGATCAAAAAAATTAGAGGTTGAAAAAACTAAAACTAAAAAAGTTAAGCTGTCGTTGTTATTATAGCTGTTGGATATTTGCTATTGATAGTGAATATAAAATATGCTAGAGCAAAACCGTCTCAACGTTCTTAGAAATGGCTTACTAATAAAGATAGTAAGAGAACCAGATGGGGCTCTACTTGGGGATTCAAAAAAGGCCCGGGTTGTAAAATGAGACGATGCGCATTCGTAGGTATAAGTACCCAGTTCTTCTGGGTGTTTCAATTCAGTTCAAGAGAACATTGCAGAGTGAAAGGACATTCCTTCAAGCTATCTTAAATACATTGATTGAGAAAAAATATAATAGTTATTTTATTTAACACACCATTTCCAATAATAGCATTGTTTTGCATTTGCGTAATCACACCGACACGGTGGCATTTAAATTTCTCGGCTGCCTCGGCCACCGTTCTATCCTTGTTTTTTCCTTTACAACCTAGCGACACCGATAAGCGAGCCGCGAACTTCAAGAAATTGGGGTCCGTTCTACTGACACTGTCTCAAACCATTTACACATTGATCAACCGTATATCATTAACTGTATATGTGCACACATTTCAAATTGGCATGGCACTGCCCTGCTCGGTTCGACGAGAGGTCGAGCTTTGTAGTTCGTTTAGTGGGGTGAGAAATCCCCACACCACTTTTTTCATTTAGCTGTGGACGCACTGTAATTCTTCGCTTGACGCTTACTACAGTAATTCTTCTCTTGGCGCTCACCACGATCTCTACCGAGCATGCTTACGAGTTATCCCCACCACTGGAGGGGCCCCTCTAGTTCTGAGTCGACGGAGTAATTCGGCACCTTTTGATTAGCCGACACGTCGCGGCCGCGACGGCCGCGTTTAACCATTAAAAGATTAAATGCTTCGTATCGGTGAGGCAACACTAATGCAACTGCGTAACTTTTTTATTGTTACTTATATCGCTATAATTTTTTGGGGGAATTATTGCTGAGATTGTGGTGATTGAAATGAGACCAAACACGATAGAATTTGGATTATATTTACTTACTTAGTAATATTATACGTAATGGGCAAGGATCCTTACAAGAAAAGTTTGGGAACGGTCGTGCTCAGTTTTTACTATAACTTTACGGGCTTAGAGATATATTCCAATAGGCCTCTTCAAGGTAAGATGCGCATTTATTAGTATGGTTTTATGTTTTTCTAGAAGCCCATGCAAGCACATAATAATGAAATGCCACATGCAAAACTGAAATCATCAGCCGCAATTGAATACAATAACGAAACGTGTGTTATGGTTGAAGCGCCGAAAACAAAGTCGTCGGCCGTGCTCGAGAATCAGGTGGATCAAATTCGTCGCAATGCCTTCCCGGCGCGCAAAGTTCGTTTCGTTCTCCCTCGAGCAACGTTACGGCGGTCTGTCTCAAAGATAAAAAGGCTTTCAGTAGCCGCGACCGTCCGTTCCTCAAGGGAGAACGAAACGAACTTTGCGAAAATATAATTATTTAGATTGCATTGAGAATTTTTTCAGAATTATGGGCCATTTATATCCATTAAGTGAAAATAACAGCTTATTACTTTAAGAGTACAAGATCCAACGTAGTTCTATCCAAATTGCCTAGTAATATAATGTAATGTAGTACAACGATATATCGATATCGATCAACCATGATTAGATAGCGCACCAGATAACGCTCGCGCGTGTTCGCAACACGCCGGTCACTCAAAGCTTGGGCGACGCGAAACCTCCACAAGGGCTATAGCCGGATAAGGGGGTAAAATGTGCACCTAAACCAAATTCGACTTGTAAGGTGTCATTCGATAGCTTATCGAGAAAAACCAATTTGTACCAAGTTTCAACTCTATAACTGGACTGGGAGGGTAGTTTTGGAAAAAAAGCTGACACATTTCCATTATGGAAGCACATATTATAGCAGTGTTTCAGATTTTTAGATTAGAAAACTGAGCTGCACAAAATAATAAACGTCGAGAAATGCTGAAAAATTGTACATTTGCCTCTTAATGCTGGCATCAGCACTTTGAAACCACGGCGAAAAAAACGAACAAAAAATTATCCCGAGGGGGACTCAAAATTACAAAAAGTTTGCTGTGGTTTACCAGTCCGATGCTTTGCCGCTGGACCACCGATGCCGTTGAAAATGTTGTGCATACTTCAGAATATGAAGCGACTGACGTGATTTCAACCGGTCCGTTTTATGTACATTCCTCAATTCTTATGCTGGTCTGCTCAATCCGTACAAGTTACTCTGATACATAAAAAAACGACGAAAATATCGGCTTTTAATTTTTTTAAATGCGGCGCACCTAATAAAAAAATCTGAAAGTAAATTGGGAGTAGTAGTATCAATAATATGTTACCTACAAAAAAGTATAATTGTAGTTACCCGATTCCTTCAACACAAAATCGGTATTTTTCAGCATTTTTCGACGTGTATTATTTTGTGCAGCTCGGGTTTCTAATTTAAAAATCTGAAAAACTGCTATAATACGTGATTTCATAATTGAAATGTGTCAGTTTTTTTCAAAATTTGTAGTGCGATAAAATGAGGGATATTGAGCATATACTCGATTTTTGTTTTTTTATTGTACCTGTCCTCCCAGTTGAGTTACAGGGTTGAAAAACTTGGTGCAAATTGGTTTTTCTTGGTAAGCTATCGAATGACACTTCACAAGTCGAATTTCGTTTAGAGACACATTTTACCTCTTTATCTGGCTATAGCCTGTACATGATTCGAACGGCCTCCATAGTGAATTATACGATTTATTTCGTATATCCCTTATAATTTTTAATTTTTCGAGGTGATCTTCTATTTTCTTAATAAAAGACATATTTTTGCGCAACGTATGGATTATGGATAATAGTAAAACAAATTCAATTATATGCATCACGATTTTTATTAAATCTGTAATTTGAAAACCAATTTTACCCATTAGTGTATCGAAAACTAAGCGTCAGAAGTTTGATTGTTGGGGAATCTTGACAATAACAGAATCAAAAGATTGCTGTTCTATAGATGTTCTGATGGAATCTTGACAAACCAATTGTCATTGCTTTGCCACTTCTCGTTTCAATATATTTTTTTACGAATTGCATATATTTGAATAGAATATTGTCAAATTACATATTTCTGCATCATCGAGTAGCATTTTGGGTGCAGTATCGTCGACATACAGTAATGTCTTGATCCAAGCGAAAGATTTCTACACCATGCAAGCAAAAAGTTTATCCCCACCACTGCGGGGTATACCCCTTGAGGCGTCCAAGTTCACTTGGCGATCAGTGTAACGCGATCCGGGCTCGGGTATATCGGTGAGCTAATACTAATTGAACGATGAAACTTTGCTATTTCTCATCCTTTTCTTATGAAACTTTTACATAGCACAGCTGACTATTTTCTGATTAAAATGACACCAAACACGATATAATTTGGACTATATTTACTGCCTTAATTGACAATAATAAGTTTCGACCGCAGAAAAGGATAGCTAGGGAAAAGAAAAGAGAAGCTGCGATCGTGGGAATCGGCAAAGATCAAAGGCTCAGTACACGGTTTAACATACCAACTTATTACCGTTAATTAAGGCAGTAAATATAGTCCAAATTATATCGTGTTTGGTGTCATTTTAATCAGAAAATTATCAGCTATGCTATGTAAAAGTTTCATAAGAAAAGGATGAGAAATAAAAAAGTTTTATCTTTGCATTAGGGTTATTTCACTGATACGCTGGATATTGTTTTTTGGCTTGGCTGCTCGGTTCTCTTTCTTTACTCGGTGTCCTTTACACCATGGAAGCGAACGTTCAGACCCGAGGCTTTCGCTTCGATCAAGACATTACTGTATTATGTTTAGCTGCTTCTAAGGCAATGAAATACAGTTCGTCCAGAGCTAAATGAAAAAAGTGGTGTGTGCCATGCCAATTTGAAATGGGTGCACATATACAGTATATGATATACTGTTGATCAATGTGTAAATGGTTTGAGACAGTGTCAGTAGAACGGACCCCAATTTCTTGAAGTTCGCGGCTCGCTTTTGTCGGGGTCGGTAGATTGTAAAGGAAAAAACAAGGATAAAACGATGGCCGTGCAGCCGAAAAATTTAAATACCACCGTGTCGATGTGATTACACAAATGCAAAACGATGCTACAATAAAAACGTCAGCTTAACTTTTTCATTTTTAGTTTTTTCGGCTCCCAACTTTTTTAAGCATATTATTGAAATTCTTCCTATTAAAATGAGACCAAACATGATATAGTTCAGACCACATTTTATCTTTATTTTTACAGTAAGGCATTTATTACATATTGTTATGGCAGGGCGTCGCTTTGTTGAAGGTCGTAAATCTTCACGATTCCCTGACAATTCTCTTGCACAAAGGATACGTGCAAGAGCCCAAAATTTTGAACTAATGTTCAAATGGTAATGAGCAAGGTCTGGTGGTAGTTGAATAAAACACTCTGCTCTTACACACTGTTCACAATTTATAGTAATACTACTACACTCTGTTCGTAAACAGAGTTCGATAGTTATGTTTATTACTGTCACAATGCTGTTGCTCACACGATTCTCTACTGGTGCTTCTGCTGTTCTGTACTGTTGCTCGAGCGGTTCTTCTCCTGTGGTTCGGACAGTTCTCTCGGACAGTTCTCATTTTTTCGGCACAAACTCGGCCGAAGGAAACCTACCGACCCCTTCGCAAGGGTGGAGTCTTAAACTTACAAACTTAACAACGAAACTCCTATTCGTCTAATTATTTGAGGAGGCGTGTCGATATTGATGGTGGTTATGATGCGGGAGACAGGGAACATTTCCAAATATGGAAACAGCGCTAGACAAATTTTCTCCCAGCATCCGGGCCCAATTTACGACACCCTTGGCATTGGCGATAGTCTAGAAACCAAGTACCCGCGAGGCCACCCGAGTCGAACCCTTAACACGTTGAGCCCGGCGCCGAATTTGCTGTCCTTTCCGTTCAGCCGGCAGCCGGCGAGCGATACAATGTTGTAGGGTATCGCCAAGGGATAAGGAATTCTTCTTTGTCGCGCTATTTTCGACGTCTTTTAGGTGTATGTGTGATTCTGTTCACTATATTTTCGTATGATGTATAGGAAAGCCACGTACATACCTCCAAGAGGCGATCAGTTTGAAAAGACCTACCGAAGTGTACAGATTGTTCGTAAAAAGAAAGTTGAGTTTAGTTTTGAAAATAGTTATTGCCCATAACATGTCTGAAAGAGAAGAAGATAGTGGCACGTCAAATGAAATATTTTTAAACTACATTTGATCACATTTCATTGAGAATATATTTATTTTTTAACTTTAATACTGTCGGTCCCACGGACCGACGACAGCCAAACGAAAATTCTAGTGCCGGTCCTCAGGGACCGGCGCCGGGCCCAACGTGTTAAACCCTGGGACCCTTGGGTCCGGCTGAAGGGAGAACTCGAGCCTCCGCAACGAATAGTAACCAACAGCTCGATGCTGCGACTCAAGAAAAACTAGACGCGTATCCTCTGTTGGAAATGGGTTTATTCAATAACTCTCCTCAGCTTTCTATTTTGTAATATATTTTATTATTCACGCAACGAGAGTGACTTCCTTACTATACCAATGATCTGAAGGAACTAACCGCATCCAAATTAACGGACTGACTTAAAGCATAGACGACTAATCTCGTGTGCGTCCGGGGCCGTATCAGCTCTCATATAAGCAACAGTTCAAACCTTATAAACAGGATGAAAGGAACAGTATAAGGCATCCCCTTTCACACGAGAATGAAACGTTAATTTTTGTATTGATTTTTATTGAAAAATCTAACATCCTCGAGCCAAAACATGACGATACGCGAAAGGTCTTCCCTGGTTTCAAGACGTCAATGCCATGCACTCTGAATTCTCAACATGCCGCCGCCTCTTGAACGGTCACGTTCAATAAGAATGCCAATTGTAACTAAAACCCGTGAGTAGTTACCCACGTGTATTACCAAATCTAAATGCGAAGACCAAAACCAATAACAAAAAAAAAATACACACTAATGATACGCAATACACAATACATCTGATACATGAATACACCTTACATTAAGAATTCAAAACAATGACAGTTAAACAAACAACCTTAAACTAATATGGATTAACATAAAGTATTCACATAACTCATATATCATACACTCACATAAACTACTACCATGAGTAAAATAGTCAATTACAGTTCATCAGCAAATAACGGAGCTAATTTCTTCACACTGCGTTTATATTCGCCCCCTGCTGTCTTAACGGTGACAACGCGAACGACACCATCTTCACCTGGATGAACCGCCATAATGCGACCCATAGGCCAACACAAAGGTGGTGCGTTGTCCTCCTTCAGGACGACTAGCATACCTACGCTGATCCTGGTTACCTGGTCCTTATGACACTTTTTCCTGACCGTCAATTCATTCAGGTACTCGTTGTACCAACGAGTCCAAAAATGCTGGCGAAGCTGCTGGAGATGTTGCGGGGACGAAAGGCGACCTGTCTTGACACATGTTAAGTCGCACTCAGGCGTGCTTGTTAGTGAGTCACCAATAATAAAATGCCCCGGTGTCAGTGGAACCAAGTCATTCGGATCTGACGATAACGGAGTTAGGGTTCTCGAATTGAGCATTGCCTCTATTTCTACCAAACACGTAGCAAATTCTTTATACGTGAGCAATGTGTTACCAAGGATTCGCACAAGATGACGTTTCAAAGACTTCACAGCGGCTTCCCACACTCCTCCAAAGTGAGGAGCACGTGGTGGTATAAAATGCCACCGTATTCGCTGATTCAACAAATAATTATAAACTGGTTTAGCCGGATTTTCGGCTGAATTTCAATTCACGGTCAGCTCCTACAAAATTGGTGCCGTTGTCGCTGTAAATGTCGGTACATTTACCTCGCCTAGCAATAAACCGTTTTAGCGCAGCAAGAAATGCATCGGTGGTCAAATCGCTAACCAGCTCAATATGCACCGCTGTAATGCTGAAGCATATGAAGACTGCTACGTACACCTTTATTCGCTTCGTATTTCGGTGTTTCTTCTCTTTAATAAAAAACGGACCACAATAATCCACCCCGGTAATTAGAAAAGGTCGACTGCAAGTGACCCTATCTTTTGGGAGTTGCCCCATTGGATATTGAGGTGTGATGGGTTGCAGTTTACGACAGAGAACACACTTCCTAAGGACAGCTTTTACCGCGACCAACCCATTCATAGGCCAATACATTTGACGCACCGCGTTCAGCGTACCCTGTGCCCCACTGTGACCGTGTCTGGCATGTGCTTCCCGTATATTGAGTTCCGTGCAATGATCCCGTTGAGGTGTTATTAATGGATGCTTCTTGTAGAATGGTAACTGAGACCTTTGAAGCCTACCTCCTACTCGCAGCAATCCGTCCTTATCCACGAAAGGACACAATCCCGTTAAACTATTACCGCGTGCACCTGAACCATTACTTAGTTCTCGCATTTCTTTTACAAATACAAATTTTTGCCACAACCGCATTACCCGACAATGCGCCTGCTGCAATTCTTCTCCTGGTAGGGCCAATTACACTCAGGCTCAGCCAACCAAGGCGGACCGTTAAACCATGTACCTGAATCGAGAAATTTACCCACACTGGTACCTCGTGACAATATATCTGCAGCATTATGCTCAGGTGCTATATGTGACCACTGGATTGAGCTACTGTGACGCTGTATTTCCGTCACCCTATTCGCTACAAATTGTTTTAATGTATGTGGGGGTGCATTGATCCAATGCAACGTAATCATTGAGTCGGACCAAAAGACTATTTTATCGAATGACACTGAACTAATGGCTTTCCTTACAAGATCGTGTAACCGAATCAGCACTACCGCAGCACACAACTCCAATCGCGGTAACGACTGAGTCTTCAACGGCGCGACTTTCGATTTTGAGCATAACAATGGACTGCATGACGATGACCGTTGGCGAGCGTTCGAATGTATATACAAGCGCTGTATGCGCGCTCACTCGAGTCGCAAAAAAAAGCGGAAACGCGTTATTAAACTTACCAAGTCATCTTGAACCGTAGGTCCTACCATAAGTGTGTCGTTCAAAGACAACTCTGATGATGAACGCGCGGATGCATCAAAAACAACCCTAACTTTCGTTGTCACGCTGTCGACTTTTACGACGGGATGCTGTGGTAAATAGCACCCGGACGTGCTTTCTTCGGTAATTTTGGTCATATGGCCGAGATGTTCATATTCCCTAAGAAATTCAACGTACTGAGTTCTCGTACTCAGGTTTCTGCTAAGTGATCTCTCCAACGAGAGAAAACGTTTCATTGCCAATGCATATGACTTCCCAAGCTTATCCCTTTTTGTATTAAATGGAAGACTAACTGTGTATCACCCACTTATGGGATCCCGTAGTGCAGTTTCCTGGTAATGGTCCTCACACGCTTGTTCTTCCGGAGAGAACAATTTCACCGACGGACACTCTTCCAAATTCCCAAAATTTGTGCACGTCTGCTTGTAACGTTTCAAGCGTCAAATTGCAACTAATTGCCGCGGTAACCTCACTACTCGGCAATTGTCCAACCACGATCCAGCCTAACTGAGTTTTCTGCAATTTAGTGCTTTGATTTGCTAACGTGTTGCGTCCAACGCATAGCAAATCCCCAAAACATTGTCCCCCTATTATCGCATCTATTTCTCCCGGAATATTAACATTCGGATCCGCGAGACGAATCCCCGCTGGAATGTGTAACGCAGTATGATCAATAGTTCCCTGTGGTAACGGTTGAGATACCTCCTTGACCACAAGAAATGTGACGGTCTGAGCAAATTTTGCCATTCAAATGCCATTGCATTCGTACCACGTAGCTGGATGGAACTCGATTGCGTCTTTAGACCGAACCGTTTACACATTCTTGCGGACAGAAAATGTGATGCCGCACATGAATCTAATAATACTCGGCACGGTATAGCTTTTCCGAATCTATCTATAATATCAATGACCGCTGTCCCGAACATAATTTGCGACGGATTAGTGCCGAAGGAACAGGTGCTGTTTACCTGAACCGGCTGCGACGTTTGGTTAAACCCGAAATGCAATAAAGTATGATGCCTTTGATGGCATTGTCGACATGTACTTGCCTGACAATCTCTAACCGAGTGACTACCGCGTAAACAATTGAAACATAGATGTTTCTCTTTCACCAAATTGAACCGTTCAGCAACGGACAAGTTCACGAATGTTTCACAATGGTGTGACGCATGTGACCCTAGACAAAAATTGCATTTTGCCGTCTGCGAAAGCAATACATGATTGTGAAACCGCAATTCTCAACCTAATTTTTTATTGCGACCCTGAGGACCTTGACGCGCGCGGTTTCTTTCTGTATGAGAACTAGACACGACCCCAGCCGCCTCGGCTTTAACGAGAGGTTCACTAACGTTGCACCGATCGTGCAAAAACTCGACAAATCTGTCCATACTCGGAAATGGATTTTCACGTTTGTATTCTTTCCATTTTACAACCATCTCCTTATCTAATTTCGACAACAACGGATGGATGAAAATAGTGCCTGCCGTTGGCTGCTCGAGCACCTGCAATGCCCGGTAATGCGATTCGGTTGTACTTATAAATGCCCTGAAGTCACAGTGGCTTGACTTTTGCAACAACGGTGCATCGTGCATCGACTACTATTGCCGGTTGGTTATAGCGTTTTTCAAGAATGTCCCACGCGACTCTATAATTTCCCGCGGAATTTCCTAACGATTTGATGTCTCTGGCTGCTTCGTTCTTCAAACAGGAACGCAAATACATCAACTTCTTGCAGTCATCGATACCCGCTTTGTCGTGCACCGATGACTTAAATTGGTCGGAAAACCCTGGCCAGTCTTCGTATTCTCCCGAAAATGTGGGCAGATTGATTTTCGGTAAACGGACATCACCGTCTACTGTCTCTACTTGTGAAACCGGCGACTCTCGAATATTAACCTGTTCACGACCCAATGCATTTCCTGGCCGTGCGGCTGTCTCATTATGATTTATAAAGTCTACCGCGCGTGTTTTACATGCCGCGTACCGACTTTTTAGTGTGATCCTCTCCAACATAAGATCATCACTATCCTCTACGGTATCTAACTCACTTTGTGTTTTGCAAAAGACCGCGTATTCCGACTCCATTTCGTCGAAACGTATCCTGATCTCACTAATTGAGATGCCAGGCACATGAGCGTCCAATAAGCTCTTAAACTGCTCGAGTTCTACTTTGAATGTTCCACGTTTGGCCTTTAAGCTCTTGACGCGATCCTCCAACGTCAGCGCCATAATGCGTTTGTATCGGACTGATTCCGCAACGAATTAAAAGTCAAACTGACTCACACTGACTACAATTTGGTGACTCAAAAACAATAAACTGAGTGCAAACTTACACTCGATGCCAGCGATCCTGTTGACGTTTGCTAGCGACGGCCGGCTGCAGGCTCTCGGTGTTGTCCACGCCAATTCCTGGTCAGCTGCAGATGGTTGACACACGTTGCTTTGTTGCACTCCCAATGCCGACGGACTCCGCTTCCTGGGTCCCCTTGGCGGATTCGTGATCTCCTGAATCCTGGTGACGACTCAGCTGAGTGGAACTTCCTTCTCACAATGTTCGATGAATCGCAATCAGCTTGATGAAATGGATCAAGGCTCTCCTGGTGCTTGTATCCGGCTCGAAGGACCAAAATATGTTATGGCAGGGCGTCGCTTTGTTGAAGGTCGTAAATCTTCACGATTTCCTGACAATTCTCTTGCACAAAGGACGCGTGCAAGAGCCCAAAATGTTGAACTAATGTTCAAATGGTAATTAGCCAGGTCTGGTAGTAGTTGAATAAAACACTCTGCTCTTACACACTGTTCACAATTTATAGTAATACTACTACACTCTGTTCGTAAACAGAGTTCGATAGTTATGTTTATTACTGTTAAAAAACAAAATTTATTAATGTTCAATTTATTATGTTTCAAAACCATTAATAAATATTCAAGAATAATACATATATCTGCACAAATATGTACAAAATATATATAAATTAACAAGATATAATTATATCGGGGAGACCGATATCCTTTATAATTAAGTATTTTTGTTTTAATCGTCAGATATTCAAATAAATTTCCACATGATCACCTACAAAATAGATATTCCTAATTTTAAAAAAGGTACTCATGTTACAATACAAATACGGATGTCTGTTTTCTTTTTTTTATTAATTAAAATAGTGTACTAGGTGACAAGCATCCTTATTTGCCATGAAGTACAAAATGTGAGTCTAAATAGAACAATAGTAACGAAAATAAAATTGTAGTTTGTTTTAAACTGGCTTGTTGGAACATTAGAGTTTGTTAAAACATGAGCTCTATGAGCGTTATATTTTGAAAGTGGTTCCTATACTACAAATCAAGGATAATACTGCGCGAAGAATTCAAATTCTATCTAATACTTAAAATATTGAATAAAATGTATAGCTATACTAGTAGTAACTGAACTATTAGTGTAATTAAAAATTGATTCATAAGCTTCGCATCTTATTGCTTAGAACGCAATATCGGCAAGGCGCTACGGCCCTGCCGATCGGCGGCATCAATCGGCCGCTCTCACTCCACTTTTTTCATTTAGCTCTGGACGCACTATACTTTGAAATATTCGTAAAATCAATCAATCAGTCAAACGGGCATGTATTATATAAATATTGAAATTCTAGTTCTAATTTATACACAATAACATACAGGGTCGCCCGGGAACGCTTGACTACCTTTTATTGCGGAATTGCGGGGATTACTCTAAAGAAGTTTTTCCTTTACCAAAATGTTGGTTGATTCCCAATCGCGCTCGACCGTGGTCGTGAACCAACAAATTGGCACAGCGCCTATGGGCATTCTGATTGGCCAGTGATTTTCGTTAATAATTCAAAAACAAAGCTTCAACCAACATTTTGGTTCAGGAAAAACTTATTCAGGATCACCCCAGCAACCTCTCATTAGAAGCTGGCCAAGAGTTCTCGGACGACCCTGTATATTGCATCGTAATATCCTAACTTGTAAAAAACGTTAAAATGTTAATGAAACAAAACTGCCTTTATCTTTAAGTGATATAACTTTTCGGCTTCTAACTCGACAACTCGATTATCCAAAATATTAAACTTCAGCGCGCCGTTGGCTCCACTGCGCAGAGATTCGTCATTCGTTCCATAACTCCGTTAAATTATACTTATATAATAAAAAAAAAATATATATATATTTACAAGCTCGTGTAATTTTTTTCAATTAAAATAAGACTTCGTATATGTCAGACGCACCACAGCACAAATCTGCCGGAGTTGTTGGTAGGCAATGGTAGAAAAACAAGCGGAGCGCTAAAGGTTAATAGTTTAAACACTTTGAATTCTTTTATGTTAGTTGTGCTTTAAACTTTTACAGTTATCCACTGTATCCACCGATTGTGAGGTTTCTTACAAAAATACTTCATCCAAATGTTTCTAGACATGGTGATGTTGGTATAGATTCAATCCACCATAATTGGTCATTAGCGCTGACAATTTCAAAGGTGTTAATTAGTGTTCAAAGTTTACTTACGGATCCATATTGCCAGGTATATATTTTATTAACTACATATAGTCATAATTATAACGTTATCATATGAAACAATGTTCAAAACAATTAGACGATTACGCGACGCAGGCTTCCTGCCTGTTAATTTGTAAATTTGTTTGTAGAAGAAAAACTAGTTGTTAGCAGCACATCTTTTAACAGAAAACGGTTGCGTTTAAACAAAAATCAGTTCAGTACTGTAAACGAATGGCAAAATGCAGAATATTAGGGAATTTCTACATATACTGTTGTGTCGTATATGTAAAGGCGGGTCCACACTTGTTACCTAGTCATGTTACCGACGCCCGTTACTTCATTTTTGGTAACGAGGTTCGTTGTGGGATCCGTTTCTGAACTTATGCACGGAAAGGCGGGCCCACACTTGTTACTGCACCTCGCACTATTACCGCGGTCTGTACCGCGTCAAGTGGTCTGGAAGAGGTTTGGGAACAAATGTGGCCTGTGTGTGGTTTCCTCATAACGTTACTCGTTACTTGGTTCGGCTGATTGATGAACTGTCGGTAGTGACCCGCTGCAAAGGAGCCAGTGAGCTGCCGTATATGTGTGGACTGTTTCGTCTTGGTAGATAGGCTCATTGGGCCTATGCCTATAAGATACTCCAATCGCCTTTGAAGTGATGGGCACCATCGACTAAAAACTATCGACTAAGGACTGATTTAGTCGTTTGGACTTTGGACCATCGAGCTATTTACCGAATTTATATGTTGAAGCATCTACCGATAAACTGAACTTAAGTGGCGGGAGTTTTGAATAGATTTTATCATGAGGTTAAGATTCACTATCAAATATACAGGGTGACTCTTAACTTGTGAAGTATCCGGAAATGGGGGCCAGCTGAGATGATTCTGAACTTTTTCCTTGACCAAAATATTGTTTGAAGCTTCGTTTTTGAGTTATTAACGAAAAACACTGGCCAATGAGAGCGCTCAGGCACAACTGCGCGCGGTAAAAATCAGGTGCATAGAAGAGCAACGTACGGCAAATATTACATCGTCTTAAATTAAGAATAATGTGCAAATATTCGTTATTCATGAATAACAATTAAATTATCAAGTCGTTTAATAACTGTTTCATACTTTTATTCGTTATCCGAAACGAATGAAGTGTCTTATTACTTTTGAAAAAAGTGTTTGGATAATTAATGATAGAAAAGGGTAATTAAATAAACTCACCCATTCGTCCACGAATTTATCTGCATCGACAGAGGTAGGTCCTTGGCACTTGGTCATTGTACCGATCTTGACCTATCTTAACAATTTTATGCTACGAAACACACGTCCCGGCGATCGATACAGATTTGATTTGCATTTGAATTATCCAAACATTTTTTTCATAAGTAATAAAACACTTTATTCGTTTCGGATAACGAATAAAAGTATGGAACAGTTACTAAACGACTTGTTAATTAAATCGTTATTCATGAATAACGAATAATGACACATTATTCTTTATGTAGGACAATGTAATATTTGCCGTACGTTGCCCCTCCATGCGCCCGATCACGACCGCGCGCTGTACAGGCGCTCTAATTGGGCAGTGTTTTTGGTTAATAACTAACACACACGAAGCTTCAAACAACATTTTGGTGAAGGAAACAGTTGTTCAGAATCACCCCAGCTTCCCCCCCATTTCCCGATGCTACGGTAGTTACGGGACACCCTGTATATTGAATTATGCATAACGCATTCTAAAGCAAACCTTATAAATTTAGTTAGCCAGTTAGCGGCCGAATGTTGTAAGAAACTGTGATTTTTACTACTCTTAATCATTTGAAACTCGTAGCAATATTAACGGATTTTAATACAATTTTTAATACTTATTGATGTTCATAAATGACAGTATATTAATTTTCATTAAAGATATTATGTAATTTTCCCAAATGTCTTGTAAAGTAATCCTTTAAACGTTTCAAAATAAAGCAGATCGTTCGGTTTAATTTTGAAAAAGTCATTTAATTGTTTACAGTGCACGATTGCTATTGCTCTCCCTCTTACATTAATGAGAAATACAAAATTGTAAGTATCAATAAAAAAGAAGGCGAGTCGATTATAACGTATATACTATATGTATACTATACAAATTCAGAATTCGGTCCTGCCACTTGAAAATGTAGACATCTAAAAATCGAGTCAGTAGGGGAAACAGGGGTGGGTTAGTATTTCTGACGAAAATAACAGTCATTCTTTAGTTCGTTTCGAAGTTCTATATATTTTATTGTTTATATAAAAATAATTAAAATATGTTTATTATTAATGTTAAAGAAAAAGATCAACAAATTTCTTACATTCCTAATATAGCAATATTTATATCCACCCTGGGAAGAAGAATGAGCGACTAAAATTTTAATGTATAAAATTAATTAAGGCCGTTATGTTAAATACCTATCAATCTGATTTTAAAGAATATTTCCAAGAACTGAGTCAAATATTATATATAAACTAATTGATTCTCACGAAAAATGTAGAGCAGTTAATTTTTAAGTGCCAAAATAAATTGGTTTATGACAAATTGAAATATTAGTGATTGTTGAAAAAGAAACTTGTTGATCTTTTATATTTCTGAAATTCTAATTATGAAGTAATAAATTTTCAAAAAATAAATAGACTAATATTTCATGGCATAATTTAGACTCCAGACATAACCAATAATCGAAATTTCAGTCGACTAAAATATAGACTAAACAATCGATAGTTTAAAAAAGTCGATGGTGCCAATCGCTAGATTTTTGACGCGGTCGAAACAAACGCTATTTTTGCGGAGTAGTTTTTAGCCCTTGGACGTGTACATGTGTGGTGGCGATAAGCTGGCGCCACGTCTTCGCCCTATGTTTAGCTCAAAACTGTAGTGGGATAGGAAGTATCGAATGTGGTGTGAGGTGCGAATGAAGAGTGTTAGTGAAAACGTCGAGGGAATGTTTATCTCTGGGAAATGCGAATACTTTCTGGGAATGCACGAGGAACCTTGGATGCGACCCGTAGTCGACCTGTGGCACGTGGCAACGGTCTGTGTCCTAACGAGTGAGAAGGAATGACGAATAGAGTGTTACAAGCCAAGGTCAAAGGGGCACGGCTGCGGAGCCGAGGATCGCTTGTTTCAGAGTTTGTTAGTTACGGAAAAACCAGTGCCTATTTCATCACCGGGTGTCACACGAAGGTAAAGGTAATCGTGGACGAACCAGCGCCTATTTCATCACCGGGTGTCACAGGAAGGTAAAGGTAATAGTGGACGAACCAGTGCCTATTTCATCAACGGGAGCCACAGGATTATTAGTAATATGAGCTCGTAACTTATAATATCGACACACCTCGAGCGGTTAGGGTGTATCTGTTTGGTGGGACGTTACTGCTAATGATTGGCAGAGGAGGCTCAATAAAATCAAAACGTATATTTTCTAGTCTTTGGCTTTAATACAGTTTAAACACGGAAACTCCAAACCCACCTTTCTTAGTCTGTAGGGAATGGAATGTATATTGGCCGACAAAGAGGCCTAACGATATATTCTAAGATATATCGTTTGAAAAACGAATGTGTAAAATCGCTTGAAGGGAACTTAAAACCCGATTTCGCTGAGCTTAGATATCAATGCAGTCGATACGGAACGTGCACGAAGGTAGATCTATACTGAGCCGCCGAGAGCAGAATTCGTGCCCTTTTTATACCCGATAGTCGGACCAAAAAGCTGGTGGGGGCACGGAATCTTCCAAGTGTAATATTGATATATACAGGGTGACAGAAGACTCAGGGAATATCGAGGATTGACATATAGCTGGGGTGCATGTAAGCAACTTTTTCCTTGATAATAATGTTATATATAATTTCGTTTTTGAGTTATTAACGAAAAACACTGGTCAATGAGCGCGCCCGTATAGCTCACGCCCAGGCACCACCTCCCGCGGTCGTCATCGGGAGCATCGAGGGGCAACGTACGGCAAATATTACATCATCTTAAATTAATAATAATGTGTAATGATTCGTTATATATATATATATATATATATATATATATATATTCTTTATTCAAACTGTATTAGTATAATATGACACAATGCCATTCGCGCACGCACGCACGCGCGCGCGCGCACACACACACACACACAAAAGGGAGTCCAAAAAGATCCCCCCAAAGGGTCATGTCATCGTGACATCGCGGAAGGGGCAGAATCGACTGCATGCACTCCCGATTTGCAAATAAGGGCATAATAGAAGAAAACGAAAGGAAATAATACTTCCTACGTAACAAGAGTGAGAGGGAGAGAAGCTGCAAGTGGAAGAATATATGGAGTGGATTATGCGTGCGCGAGTCAGAGTAAAAAGTAGAGCCAAAAGAGTATGTAGCGTCATTGGAAGTCAGTGTTAGAATTGATTACGAGGGGTCACGGGTATTGCGAGCGAGTACCACCGCTCGGTATAATAAAACTTAGTTCAAATATTAAAGGAGAAGTTATTTCGAGGACTGTCGGCATAGTCACCCGCTTCAAAAGAGGTAAGGGAGGCCGGGGCAGTTTGTCACAAAAATTAAACTGTTTAAATAAAAAAAAATACTAACCTTTTATGAAATTTTGGTTACACCAATCGAAGTCCTTCGCATTTAGTGCGTGTTTTAAACTTTGTAGTTTGACAAATGTTCTACAAAAAAATGCGTTTTTACTATTTTGAAAGATTTGGAAATATTGTGACAACTAATCCCAGTCATGGGTTGGTTGTCATATGGAATAGCTATGAAAAGTATGAATACAATTAGTATTTATTAATTTATTCAAAAAATATTACTCATCATCAGAATTCAGTAGTGGTGAAAAATCATATTGTAAGTTTTTACAAATATAAGACGTGTTTTGGGGGGCTGGAATTCAAAGTTCATGTGCCCATTGCTTGCGTTCAAGACACTGCACTCAAGTTTTATTTGGCGGACTATTTGCGTCCGGCTCTACACAATCTGCACAAGATCAAGCTTCTTATTCTTGTGATCTTTTCCTTTTTCGTCACTATTGCTTTGACGACTTTTCTTTCTAATTTTGTTTGCCTGTTTATTTTGATGCTCCTCTTCCAGTCTTCTCCTGATAGAACTGCCTGTCAAAATTTACGTGGGCGACGGGTGACGGATTTAATAAATCGACTTCGTTAGATGGAATGCTTTGTTATAATTCGTTTCGTTCGACTCGTTCGAGCTCTGGCTACGGACTGTCCGCCTCGACAATCTGCCCTTGCTACCTCGTAACGCAATGCCCTCCGTTTAAAGTATGGAACAGTTATTAAACGGTTTGATAATTAAATTGTTATTCGTGAATAACGAATCATTACACATTATTATTAATTTAAGATGATGTAATATTTGGCGTACGTTGCCCCTCGATGCACCCGGTGACAACCACGCGCTATACGGGCGCGCTCATTGGCCAGTGTTTTTCGTTAATAACTCAAAAACGAAGCTACTTCCAATATTTTGGTCATGAAAAAAGTTGTTGAGCATCACCTCAGCTACGCGAAATTTAAAAATACTGCAAGACTTACGGGGCACCCTCTATATGTATAGTTCGGCATCCGAAACTTGCATCAGAGCAAAAATCAGAGTCTTGGCGTAGTTGTTGAGCAAGACCCGAGTCCTGACTCTTAAGTGTCTCAAGTGTTTCAAGTGTTTCAAGTGTATTCAAAATGCAAAGTGACAAATTATTTTTTGGAAGGCTAAAAATGGGTTCATGAATGTTTATGGAACATTCTTCTTTTAATTCTTCGTAAATAACAGTACATACATACTTCTGGGATGATTTTGCTCAATAATTGAGGTGAAATTGCAGTGCAAAATTTGGTAAAACTACGGTAGTGGTACTATCTCACCGATTTCGATGATTTTTGAATATGTTGTAAAACTGACAAGGATTCCGAAAATTATGAAACTTTACATACAAGTACAGTATGTCATCCGTAATACAACCCTATTTTCCAATTGTGCCATAACTCGGTTATAAGCGGTGAAATCAGCCCTTGAAAAAAATCGAGAATTTTCTTTTTCGTGAGATATCTGAAAAAAGTTTAATTCAAACTTGCATCGTTTTATTGTGTTTACTTAACTGCGTAAAATTTTGTTGGAAAAATACGTGGTTTTCGAACTACCCCCCCCCCTCTCCTTAAGAAAATATTGTTTACTATTCCTGCTGAAATGCTTCTGGGTACCCCCTTTTCATATCTCTAATTTTTTTTTAAATAAAAAAAAAACGTTACTAACGAGTTTGGACTCCTTTTACGCACGTTTCTGTAATAAACTGCTCTCACAACACAATACTTATATAATTTACATTTATTTTAAGTTCACCTACATCAAAATTATTCATATTAAATTTAATTGTAGCAGTATAACAGTTTATTAATAAAATGGTTATTTAAATATTCTTTTTTAACCCACTGATGAATACAATGAAAATTACGGTTTATAATTAGTACAATAATAATAATCCTCGTGGAAATGTTTGAGACAAAAGTACTCGCCACACCACGCATATCGGCGAATAGCAGCCGCTCCACGAACATTTCACTCCAACTCGGTATCAGAATGTAACGATAAGCACTGTACAAACATAAATTTTGAAACAATTTCTTAACCTCAGGCCTCAGAAGGCCAATACGTATTGTGAATAATATTGAAAACCTTGAAATATGAATAATAATATTGACCGTCGTGGTTTACATTATCGTTACACTTATCTTCCAAATGTTACTTATTTTGTGCAGTTTTCCGGTGATGCTTGTATATAAATGTTCGCGCGGATGTAGCTCATTTACAGTTGGGTGGACGACAGTAGTCAAGTGCACATGGTGCCATTTTATTACAAAAAGTCAGTGTTCATTGCATTCAAAGCCATTTCTTTAAAATGAAGTCGATTAATATCGCTAACGTAATAAACATGTTAGCTACTACGTTTCAAATCGCGAGTATAACGCAGACACCAATAAAGCCGGTAGAAGTTGACTTACATAATGAAATTCGTGATATTATAACTAGTTTCCAAAGTAAGTATTATTCACCATCAATTGAACATGGTTATGTGCCGGAATTTGATGATCCATCAGAACCACATAGTGCTCAAATTGTAGAGCATATTACGCCTACAGAATATGAAGAACATAATTTTGACCTTGGAGAGTGTATTGTTGATGAAGTAGGTGGAAAAGTCGATATAAGTTATAAGAAAAAAGCTGTGGAGTTTTGGAAAAGCGGAAGACAAACACTTCGACCGCTAACCACTGTACAAAAAAACTTTCGGAAGGTTAAATCGGTGCATCAGCTATACAGGTGGGCTGCGGGTCTTGAGAAGGGTGGAACAAATGCAGATAAACTTACATTTATTACGGAATATGTATTGCAAAACTTTGAAGAAGCTAGTGGACATACCCGAATTCAAGGCAAGTAAATGGTGGATTTGGAATTTCAAGAATGTGCATGGAATCGTATCTCGCAAGATAACAACATTCAGAACGCGATCTACGTTTCAAGACATTGGTAACTTGCAAAATGTTGCAGCAACTCTTGTTTCGAACGTAAGATCTAATTCCAACAATCGAAGTTGAATAAATTTGCAGACAAGAGTGGCTCCAACCTTCAATTACATTCTGGATGAACATTGGCAAAATCAGGAGTGAAAAGAATAGAAGCAGGGGTTCAATCAGTGTCCGCTATGACACACAGTTACACTATTATGCCTATTATTTCAGCAAGCGGGCGTCTGCTTTCACCCTTATACATAGTTTTGAAAGAGCATACAGGAACATTTGGCCCGAAGGTGCAAGAAACACTATTCCGACCAAGCAATATTTACATCGAAGCTTCGAAATCAGGAAAACTCACGGCAGAACATTTCAAAACTTGGTTTAGCCAAGTGTATCTGCCCAATACTGGCCGCAAAAGTATGCTACTACTCGATTCGTGGTCTGGACACTGCCCAAATCAGTTAAATCAGTTGATTCTAGAAAATCAAGAAGTGGCATTTTCAATCATTCCAAAGAAAACGACGGGTATGACTCAACCTTTGGATGTATTTGGTTTCCGCATTTGGAAAAATTTTGTACGGACATTTTCATATAATGTAATTCTCCTGGACGAAAATATCAATCTGCATTCACGCAATGAAATAATTAAATTGCAATCGTTAACCCATAACCAACTTTCTTTGCCCAGATTAAAAAATCTTTTCCAATATGCTTGGTTTAAAAACGGATATCTATAAACGCATCCCGGCGAGTTCCAAAATCCCGTAGATTTCTGTTACTATAGGAGTGAAAAAACTATACCAAAGTGTAGTATTTGTGGCTGGGCGCCCTTTACGCAATGTGCTTGGTGTGGTGAGTACCTTTGTTTCGAACATTTCTACGAGTAATATCATTATTGTACCAATTACAAACCGTGAGTTTTAGCATTTTTGTCGTTTGTTACTTCTACAACCCTTCGATGTGGAAAAATGTACAAAAAGAGAATGGAAACGTTTAAATACTTATTTTATTATTAAAAACTGTTATACTGCTACAATTAAATTTAATATGAATAATTTTGATGTAAGTGAACTCAAAATAAATGTGAATTATATAAGTATTGTGTAGTGAGAGCAGTTTATTAAAGAAAAGTGCGTAAAAGGAGTCCAAACTCGTTAATAATGTTTTTTTTATTTAACAAAAAATTAGAGATATGAAAAGAGGGTACCCAGAAGTATTTCAGCAGGAATAGTAAATAATATTTTCTTAAGGAGGGGGATGGGGGTAATTCGAAAACCACGTATTTTTCCAACAAATTTTTTACGCAGTTAAGTAAACACAATAAAACGATGCAAGTTTGAATTAAACTTTTTTCAGATATCTCACGAAAAAGAAAATTCTCGATTTTTTTCAAGGGCTGATTTCAACCCTTAAAACCGAGTTATGGCACAATTGGAAAATAGGGTTGTATTACGGATGACATACTGTACTTGTATGCAAAGTTTCATAATTTTCGGAATCTTCGGGTTGCCTAACCTTCCTTGTGAGTATTCTGAACAACTTTTTCCCATGCACATAACCGCCGCTCGGCCTTAGTTTTCGAGATATTTGCAAGAAACTGTAGCTACAACTACATTGAATTTTATCTATACGTGCACGCTCGTGGCAACGTGTTAGGCTGCCGCTTGGGCGTCACACGACAATCTGGGAGGAATCGGTAGTGTGGAGACTGCATGATGCAGAGCTGAAACTGATGCAGGTTTCATGAAACCTAGGAGTCGATGCAAACATCGCAACATGTTTCATCGTGTAGGGCCCCCTTTAGGTTGATTAAAGCTTATGATTCTAAGATAAGAGTAATTTCTAAGTCGCAAATAATAAATGTTTATTACTTATAAAAGTATAAACATATTTATACAAATATTTCACGAAGGACTTTTCGTTGATATGTTGCCGCATTGATTTTTACATTTTTGTCAAAGAATATTAAGGGCGTTAATTGTATTAAAAAAGAGAAACTAATGTGTCGATTGAAATTGCATGGCTCTGTAGGATGTGTTCTTTTGTTCTAATCGTTACCATCTGCATTCTGCACCCAGATGGTCTAAGGGGTAAAACAAAACCTACTCCGTAAAAATAGCGTTAGTTTCGACCGCGGCGTAAATCTGACCGAGGGCCGAGCTTTTCTCGTCGCCAACCGATCACGCTGCATGTAGAAGACGACATCAAGGGTCGATTTCTGGTTTCCACGTTTAGTGGAAAATCGGCGACCGAAACCAATCACGCAGGGCGGCATCGGCCCTTGAAGCCGTGCGTTCAACGTAATCGGTTGGCGACAAGAAGACCTCCGACGCTCCATGACCGTTTGCACTTTCATAACAATATAGAAGTGAAACTACGTCGTGCAATACTTGGGTATGGAAGGACTCACAAGGAAGGTTAGGCAAACGTATGATTCCGTATGATTCGGAAACGTATGAAACCTAGCATTCAAGTAGAGTATGTCGTCCGTACTACAACTCTATTTTCCGTTCGTGCCATAATGTGGTTTTAAGGGGTGAAATCAGCCCTTGAAAAAAATTCAGAAAGTTCTTTTTCGTGAAATATCTCAAGAGCGCTGAGAGATATTTAAAAAAAGTATAAACAGAACTTGCATTGCTTTATTGCGTCTACAAAATTAGCTAATCTTTTTTTAAGATTCCGCGGAAAAAGAAAAATGAAAAAATCACGGACTTCTAAAAAAATTTCTTTACGTTGTTTCGTAAACACTATAAAGTGATGTAAGTTTTGTTAGGAATTTTTGAAAATATTTCATCGTTCTTGAGATACTACACGAAAAGGGTCATTCTGAATTTTCTTCAAGGGCTGATTTCACCAATTAAAACAGAATTATGGCACGAACGGAAAACAGGGTTCTATTACGGATGACATATTCTATTTGTATGCAAAGTCTCACAGATTTCTGAATCTTCGGGTTGCCTAACCTTCTTTGACAGCGCCGTTTGCCCGAGGATTAATACCACTTCCCATTTCTGTATATGTTTGTTTAATAATTGTTTTGAACCCAATCCTTTTAGCACTACCGCTAAAATAACGTGGATATCTTAAGCCTATAACTCTTCTTCACCTCCTTTAACCCATTCGCAGTGTATCCCGTGACAGTCACGGGCAGAGCGTCAAGTACCAATCAGCTTATCTCGTGCAACGCACGGGTAGGGTAAGGCGTTCAAACTGTTTAGCCTACCAAAGATATCTAAGATATGGCTAGATTCTTTGCTTCTTCTGTTTCCTAAGATTATTTTAACTGAAGAAGGAAACGTGGTTTAGTTTTGCATTCAGTATGACGTCGACTTATGCATCCCGTGTTTTAAAATCTATCATATACGGACTAATTACTAACAAGGTACATATAAAACACGTTTTTTTACATTTTTTATTACATGCTGAAGTATTTCCAATCATAAAAAAACTAAACATTTTTTTACCAGAATTCGTAATTTTACCTCACTGTGAAAGGGTTAACTCTCCGACAACGGTGACTCGGGCAGCAAGACCGGAGTCTATTTGACTCACACCGATATTTCACCACTACATATTCACGGTCACCCGAGGCTGATATCCATTCAAATTCGTGTTCGAGGAGGGATTTGCTCGAGTCTTTGGTCGTCGCAAAAATAACACCTCGCATCCTTTGTTTCTGTGTTTTCCGTCGAGGTCGTGGTGTTCTGGAGATGGTCACTTGCCACCTCGCGTCCAACACAAACAGCTCCGTCACTGACTGCGTATCGGTTTCCAGGACCATTGGCTCCGACATCGCTGTCGGAGAGTTAATTTGGTTGAACTGACAGAACTGTGTACAGTAATGATCCTTCAATTGTTTTGAGCAATGTGATTAGTACTAACGATTAATCTTATGAGAATTGTAATTGATTTGCATTTACAGAGTAATATTGACGATAAAAGTAATAATGAATTTATATTATACAGGTTTGTATGGAACCGGAATTGGGTGAAATGTATTTGAACGATCGTGAGAGATTTGATGAAATCGCCAGAGCATGGACATGGCGGTATGCCATGCACGACGTAGTGACTCCGCTGTAACAAATTTGACGTAAGCAAATGCCACATGTATAGGAATCCAATTTACAATGTCTACAGTAATGCTGGCGAACTGTTAGTTATAATTATTATGTACTAAACAATTAAGTAATTTCTGATGTACACTTTTGCTGGTGTTAGTATTTGTATAAATTATACAAGTCTTATCTGTTAGTACTAGTAGTATCCATCTGCAATATACGTTAAGAATTGGAAAACGGAAATCTGAAAGTTTTGCTTCTTTAACCTGATAGATATAAGAAGAATCTGTTTAATTGGTAGGTAACTTTTATTGCTACTTTTAAATTCCCTGAGAAAATAATTACCCTTAACAATTGATGTGTAATTCCTAGAATTCTTTTAAAGTATATAAAATATACTACTATATTGTTGTAACTGTTTATCTTATTGTACAGAACAATGAATTCGTTTAAAAGCATCAGCCTCTTCGTACGAATAGAATAATACAGACTTTCATTGTACATGCATTTGCATAACATATTTATGTTTATGAAATTTATTTGAAAATAGATATTTCAGTAACTTTACCTTGTCCGTTTCGTTACGCTTTATACTCCACTGTAAATACACGCATCCCCCGTATAGCACGGTTCTGTTGAACTCCGATAACAGAATTTTAAGGGAAACATAATAATAATATTTCGCCAAAAGAAAAATTACCGCATATAACGGACCTTAGCAGTGATAAAGAAGAAAGCATGTAATGCATTTGCTATAAAAAGAAAATAATGTAGCTTTGTTAATTTTAAAATCGAACCATGTTTCATACACAAGTTATTAGTTTTGTATAACACTAATTCACATAAGACCATCTCTTCTGAAACCCAATTACCGAGTTATACAGGTGTTACGTATGAAGAATATTCCATACGTCGCTCTCAACGCGTTTTTGAGCCCGCGTTTGTGACGGGAAAACGCCCTAAAATTCCTTCGGTTACCATAAACAGATAAGGGGGTCCTGAGCACATGTCCAACCAGCTGCATTATCACCAAGACGGGTGTGGTCCGACCAAGACTCCTAAATTTCCTTATATGGAAAATTCTAATCCGTTTCCGCGCATTTCGGGGGTATATAGACCCTTTGGTTTCTACCCTCGTTGGTTCAGAGTTACACAGTCACGCGTAGAGTCATGTCGTGCCACGCTCGTACAGAGTCAGTTATATCAAGTGAGATGGGGTTTAGTGCACCTGTCGAATCATAGATTAACCCGTTAGAATCCGCTAGTCCGGTTGAAGTTCTTTCGGCATACTCTAAAAGCGGCTCTCAGACCCCGCATCGCCAGTGCGTCAACACCGTGCAAATACTTAGGTAATTTACACACTTTAATATTATTTCATCCCGACAATTACATTTCTACTGACGACTGATCTCAAATATATATATAATTTGTTCACCATTAGATCGAGTAGATTCGTTAAACCCATCTTTACCCCGTAATCCTTTATATCAGTAGAAACGTTCCCACAGATACAACTTAACCGCCCGAGTTGTATCGAATATAAATTTAGAGTTACGAGACAAACTGACATTTCCTGCGACTCCCTGATTTCGCATCAGGTTCGTTCGCACGCCTCATCCAACCAAATAACTATAAATACTCCAACCCAGTGGCTCCCCGATTTCGCATCAGGTTTGTCCACGAAACCTAACCCATCCTACAGCTCCTTGGTTTCGCACCAGGTTCGTCTGTATCCTACGGCTCCCCGATTTCGCATCGAGTTCGTCTGCGAACTTCTTTCCTTGTTTCTTTTTAAACTTCTTTCTTTCCTAGTGCCCCGATTTCGCATCGGGTTCGTCTGCGAACTTCTTTCCTAGTGGCTCCCCGATTTCGCATCGGGTTCGTCCACGAAGTTTCACCCTCCTGCCGCTCCCTGAATTCGCATCAGGTTCGTCCGCGCTTGACTCTATTCCTGAGGCTCCCCGATTTCGCATCGGGTTCGTCCTCGCTACATATATCCCAGCGGCTCCCCGATTTCACAACGGGTTCGTCCGTGCACATTACTAACAAATTCTTAACCGTATTCCTTGGGTAATATCAACCTCGCCGGTGTAGGCGTTGCCCATAGTCCTGGCTCGTAACACGGGGTGTACGGTTCTCAGCTCGCGAATTGACTGTTAATCAAAAGCACGATGACCGTTGCGCTCTACGGCAAACTAATACCGTGAGGGCTAGTTATATTAGATGGTGTACGGTGATGAGAATTGATTTCACTTGATAAATAGTCGTATATTTACATGTTAATGTACAAAATGATAATTAACTACGACTAGTCAACGGTGATGGAAAGATTGCTTCGCAAGGTGGTGTAAAGACCTTGAAGGTGTCGCACGGATTCTGAAGGTGTCGATGATACGTCAGGTTGATGTAGTGAGTCTTAAGATGATGTTAATGCAACTATTGCTGATGTGATCGGACTTGACGATCTGGTCGAACTACTGAGTCTTCGTTAGGTTCGCTCTAACGAAGACTCGCAAAAACCTGGGGATGGGCGTGTTGCTGTTGGTAATATTCTGATTCGTTTGTTAGCGTCAGCGTATTTTTAAAGAAAGGAATATGGCTGTTTGACGGAATACTATTCATTCAGGGTATAATTTATATTAGCGTCTTAGGTTACGGGCGTTCGGTGAGGTTGTTGTGAGGATATGCAATCTGGGCGGCAGACGATGGCTGGTGCCTCGTCGCCACTCAGCTATCGGATGTCCTAGGATTTACTAATTTATGGCAGGTCTAGAGATTGTATGAATGGGTCCAAACATCCTGTTGGCGGGCGATGGCTGTTGACTACATTGGGTCTTTCAGTTATCGAGTGTCGAAGGGTGTACTGTTTAAAAAAGGAGAGAGAATGATCAGAATGGACAAGCGGCCCGACGCCGTATTGTTAATGAATAGGAACTCTGTTCCTCTAGGATCTGGCCACGGAGTGGGGAAGGCAATGCCTTCTGGTAAGAGGATTGCGATGAACCCCATAGCACTTACCCCAGAACCTTGGAGCTTTACGGTCGCCTTTTTGACCCCGGTAGTTTGAAGTTATAAAATAAATCTAACAGGTTAGTTCAGATGGATTGTCGATCTAAATAGGTGACGGAAGGGATGTTCCAAAATCTGGTAGAAGTGGAAATTACCGCCCCTAATTACCGGTCACTCTCAGGTAGTGACTGACCTGAGGGTGCCGTGCGCTGTGAGTTTCAATAAAACCTAGTAATCCTCAAAAAGGCGATGTATGAATTTATAGATATATAGCTTGCAGATGTAGAATATAGTAATTATAACCGACACATAAATAATTATATTTTAAGGAACTCGATGGCTTTATGAGTCTACTGTTTGGGCCCGAACATGAACCTTTAGCTGCACATGTAGACTCCGCGCACGGCACCCTCAGGTCAGTCACTACCTGAGAGTGACCGGTAATTAGGGGCGGTAATTTCCACTTCTACCAGATTTTGGAACATCCCTTCCGTCACCTATTTACATCGACAAACCATCTGAACTAACCAATCAGAATATTACCAACAGCAACACGCCCATCCCCAGGTTTTTGCGAGTCTCCGTTGGAGCGAACCTAACGAAGACTCAGTAGTTCGACCAGATCGTCAAGTCCGATCACATCAGCAATAGTTGCATTAACATCATCTTAAGACTCACTACATCAACCTGACGTATCATCGACACTTTCAGAATCCGTGCGACACCTTCAAAGTCTTTACACCACCTTGCGAAGCAATCTTTCCATCACCGTTGACTAGTCGTAGTTAATTATCATTTTGTACATTAACATGTAAATATACGACTATTTATGAAGTGAAATCAATTCTCATCACCGTACACCATCTAATATAACTAGCCCTCACGGTATTAGTTTGCCGTAGAGCGCAACGGTCATCGTGCTTTTGATTAACAGTCCGCGAACTGAGAACCGTACACGGGGGCACCTGTAATTTTATCTCAACGGCGTGGCATCAAATACAAGTAGTAGACAAGTGTACGGCCTAAAGGATAATAAATTAATTTGTTAAAAATTTCAGTGAATTTCAAGTGAATTGAGTGATGTTCCGCGTAAAACATACCATCCATACATTTCTGTTCGAGATGCTTTCCCCTTTCGCGTCACGGTTAGAAATCCGTCTCCAAAAAAATTGCTGATTTGCCTTCAAGCCTACATTTGTGCGTGTGGGGGGGTAAAAATAACGTCTCGTGGGTCTCAATGCTTAATAAAGTTTATTAAGGAACGTTCACTTAATCCGTTGTTTGCGGGAGACGCTTAAACGCGTCTTTATAGCGAAATAGCACGCATACAATGTGTTATAATCAAGCACGATAATGAGCGACAATCGATACAGCATAATAAGTGTTGGTTACAAAGCAATAAGTAGTAAGCAATAAAGAACTAATAATCTAGCAAGTGAATAAGCCGAACAAGCACGTTTATTGAGTAAGCACTCTCTAAACGAGTGAAAAAGTCAAAGGAACAGTTTTAAGATAAAATAATCGAATACGAGAATATGCATAAGAATACGCGCGATCGATGGCCTTAAATACAAGAGATTTCCCTTGTTAACGACGCCGCCCGTCGCCGTCTAACCCTCGTCGCCTCGCTCCGATGGCCGATGGAGAGAGAGCGGGAGATAGAGGCTGACACCGACTAACATGAATGTTTGTCAGGAAGGTAAGAAACGTTTAGTTTAGAAGAAACTTCAAACGTCTAGGCCACCTCCAACAATGTTTAAAAAATACAGTTTAATGTAAATCGAATTTGATCGGCTTACCGTTTGAGTGACACGATTGCTGAAACCCACCGCCTTCTTTGTGCAGCAAAGAATATCCAGAATGCACTGATGCAATTTAAGAAATGAGTTAAAACTACGAGTATATGCAATAAGGCTTGAGTATACCATCAAAGGTTAATAGTAGAAACATAATGTTCTAAACATACAGAAACAGTAACAATTGCAATGTTTAACAATTAATAACATGGGGCGCCGTAAAATATAAGAAGATAGCGAAATCGGCACTTACAATTACGTGACGATTTTATTGGTGCTGTTGGAAGGCTATGGAATTGCGCAGACCTGTACTATTGGTCGAGTGAGTGTTCCTCTAGCCGAGCGAAGGGTAACGAATCTTACCTTGCTGTCCATTGCGGGGTGAAGGGCCTCGGTACGGCTAGAACAAGCATGAGGGTCAACCTCCAGGCTGTCTTTCCGCCGACGCCACTTAGGAAGTGGTAAGTGGCAAAGGTACTGCCCACACTTCCAAAAGTGCGAGTGGATTAGAGTAAGTAGCCGCCACCGAGAGGTTAGGGACGTCGTCTTTTTCCCCGATTTGTGTTCCGAAATGTTGCACGTGGGTTCTCCGATTAGAAAGTGTCCTGGTGTTAACGCTGCTTTTTTCGAGGTGAACATCTTCCAAAGACACCTTCTGTCCTGGGAGAGGATAGGAGGTAGTGCCGGTTCAGGCGCTGCGGGAGGGGGGCGTCCTCCGTGACCCCATCAGGGTCCGGAGCGGTGTTCCGGCCCTTCATCCCCTTGACACACCGGGCTAACTCCTCCACGGTGACACCCATGTCCCGAGTTCCGGGATCGGCCCTTCCCCACTGGGAGGAATCGGGGTATCCACCACCCTGTTCAGGATCTCAGGTTCCAAAGTATCCGTCTCGGGGAGCGTCCAGGGGCGATGCTTTAGCCTTCGCATTATTGTTGGCCAATCTACCACTAACTCCCCGTAGCCCTCATATAGCTCCTGCTCCGTCGCCGGGTCGCAACGTCGTCTTCGACGGACCCTCTGGTACAGTTGCCGGGCGCGGACGCATCTGCGCTATCTGCGGCGACCACCAGTAGATGGCCGGCCGAGAAGGAGCGCGGCTCCGGGGCATGGCGGTGTCACACACCACTATCATTCCGGAACCACTCCGCCTCCTCCTCCACGTCCACAACCGGCCCATCCGGGATCTGGGGCCAGGCCACGGTCGAGGGACGCGGCTGTCCGCCAAATCCCCAACCGGGCGGTGGTTCATCCAACTCGCAGCTTCTTCGTCGCAAACACCTTCCTGGCCGCCACTAGAGGACACCTGACCCATATAGTGCCCTAGTCCACCGGGGACGACCGGAAGTCCCCGGCCTTGACATCCCACAGTGGACATCCCCCGGCAGCTGCAATAGCTGCGACGAGGTCACCGTGGGTGGTAGACACGACAAGGTCCCTCACCCGGAGCTCGGCCATCTTCATTGGCCTGGCGAGCCTTACTTCCTCCTCTTCTCCTAGGACGGCTCTCAGTTTTCTGGCAATGGCGACGGCCTTGAAACCCCCTTCCGTTCCGTCGATCTCCAACAGGCGACCACCAGTGACCGCTCTCTTGGGCCTAACCTCTGCGATTCCAAACTCCGCCAGATCGATCTTGCTGGCACAGCCCATGGCCTCAACATGACCGCTATACCCCGATGTCTCAGGGGCAGCTCCTGATGGCTGTCGCACGTGCCGGGTTGACCCGTGGGTGCCGTCCCCCATTCCGGACTTGCGCTGCAAGAGCATAAACCCACCTCCATCTTCCATTCGTTTGTTATGCTTGTTTGAAACATACTAAAGGTAGTTAATGCAACGGTTCGCCATCATGGGAGCCCCGCCGCGGTGGGGCACGTCCCTGTTTGAAGTTAACCCTCTTCACGAATGCCAAAACCGAGAAACGGTTTGTCGGATGGTCTGTCCAGACGGTATCAAATTACTCTACAGAAAAATGTTACAGGATAGGCCCGCGCCATAGATGATGCAGCAGGTTTCACTCACCCTTATTGAATGAGCGACACCGGATCCGGGCCGATGCCTAACCCAAACCTCAGGCTAGACGCTGCTAGGATTTAAACATTCCCAGCTCCGGGTATGAGGAAATACTGACCAAGTAATCCTCCATACCTGCGCCCGAGTACCCCACTTCAACCCCTTCATATGCTCCTGGCAGTGGCCACGTCAGTGGTCCTTTCACGTTTAGCTTACGAGTTCACGGGATCTTTGGCGTACTTGTCGGACTTACAGTTACCCTTATTGCTACCGCAGAGGTGATGACATCACACGCAACCCCGGACGGGAGGCAACTACTCCCCCCTTGGTTAGTCTGCCGGGAATATCCATGAAGCACCGACTGCAATCCACTCTCACACCATTCATACACACATTCATTCTACGAGCCGCTACTTGGTTTTTATCGCTCAGCCCAAGTCAGTCCGGCATGAGTGACTCTGCCGGGAATGAAGCTCCTGCCGGCATGGGTTTGGGCTTCATTACGGCTACTTAACCCCTGCACCACGTCAAGGTGGTGGCTCCTTGTAGGGGATGTTTACACGCCCGCATCGAGTAAGTTTCAATCTTACGAGTGCGTTTGGCATTGCTTTACCACAATACCAGCGCACTTCGAAGCAGCGCGCGTGGGTTGACGGGGATTTCCTTATAAATTCGCGTGGCATTCAACGTGTTAAGCCCCTACACCACGTAAAGGTGGTGGCTTCTAGTAGGAGAAATCTTGTATTCCAATGAAAATAATTAAAAATATATATGTAGGAACCGAATAAAAAGGAAGGGCAGGCTTCGGGAATCGAACCCGAGATCTTCGTATCACTAGGCACTGATCAGTCCATTTACGCCACGGCCCCTTCCCGATATTCGCTATTCGTTTGTTCCTGTTAACTTCGTTCTTTGATGGAGGCGACCGACCCCACATATACATATAATGGTGTCCGATGTCATATCGCTTAGGACGTTTCAATTTATACGCAACAAAACCTTAAGAATTTATGTTGCATTACCTCAATTATTTTTATGTACTTGCATACCGATGGTGACCAAATTATAGAGCCGTACTCTCAAGAAGGGCGGATATAGACTGATATAGAGCAAAGGAATAGTGTTAATGTTACGGAAACAGAGACAGCTCCCCTTTTTGGCCACCGGGATGCAGTGGGGGATTATTCTTGCGACGACCATCGACTAAAACAGATCTGCCTTTTGGAGACGATCATTGAACATATAACATCATTTCCTGACTAGACGAATACCGTGTAGTTTTTATGGTGTTAGTTTTACCTGTGTCTTGCATATATGCGAATCTATATCAGGAACCTATATCAGGAACAGGTCGCAATGTGACCATAGATAATTGGTTCACCAGTTATCCATTGCCTAAATCCTTATTAGATGATCATAAACTAACTATGGTGGGAACAATAAATAAAAATAAAAGAGAACTGCCACCTCAGTTCATCAATACCAAGTGAACAAGCCCATTGACTGCCGGTTTTGGTTTTCAACCCAATATCATCACAGCTTCATTTACGCAAAAAAAAACCAAAACTGTTGTCATCATTTCCACATTAGATTATGATGATAATGTAGATGTGAGAACATTCAAACTGGAAATTATTCTATTTTACAACGAAACTAAAGGTGATGTTGCTGTAGTCGACAGAATGTCTGCATTTTACAATGTAAGTCGACCGAGTCGAGCTTTCTAAAAGAAATAAGTAGACAACTTATTACAAATCATATAAATAAAAGATGCAACAATCTGAGACAGGCAACTTCACTGCGTGATAGCATCAGCGCCTGGCTGACACTCTCGAACCAAACACGGGCACGGTCGAACCACCACAAAAAAAGAAGTGCAAAAGACAGATGTAAAATTTGTCCGCGAATATTGGATAGAAAAAACAGCTATTGTTGCCAAAAATGCTCAAGGTATGTGTGCCTCGAACACATAATTCCATGGTGCTCCGACTGTGCAATTACAGAAAATTAAAATTTTCAGACGGAATCATAAGCCCAATGTTTATTATTGTATTAGTTCCTTTTGTACGCCAAAACCAAAGTGCCTAAAAAATAGTGGTTTATTTAGTTGGCTCATTATATAAGCTAAGAAAAGTATATTTATGTTGAATTATAAAGGTGTTTAATTAATCAAGTATTTTTGGGTAAACAAAATTTTACTTTTTGAATCTGCCTTTTTATTTTGTTAAATGACAGGACCCCTAAACAATACGTAATCTAATATTGAATTCAAAGATATGGATTTCTATAATACACTACATTATTTGATTGGGTCTGTGGGACCCCACCTTACCATTCTTGTTACATTTTCCCTCCTTCCTAACGCCAGCTCAAGAATCCGAGTGTTTTCATTGAGGAATTAGCTGTGATTGATATGTGTTCCGAACAATCCATCGTAGCACTGAAACGAACTCCAAAATCACAGACTTCATCTATAGATCATAAAATAGTTCCATTCAATTTGTATGAATGGACTATCAAGTTGGAGTTTCGAGGGGATAGCATGACATGACATGCAGCAATGTTTAGGCTCATAGTATTTTCTTTGCACCATCTATTGAATCTGTCCAGGTCCGATTGTAAGTTCGCAGTAGCATGGGGGCGTCAACTGCTGCGCCACGTGCAGAGGCGGATAGCCATTAGGGTTGCGAGGGTTACTGCACGATATCTCACGAGGGGTCGCTAATACTGGCGGGCACTGTGCCCTTTGATTTCCTGGCGGAGGGGGACGGTTATTTCTACGAACGTCTTCGTGACCTCTGTTAGGGAGGGAGGGCGGGGGGGGCGGTAGAGGTGGACACAGGCGTCAGGCTCGGCTGGCTGCGCGGGTCAAGTGGAAGGTCGAATTGATCGACCGCGGGGCTGCACAGCGTGCAGTACGAGCCGGTCCTGCCCAGTCTCGATGAGTCAACTGGTCGACTGCGGTCTACGCTTCGGCCACCCCCGGTCTATATGATACACATCCAACGGCACACTATCTTTATCTGTCGGGTGTAAGAACACGTTCCACTTACCCTGCTCCTTTTCCGCTAGAATACAAGTGATACAGTTGCGGATAATCTTTTCAATTTTCGGACGCATGTTTTGAAACCAATAATTCTTCTTTAATAACGCTTCCGTTCTATTTACCGAAAAGTGACCATTCTCATGAACACATTTCACCACTTGCACCTGCATTGACAACTGCACTATTAGACGAGTATCAATCATTGTCCACTTCTTTAGATAACAAACCACACTTTAACGCAAAACCCTCGCAGCCCTTGTGTTCTACTTAGGAAACAGTACGCATTAACTTGCTGTCCTCGCACTGCGCTTTTCGTATTCTCGTATTTAAACTCTCATCGCTCTCGTCAACGATCATACTTAACAAAACTGGGTTACGTCTTAGTGCGTTTACATGCCTTGTACTCTTACCCGGCTATACTCAATCTCATAATTGTACTCCTCTAGTAGCAAAGCCCATCGGGCCATGTGAATCCTTTTTGCCGTGTTACGTATGAATAATATTCTCTATACGCTGCCCTTGCACGTGCCGCTCAAGCTTGCGTAAGAAGGGAAGTCGCGTTTTCCACGAAAAGCGCCAAAGACCTCTATTCATTATCGTACACGGACAAAAAGGGCCTTTCATATTGTTTAGCTACATCGAGTCCAATTGAGTACAGGCGCGACCCGACGAGCTCTCCGTGACCCCCTACCTTATATGGAAACCCCAAATACGCTCCTCTGTGCATTTTGGGACTATATAAGCCCTTCCATTCTGATCATCTTTGGTTAATAACTACACAGTTACGGGGAGTGTCACGTCGTGTTACGCTCGTACAGAGTCAATTACATTCAGTGAGTTCGGGCTTAGGGCACCGATCAGAATACAAGTTAACCCGTTGGAATCCGCGAGTTCGGTTGAAGTTCTTTCGGCATACTACTGTAACCATTCTCCGACCCCGCATCGCCAGTGCGTCAACACCGTGCAAGTACTTAGGTAACAATCTACACACTATTTTAATACCGCGACAATCACATTTGTACCGAAACGACTGATTTGAATATATATAAATTGTTCACCATTAAACCGAGTAGATTCGTCAAACCTACATTTACTCCGTAATTCCTTATGCTAGTAGTAACGTTCCCACGAATACAACTTAACCGCTCGAGTTGTATTGAATATTAATTTAAAGTATTGAGACAAACTAACAAGTATCTTGGGTAATATCAACATCGCCGGTCTAGGCAATTGCCCACAGCCCTGGCTCGTAACAGCCGCATCGTTTGTGTAAAAGCTTGACAATCTGGAGCAATTTTGACAGATATACCTAGTAGATACTTTAGGTAACGGAAGACGCGTATAGGTCTGCTAATAAAATAACGGGACCAGTAAGATCACAATGCACGTTTTATTTTGACACTACACCAAACGGTAATAATCGCGTATCGAGGCCACATGCACTAGCTTTTTGTGTGTTCTCACCGATATACGACTTCCTACTGCTGTTTTTCGTTGAACCGTCGGCCTCTATGTCGGCTTCGCGATCTTTAGACGGAATTAGTAGATCATCCATGTACGTGAGCACTATTTTCTTGTTAATTAAATTTTTAAAAACAGTATTAATGTATGTTCGGGAGGTTTCGCCCTTTTCCTTGAAAGGATTAGAAATCCGTCGTCAAAGAAACCTCGAAGCTTGCCGTTGTAGGACGCGGCTGTAAAAATAGCGTCTCATGGACCTAACGCTTAATAAAGTTTATTACAAAGCACTAAGCACTAAGAATAAGCGGTGTGGGTCACTTCTCACATACACCGCTAGGGGACGTGTATGACGATCAGGTGTGTGGCGACTCGCTTTCGCGCCATTGGCGGTGGAGTCGCGGGTTTATCTCACCGTGATTCCGGCCAGGGAAATGCATATTTCCACCGCACCCGACACCTTGGCACTGCTCTCGCCCAATGAAGTCAGAGGGACGTCCTGCGCTCTCGCAATAATTGCCTGGTCGCTCTCGGCCAATCAAGAGCTGCAGGATCGGCGAGGAAGGAGAAAAAACAGGACGCTTCCTGTTTTTGAAACCGTCGCTTGGGAAGCCATTAGTTGCGAAAGCGTCCTTTTGACTAGAACGAAGATCTGTTATTGTTTTATATGTTGTTTTTTTCACTCTAGATGTCTTGTTAATTATTATTAAAGTCTATTCGTTTTTTCGTTTTTTTTAATATGTATATGTGAGGTTATTTCTTATGGAGTTCCCCATAGGTGTAGAATGCTGAGTTCCCCAGGTACTTAGGGAACGCGGCTCTACTACCTCAGGGAATAACCAGGGGGCAACACTAAGACTTTCAGTACCAAAAGCTTTATTTGTTAACCAATCACTGCACATGGTGCCGACATATAACGAGCGGCATGCTCACGCAACGACAGTCGGAACAGGAACAAGAAAACGTTACTAGGCACAGCGTGAAGATCCCTAGATCAGAAACACGTTGCCGCTCGCCCGCAGCTCAGCGGCCGTAGCGTCACGGTGGTGCGTGGAAACGCTTATGGAGCTTACACACTCCCCCCCAAAGAGGAGTGGAAGCTACAAATAGACCGGCTACTACTCAACGGATACATATACTTAATGGCAGAAATAAACGCTGACTCTTAAGGGCCCCGACTCCATGCGCCATGACTTGTGTGTGTGTGTGTGTATTCACACAAACAAAGGAAAGCATGCACGTATACGCCATGCGTGAGAGAGAGGCTCGATTTAATAGAACCGATTTTTCGTCTCTATAATTTCATTAATGAAACTTTCACGGGTATACCACACACGGATAGACTTCGCCACAGCCCAATTGATACGTTTTAACGCCAATAAATTCAGCACTCGTTCAGGATAACGTTATTTATGAAACTGTCAAGCTTGAGACAGACATCGATGTAGGTAACAAGATGGCTGCAGCATTTTGACACATTTCACATTTCGCAAATATTGAACGATTTAATGGTTTATTCACTGCTTAAAGACCCTATCGGCCTTCCTTTTACTAGCACAAAATCACATAAATTAGATTTTTCACAATCTATCACTTCTTTAAAGCGGAGAAACAGTTCTACGATTTGCACGCATCCGACGTTAGAATAGTTCAATGATTCTCCGTCTGTGGTGTTTATGGCACATTTTAGTTAATTTGGCCAGGTTATCGTCAGAGTCGATAAAAATACATATCAGTCGGTAAATGTAAGTTATAATTTCACACCACGAACGGCGTTTCATACGTGAATATCTGATGCGCAAACACAGACGCAAGTAAAACATAGTTGCCGGCACGTAGCAAGACCTCTGTGACGCTGTTGCCACATCTGTTGCAATTATAACCATCATCAAAATGAATCTGTTCAAGCAGAGAATTTAATTTTAGCCGTTGCAAAAACTTTTTTTTAGGTTCGAACCCCCTCAAGTTCGTTTTTTCTACATAATTTTTTTCAAGTTACTAACTATATGTGAATTATATATATTTATTAACCCTTATGTTATCAACCGGGTACCCAGGTCACTGATGAGATATATGAATAGACCACTCATCTTATGGACTTTCGTGGCCCAACGTGACTGTCATACCGACTCAGAAATCCCACGCTGATTCGAGCGTCCTCTGCTCATGAACAGTGGTCACTTGAAGAACTATTATTTACTGAAGTAGTGGGGACAGGCCTCATGCGACTGTGTGAATATATGTGAAATGTTTAGGGGGAATCAGGAAAGCTATTTCTCGGTCAACGTTTCGGTAGAAAAATTGAGCTACGGTGCCTGGTCGCGAGATGCACTTCTGTTTGGCTCGAGTTGAGTCGAAATCACATCGGGGCGATGAATTGCGTGTGTCGCGTACAGCGCACTTTTGTAAAATATTTATTTTCTAGTCCAAAAATCAATTGTTTTAAACATCTTGAATATGCTACATTTCAAATAAGGTGTTTTAGATACCCCGCTTAACATTAACACACCTTTACATATAATTGCCACAGAATATTTAGTCATATAAGAAAAATAAAGTAATAATAATGTTCTGGAAAAACTGTAATTAATTGTAGTACATGTTTTGTAATGTATTTTATTTTTATTCTAAATCGTCATATTTTAATACAATGCAATTTACTTTTACAGAATTAAATAGATTTTTTTATAAAAGTGAATTTGTAACACTTTGCTCATAAAATAAAAATTTGCGGATCTTTCTTCAGTTTCTTATTTTCCTTTTTTTCTCAGTTGCAAATAATCATGATAGTTGACTTCCAGCTAGGTGAACACCAAACCTGCGAATAAGTAGCTATGATTATTATTAACATAAAAGGAAAGAAATTATAAATGCCTTACTTTCACTTTAGTTCCATTAACACTACATCTTTATGTGTATATGTACATAAGGACTTGACTTATATACGTATATATACATATACATACATTACAGCTGTACTTGGTAATGTTAACAGGATTGGCCACGTGAAGGCATGAAAGAAGGACTTTACAATCCCGGAATACACTCAACGTTCGTATAATTAAAATCCATGCGTTAATGATGTAACGAAGACTAACGCCCAGTCCCAGCCGTAACACCGCGACCAACGCTTGCATCGGCAAAAGCCACGTAACCATTTTAAGACAAAAGCAAACCCCACTCTGTGTACTACCAAAAGATATAAAGCAATGTATCAACCACAAAATAAAGTTCTGTTCAGTCTCTACCATCAAGATCAAATAGTCTTAACCCTGATTTACACCACTTAATGCGATACTATTAGTGATCTACGGACCACTCTTAAGAAATTCTGCGATATTTCAATTTAAATTAACTAAATTTATCATTAATTACTGAACCGAGAAGTAACATTTTACTTCTCTCTATACTTTTATTCAAACGTGAATAATTCCCGTCACAATTTGGCGATCCTGCCAGGATACGGAGACTTCTTGTGTAAAAGTGATCGTTTTCAAACTTCCGCGAATCGAAACTACGCGTGTTCGAAACTCAACGAAGGGACTACGTGTGCCAGAAGACGATCAGCGAGTCTATCGACCTGTGTACTCAACGGATGGTCCAGACGACTTTGTTGCTGAAAACTGCCGATCGTAAAGACTACGAGAGCTCCACGGAATACAGGGACTACGAGAGCCGGAAAGCAACCAGCGCTGCCCACTACGAGATTGAGTTTAAGGTAAGCACTGGCTTACAATTCATTTAATTTGTATCGGGAACCGAACACAGAGTTCCGGTCCGACTGTAGCGATTGCGAAAACGAAACCGTTGAAATGGACGGCAGGCTAGACGCATTAGAAAGGGGCATGGCTTCCCTAAACGCAGCTATTGAAAAGATAGGCTTAGCTATACAGAAAACTCAAGAAACATTACAGATAGATATAGCGTATTTAGGAGAGGAAAATAATAAGAGGGCTGATGAAATAAGAATTTTAGCCTCTAAGATAGGGCAATTAGCAACGGATAACGAATCTATAGGTATAAACCATACAACAGTCGGACACCTCGAGCCAGAAGACGAGGAAGAAGAAATACCGAAACAGCGCATTCCATTACGTCGTGCAGTAACGGAACTTCCTGGTACATTCAAAGAGTCAGCAGTACAGGTAAAACACGTACCCGCCAAGGACATGGTCCGCACGATCCGCGCGTTGAATGGGAAAGATGATATACGAGTAGAAGACTTCATTAAAGCAGTAAAACGAGCCCGCGCGCAATGCAACGAAGAAGACCTCTTGCTGGGATTAATTATAGCTGAAAAGATTGCCGATCAAGCGGAACGCAGTATCCGACACCTAGCCATTACCTCGTACGAGGAACTATATGAAAATTTGCGACTGCACGTTTCTCCCCCCGTGACTATTTCAAATGCGCGATCTAAATTGCACAACATCAAACAAGGCTTCACCGAAACAGTGCAATCCTTCAATTTACGGTACCGCCAACAGCTGAATGAATTAAGATACGCCAATCAGAATAAATACCCGCGACCCACGGCCCGTCGGATTGCTCTGGAGGAAGAAGAGGAAACCGTTACCGCCCAATACATCCTTAATCTACGCCAAGAGATCGGTAAATTGGTGATCGCCAGGGACCCACAAACCTTGGCAACCGCGCAACAAATTGCTTTGGAAATGGAGATATGGACACGTGAGGCCCAGAACCGAACATCGTCCCGACAAGTCTCGCAAACTTTGTCGCGGTCACGACCAACGCAAATGATACGCCGACCGTACCAGCCAGCACCATCACGCTAAGAAGAAAAGATACCAACCGGTAACCACCATATACCAAATCATATTACGACACCTCACCGCCAGGCTTGGAGGAATGTGCCGATTTGGACGACTCTTACTGGACACAGGAGCAGGCATAAACATCATAAAACCAGGACTGCTTGATAAAATAACCAAACGGCAAAACGAAAAAAAAAAAATTCAAAATGGGAAACGACTTACATACCTTGACAGAGACAGTTACGTTATATTCATTAGGACAGTATCATAAATTTCATGTTGTACCAGACAATTCTCCTATTCACGAAGACGGAATAGTAGGACTACCCTACCTAAATTCATATAAATTTTCAATCGACAACAACTCACTCACATTAAACAATTTTTGTATCCCTTTGCGGGACGAACTCCTTATACCATCACGACAGATGATAACAGAAGAAATATAAACAGCAAACGGAATGGTTAAGATCAATTTCTTGAACCCAGAGGAAGCAGAGATTCGCACAACAAAAGCGAGGGTAACACTCGAGACAGACACTTTAAATTTACCCGAACGCCTACGTCAGCTCCAAGACAAAACACGACTCTCGCATATCGAAAATGCTTACCGGCAACCCATAGAAAAGATCATTTTTAGCTACTCCGACATATTTGCACTAGGAGGCGACCCATTACCCTGTACCGAACTCACCGCACACGAAATTGTCGTAAATGATCCGCGACCAGTAAATACAAAATCATATCCGCTCCCAGAATGCCATAAAATTGAAATTCGGAAACAAACGGAAGACTTATTAGCCAAGGGCGTCATCGAAGAATCAGATTCACCATATAACTCACCCCTGTGGGTTGTACCAAAAAAAAAGGACGCTTCAGGAATACGAAAATGGAGAATTGTAGTTGACTTCAGGAAACTGAACGAACTGACTGATCAAGATGCATAGCCACTACCATGCATCGAAGAAATATTGGACCATCTGGGCAAAGCAAAGTTCTTTTCCGCATTAGATCTCAGCTCGGGATTTCACCAAATACCGATGCACACAACATCGAAGAAGTATACAGCATTTTCAACTTCCGAAGGACACTTCCACCACAACCGCATTAATTGGAAAGTGCTGCTTTCTATATCTAGACGACATAATAATATTCGGATCCACCATTGAAGAACATAACAGAAATCTAGCCATAGTATTCCAAAGACTAAGAGAAACAGGCCTGAAACTGCAACCAGACAAATGCGAATACCTCTGGCCAGAGTTAGAATATTTAGGCCATCTCATTACCCCCGAAGGAGTAAAACCAAATTACAAAAAAATCGAAGCTGTCAAATCCTTCAGAACACCCCGTAACACAACTGAGATAAAATCATTTTTAGGACTTGCTGGTTACTACCGGAAATTTATTCGAGATTTTGCCAAACTTGCTAAACCTCTTACCGAATTAACAAAGACAAACAATCCTTTTTTTTTGGACTGATGCATGCCAAGTTGCTTTCGACACCTTAAAACAAAAACTCTGCGAACACCCTATACAGAAATATCCCGACTTTGGCAAAGAATTTACGCTCATCACGGACGCGTCTAACGAAGGATTGGGAGCGATACTTTCGCAAGAAGGACACCCATGCTGCTACATTTCGAGGACATTGAATAAGGCGGAACAAAATTATACAACAACGGAGAAAGAACTGTTGGCCATTGTCTGGGCAGTTAAAAGGCTCAGGCAATACTTGTTAGGACGAAAATTCAAAATATTAACCGATCATCAAGCATTAAAATGGCTTTTAAATATGAAGGAACCATCATCCCGACTTCTGCGATGGAGGTTGAAGCTCGAAGAATATGAATACATAATAGAATACTGTAAGGGGAAAGAAAATACAGCTGCAGACGCTTTATCTCGCGTCTTACCACTCACTACGATAGACGCTGACCAACTCCTCCATCAAACTATATATAACCCAGACGCCGATAATTATGAAAACCTCATTTCTGCCGCCGGACTACAAGATTTAGAAGCACGGTTATCTGGATCATCTACGGATACCGCCGAACTAGAAGAAGACGCACTTAACGCTAGCGCCTCTTCCACTTTTGGAAACGACTTTGAACAATGGCAAACGCATTCCCAATTCCAGCTCGCTACGGAAGCAAACGCCTACGGAAACAACTGGATACGCATCTTCAACGACGACCTCGGACCCAACATAGGGAACAAGTGGTTGCTCAGATTAAAAGAAATGATTGATAAACGGAGGAATAAAAATTTAAAAACCATCCAACTCCAACTCTCAAACGACGTATATACCGAAACCGAAAAAATCACGATACATCAGTCCTTACGATACATCGCCGAACATTTGCACCCCCATTTTAAAGTCATTTATCGCACAAATCCGCGCATGACTGAATTAACGGAAGCAGAAAGACGACAAATAATATTGGAGTGCCATAATTCTGGCATTGGACAACACCTAGGAGAAAACAAAACGATTCAAAAGGTACGAGAAAAAGGAAATTGGGTTAATATGGAAGCTGAAGTGATCGAATTTATCAGAATTTGCGATAACTGCCAACGCAATAAATTGAATAGAATCCGGAATAAAGAAGGAGCCGTGATAACAGATACACCCCTAGAACCAAACGATAAGTTAGCCTTAGACATTTTCGGACCATTACCGCGAACGAATAAAGGAAACGAATATATACTATCGATGCAAGATGTTTTAACTAAATATTTAGTACTTGTCCCACTTAGATCGTATAACACGGAAAACGTTATAAACGCACTTCTAGAACACTATATTTATATCTTCTCCTCTCCGAAACACATACGAACGGACCAAGGAACTAACTTTGTCAGCCAAATGATGCAGCGATTCGAGGAGGCGTTAAAAATGAAACACATCAGAACAACTGCGTTTCATCCCCAAAGTAATGGAGCACTAGAAAGAACCCACGCATTGGTAAAGGACTGCATACGCACCAGTCTAAACGGACGCGACAACAATTGGGATGAACGATTAAATATAATATGTATGGGACACAATACAGCTGTACACGAGGGAACCGGATTCACGCCATTTGAACTCACATTCGGAAGAAAAGCTAATTTACCTTCAACAATCGCCGTAACACCAACGTTAACAAAAGAACGCCTGGTAAGAATGTGGAGACAACGCCATAACGGGTACCTAGAAGCCGCACGAAAGAAGATTTAAGAGAGGAAGAAACGACATAAGGAACTACAGGACGCACAAATCATCAGGACTCAAGCCATATTTAACATAGGAGACAGAGTAATGCTCCATAACGATAGCGCAAAAAACAAAATAGACACGGAATGGTTAGGGCCAGCTACGATATTAGAAGTTAATACCCCAAACTACATCATATCACTAGACAACAGAAATGTTAGAGTACATGGAAATAGACTCAAACCTTACCTACGCTAAATAATTTTGTAAGTTTCAGATCACGATGTCACCATTATTAGGATTTATTCTCATTGCCCAAACATTTGCACTTGATGACCCAGGAGCCGTAACAAAATTCCATAGCGTGCCAAATATCTTCGACCCTATGGGAATCACACGCCTATACCACAAAGAATGGAAAACTATTGTCTACATCGACCTCGAAGAAATCAAACAAACGGAACTTCACATTAGGGAAGCATTAAATCATTCACTTTACTTTCTTAAAAGCAATATACCAAGACTCCTGATTGATCATTTAGTTACTAGGCTTAATCGCAGTTTAGCACATAGAAACACGTTATTTGCCAGTTTAGGATACAACGAATCTATACACCTTTCAAGAACCCGTAGAGATTTGCATAAACGCGTAAAAAGAGGGTGGCTTAATCCAATAGGAGATCTGGCAAACATTCTTTTTGGTACACTCAGTCAGAAGGACGCAGAATATTAGAATAGTGAAATTGACAATTTGTACAGAGATAACAAACATTTGAGCGTTTTGGTTAAGAACGAAACAACAATTGTTAGAACCATTTTAAAGAACAACGAAGAGTTTCAGTCGAAAATTGACGCTTACGTCCAAAGGATTTCTAGCACGACAAATCAAAATTTTGCAAACCTACAGAAAAAGGAACTGGCGCTCGAATGCTTGTTCGAACTCTCAGAAATAATATCCGAACATAATGAAATAATAAATAACTTGCGCTCTTTAATCGTCAATGGAGAACAAGGCAAGATTGATCGTATTACTTGAAAGGCCACAGTTGAACGAAATTCTTAAAACTATTGAACTTAAATTCGGGTCCAACCGCAAGGTGTTCGAGAACACTGATGAATTTGCTTATAAATTTCTTAGGGTCGCAAAAGTTAATGTATTCGTCATAAATAATAGTAAACTTTGCTTCGAGTTGAAAATTCCAATAATAGAAGAACAAATCTACGCCTTGTACTCCATGGTCATGATACCACTTGTCACCGAACATCATTTGCACATACTCTCAGTAGCAGAAAAATTTGTATTAATAGATAAGGAAACCCGAAAACACAGTACCCTATCTGAAAGAGACATAGATCGTTGCCTCAAAATTTCCGAATTACGTATTTGCGAACGCAATACACCCGTTTTCGACACCGAATTAACAGACCCTTGCATCAAACAAGCAATTAATAACCTGCCCGCGAACTCAGTAGAATGTCCAATAGCTGTCCTAAAACATACAAAACCTATCTGGCTCCAACTGTATTCTAAACATGAATGGATATCCGCGACCTACGGCTTAATAGCTTTACATATTTCATGTCCAGACACCTCATCTGTGATCACCATACACATAAACGGAGCAAACCTTGTAAAGATTCGTCCAGGATGCACCGGGAGAACAGGATCAGTAACACTTTACTCTAGTAACGACGAGACAGACAATCGTGAACTTCAACTACAACTAGGGTTAACAAACATAACAGTGCCCAGAATGAACGAAACCATAATTACATATGCACAAATACCAGAATTGAAAGACGAAATATTAACGCCCCTTGACTTCGGAACAAAAGCTAAAGCATTAGATGAAATTATTACAGAAACAAACGCTATCTCCACGCATACCCGTAGTATATCACGTAACGAAAGCACCTGGATGGTTCTCCAAACGCTAATAGGCTGTTTAGGAATAGGATTAACGATATATATAATCTATAAATTGCGACTATGGAAAATACTTTTATGTTCATGTACACCTTGTGTATTCAATAATTGTTTTAACTCAAGCACCACCGGACAGCACCATTACGGCACGACACCCGGCAGCGCACATTATACGCCAAAAGGAGAAAGCGTCGTCATATCGCCAACTCAGGACATCCCAATTCCAGAAGTAAAACCAATAATCGAAAGAACCCGAAGACTCAAATTCCGAGGCACCGATCCCTAGGACGTATTGTAGGACCAAGCCGAATCTAGGAAGGGGGGTGTAACGAAGACTAACGCCCAGTCCCAGCCGTAACACCGCGACCAACGCTTGCATCGGCAAAAGCCACGTAACCATTTTAAGACAAAAGCAAACCCCACTCTGTGTACTACCAAAAGATATAAAGCAATGTATCAACCACAAAATAAAGTTCTGTTCAGTCTCTACCATCAAGATCAAATAGTCTTAACCCTGATTTACACCACTTAATGCGATACTATTAGTGATCTACGGACCACTCTTAAGAAATTCTGCGATATTTCAATTTAAATTAACTAAATTTATCATTAATTACTGAACCGAGAAGTAACATTTTACTTCTCTCTATACTTTTATTCAAACGTGAATAATTCCCGTCACAATGATATAAATATAAACATTGTATAACGAAACATGCGTCACCCAACAACATTCTCATATTATCCCACAAACCATGCAGGCATTCAAACCTTTTGAGTGTATTCAAAATAAATATACATATTACCATGCATGTATACATATACATATCCATATATACATACATATATACATCCTTAATAATTATGTGTATCAAAATTAGATTATCTAGAACCTACTACACAAGAAAAAGAAAAGAGGGAAAGGAGTTAGTTAGTTAATTATATACAAATTAATTAACAAATTCTAAAGAAACTACTTTCGCCAACTTATTAATTAGTGCAATAATTATTTTATTAGAATTAACCTACTTACTTGTATGTAAGAAAACCCGAGGCTTTGGAGCGCCTTGCTTACTGATCTGGCAAATGTCACTACGAGGCCGATAGGCGAGCGGGACCCGTAAACATTTGGGGGTCGTAAAACGGACCCTCGAAGGGACTGCATCGTGGGACCGCGGACGCGCCTTCTCGGCGGGCGATATACAACGTCGAGGCACTCTTTAGGAAACGGTCGAATAGAGCAGACCGATTGTGACCTAACCATTGTATTAATACATAAATAGTTATACTTGTTATCGTAGACGAATTGTGCGATTTCTTCATTTATTCGTCTTACATGTACGTCTGAATCTTGCAGTTTATATCACTTTTAAATTATTAACTACACACTTTCTATCACTAGTTCACCGAGCGATGAAAAACTGAGCGACCGAATTCAACGACCCAACCGACAATGCGCGACTAAACTCGACGACTACAATGTTGTCAATATCGCGGAGACCTTCGAACATCATGGATGTCGAATGCATTCTTATGTTTATGAAGATACAGTAAAATCTCGAGTAGTGCACTTCGCTCGGAACCGAATGCAAACAATAATCGTTTGCACACACGTTTATCGCAGGAATTGCCTTATATTAGTAAATGAGTTACAGTAATGCCTTGATCGATGCGAAAGCCTCGGGTCTGAACGTTCGCTTCCATCGTGTAGTTCCTACATTGTTTGAAATTTGCCGACAGCGTCGAACGTAGAAAAGAACAGCGAGTAAAGAAAGAGAACCGAGCAGCCGAGCCAAAAAACAATATCCAGCGTATCGGTGGAATAACACTAATGCAAAGATAAAACTTTTTTATTTCAAATCCTTTTCTTATGAAATTTTTACATAGCATAGCTGACAATTTTCTGATTGAAATAACACCAAACACGATATAATTTGGACTATATTTACTGCCTTAATTAACGGTAATAAGTTGGTATGTTAAACCGTGTACTGGACCTTTAATCTTTGCCGATTGCCACGATCGCAGTTTCTCTTTTCTTTTCACTAGGTATCCTTTTCTGCGGTCCAAACTTATTATTGTCAATTAAGGCAGTAAGTATAGTCCAAATTATATCGTGTTTGGTGTCATTTTATTCAGAAAATTGTCAGCTATGCTACGTAAAAGTTTCATAAGAAAAGGATGAGAAATAGCAAAGTTTCATCGTTCAATTAGTATTAGGTCACCGATATACCAGAGCCCGGATCGCGTTACACTGATCGCCAAGTGAACTTGTGGACGCCACAATGGGTATACCCCGCAGTGGTGGGGATAAACTTTTCGCTTGCATGGTGTAGAAATCTTTCGCGTCGATCAAGGCATTACTGTACTTCGTTTTTTTTTTTTTTAATTAAAGTTTAACGTGGCATCGACACCAGGGTCATTAGCACTTCGTTATTGTTATTAGTTGAATATAAATAAGAAATTGCGTCTTTCATTAACGATAAAATTGCTCCAAGGAAAAAGATAATTAAAGAATTTGTCTAGTAACTATACAATTAACAATTGTAGTACACAATTATCGTCACTATCTTTTTCATTGTGGCAACTTTATTGTTTGAGTGTTAAAAAAATATACATCTCTTAGCCCAATTTTTGTTTGTCATTTATCAGAAAATAATGTAGAATATAACTTTAAAAATTATTTAATTTATTGATAGTACAATTGAAATAAGAAAACTTGTTATCATGTGTTTCTTCAATTAAAAGATTTTTAATGAACCTTAAATGTTTCATATCCTCTGTTGCCTTTCATTACGGCAAAGAGCAAATGAATTCTGTAAAATTATTTAATTTTCGCATCGTTTTCTATAATCTGTGGGTAACGTTGCGAGTGACACGGAAATGGTAATGGGTCCCCAGGTCCCAGAAATCGTGGCCGAAAAAATACATTGAATGAGTGGTCTATTCATATATCTCGTCAGTGCCCAGGTACCCATATAAGAGACGAGTTTTTTAGGCGTTCTATGCACATAAACATGAACCAGTTTTTAACTAATATGATTTATTTATTTATTAAATTTCAATAATAAACAATTCCGTGGACAATTTCGGAATATTGCTATAGTATTTACGTGTTTATCAAAAAATAGGACGGTCGCACTTGTGGCTTTCGTGTTTTTTGACGTTTCTTTTTTGGATCAGCCTGACACATCAGCCAGCCACCACTCTTTTTCTGAAGTATAATGAATTTCATTTATTTCTAATTGACTATTTCTCATGCTTTGTATTGCCAATTTTGTTGAAAGATGTCTAATATTTTGAGCATATGCCAATCGAGTCCGAATTTATTTAAAACAAATGTCTTCTCCAAATTTACTTAGAAAAACACGACGATTATTTGCTTTTCTAGATATTGGAAATGGTGTGTTAAATAAAATAACTACTATATTTTTCTCAATCAATGTACTTAAGATAGCTTGAAGGAATGTCCTTTCACTCTGCAATGTTCTCCTGAACTGAATTGAAACACCCAGAAGAACTGGGTACTTATACCTACGAATGCGCATCGTCTCATTTTACAACCCGGGCCCTTTTTGACTCCCCAAGTAGAGCCCCATCTGGTTCTCTTACTATCTTTATTAGTAAGCCATTTCTAAGAACGTTGAGACGGTTTTGCTCTAGCATATTTTATATTCACTATCAATAGCAAATATCCAACATGCCCCTTCAAAAATGAATCAACCGTTCTCAAATAAAAACAATGATCACTAGCACATTCAGTAGTATTATAACACTATAATAACATAAACAAATCAATTAAACATTCCTCCTTTGCTATCCCTTGGGAAATTACACATGACCCAACATTTGTTGCAAAGGATTAGGGAAACCCAAGAAAACCTAATCAAATGCTTAACATTTTGATATCACTACTAATATATTCATGTATCTATTCATATATTTATATTTATATTTATATTATTCCAGGCCCATCCTTGTCCTGAATTCTATAAATTTTGCTGCTGGTAATGGTTTTGTTAGCATATCAGCTACTTGACTATCTGTAGAAACAAACTCAAGTTTAATAACATTCTTTTCGATTTGCTCCCTCGAAAAATGATACTTTATATCGATATGTTTCGATCTCTTGTGATTGCTTGGATTATTTGCAATGCTTATGCAGCCGTTGTTATCTTCAAATATTATGATCGGCTTTGAAATATCTATATTAATGCTAGCTGCCAATGACTTTAACCATAAAGCTTCTCTTACAGCTTCAAAAAGTGCCATATACTCTGCTTCAGTAGATGAAGCAGCTACCGATGCTTGTCTCCTCCTAGACCAACATATTATACATCGTTCGAATAATTTAAACAAATAACCTGTTGTACTTTTTCTATCACTTATATCGTTACCGCCCCAATCGGAATCAACATATCCACATAAAATATTATTATAGTCGTTTCTCACGTAAGTGAATTTAATATCTTTTGAACCCTTTAAATATCTTAATACTCGTTTTAAATTTTTCCACAATTCTGTATTATTCTTATTTGTATATCTACTCAAGATATTGACTGCAGTACTTAAATCAGGACGTGTACACAGCATTATATACATTAAGCATCCAATCAAACTCCGACATGGTGCTTCACACTTTTCCTCAGAATTTAAAGCTAAATAATCTAATTTACTTGGCAAAGGTGTACTAATGGGTTTACACTCATTCATATTAAATCTCTCCAAGACAGTTTTAATATAAGCACTTTGATCTAAGGTTATCTTATGATTCTCTCGTTTAACTTTTATTCCTAAGAAAAAACTAATTTCATTCAAATCTGTCATTTTAAATTTGTTCATCAAATAACTTTTGAAGTTATTCATTGTCTTAATATTAGCAGTAGCAATCACAAGATCATCCACATACAATACAACATATATATTTTCAGATATATTTTTCTTGTCTAAGATATAAATACAACGATCAACTGATGAACTTCGAAACCCTTTTTCCACAAGACTTCTTTCAAATACTTCAAACCAACATCTTGCTGCTTATTTCAATCCATATATTGCTTTATTTAATTTACATACTTGATTGCCATTGCAACTCATTCCTTGAGGAACATTCATATAAATTTCCTCCTTTAATTCACCATTTAAGAATGCAGCCTTTACATCCATATGGTCTACCAGTAAATTAAGCTGATTCGCAAAAGCAATTATACTCGCCATTCTTGCAACTGGAACAAATGTTTCATTGTAATCAGTTAAATATTCCTGACTAAACCCACGAGCAACAAGACGTGCTTTGTATCTTGAAGGATTTCCGAGTTCATTATTCTTTATGGTAAATATCCATTTACAATCAACAACATTTCTATCTTTAGGTCTCTCTACTAAAGTCCAAGTTTTATTTATGAATAGAGAATTTAATTCCTCATTAATAGCTTGATCCCTATTAATTTTATCTTCGCTACTTTTAATATCATCGAATATATTAGGGATTTTATTGATAAATGATTGTGCACACATGAGAAGATCATATTGTGTGTCATTTTCATTATATGAAATAGCAGGACGTTGCTTAATCCTATTACTCCTTCTAAGTTCCGAATTTTCTTGCATAATACCCTTATCTTTTCGAAATGAAGACTCATTGTGCATATCTGTTTCTACTACAGATTTATTAAATTCATCACTTAATTCCACCTCACTTACTTTTATACTCGACTCATGTTCATCTGATTTATCAGTATCAGATTTACTAGACATCCTACTTATTTCTACTGATTTCGATCCTCTTTCAGATACATCAGTTTTATAAGTTTCACCGATCATACTTTCAGATCTAAATGTCAGTACTGGTCGAGTTTTTAAGTAATTCATTTCATCTACAATTACGTCTCTAACCGTACTAAAATTTTCTTTTTCCACATCCCACACTTTATAACCATTCGATTCATAGCCCTGTTACGTAGGAAGTATTATTTCATTTCTTCCTTCTATGATGCCCTTGTTTGGAAATCGAGGGTGCATGCAGTCGAGTCTGCCCCTTCCGCGACGTCGCGATGACGTGACCCTTTGGGGGAACCTTTCCGGACTCCCTTGGAATTTTCCGTGCCCCCACCAGCTTTTTGGTCCGGATTTCGAGTATAAAAAGGGCACGAATTCTGCTCTCGGCGGCTCAGTATTAATCTAGCTTCGAGTACGTTCCGTATCGACTATTTTGATATTGTTGCTCAGCGAGATCGGGTTCCGAGTCCCCTTCGAGCAAACATTACTAAATTCTTACACGGGGCTCAGTATTAATCTAGCTTCGAGTACGTTCCGTATCGACTATTTTGATATTGTTGCTCAGCGAGATCGGGTTCCGAGTCCCCTTCGAGCAAACATTACTAAATTCTTATACGTTTCATTTCTTAAAGACGGCATACATATTTTACGGTATATCGTCAGGCCTTTTGTTGGGCAGTATACATTTCCAATCCGTACAGATTGAGAAATGTGGATTTTGTAGTTTATAATCAAACTGTAGTATAACCAAAGAGTAGGAAATATACACTTAACAATATCGTACGCATTTTTCTCATTGAATCACCTCTGACAATCATTAGCAGTAACGTCCCACCAAACAGATACACCTTAACCGCTCGAGGTGTATCGCTATAAGTTACGAGTCCATTTTTACTAACAATCCTGTGGCTCCCGGTGATGAAAGAGGCATCGGTTTGTCCACAATAACCATCCTGTGGCTCCCGGTGATGAAACAGGCATCGGTTTGTCCACGAAAACCTTCCTGTGGCTCCCGGTGATGAAAGAGGCATCGGTTTGTCCACGAAAACTTACCATCCTGTGGCTCCCGGTGATGAAAGAGGCATCGGTTTGTCCACGATTACCTTTACCTTCCTGTGACACCCGGTGATGAAACAGGCATCGGCAAGTTCACGCACTTCCTATCTACGCGGCTTCCAGTGACGAAATACGCACTGGTCGTCCGTAACTAACAAACTCTTAAAAACTACCGATCCTCGGCTCGCGCAGCTGTGCCCCTTAGCCCTCGGCTCGTAACAGCCCATTAAAATTCCTTTCCATGACTTTTCATCGAATTTTGTTTTTCTAATTTTATTATGAACATAAACAGTCGAACCAAAAATTCTTAAATATTTCAATTTAGGCTTCTTATTGTGCCATAATTCAAATGGTGTTTTATTTTCCCTCAAAGCTCTAGTTGGGGTTAAGTTAATTAAATACGTAGCAGTAAGCACTGCTTCACCCCAAAACACCTTATCTAAACCAGCACCACTTATCATCGTGCGTGCTTTTTCCGTTACTGTTCGAACCATGCGTTCTGAAACGCCATTCAATTGTGGGGTACGTGGAACAGTTAAATGAAAACTTATACCTTTTTGCACACAATAGTCTTTCATCTCATTCGTTAAGTATTCTCTACCATTGTCACAATACAAATTGACAATCTTTAAATTAAAATGTGCCTCGCTTTTTGCAATAAAATCTTTAAATACAGAGAAAACATCTGATTTATAAGTGATTAAATACGTGACACAATAATGAGTAAACTCATCTATAAATAATACAAAATAATTTTTATCATTTATGGTACTTGGAGTGATAGGCCCGCAAACATCTGAATGTACAATAAACAATGGTCGTTTTATATGACTTTTGTCTTTAGTCATTTGAAACGGTAAACGTGCTTGTTTGCCTTTTATACAAGCTTCGCATAAATTATCTGCCGGTATATCTTTATTAATATACTCTATATCCTCGACCATTTGTTTATCTTTCAAATCAATAAATTTCCTTTTCCCAATGTGGCCTAGCCGTTTATGCCACAGTTCATAATTATTAACTACTAAGCTATGTGCTTGTGAATTATAATTATTTACCCTTTTTCTACTACCTGTAAACTCGATAGCTGTTAAATTATCTAAGGGCTTACCATACATCACCATTTTACCGTTTTTCGTAATTCTGACCCCATCCTCGTTGAACACGATGCACAACCCTGCCTGTTGCATTCTTCGTACAGGCAAAAGGTTGTACGGGGCATCTGGGCAGTATAGGACGTCTTCCAGGACACCCTCGATTCCCATATTGCTGGTCACTTGAATTTGTCCTTTTTTTTTGTTGCCGTAATATATGTTCCGTTCTTCGCCACCATTATGTTGACGGGTGGTTGCAGCTTGACGAAAATTGAAAATACTTCATCCGTTTTCACTATATGGTCCGAAGCTCCCGAGTCCAGCAGGAAAGTTAATTTTTTCGTCGCTCCAGGTTGATGGTTCCCAGCCATAAACGCAAAACCAGATGTATTTACATTTGACCCGCTTGGCTCAGAAACATTTATGGTTTGAACCATTCTATTCCTTTCTTCTTGCTGCTGAGGGTTTTTCTTATTGTAAAAACAATCTTTCATTTTGTGTCCTCTTCTTCCGCAATGGTGACATTTAATTATTTGCCAACTTTTATTATAATTTTTAAATCTGTTATTATTTCTTTTAAATGTTTTTCGCACTTCATTACTATTGCTATTAAACTTCTGTACATGGAGCACTTTCGTGCTTGTAAAATTATCTACCGCTCTTATTTTTATTTCGTGATCCAGTAGTCTAACTTTTACAAAAGCCACGGTTAAATTATCTTCTGATAAGGTCTCAATTGCCGTTATCACTCCATCGTATGATGCTGGAAGAGTTAACAGCAAATGTGCAACCTTGCCAGTCTCTTCTAATTTTGCCCCTGCTGCTGACAATTCCGTAATTAAATCATCAAAGATGGTAAAATGTTTTATTAATTGTATATCCCCTTGCAATTTTAAACTCAACAATTTCTTTCGGAGTGCTAGTTGTGTGGCTAGACTTTTCCTCTCATAAATCGCGTCTAAACCTTTCAATATTTCCCTCGCCGTGCTTCCATTTTGTACAAACCCTAAGAATGAGTCCGATAAATACTCTACTATCACGCTCTTGGCAACCCTTTCTGCTTTAACCCACTCTGCATTTAATACGTCAGGAATGTCATCATTTATTACATAAATGACATCGAGTTCATTCATCAAGGCACAAATCCGCACTTTCCACACACTGTATTTGTCCCCATCGAAAGGATTAATGTTCCTTTTTGCTTTTAAATTTTCCATTTTTTCTTCGACACCAAAGCACTTCTCAATATAGTTTTGCAAACACTGTACACAGTTTTCACTATCAAATAAAATATATATAGTTATTCAACGTACACTGGGCTCATAACCTATTGGAAATGGTGTGTTAAATAAAATAACTATTATATTTTTCTCAATCAATGTATTTAAGATAGCTTGAAGGAATGTCCTTTCACTCTGCAATGTTCTCTTGAACTGAATTGAAACACCCAGAAGAACTGGGTACTTATACCTACGAATGCGCATCGTCTCATTTTACAAATTTTACAAATTATTAATAAATATGAAACACTACGTTTCGCCGGACCGAACGCCCAAAAGCCAGATATGGCTAAAAATATTTATGAATTGGAGCAGACGAAACACATGGAAATGTTGCACAATTGGCAATATAGGAGAGATGCCATTGATAAAGAAACCATCGGTCAAGCAAATAATCAAAAATGGTTAAATTTCAAATCAAAACTTTTGACGGCCTCGAATTTCGGACGAGTATGCCGGCGTAGGATTGGTACGTTCTGTGCAAATGCAGTTAAAGCATTTGTTTATCCCAGGATAATTAATGCACCTGCAGTAATATACGGGCAAGTGTGTGAAAAATTAGCACGTGAAGAACTTAGTGCAAAAATTGGTGTAAAAATTCAAGAAGGTGGATTATTCATTAATTCTTCAAACCGATTCTTAGGGGCTTCTCCAGATGGAGTAATAGACGAAGAGGGCATCGTAGAAATAAAATGCCCGAAAACGGCAGAGAATTTACTGCCGGAGGAGGCAATAAAAACAGTTAAAGTTATTCGCCGCATATTTGAAGATGAAAAAGGAAGACGGGAATCGGTGTGACACCGCATACTACGACGCAGCGTGTACGGTACATAGTATGACGCACGTGGCCCACGGCCCGCCGGTTGGCTGAGCCTGACATATATCAAGCAACAATAACAGCCTTCTTTCATGAATTAAACAAATATTATTTTAAAAAATTGAAAAATTTGTATATGTATATACATGGAATAAATATAAAATATGAATAAAACGTTCTATTGTTAAACATATTAATATTATTTCATCAATCTGTTTTGTTCAACATGACCAAGGAATCTCTTCCATTTACACTGTTCATTAGATTTGTAAAAAAAAATAATTGTGTGTTCTAAAGGAAAGCCGAAATAGTAGTAAAACATCCCACTGTTTGAAACGGTAGCACGAAAAGCGCTCGAACGAGGGGAGACTCTCAACTGGTCGCGTCGGATTTTAATGTCCTTTTGCAGGTTAATAATACACAGGCTCATAATGGTCTACGTAAAATATTAGGTGTAGTTATTCAGAAAATTTAAATATATTAACAATTAAAGTTACATACCTTCTATGTGAGGACATATCTTCTATAAATAGAGAAGAATCCTCAAGAAGATTGGTAGCCAAGTGAAATGGTGTATGGCTTGTGTCGTAGACGTTCCGTGTTCGATTCCCGGTTAATTCACATTATTTTTTTATTTATGGTTTCATTTTAACGACAGTGTGCACGTTTCTGAATGATAACTAGTTCTTTTCAAATGTTAATAACTTTGAAACAGTATTTCTTTACAATCCGTTGTAGTGAACATGCGGTTCACACTGTTTATGATGAGATTGGAGATAAAGTGGAGTACGTTTTTAATTTCATGCATAGGCTCACCTCCCCACACACTGCGATCTTTATTATTTTGCATTAATATATACAAACTCAAGAGTTTTCGAAGTCGGTCCAAGATGCATAGCTAGTCCTGTAGGAAACAGTGTAGTTTTTGAAGCCTAGCGCAACGTTTATTGTGTGTGCGTGGTGTCGCACTTTCCTGTGTTTCAATTGCATGTATGACAACTATCATCCAGAAACGTGCACAGTGTCGCAAAAATGAAACCATAAATAAAAAAATAATGTGAATTAACCGGAAATCGAACCCGGAACCTTACGGCACATACGCCATCTCACTTGGCTACCAATCTTCTTGAGGATCCTTCTCTATTTATAGAAGATATGGCCTCACATAGAAGGTATGTAACTTTAATTGTTAATATCATTAAAGTTTATGAATAACTACACCTAATATTTTACGTAGACCATCAGGAGCCTGTGTATATTCAACATGCAAAAGCACATTAAAATCCGAGGCGACCAGTTGAGAGTCTTCCTCGTGTGTTCAGATTTACATATGTATATCAATTTAAAATATTCAAAAAATGTTTTTAAAATATTGGTAAGCAAATATTGATCATTGTCATATAGTTCGGAATAAAAAAAAAATTAATGTAAAAAATATATATCCGAGGGGGATCGAACCTACAAAAAAGCTTAAAGCGCTACAGAAGCAATGTTTACGCTGGCGGGAATCAAAATCTCCGCTCGAGCCGATTCATTTTGCTGGTGGCCAGGATTGTAACTGATGTAGCAACAGTGCGACAGAACATCAAAATTATGTGATTTGGCAACTATGACCTCCCACTCTCCGTTTATAATTCTGTCTAATGACATTAGATATCACACCGTCAGTTTATAATTCTGTATAATGATTTTAGATGTCACCCCGTCAAATGTCGAACCCACAAATTTTTTGTTGCAATAACGCACGCTTCTTTGCAATGGCGCTAAGATCGATTCGGAGTTGGCACCAAAAGAGTCGGGGCCCTTAAGGCGTGTCCACACTTGTTACCTAGTCCTAATATTAGCTCCCGTTACGTCAGTTTTTGGTACTGAGGTTCGGTGTGGGACTCATTTATATTCTACATATTTGTTACCGCATCGCGATCTGATACCTAGTCAAGTAGTCTAGAAGAGGTCTGGGAAATAATATGAAGTGTGTCTTGATATTCATGTCGTTACTTTTTACTTGGTTCGGCCGTTCCATGAACTGTCGCTATACTGACCCGCTCCAAAGAAGGTAATTGGGTCGCTCTTGAATAGTTGTAGCCTTCTTTAAATTTGTATCTTTTCTGGCTATCTTTGGCCGGATTAGATTGATTGAAATTGATAATTCTAGTATAAGAATAATTGATAATTCGTATATAATAAATCTTAATTATTTATAAAAATATAAAAAAATATTTATAAAAATATAAAAATAGTTCACGAAGACCTTTTTGCTAATATAGTGTTACGAGCCGATGGCAAAGGGGCACAGCTGCGGAGCCAAGGATCGGTTATTTTAGAGTTTGTTAGTTACGGACAGCCAGTGCGTATTTCATCGCCGGGAGCCACAGGAAGGTTTTCGTGGACAAACCAGTGCCTATTTCTTCACCGGGAGCCACAGGATTGTTAGTAAAAATGGACTCGTAACTTATAGCGATACACCTCGAGCGGTTAAAGTGTATCTGTTTGGTGGGAAGTTACTGCTAATGGTTGGTAGAGGAGATTCAATGAGAAAATGCGTACGATGGTATTAAGCGTATATTTTCTACTCTTTGGTTATATTACAGTCTAATTGTAAACTACAAAATCCACATTTCTCAATCTGTACGGATTGGAAATGTATGCTGGCCAACAAAAAGGCCTGACGATATACCGTAAAATATGTATATCGTTTTAAAATTGAACGTATTAAAAAAGTATTGCTCGAAGGGGACTCGGAATCCGATCTCGCTGAGCTAAAATATCAAAATAGTCGATACGGAACGTACTCGAAACTAGGTAAATACTGAGCCCCCGAGAGCAGAATTCGTGCCCTTTTTATACCCGAAAGCCGGACCAATAAGCTTGTGGGGGCACGGAATTTTCCAAGGGAGTCCGGAAAGATCCCCCCAAAGTCACGTCATCGTGACGTCGCGGAAGGGGCAGATTCGACTGCATGCACCCTCAATTTCCAAATAAGAGCATAATAGAAGGAAGAAATGAAATAGTACTTCCTACGTAACAATAGTACCGCATTGAAGTTTACATGTCTGCCGATGAATATTAATGTCGTTAATTGTATTAAAAAAGGGAAACTATGGTGTCGAATGGAATTTCATGGCTCATTACTATGTGTTCTTTTATTCTAATTCTACCATCTAAATCCTGCACGCAGATGGTCGAAAGACTATAAATTACACCGAAAAAATAGCGTTAGTTTCGACCGCGTCATAAACCTGTCCGAGGGCCATACTCAGCACGCATTCACAACAGTTCCACGTTGCCAAGGCGGTCTGGTCTATCTCCGGCTATATCTCTAGTCGGGATTGCATGACCTCCGGGGAGCAGTCCGGATCTCTGTAAGGGGGTGGGGGGCTGTGAGGAGTGGGTCCTTGGGAATCGTGTCGTGGATTCTCAGCTCAGCGCGTCGTGAGCCTCGAGGATCTCCTCTGGCTTTGCGTCCCTAAGCAAGAATGGTCCTTAAGCCACGTGGGACCGTTTACGTCTTGATTCCTTAAAGGTGTGAAAGATATAACGGTTTTCTGAGGCGCAGTAGTACCTCACTCCTCTGTAGGCCTCTCACGGTTATCCTGTCCACGGACATATTATCCGGGAAGGATGTCCCGCCGTTCCTATAGAAGGTGAACATTTCCTGTGGTCGAACGGGAACTCATGGTTCTACCTCATGGTTATACCCACTAGCCCTCTCCGCTTGATTCTGCATCCTCCCCAGGCCGGGGATTTGTATTTGAAGTCGCCCGCAAGAATTACACGGCTGGGCCTTGAGCCTTGCAGAAGATGCATCCCGGCTCATTGGTGTAATCCTTTATGGAATGTTCCATGGAGCCGCACTTCCTGCATTTCTCCCTGCCTTGTGGGGGCGTTTTGCAGGCCACGCTTGTGTGCCCCAGCGTGTGGCACCTGAAACATATAACGACCTTCGGGAGCATTCCTCGCCGTAACCATCGTATACCCAATCCTGAATCTCCGCGATTCAAGGTCCTTCGGTATGGCCTCAGACGGTATGTCGAGGATTACTGTCTGGGTTCCCGCTGGGGTAATCCTTGTTGTTCTCAGATTTCTCTCCTTGGGGTCTAGTCCCAGTGATTGCGCTCTCCCTTCTATGATCTCTAAGACCTTTGCCGTGAGATCGACATCCCTAATTTCCATTGTCGATCTCGCCTGCAGTGGGGCAACCGGCGTGGCTTCCGCGAACACTCTCAGCGTTTCGGCTACCGCTTGTGCTTTGGCAGTTTTGGACAGTTCTGTCAGAACGTGTCCTTCTTGAGTCTTTCTTACCCCGCTTGTTTCTGCGAGGCAGGCGTTTCCCTTTTTGATGACTTCCTTTACCGTTTCAAGGTAAGTGGAGCCCTCTTCGTTGGGAGGAGGGGCGTTTTCCCTCTCCTTCTTCTGCTCCTTTTTTTGTGACGGACCTCCTTGAAGTCGGAGTCGGTCCGAGTTTCCGTCGGAGGGGAGCTGCCCGCCACCCCAGCATAAATGGGTGCCGGTCCCGGTCTGGGTTTCTCTGGTGCACTTTCCTCCGGAAGACATTGTATTTCCTTCCGCTATGGGGTGGGAGACGGGCGGGGGTTATTGTGTCCCGTTTTTGTCCTCCCTTTTACCTCATCCGTGGGCTCCGTCTGTGTGCCGATGTTCACCCTTGCTTTGACCTCCTTCCCCTCCGAGGGTGGGGTGGTGGGTTTTACCTAGGGTTTGGGGGGGGGACGTTTCCTGTGGGGGTTCTTCTGCCCTCCAGGATTTTTTGTCTCATATTTTCGATGGCGGCTACTGTGCGTGTTTCATGAACGCCTTAGCGAAGGACTTGGCCTGTCCCCTTAGCGCCTCTTTCTCCACCAGTAGCGCCCATACATACGCGCCCATATTTCCCAACCGGGGTGTGGAAGGATTCTTCCGTGACCTTAGCCTCGGTGTGGTGGGCTGTATTGATTTTGGTTATCTCCCGGCGTCGACGGGCAGCTTCCTCCTCCTTGTCGGAGTCCGACAGGGTTGACGTGCCTCTCTTTCGGGTGGAGAGAGACACGATGGACTGTGTCAGGAACTGACTGGGTTCCTCCATAGTGAACAGGAGAGGTGTGCGCGGAGTACGTCGTTCCTACCAGCTCTCAGGTCTCTTTCGGATGGGCTGTTAGTGGTATACCTTAAGAGAGGAGCTGTTCCTTGATCGCTCTCCGTGGGGTGGTGGGTGGGTCCTCGAGCCCGGAGGGTCCCAAGTACAGAGCGTGTACGTCGAGCGTCGTCCTTATAGGCATCCCAGCCGGTGAGGTCGTGGTGTCGACCATATAGCCACACTCGTGGGGCTGGGGCTTTTGAGAGGGAACACGGGACGCGCGGAGATGCAACCGTGGATTCAGCCTAGCAGTTCACAGCACAGCCCCTACTACTTGCATGCCGGGCCTTGCTCGAGGCGGTGCGCTAGGTCTAGGAGTCCACGTCCCGCTCCGTGGCTGGTGGGGTTCCCTCACTGCCCGAAGCGGCGACGGTCGCCGACCTGGCGCGCCTCCTCTACCAGCAATGCTCGTTACCAAAGCCCGACCGGGGGTAAAGAAGGGTGCCAACTATATAGTTTAATAAAGATGTAATTAAAATCAGTATTTGCTTCTTGCTTTGCCTTCTCTTATTCCTGATTCCAGTTTAAATTCCTCCTTTGTGCTCCTTTAGCCATCGCTTCCACGCGGCATTTCGACCGCGGAGCGATGGTGGTGCTGTGAATTCTTGAGGATCCGAGTTGGTTATATCTTGTGAACAAAAAGTATCCGGAGTTTCTCATTTAAACGAACCGCGGTTGAGATATTCTAAAAATCATTTCTTTTCTAAATTGGTACATCTGTCAGTTGCTTACATGTCACTTTTAACCGCAATCTGTCAGATAATTTGTGCGTAATAGCCTTGTAAACAAGTCATTGTATGGAGTACTCTGCAAATTTCGCTATTGATTTCGCTTTCACCACAATAAAGCCCCGACTCGTACATCTCATCTTGTACGCGACTATTTGACCATAAAACAACGTTAATACGTTCCGCCAGCTCCGTATTCACCTGACATGATACCGTGTGACTTTTTCCTCTTCCCACGACACCTCGATAAAGCAGAATTCGCAGAAGGCGATTCCAAAATCGACCTATGAAAAGTGTTTTGAAGATTGGAGGAAGCGTTGGAATATGTGTATTGCTTGCGATGGAGATCACTTTGAAGAGAATAAAATAAATATCGATGAATAATTGAACCATTTTCGTTTTATTGACAAATCCCGGGTACTTTTTGATCACAAGGTATGTCTAGTGTCGGCCGTCGCCCTTGCATTGGCTCATCAGATGGGCCGACCTCCTTTGCTTGGTGGCGTAGTTGTTATACACGTGTAGCGTATCTGTTGTCCTCAGAATGGCTGCCTTCCCAGAAAAAGACGGGAAGCCTGCCAAGGTATCAACAGGTAAACAGTTTGTTTCCATCTCGCAAGCCCCTCCACGGATTTTTCTGTCATTCTGGACGGTCCAGAATGGATCCCATAAGGAAATGGTTGCAGTGGGCCAGTGGAAGTCGAATAGGATTCCTTGACTACGGACCTCGGGGAGTTCGGAGACTGATTGTTAGAATGAACCATCGTGTATGGAGTGGAGGAAAACACGCGTTATGTTTTACTATTATAGTATTTCGCCTTTCTTGTACAGGCGAAGGACCCTAACTGTCCGACTTCGATTTTAACGCGCTTGTGTACATAAGGTGTTATATAGGGCCCTAATGATAATAATAAGTGTGTTACGAGCCGGGCTGTGTGGCAGCACGAGAGGCCGGCGAGGGGTATATTACCCAGGAATATTGTTATCAGTTTGTTAGTTAGGTGCGCGGACGAACCTGATGCGAAATCAGGGACCGCCAGGATTATTGTATGCGAGGACGAACCCGATGTGAAACAGGGGAGCCACTAGGAAGAGGTTCAAGCGTAGACGAACCTGATGCGAAATCGGGGAGCTTCTAGGATGGTGGATTATTCACAGACGAACCTCGCGCTTGACCAGGAAGCTGTTCGGAGGTTGGTAGACCTAAGGACGAACCCGATGCGAAATTGGTGAGCGGTAGGACGCGGACGAACTTGCTGTGAAACCAGGGATCCGTAGGAAGGGTTAGTTTTCATGGACGAACCCGATATGAGATCGGGGAGCCACTAGGTTGGAATAGTTTGCATGTTTGGATAAAGACGTGTGAACGTCGCGGAAATGTTAATTTGCCTCGTAACTCTAAATTAATATTTGATACAACTCCAGCGGTAAAGTTGTATTTGTGGGTACGTTGTTACTCGTATGGAAGGATTAAAGGGTAAAGATAGGTTTAACGAATCTATTTGATTTATGAGTGAAGGTATCAAAGTTTATATTCTGAATATCAGTATAAATACAAATGTTTCTGTCGCGATGAAATAATAAGCAAATGCGTATGTGATGGCTGAGCAAAGGGCGTGCTATGTTCTGTATCCTTCTAAGGTTGGAGTGGGACTGAGCCGCTGCCCAGGTGGGAGCCGGCAGGCCAATATGCATACGTGACACTCCCCTCCTTACAAAATTTGATGCTCCCGCATCAATTACTTTTTCAAAACGATAAGTTATATGACTGGGTGTAGTACAGTTTGTTACGATGTTTCAGTATTCTGGCAGGATGGTGGTTGTGTGTGTTGTTATATCGTTGCGGACACTGGTGTGGTGCATTGTGCTGCTTATAATGTGTGCCTGCTTAGTTAGTGAGATGGTAGTACGTATCTTGGTGTAGTGGTGATCGTGTTTTTCGAATTATTATTGTTTTGTAGTAATATTCCTTTTTGGTCCGTCATATGCTGGGAAGTTAATTTCTATCCTGGAACTTTCAAGCTTATACGTTGAGGTTTAGTTTTAACTATATCGTTGAGGTTAATGATGTAGTATGCGTATTTCCATTCGAAAGTGTTTATGTTACGTACGAGTTCTTATTTATTAGAGAAAATGCGTTTGCAAAAATACATTTTTTATTTTTTTTTTAAATAATTATACAAGCAGAGGCATTGAAAAATAAAAGATATAGTAGGTTTCGTATTACATTGAAACATTATGATAGTAAAATATACACGTACTTATATGTCTAAGGTTTTTGTCGCAATATTTATCTGTTATCTGTGGAAAATGTTAGTTTTGTTTAGGTGTTGTATGTTATGGTGTGGTTTGTTTAGAGCAATGCGTTGGTATCATCTCGGCTCGGTTGGATGTTTCAATTTGGGGTTCCAATACTTCAAGAGCATTGGTTAGCTGTCTTATTCCTTGTTCGATTGTCGGTTGTAGTCTGGTTCTGTTTCGTCTGGTAATAATTCTAATAAGGTTTATTATTGAAAACATTTTATTCAATAATGAGAATTTCCAACAAATTCCTAATGTGAGTAAAATTGGGCCTATTGAAAATCCTGTGTATTTAACTAGTTTTTCTAACGTGGAGAGTCTGTTATACATATAATGTGTTTTACTGATTTCTTTAGCTTTGGCAATAATTGTTTTTAATTTAATTTCTTGGTCGGTTAATTCTTCATTTGTATTTGATTCTGGAGTTTGTGTATATTTGTCCGTCTCTTTTAGAATCTCTGTAAAATTTACGCTGTCTACTAAATCTATCGAATTTTATATTATTTGCGTTAAATTTAAGTGTGCCGCATGGGAAAAATTTGTTGTTATATACGAAGTTATATCGATGGTATTAATTTGACTGAATGTGTCCTCGCCATGCACAATTCATCAACCTGAAGTATTCCGGTGTCTTTTATTGATTCTATAAAAGATTGTTTGTTATTGCATGTAATGTAGAGTGTGTCGGCTTTTGGTGCAGCGTAAAACCAACTGTTTGCGTCTCGAAATCTAGAACCAATAGGTTTGTTTCAAAGTCTTAAGTCGTATATCACATATTTCTAAGTTGTGGAAATTTGGGTTTAACAGCAGTTGGATTTCGCATTCGGCGTTACTGCGTACAGTTTGACTTGGATCGATCTGTTTGCATATGTAATGAGAATCTAAGTATTTGCAGTGGTCCAAATTTTGAATGTTGCAATAGTTTTCGAAATCTACCGAGATTGCTGTGTATGTTGCAGACGGTTTTATGAAAGCAAACTTTAAACTACCGTTAGCAGTGATAGATTGAGGGACCAGAAACGGAAAATGTTGATACAACTTATATGGAGTGTAATCTAGTAGTGGTATCTTTAAGATATACAGGGTGGCCTGCAAGTGTCGCAGTATTTTTAATTTTCTTTTAGCTGAGATGATGCTGAACAACTTTTTCCATGACCAAAATATGCTAAGTAGCTTCGTTTTTGAGTTATTAACGAAAAACACTGGCCAATGAGCGCGCCCGTATAGCGCGCGCCCAGGCATCACCTCCCGCGGTCGTCATCGGGTGCATCGAGGGGCAACGTACGACAAATATTACATCATCTTAAATTAATAATAATGTGTAATGATTCGTTATTCACGAATAACAATTTAATTATCAAGCCGTTTATTAACTGTTCCATACTTTTATTCCTTATCCGAAACGTACGAAGTATTTTATTACTTATTAAAACAATGTTTGGATAATTAATGTTAAAAAAAGATAGGTAAATAAATATATCCTTTCGTTCACGAAGTAACCAGCTTCGACGAAAGTGGGTCCTTGGCGTCATACTATATATCGTACACGCTTTGTAGTAGTATGCGGTGTCACGGGCGAAAATGGCGGGAGGAGAAACGTTGTTTTTCACATTTATTAATAAAATTTTTTAAAAATCATTTTTTGTATTTAATGTTTATTAATTTGTTAAATATAAAGGGTGGCCACAAGTGTCGCAGTATTTTAAATTTTCTTGTAGCTGAGGTGATGCTGAACAACTTTTTCCATCACCAAAATATGCTAAGTAGCTTCGTTTTTCAGTTATTAACGAAAAAAAGGCCAATGAGCTCGCCCGTATAACGCGCGCCCAGGCACCAACGCGCGCGGCTGTCATCGGGTGTATCGAGGGGCAACGTACGACAAATATTACATCATCTTAAATTAATAATAATGTGTAATGATTCGTTATTCACGAATAACAATTTAATTATCAAGCCGTTTATTAACTGTTCCATACTTTTATTCCTTATCCGAAACGTATAAGGTACTTTATTACTTATTAAAACAATGTTTGGATAATTAATGTTAAAAAAAGATAGGCAAATAAAGTTATCCTTTCGTTCACGAAGTAACCTGCTTCGACGAAAGTGGGTCCTTGGCCGTTGGTCATTGTACCGATCGTGACCTATCTTAACAATTTTATGCTACGAAACGCACGTCCCGGCGATCGATACATATCTGATTCGCACTTGTTTCCACGCGGATAGATTCCACCCTGTAGATTAGTTTAGCTCCATTGTGAAATACCGTTAAGTTTATTATTGTAAGTAATTGTGGTATGTGCTGTTTATCCAGTGGTATCGGAAATTCCAGATTTCGTATTGATTTGTGTATGGTCTCGGCGCAGGATAGTATTTGTTGCGCTGTTAATATTTGAGGGTGTATTTGACCGATCTTGGCAAAAAGAGTGGCATCGATAAGGGTATTAATTTTAATTTCTAGTTGTGTTACTGCTTCATCGATTTCCGTAGCATACAGTATTGCCTTTTGATTATACTGAAGAGTCTTTGCGTTGTTTCTAACTGTTAATAGTACTTGGTTAATGTGTTTAATTTCGTGTTCTATTGTTCCTGTCAAGGATTTTATTTGTTCTTGTACGAGGTTAAATTTTGATGTTATTATGTGCGTCTGGTCTGCTACTAATTCTGCAATTTCCTGAGTGCCGTTAGCTACTGATTCAATTTGTTCGTTAATTTTAATAGCATCTTCCACACTTAAGGTTCCAAAAAGAGCTTTGCTAATTTTTCCATTAAATTCGAATGATGCCCGTCTTTCTCTTATATTAGTGTCTAATTCGGTGGTTGGGAGTAGTTCCCGAAGTATTGTTTCCGAGGTCTCTATATCGCGTAGTCGAGATTCCAACAGTTTCAGTTGTCCGTAGATTAAGCAGGGTGGTCCTATTGTTGTGCAAAAGTTTTTTGTAGCTTGTAGATTTTCCCATATTTGTGTGCGTTGAGTTACGAGGCCTTGCGTATCGGTGTGTGCTATCAGAATCCATGTAGTGTGGTATAGGTGTAACGTGCCTAGTGCTTCTGAGTGTAGACCAGGGTTTTGTGTGAGTGGTGTTATCTTCTATCGGACGTCTGCGCTTACAAGTGATGCGAGGCAACTGTAACATGTGCCAATTCGATTTTATCTATTTAATTTCTAATTTTACATTATGTCTATCTAGGATTTCCAGAATTTTAAAAGGTCCTATGTAATTGCTATCGAGTTTATTCTTTCTTTGGTCGTTAATTAAGAATACAAGTTGACCGACTAAGAAATTTGGTGTAGTAATCCTTTTATTTTAGTATCCTTTGGTTTTTTCCTTAAATTGTATTTGTTTTTGCAGTGCAATTTGTTGCATTTCCTTTAAGTGTTTACTAAAGATTTGTAAATAGTCATCATATGTTAGGCTTTTTTCAAGAGGTGGAAATTCTGAAGGAGAACGAGCTATTCTGCCGAAAACTAGTTCGAAAGGTGTGCAGCCGGTACTTTCGTGTATACTTGTATTATAGGATAGCATTGCAAGTTTGAGGTACTGATCCCAATCACGAGTTTCACATATAAAATGTTTTGGGTATTCTATGAGGCCATGATGGCTACGTTCAACAGCTCCATTTGATTGTGGGTGGTAAGCCGAATTTCTGTAATGTTTGATTTTGAAAAGGTTTGTAAATTCTTTGAACATGTCAGACATGAAATTTCTACCTTGGTCGGAAAGAATTGCTCGTGGGGCACCAAATATGCAAATGAAATCTGTGGCGATTGCTTTGGCGACTTCTACCGATGTCTGTTGTTTTAGGGGAATTGCTATTCCAAATTTACTAAAAAGATCTATAATTGTTAGAATGTATTCATATCCGCTGTTTGTTTTTTTTAAAGGTCCGCATATGTCAATAGCAATTTTATCGAAAGGTTCGGTTGGGCTGTCGGTGATGATCATCGGTGCCTTCGGTTTTATTCGCACTAGTTTGTTTTTCTTGCAATCAATGCAATATTTTATGAAGTTTTTGATCTCGTTTTTCATGCCTTTCCAGTAATATTGAGAAGCAATTCTTCTATATGTTTTTGTTATGCCTTTGTGACCGCCAATTGTAGAACTGTGCGATTCTGCGATTATTCTTTTCCTAATTTCTGGTGGTGGAACTGATATGAGTCCTTCGCAGAGTGTAACGGTGAGGTCTGGGTCTGACGTGTTTGCGAATAAGAATGTTTTTATGTTTGACCAAGTGCATAGGTCGATTATTTTGGTGTCTTTAGATATGGTACACGAGTTAATTTCGAGTTTGCGTAGTACATTTAACAGTATCTCGAGGCATTTCTTCATAATGTGGACATCTGTACAATTTGTGTTGCTTATTTTGCAAACCATGCCGAAATAACACGTGATGCCATGACGTGTAATGAGAATATCTCCGATATTTGGATTACATTGTAAGAGGGATTGTCGTGTAATAATTCCTTTTTCTTGAAGTGTTTGTGTTATCGGTGCATCCAATATGCAATCTGCCGAAACGAAATATGCGACATTGTCTTTTTTTGTTAGAAAGTTGTTTGGTGCAATTATGATATTATTTCGGATTGTTATATTCCCCGTGCAATGTGTTCGCCGTGTAGTACTTGACCTCGCTGGTGCAATCAGTTATTTCCTCTGATAAACTGATGGCTGGTATGTTTCGTCTTGAGTGTCATCTGCTGAGGTAGTGCTCGAGTCATTCCTCTGTGTGTGTGTTGTATACTTTTGAGGTGTGAAGATTCGGTCTTGTGTATCCGTTGCACTGTTTATATTCGGTGCATCTGTTTGTTTTTCGGCTGTATTCTGTGCATTGTATTCTTCAGAATTTTGTGATATTTGTTGAGGTTTTACCATACAGTCTTAGAATTTGTTACTAATTGGTTCACTCGTTATCCCAATTGCTGGCAGATCGTTATCTGTAGCATTCGTCTTTGGGAGATTTTGTATGCACGAAGGTGGTAAACGGAAATTTGGTGTAACTGTTTCTAACGGTCTGTCTGCATGTATGTCAAGGGAAGGTAGGTTGACAATGTTTGAGTTTGTGGAAATGTTTTCTTGGGTGATATTTGTTGGTTTTTCCTTTTTTAAGAATGATGCGTGAGGATTTGTTTGTCCGTCGTCATTCAAGGGACAATTACTTTGTATTTCTCCGTCGTCGTATAGCAGACGCTCGCTTATTGATGCAACATTATTGTCTCTCGCTTTATTCATAGTTTTGTTACTCAAACTTGGTTCCCTTTTATTTGTTGCACCCTTGTTACTAGGTTTATTTACATCCTTATTTGTATATTTTTCTGTGTTGGTTTTCATTTCGTGTTTTTGTGTTGTTAAACTCATTTCTCCTTCGACAGTTTTATACTCTTTGTGTTTCGTGCGTTTTCGCACCGGTCTTCGTCTGAGTACTATATGTTCATCTTCTGATGACGTAGACGACAATCAGTCCCTATTATGTTCGTCTATGGTATCATCTAGTTTAATATTTGTGTATTGTCGCTTCATGTCTGATTTTGTTGGTAAGTTGGTATCTGATTGTCTTGCATAGCCAATTTCGTCCCTTTGCGAATTGCATTGTCTCTTGCGCAATTGCAGGTTTCCTGTTCCGTCATCTGTCGTCGAACGTGCTCTAGTTTGTGGTTGGTGGTATGTTTTTGGTTTTTTATTTTCGCATGTATCTATAGTATCCGATAATTGTTGTCTTTGTCTGAGTGGCATAATATTTGCTGGATTCCGGGATAGCGCATCAGCTACCAGGTTTAATTTTCCAGGCTGATTTTGGTGAATTTCAAAGTCGTAGTCGTTTAATACGACTTGCCATCGTTGTAATTGTTGTGGTGGGTTTGCCTTGTGTTTCAAATATGTAAGTGCTCTATTGTCTGTGATGAGGGTGAACTTTTTACCATATAAATAGGGTCTAAAGTGTTCGATTGCATTTATGATTGCTAGTAATTCTTTTCTCATCGTATCGTATAACTGTTCTGATCTTGTGAGTGATCTTGAATAAAATGCTACTGGATGGTTGAAGTTATTATATTCCTGGCTTAATACGGCACCTATCGCATAATCGGACGCGTCGATGATTAGTGTAAATGCTTTTGCGAAATCCGGGTATAGTAGAATTGGCTGTTCTATAATCTTGTTCTTCAGTGTATCGAAGGCAATTTGGTGTTTTGTATTCCACGTAATATTTACATCTTTCCGAAGTAGTCGTGTTAATGGTGAAATAATGTTTGCGTAGTTTTTTATAAAGCGCCTATAGTATCCTGTTAGCCCTGCAAATTGTTTGATATTCTTTTTATTTTCTGGTCTTGGAAAATCTTGAATAGCCGATACAATGTTGGAATTCGGTTTCACACCGTTTTTTGTAATTGTGTGACCCAAATATGTCACTTCTTTTCTCAAAAATGGACATTTTTCTGTCTGCAATGTAAGTCCTGCGTTCGTCAATCTGTTTGCTAACCTACGAAATTTTCTGGTATGTTCCGAAAGACTATTTGCATAGATTACGATGTCGTCTAAATACACAAACAAATCGTTTCCCTGTAAGCCAGACAATATAATGTCCATAACGCGCTGAAATGTAGCGGGTGCGTTTTTCAAGCCGAATGGCATACGGTTAAATTCAAAGTGACCATTTGGGGTGGAAACGCTGTTTTTTGTTTGTCTTCTGAGTGCATTTCTATCTGGTGAAAACCTGATGCCAAATCCAAAACCGAAAAATATTGGGCATTACCTAATTGGTCCAGAATATCGATTATATTCGGAAGGGGATACGCGTCTGTGATCGTCTTTTCATTCAATTTCCTGAAATCTATGACCATTCGCCATTTTTTGTTACCTTTGTTGTCTGATTTTTGGGGAACAATCCAGATCGGTGAATTGTACGGCGAGGCGGATGATTGGATTATGTCTTTATCTAACAAATTTTGAACTTGTTTTTGGATTTCTAGTTTGTGTACAGGGGGATACCGATATTGTTTTATGTTAATAGGTCTTTCATCTGTTGTGTGTATTTTGTATTTGATTACTGAAGAATGTCCTAATCGATCACCGGGGATGTAAAATCAATTTGAGTACTCTGACGCTAATTGTAAAACATGTTGCTTCTCCTCGTCATTTAGATTTTCTAAGTGCAGGAGCGTTCTCAGTTTTTCGGATCGTTCATTTGTTTTTATGGTACAGATTGCTGTATGGTATTCTGTTTGAGTATCATGAAAATCTGTTACATCTGTGATTGTTCCTAATGTATCCGAAATTTTGTCAATGGGTTGTAACTCTAATTCTGAAATTTCTAACCTTATAGGTGTTGTACTTGTGTTTGTAGCATGTATGTATGCTATATTATTATAATTTTTTACTACGGCATTTCCTAAATATAATTTTTCATGTGCTTTAATTTTTGGTATATATCCTTCTAGGAGATCTGTGCGTTTTAATCTAATGTGCATTTGAATTTTCGATCTGGGTGGTATTTCAACTATTTCCGGTGTCGCAAATGGTATACTGAGTTGCTTAAAGAAAGCGTCGCCTAAGAGTCCATCTTCTGTAATAGGAAACGAGTCTGGTACTATTTGGAATTCTACTGGAATATTGATTAATTTTTATGTGTTTTGCAATTTTATTAATTTTTATGAGGTTTATTCGGGCGCCTGTATCAATGAAGAATTTTACGATGCCATTGCGTACGTCGGGTGTGTGTATGTGTATCGTAGGTGGTCGGTGATTTTAGCTTGTTTTGTTTGGGTTTGCTGTTCTAATCTGTTTCCATTCGGCACTGTGATGTTGTTTCCTGCTCCGTGCCTTCCCGCGAGACATCGCTGAGGTTTTTTATTACTAAGTTTTTAATTGCTGTTTCGATTTCACATGCACCGGTCTCTTCCAATTTGTGTCTAATCTTTGTATTTTCTGCTTTGTCATACGCGTCGTGTGTGTTTCTATTGTTAGTGTATTATTCAGGTCTGTCTTGCGAGTCGTTTATGAATCTATCTCTTGAGTTGTTTTGGTATCTATTACTTGAGTTATTCTTATATGTGTCTGGTGAATTTTTCCGATATTCAAATCTGTTATTTGAGTCACCTCTGTATCTGTTCTTGTTGTGGAAATCGTTCTTAATCCGTGAATTATCTCCGTATCTATCGTGCGAATTATTTCTCTATCTGTCGCGTGAATTGTTTCTGCATCTATCATGTGAATTATTTCTGTATCTATCGCGTGAATTGTTTCTGTACATATTTCGTGAAGTGTCTCGATAATTTTCTCTGTGCGCGTTAGGTCGGTCGTCTCGTCTTCCATCGTACGTGTCTTTTCGGGTGCTGAATCCTCGGCTTGTGTTTCCGTAGTTAAGTTTACTCCGTGAGAATGATCTGCCCGAATTGTGGGAATAATTACGTTGGGTAGCTTTCTGTCGTTGTAGAGAACGACATTCCTGTACTGTATGTCCTATCTTTTCACAAAAATGACAGAAATTTTCGTCCGGTATTATGGTTTTATGATTAGTTGTTTCCGTAAATCTAATGTGCGCTTTATTAGAGCCTTGTGACCCTTCTTCGTGGCATATATTGTTTTGGTGTAATTTTTGGCGTTTTAATAGTTCGTTTTCAATATCTATTGCCTCGTTTATTGCTGATTGAAGTGTCGGGTTTTGTCTAGGCATTTGATAGTTTATGCTATCTACAAGACCGCGTACAAATGCTTTTACTGCTACGTTTTTTACTTCTTCTATTCTATTTGTTAGGTAGTCTTTATATTCTATTGCATTATAAACCGTTTCTAACCGCTCTATGATTTTGTTTAAAATTCTACGTACTCGTATAGAATAGTTAAAGACTAAAGAATTCTAGATCAGATAGTTCGATTGGTTTACTAAATGCTGTTGTTAGGTCTGATAATAAATCGCTTAAAGGTAAGTAGGTTTTCGCATCTACTATTTCGATTCCATTTCCAGTTAGTTTGCATGGTAATAATTCTAAAAATGTAGATCTGTCTGTGCCCGGTAGAACGGCATTTGCCCTATTACATGCGCGGATGAAAGTTTCTACGGGTATATTTTTGCCGTCGAAGGTAGGATTTATGAAATATACATCGCGGAATGTCACTGTATTTGGCACTTTCGCTTCCGTTTCTTCGTTCTTTGGTTTCTCTAAAGGTACGTAAAAGATTGGACTTGTGTGTCTGTGGTTTTTGTGACGTTCTGGTCTTTCGGGCGGAATTTTGAGTGATTATTATTTTACTAATGTAGGGTGAAACGAAATGATACCTTTTTCGACAACTATGTAGTGTATGTATAAGTGTTATACAAGTGTTATGTAGTAATATTGTGTGACTTACTATGTAAGTGTTTATATGATGGAAATTGATTGCATTGTTGTGTGTATTTTTCCTTCGTGAGCGCCTTTCCCTCCTTCTATTTTTTTTTTGTTTTTTTTTTATTCTTAATTTGTGTTTTACTGAGTTACTTTTGGTTCACTTCTGACACCACTTGTGATGGCTGAGCAAAGGGCGTACTATGTTCTGTATCCTTCTAAGGTTGGAGTGGGACTGAGCCGCTGCTCAGGTGGGAGCCGGCAGGCCAATATGCATACGTGACACGTAAGTTACCTAAGTATTTGTACGGTGTTGACGCACTGGCGATGCGGGGTCTGGGAGCCGCTATTAGAGTACAGTAATGTCTCGATTAGTGTACCCCGCTCGGGACCGAATGTGGACACTAATCATGCCAGACACGATTCTCGAGCGAGTTCGCGTCTCCTTTGATGTTGTGGCAGCCGAATTACGGGACAGCGTTCTACGAAAAAATCAAGTTTAAATACTCCTGTACATGATACAACACTACCGCGATCAAAATCTAATATTAAAACTTGTTCATTTTTGGTCCGTTTTAAATATAACGTAAGTTTAACTAGCTTTTCCTAACATTAGTTATGCCAATCGTTTTCCTTAAAACATAATTTATCCACCTGAAAACGTACTGATAAAAAAAAGTATTTTTTTCATAAGTAATAAAACACTTCATTCCTTTCGGATAATGAATAAACGTATCGAACACGGTTATCACACGATTTATTAGTGTATTTCTTCTTCATGAATAATGAATAATTCCACATTATTCTTAATTAAGACGATGTAACATTTGCCGCATACTTTCCTCGGTACCCGCGATGCCCCCATCACGACCAACCGCAAGTGATCGGTTCGCACCTGGGCGCGCGTCGGCGGATGCCCGACGGGCGCTCTCATTGGCCAGTGTTTTTCGTTAATAACTCAAAAACGAAACTATATGTAACATTATTATCAAGGAAAAAGTTGTTTATAAACACCCCAGCTACACCCCAATCCTGGATGTTCCCTGACTGTTTTTTCACCCTGTATACTCTCGAAATACGCGGGAACGCATAAGAACTTTCCATATAAGGAAATTTATGAGTCTTCGTCGGACCACGCCCGTCTCGGTCATAGTGCAGCTGGTCGCACTTGTGCTCAGGAACTCTTTATTTGTTTACAATAACCGACAGAATTTTGGGGCGTTTTCCCTTCGCAGACGCGAGCTCGAAAACGCGTTGAGTATGGAAAATGTTCTCCATACGTAACAATAGCCATGCGCGTAAACGCGCGCTCTACAGTAGCTCCGATTGGCTAGTGTTTTTCGTCCATAATTCAAAAACGAAATATTACCTAACATTTTGGTAACGGAAAAAGTTGTTCAGTGTCACCCCAGCAACCCCCTATTTCCCGATGTTCAGTTCGGGACACGCTGTATATGAACAATTCTTCTTTAAGAATTATGTTCTTTAATATACATTCTGTGGGTTGCAAGAATTCGTAGAAATGGTATGAGAGGGTTTTGTATGAATCGTGTGAAGGAAATATCGAGTGTTGCGCGAAGTGAGAATGAAGAGTGTTAGTTGAAACGTCGAATGCAGAACGAGTGAATGTTTACCTCGAGGATAGAGTGGATGGTTTCGGGGAATGCACGTGGAGTCTAGGATGCATGGTGACCCGTGGTCGAACTGTGACACGTGGTAAGAGTGTGTGTCTCGGTGTGGGTCTTAATGAGCGAGAACGAATGATGAATAGAATGAGAGGGAAAGAATATATGCACTGGATGATGCGTACGAGGGTCAGGGTTGAGGTAGAGTTGAGATCAGAGATGAAGCGGAGTCGAGCGAGGATTGTTGCGAGAGTATTGTTGAGAAGAGATATATTGCGTTGTGACAGAGAATAATTGAGAGATATTGAATAATAAAGCAATTTTAGTTAGAATATTTAGTTAGAATATTCGAGGTACAGGAACGGTCGAGGCGGGCCATGTGCATTTCGCCGATGCACGCTGTCTTTGTCTAGCGTAGCTCACTTTCGGGGCGAACCCTAAAATGGTTTAAAAGGGCCATGGTGACGTAGGCGTCCTCACGACCGACGCTTTTGCCAAAGGAAGGCTTCTTGTATAGACTACGGTCGAGAGAGCACATATTAATAAACGGAATACCTTGTTAATATATACACGCCTGCGCAATTATTCTAATACCTAGTCGAGACTTCGATTCGAGTATTAGTGTTTTCTCTTACAAATCACAATTTCCCCTGGAAAATAATCCTACAATTTTTACCTAAAAAATGTAAAAAACTTTTTCTGTTTTCCCCAACATCTGCTTGCAGATTGGCAACAGACACCAACAGAATCGGTCTACAAATCCATAGCATCTGTATGGGCATTCGGCTTGGGTTCTGCAAACAGAACTGCTGCCTGTATCGAACACCAGACTGGCAGCAGAAACCGAGCAGGTCCTGCTGACATAACTAACCTTACCTTGAAAAGTTAATGGCTCAAGTTGCAGGATCCGCTCTGTTTTTGTTGCCAATCTGCCATCAGAGTACGCAACAGAGATTCTGCATCAAATCGATAGCGAATCTGTTTACAAAACCTACTAACAAGAATGGGCAGAATCTGCTGTAGCAGGCTTGGCTGACTTGGCTGACTTATTATAGACTCTAAGTAAATACATCTTTCTGCAAGTTTTGTTAAAACAGAGTGTAATTTTCAATACTAAATGTAAGTCCTTAATTGAAAAATCGTAGAAGTTCTATATTTTTACAATTTCATTTTCTTAACATGCTACCGATTTGTTCAAAATCAAAGGTGTTACGAGCCAGGGCTGGGGGCAATTGCCTAGACCGGCGATGTTGATATTACCCAAGAAACTTGTTAGTTTGTCTCAATACTTTAAATTAATATTCAATACAACTCGAGCGGTTAAGTTGTATTCCTGGGAACGTTACTACTAACATAAGGAATTACGGAGTAAAGGTAGGTTTGACGAATCTACTCGGTTTAATGGTGAACAATTTATATATATTCAAATCAGTCGTTTTGGTACACATGTGATTGTCGCGGTATTTAAATAGTGTGTAAATTATTACCTAAGTACTTGCACGGTGTTGACGCACTGGCGATGCGGGGTCGGGGGATGGTTACAATAGTATGGCGAAAGAATTTCAACCGAACTTGCGGATTCCGACGGGTTAACTTGTATTCTGATCGGTGCCCTAAGCCCGAACTCACTGAATGTAATTGACTCTGTACGAGCGTAACACGACGTGACACTCCCCGTAACTATGTAGTTATTAACCAAAGATGATCAGAATGGAAGGGCTTATATAGTCCCAAAATGCACAGAGGAGCGTATTTGGGGTTTCCATATAAGGTAGAGTCACGGAGAGCTCGTCGGGTCGCGCGTGTACTCAATTGGACTCGATGTAGCTAAACAATATGAAAGGCCCTTTTTGTCCGTGTACGATAATGAATAGAGGTCTTTGGCGCTTTTCGTGGAAAACGCGACTTCCCTTCTTACGCAAGCTTGAGCGGCACGTGCGAGAGCAGCGTATAGAGAATATTATTCATACGTAACAAAGGTGACAAATAAAAACATATTTTTTGCTGTGATTCTTGACAAGGTGATGAATATATTGAATGCAGGAATTTGGAACGTGAGGTCTACATTTGGGGAAAAAAATTATTAAACAATGTGTAAATATTTGGTTAAAAATGATATACTTGTTTTTCTATGAAGTATATAAAAAATCTGTTCATTTAGGACTATAAGCAGGGTACGCACTTAATAAGTATTTAACACTGATAATAATAGCCTGGGAAGTATATTTTTATTCATTTACACGTATGACACTGTATAACATCTATTCGTTGCGCTTGTACAGTCAAAAGAAATAGTGTTTCAAACTTATATACGCGAGTGAACATCACATGACTATTATACAAGATTGTGTGCTCCAAAAAAAGATCTAGACTATATATTCGTTTTTATATTTTTCCACATAAGTGGAAAATAATAAAATTTCACGGTCTATGGAGCAACTACCCTCCATGCGTCACACAATATTGAATTCTTTTTTCTCTTATATGTATAATGTTATTTAATTTTCCGAGTGATTAGGTAAAGGCACAAATAATAGCAGAACTGACTTTCTCTGTAAAAACAGGTTTTATTTTTCATTTTATTCATGTTCCTATTTACAACTATTTATAAGGCTTACCTGTAAAAAGAGGAACGACATTAAATGTCAATTATTCGCTATATACTTTCCCTAATTACAATCTTTACTTTTATAAGGATTCAATTTGTTTGGTTTATCGTTGCACGACTTCCCTTTCGTGGCACAACAGTCTTACAGGCTGTTTACCAACACGCCGTGAGTGCGCACATAATTTAAAAGGAAGTACCACGTACTTTTTTGACATATGTTTATTATGTTCATTACTATCACTAAAACTATTACTAAAGAATATATAAGAATCAACAACAAGACCTCGAACGAGTTAAAAAATCGGATGTGAATGTATATTTATTATACATATATAACATAGATGCACTGTGTTATTTTTATTGCAATGTAACTTGTATGTGATTTCTGTTATTTGTACAGTTCTTTGATGTACATAGATCTAAACATGAACCGATTCACAACTGAATTTAAACGAAAGTAATTGTTTCACAGTCCCTCACACTGAAAATTATATAGGTCATATAGTTACAAGTATTTGCTCGGTACACCTATAAGATAAGGAATTAATTAAGACTTGATCATTATTCGTACTGAACCTACAAAAAATAACTTTATTCTATATTAACACATTGTTGATGGGGCGTTGGGAATAAAACCATAGAATAACGCGTATACACGTCATCCGTGGCCAATGTGTTAATAAAAAAAACCAATATTAAAGTATTTAATATTTTCAACGATACACTGTATAAAACTTTCACGGCAATTGATTATGTGTTGCTGGTACTCTTGTCAATTCAGTGGTAACCCATTAAGGAACCCTCAGACAATCAATATAATATATTGTCAATAATGTTGACTACCTTGAAATCATAGCAATACATGTATGTTAATTGTTTGAAATTCCCCTTAGTTATACTCACTACCATACAATTGTTATATCTTACAGAGGGTGCGCGTTTTTATAAAGTTTAAAAACTTTTAAAGGACCACTCATATATAGTTTGTTCAAGAATGGTATCGGAAGTGTACTTATAATGATACCTTTTCTATTATAAAACTACAGTAATGTCTTGATCCAAGCGAAAGATTTCTACACCATGCAAGCGAAAAGTTTATCCCCACCACTGCGGGGTATACCCCTTGAGGCGTCCAGAAGTTCACTTGGCGATCAGTGTAACGAGATCCGGGCTCGGGTATATCGCTGAGCTAATACTAATTGAACGATGAAACTTTGCTATTTCTCATCCTTTTCTTATGAAACTTTTACATATCATAGCTGACTATTTTCTGATTAAAATGGCACCAAACACGATATAATTTGGACTATATTTACTGCCTTAATTAACGGTAATAAGTTGGTATGTTAAACCGTGTACTGGGCCTATGATCTTTGCCGATTGCCACGATCGCAGCTTCTCTTTTCTTTTCACTAGCCATCCTTTTCTGCGGTCGAAACTTATTACCGTTAATTAAGCCACTAAATATAGTCCAAATTATATCGTGTTTGGTGTCATTTTAATTAGGTAAATGTCAGCTATGCTATATAAAAGTTTCATAAGAAAAGGATGAGAAATAAAAAAGTTTTACCTTTGCATTAGTGTTATTTCACCGATACGCTGGATATTGTTTTTTGGCTTGGCTGCTCGGTCCTCTTTCTTTACTCACTGTCCTTTTCTACGTTCGACGCTGTCGGCAAATTTCAAACAATGTAGGAACTACACCATGGGAGCGAACGTTCAGACCCGAGGTTTTCGCTTGGATCAAGACATTACTGTATATCGATATGTAATAACGATTTCAAATGCATTGGCTGATTTATATGAAATTTCAATTCGTATATCTATATCAAAAGTACAATGCAATATGTAAACACATTATTACTTAATAACGTGCAAATAAATAGTAATCAGAAAAAACAACAATCAACAAAAGACCAATCACGCGCATAGGTAATAACACACAACATATACGAATTACAAATACGTATGCGTCTTACAGTTGCTGATTAAATGAAACAGTTGCGGATACATCGAGATATAGTTCTATTGTACAGCTATATGTTAACACTTTGATGACGCGCCATGAAATCTCGTCCTTTTGTACACATGCGTTCCTGACCGCCCGCGAGTATACTAGTGTTTCTATGCACCTGCGTCACTAAATAAAATAGTCAGTGACATGAAACACCAGTGGAAAGAGTTCGTTTCTCTGTACAATCACGCGTCGTCAGCGTCAAGAATAAAAAATGGTAAAACTGCGTAAGTGCTCGGACCTCTCCGATTTCGATGATGTTTGAATATGTTTATAATACCAAATCTGATATGATATATTTAGTTCTAGAGGTACAATTTTTATGAGGTCACCCGGTATACAGATTCTTCGCCGGCCGCCGGATAAGCGGCGGTCCCACACGTTGCCACGAACGTGCATGTATATACAAAATTCAATGTAGTAGTAGCTATATTTGTTGGCAAATATCTCGAAAACTAAGGCCGAGCGGCGGTTATATGCATAGGAAAAAGTTGTTCCGGATACTCAGTTCTACAACATATTCAAAAATCATCCAAATCGGAGAGGTCGGAGCACTTACGTAGTTTTACCAATAGTACTATTTACTAAAAAGTTTGTGGCGTTTAGTGAAAAGTGAACAGTAAGTTTTACATACTACCTCCTATATGCGCATTCGTTTGTTCACCCTGATTGATGCTTCGCTCCGTTCGCGACTATCGCTGCATGTGACGACATTACTTGCCGACCGTAGGGCAAGCGTGGGGGTAATGACGTCGTAGCTCTCGCTCGCTCCATTCACTGACCGGCCGTCGCCGCGAGTAGTCGTGATTCTGTCCTGCTTTGTTCTGCACAGCGATACCGTTCCAGGATCTAACGGAATATCCCGGAAGCGTGTTTAGACTTTCCCATTTCTTTGGCGTTCGATTTTTTCTGCGAATTATTTCGATTCTCGTTGACCGCAATAACACTATCGATTCTATCAACGCCCTTTAATCGACGTCTGGAATGTATTTGTGAAAGCTACTTACTCTTTCCATCATTCTTCCTTTCGTGTCTCCTCTGTGCGTTGTGTGTGCGCGAGTACCCGTATGCATGATTTGTATACATAATAGTGTTTGTACGGATTCAAGAAGGTGTTTGGACGCGAAAGGATACGATCGATTACGATTCCTGGAAGATATGACCGTCGCCAGGAAGGTAAGTTCTTTTTATAAATGTATGGGATTTTTGTATTTCAAAATATGGACTAACTAGCAATTGCTATTATTCTGATTCGAAGGTGAAATTCTAATACGAAGTATATATTGCAATTTATAATATCTGAATGTGTTTCCTTATTTTTTCTCGTTCAAGGTGTTTAACTAAGATTAGATATAGCGATCGTGATATAGCTGGAAGTAATTGTAAATATTGCTGGTTTTAAATTATATCGAACCAGATTATATTGGACTTTGTTTCTTTAATTGGTTTACGGTACTGTTTTATATTAAAGACACGAATGGTGAAGCTTTTGGAATATCTCTTGGCTTCTTTATATTTTGTTATTCGGCAGTGTTCGGCCTATGTTAAGCATTATCAATAATGTCATATTTAATTCTACTTTTATTTATAGTACCTATGCATCTTCTTGGTAATTATTTAGAAAAGGGGGGGGGGAGTCTCACCGATTTTTATGATTTTTGAGTATGTTATAGAAATGAACATTTTGAACATATAACCGCCGCTCGGCCTTAGTTTCCGAGATTTTTCACAAAATAGATTGGTACTACTACAATGAATTCTGTCTATACGCACGCGTCCGTGAAAGCGTATGCGTAAGCGTTTGATCGGCAATTGTCCATCGTTTCTTTATACAGGGTGGCCCGTAAGTCTCGCAGTATTTTTAAATTTCGCGTAGCTGAGGTGATGTTGAACAACTTTTTCCATGACCAAAATATTGTAAGTAGCTTCGTTTTTGAGTTATTAACGAAAAACACAGGCCAATGAGCGCGCCCAGGCACCACCGCGCGCGGTCGTCATCGGGTGCATCGAGGGGCAACGTACGGCAAGTATTACATCATCTTAAATTAATAATAATGTGTAATGATTCGTTATTCACGAATACCAATTTAATTATCAAGCCGTTTAATAACTGTTCCATACTTTTATTCCTTATCCGAAACGTATAAGGTATTTTATTACTTATTACGAAACGGCAATTTAGGCGTGCAAAAGTCGAAAAACAAAACACGGAGTAGGCCTATAATTTTATATGCAATATCAAGCTAGATGTCCGTAGCACCTACAAATGACATTTTCATTTCTTAAATCCATTGTTGTTAAGCGTGGCAAGGGATACAAACGTTGAAAATTGAAGATAGCTTAAAAATGAAGAATACTATTTTCACCTGTATTCTAATGCTCAGGACCTTAATGGTATTTCTGTTTGCAGGAACTGTATCAACAAAGATTAGGAATGTGTACAAATGAAAAGAAAAATTTTGTAATATTTTTTTCAAGAAAGTTTCGCCAAACTAATTTTCAACGCGTCCTTTTATGAAATACTTTTGAACTCCACTCGTGTCCGTGCTAATTTTTATATCCACGTTAAGAATGGGATGTATACTATATGCTCTATAAAATTTGGCTGCAGCCAGCTGCAGCTGCAAAAGTTATTGCATTTTTTATAGAATAGTTCAATGCCGAGAACGTTCGCACTGATGCTACCTACGGTAGACGGTAAAGGATCGGGTCCCCCTTTTTCATTTACGAACATCTATAATTTACAGAAATAAAATGTACAATAAAAACAATAACAATATATATAAAGACATTAATATTAAATAATAACAAAAAATATTAAATTACAAAAGATTTATAAAAAAATTGTCAGTTCTAAGTTATTGATCCTCTACTTCGAGAAGAGCTTTCACTTCAGTTTCAAAGATTGAAATTTTCCGAGAGCACAAACTTTTCTTTTTACAAGATATCATAGAAATGAAGGGATCGGATGTGTATAGTAAATTATGAAATAAAATAAATAAACGTTAGAAGTTAATAAAACCCAAGAGTTGTTCCCCCTTTGCGGGGAAAGCCCATAATTATATCATCAACAAACGTTGCTATGAACTATATATTACTGAGTGTTTTATTGTTTGGGTTATTTTAATACTTTATTTGTTTGGAGGGGGTGATTAAACCTTTAATTACCTTAATCCCTTAGCGAGTAAAGAATGAGCGAAAAATAACTTTCTTTGTAGGGCGTGGTGCATGATTACAAGGATTAAACCACAGTCAAACCTCTGGAGGTTTATGAGAGGGTCACTGCTATTAAATTAACATATAAATATATCAATAACGCACAATATATACCTCCTAGGGATAAAGAGTACACAAAAATTTAATATCCACAAAAAATATTTAAATAATTTAATATCCATAAACTATTTTGTTCGGGCCCGAACAGTAGACCCATAAAGCCATCGAGTTCCTTAAAATATAATTATTTACGTGTCGGGTATAATTCCTATATTCTACAGCTGCAAGCTATATATCTATAAATTCATACATCGCCTTTTTTAGGATTACTAGGTTTTATTGAAACTCACAGCGCTTTATGGCTTTACAATCTGCGAACCTTTAGCTGCACATGTGGACTCCGCTCACGGCACCCTCAGGTCAGTCACTACCTGAGAGTGACCGGTAATTAGGGGCGGTAAGTTCCACTTCTACCAGATTTTGGAACATCCCTTCCGTCACCTATTTTACATCGACAAACCATCTGAACTAACCAATCAGCATATTACCAACAGCAACACGCCCATCACCAGGTTTTTGCGAGTCTTCGTTAGAGCGAACCTAACGAAGACTCAGTAGTACGACCAGATCGTCAAATACGATCACATCAGCAATAGTTACATCAACATCAACTTGCAATATCATCATCTTAAGAATCACTACATCAATTTAAAGTATCAACGACACCGTCAGAATCTGTGCAACTCCTTCAAGGTCTTTACACCACCTTGCTAGGCAATCTTTACATCACCGTTGACTAGTCGTAGATAATTATTATATTGTACATTAACATGTAAATATACGACTATTTATCAAGTGAACATCAATTATCACCACCTTACACCACCTAACATAACTAGCCCTCACGGCATTAATTTACCGTAGAGCGCAACGGTCATCGTGCTTTTGATTAACCGTCAATTCGCGAGCTGAGAACCGTACATATTTAAACAATGACAAACGCGACAAAAAGTAAACAAGGATGGAATATGTCGTTTTTCTTCTAGTTAATTGTCAACAAAAAAAGCGGGGCCCGTTGATCGGGAGTCTACCGTAGGTCGCATACGCTCGACATCGAACTATTCCATTAAAAATGCAATAACTTTTGCAGCTGCAGTTGGCTGCAGCCAAATTTTATAGAGCATATAGTATATATCCCATTCTTAACGTGTATATATAGCGCAGAAACGGGCGGAGATCAAAAGTATTTCATAAAGGAAGACTTTTGCACGCCTAATTTGCCGTTTTTCCCCACTGTGCGGCGGCCGGAATGAATACTCTAACCCAAACCTAAACCGAACTTAATCCATTAAAGTAGTTACTAGATAGAAAGGTCCGATTTGAGTGCCGATCCAACACTTACGCATACGCTACAATGGACGCGTACGTATAGACAGAATGCAATGTAGTAGTACCGATGTTTTTTGTGAAAAATCTCCGAAACTAAGGCCGAGCGGCGGTTATATGTATAGGAAAAAGTTACTCAAAATGTTGATTTCTATATCATATTCAAAAATCATAAATATTGGAGAGACCCCCCCTTTTCTAAATAATTATCATCTTCTTTTTTCGTCCTCCGTTGCAACGAATACTGTAGTCGATCTGTCTTAGTTTTGCTTGTACCTAGTCATATTAGGATCTGATCTTGACCTACATGAAAGCTGCAAGCAAATCAGAACAGAAATGTTTCTTAACTTTCAAGATCCTGTCTCAAAATAAAACGAAAAACGCTGTTCCCGTTTAGAAATCGCTTGCCTGATATTTTTGTAAATATGTGCCGAATTGTTATACTTTTCAATGTGGCTTAGAAAATTAAGGGTCACGGTGGAACATCTTCTAATCGACGGCGCAAAGACTGTAAACGAAACTAACAAGCACGCCATCGCAAATAAATGAAAATTAATTTTCAACAATATTCATGTTTTTACGCAATACGCGGCTTCGATGATACTACAGGATGCGTTGAGAGCCCAGTATACGGAGGTTGTAAATCTCCGTTTTGATTTCTATCGACACCGTTACACGCGTATGACCCTACGACCTTTTACAGAGATAGGGGTGATAAATTGATTTGACTAATGAATCTTATATTTTACTGAGTACGAATAGACTGATAATAAAGGAAAACGTAATAATAAAACGGATCTATTGAGTGTACAATATCTAGTGAAATAATGTTAGGATAAAATAATGTTTCCCTTATATCTTGAGTCAGGAGATTATAATGTTTCTCTTACTTCTGAGTCAAAGTCGTCACCGTGTGTCTTGCAGTGTGAGAGCATGCTGCTTCTCGCACTTCAGAGTCAAAGACTGACAGAAGAAGAAGGAGAGAATACGGTGTCTCCTTTTCTAATGTACTGGGATCTTGAGGTAGGAGAGTATACGGTTTCTCGTACCGCTGAGTCAAGGACTCAGACAAGAAGAAGGAGGGTTTATGGTGTCCCCTTCTCTTGCGAAAGACCCTGTCAGAGACTCCTTTAGACGAAGGATGTGGACTGTATAGACTCTAAATGTAAAGTATTAAATCTGAATAATGAATTGAGTAATGGACTCCAATTATAATAAGTCAAAACTCTATATGGAGAGTGCTAGACTTTTAATACAAGTAACAGTTTCTAAACGGAGAGCGTTGGACTCTAAGTATGGACCGTTTGAACGTTAACTCACGACTCTAAGTTCGGAAAGATAACCGACATAGTTCTGTATAACGACTGACGGAATTCTGTGGTGACTGTACGAGTCCTTGGTAACTGTAGGAGTTCTAATGTACGACTCTTGGAGTCCTGATTCACGACTGACTTCCTCGTCGAGTGCGTCCTATCACGTCGACTCGGAAGTAACTTTTTGGGCACGCTTATTGGATATTAGAAAAAAGGACCAGATGCCAATCAGCGTGTTTTTTAAGACGAAGACACACCCATCCTTCTTTGCGCTCGTAGCGCGCCTTCCGAAGGAGGGGGTGCACCCTGACCGTCTTGACTGACCTGGCAACGCACGGTAATTTCCGCCAGGGTCCCAGAGCTTGACCTGGTCTCGCCTGCTGGGACACAGCTGTGGGCCCCTTTGGAAATTCACATTTATGACGCATGCAATTGACTGTTGAGGCCGTGTATGCTTAATTTGTTATATCCCGACGGATTATGGACAAAAATGGTTTCCTCAAAAACAGTTTTATTGCTAGCGCGTCATAAACGCCTTAACCATCTGCATGTCGAAGGTTGTTCTTTCTGCAGATTGTTAGCCGACTTTTTATTAGGTGGGTAATACATTCCGCGTGCTGGTTCCGAGGATTTGCTGCGGAACAATTCAAGTTTCAGAAATATCTTTACAGCTTTTACAAAACCTACAACCTTTTTCAGATAATTTGTATTCCATTAGTTCATTATATGGTTTTAATCAACGTCTTTCGTTTATTAATATTGGTATATAGTTTAATAATATAGCAGTCGCTAATAACTCTGTGAGATGTTGCGACTTAAACTAACTGAAATAAAAAAACATACTAAAAACCGAACTCACAGTTCGATAAATATAAAAGAATCTGCAATGATATCCTCAACTCTCTTCCAAATCACATTCCAATGCAGGGTAATTCTGGGTGCGACAACTCGATCTGATAATTAAAACTATAAGCTAAATATATACATATTACCATTCTTCTTTATTTTAGCGGTGTAGTGAACATTGTTTACAGGCCGCATTAACTATTCTTTTTGTTTCCTAAATGCAGGGTATGGAGCGGGTCGGGTACAGGCTATATGCAAGTAAAAGAAATAGTTTTTACCTTCTAGTATTATCTGCGAAAATCTTTTTTTACCTGGGCTAATCTCACGCATAGGTCATCTCACTCGGACCGGCCGAGTTGGATAGCTTTATGCATATGTGTCAATTTTTTGTTTTCGTGAAAAACTGTGATACTGTTCGAATTTTACCTTGACGTTATAATTTTACATGTATTTACTTCTTCAAATATAATTTTTTACTTTAGATATCTGTTAAATTTACAATGTTTACTGACTGTTTTTAAAAAGGTAGACTGTAAACCGGATGCGGATGCTTCGCGATTACACCAGAAGTAAATCTGCAATATACACTGCCACCTTTACACTATATTTGGATACGAACTGTATGCTATTTTACAGAATATGAATTTCCTAGAAAATAGTACCCATTCCCTTTTCGTCGTTCTCAGTAACTATGTCTCCTATTGAAGCAATTAGGGGCATCAGCAAATCTGATAACAGTACTCAAGAAATACAAGAGATGTTTTTATAATTGGGGCAAAGAGATCTGTTTAGTTTGGATTCCATCTCACTCAGATATTGAAGGGGAAGATAAAAGTAATTCCCTAACAAAATCGGCTTGCCTACTTACAGTGCCTGAAATTCTATTTCGCCTTGGACCGACGATTCCTACTGCATCTGGCCATTGTATTCCATTCAAATCCTGAGACTATTTTTTTTTTCACAAAGCATCCATCTTTCCCAAAAACAAACAAATAATTTCTTAAATGCTTAAAAGACTTTCCGAATTTAAATTACCTCCTTGCAAAGCCAAAACTCTCTCTCCAGTACAACCTTCACCCTTATTAACAATCAATGCTGATTCCTGTTTCCACTTCCTCGCAATACAGTAATGTCTCGATTAGTGTTCAAAACTGTGTCTACGGTTAGTGTTCATTTCTATCCCCACTACTTGGGGTGGTCCCCCCTGGAACCAGCGAAGCGTGAAGCGCCGAGCATGTAATCTGAACCCAGATCGAATGGCGGTGAGTCAACGCTGTTGCAAGCGAGATTCAAAATTAAAACTTGTTCATTTTTGGTCCGTTTTAAATGAAATTTTACCAAAATGTTCGTTACAATCTCCTGATTAAAATGACATCAAACACGATATGGTTTGTACAATTTTTCATACAAATTTTCGTACAATTTTATTCTCCTTTATTATTGTTTTAGATATAACTAGAATATATGATTTTGCAACTATACATATATTTACTTATTATTATTGATGCGATGAATGACCCAGCTCTCTTCTCTGCGTAGTTTCTTTATCTAAAAAGTAGATATAAATAGTTATAATTTCTTATCAGTAAAAATTATAAAGTCTTATGAACGCCGAATGTAATATCACAGGGACGTGAATCATTCTCGATACAACAATATTTTGCCATTACCTAAATATTGCAATTTAATGAAGTAATATGGATTTATTATTTTACCGTATTCTCCAAAATGGTATCGTCTTAAAACTTCGTACATTTCCCGAATATGGGGTGGATCTGTGGCACATAAGTGGTTCAACCGTTCATGTATATGTTTTAATTCTTGTAACTCCTGCTTCGTTCGCCCACTCAGCCTGGCTTCCTCTTGATCTTTATTGTTTTCTTCGTCACTATCATTGCTCTCATCTCTGTTTTACAAATAGTCCAAGTATAATTGTAAAAGTAAAGTATAATTCGCCTTTATTTCTCCTTAGATGCGTATAGTTTGAACGTTAGCTAAATTCTGTCTTCAGGATGTGGCATAAGAAACAATGTAAACTATTGGTAACATACTATTGGACGGTCCGAGCGAGGAATATTAATCGAGACGCTCGATTTGAATTTACTTCCATACTTATAATCTCACTACTAATTACCTTACTGCTGTTAACTAATATACACATATTCTAGTTGTTATTGAAAATAATAATAAAGGAGAATAAAATTATTAATACCGTGATAAGTAAAAATTGTCCAAACCATATCGTGTTTGGTATCATTTTAATCAGGAGATTGTAACGAACACTGTGGTAAAATTTCATTTAAAACGGACCAAAAATGAACAAGTTTTAATATTAGATTTTGATCGCGGTAGTATTGTCTCACGTACGCGGGTATTTAAACTTGCTTTTTTCCTGGAACGCTGCCCCGTATCTCGGCTGCCACAACATCAAAGGGGACCCGAACTCGCTCGAGAAACGTGTCCTGCACACGATTAGTGTTCACATTCAGTTCACAAAACTTGCTTATATACAGGGTGACAGAAGACTCAGGGAACATCGAGGATTGACATATAGCTGGGGTGTATATAAGCAACTTTTTCCTTGGTAATAATGTTATATATAGTTTCGTTTTTGAGTTATTAATGAAAAACACTGGCCAATGAGAGCGCCCGCTGGGCATCGGCCGGCCGATGCCATTATTACCAGGGAAAAAGTTGCTTACATACGCCCCAGCTATATGTCAATCCTCGATGTTCCCTGAGTCTTCTGTCACCCTGTACACCCCAGCTACACGTCAATCCTCGATGTTCCCTGAGTGTTCTGTCACCCTGTATACAGATTGCCGCGGAACTAAAATCCACCTTCTTCAATCTTTACGGATACAAGTGCAATATAGGTTGAAAGATGTCTAACCGTAGATTTATGTACTGTATGGTAATAAATAAATCGCAGTTGCTCGAACAGGACTAAAACCCGATCTCGCTGAGCATCAGTACGGCTAGCTGGCACCGCCATGGTACGATGCTAGTGGATTGCATACTGAGCCCCGAGCGTGATTACCATGCCCTTTTTATACTCGAAAATTAGTCTAAAAGGATGGTGGGGTCATGGAAGCCCCCATGGGAGTCTGAAGATTCTTGTGAAGGAACTGAGCCATTGCGTCATCGCGGAAGGGGTGGTTCGACTGCAAGCACTCACGATTGCAAAATAAGGGCATAATGAAGAAACGTATGAAGAAACGTATAAAGAAATCAAGGATTCCTACGCAACAGGACTAAAAAAAATGTTGATAATATACAAAGGTTTCGCATTCACATAATTTATGATTTAAACTTCTCGAATCATTATAATATTAGGTTGTTGCATTTGAGATGGTCATTTCCTGTAGCGAGCCTAGTGTATAAAATTATTAAGAATATACTAACACCTGTTATGTGCGACCTCCTATACATTAGTGTAAAGTTTAAAGCTAGAAGAATGCAGCAGGAACAATAATCTTAATTATTATTTTGTCGTGAAATTGTAAATTAAATTAAATTAAATGTAAATGTAAATTAAAATGGCAAATATCCAAATAGTTGTAGGTTGGTAATCTTTTGTTAGAGCTGTTGTTAAGATTTTTCAACAGTTAAACATCTAAAGTACTACTTTCTGGTACCTTAATTGGTAACATTTTTTTACGAATTATTTAATCATCAGTATAATTTTACATCATTCAATTTGTTGCCGTTCAAATTCATAACATTCAATATGAACAAAAATTAAACTTTCATTTAAAATATTGAATATTCACTTTGAAATTGCAAAAATAGAACCTACAGTAAAATATCGAATTATTCATTATGTGACCCCGTTCGAAACTTCCTGATACCATCCATAGCAATGTTCGCCCAAGCACTTTGGGAGTTATTACAGTGCATCCGGTACGTTCAACATCGCATTAATATCTAGGTTATTAGCGATGGGAACATATATTATCGCTTAGTTGAGGGTCTCTCAAACTTTTCGAAGCCACCGCCCCCTTCGTTGCACAAACGCATGTCCAACGCCACCATGCGTAATCTAAAGAAAAAAATCACAGACTACACGAACAAATTAGAAAGTTAGTCTGCATTTATTTTGCAATAAGTAAGGCAACAATTTATTCTGCAAGTACTTATGTGCGCATAATTGGACAAAAAGAAAGGGTTGCCAAGAGCGCGATAGTGGAGTACTTCTCGGACTTATTCTTAGGTTTTGTACAAACTGGAAGCACAGCGAGGGAAATATTAAAAGGTTTAGACAAGGGAATATACCATTCATAAAACATTTTATCGTCTTTGACGATGTGATCACGGAATTATCAGCAGCGGGGGCAAAATTAGAAGGGACTGACAAGGTTGCACATTTGCTGTTAACTCTTCCAGCATCATATGATGGAGTGATAACGACAATTAAGAGCTTGTCAGAAGATAATTTAACCGTGGCTTTTGTCAAAGTTAGACTGGACCATGAAATAAAAATAAGGGCGGTAGATCATTTTCCAAGCACGAAAGTGCTCCATGTACAGCAGTTTAGTAGCAATAGTAATGAAGTGCGAAAGATATTTAAAAGAAATAAAAACAGATTTAAAAATTATAATAAAAGATGGCAAATAATTAAGTTATAATTCACCATTGTGGAAGGAAAGAACATAAAATGAATGATTGTTTTTTCAATAAACAAAACCTTCAGAATCAAGAAGAAAGGAAGACAATGGGTCAAACTGTAAATGTTTCTGAGCCAAGCGGGTCAAATGAAAATACATCTGCCTTTGCGTTTATGGCTGGGAACCATCGACCTGCAGCGATCGAAAAATTAACTTTCTTGTTGGATTCGGGAGCCTCGGACCATATCGTGAAAACGGATGAAGTGTTTTCAACTTCCGTCAAGCTGCAACCACCCGTCAACGTAATAATAATAGCAAAGAATGAGACATTTATCACGGCAACAAAAAAGGGACAAATTCAAGTGACCAGCATTATGGGAATCGAGGGTGTCCTGGAGGGTGTCCTATACTGCCCAGATGCCCCGTACGACTTTTTGTCTGTACGAGGAATGCAACAGGCAGGGTTGTGCATCGTGTTCAACGAGAATGGGGTTAGATAATTTAACAGCTATCGATTTTACACGTAGTAGAAAAAGAGTAAATAATTATAATTCACAAGCACATAGCTTGGTAGTTAATAATTATGAACTGTGATATAGACGGCCAGGCCACATTGGAAAAATGAAATTTATTGAATTGAAAGATAAACAAATGGTCGAGGATATAGAGTATATTAATAAAGATATACCGGCAGATAATTTATGCGAAGCTTGTATAAAAGGCAAACAAGCACGGTTACCGTTTCAAAAGGCTAAAGGCAAAAGTTATATAAAACGGCCATTGTTTATTGTACATTCAGATGTTTGCGGGCCTATCACTCCAAGTACCAAAAATGATAAAAATTATTTTGTATTATTTATAGATGAGTTTATTCATTATTGTGTCACTTAAAGCTTGTGTCATTTAAAGATTTTATTGCAAAAAGTGAAGCACATTTTAATTTAAAAATTGCCAATTTATATTGTGACAATGGTAGAGAATACTTATCGAATGAGATGAAAGACTATTGTGTGCAAAAAGGTATAAGTCTTCATTTAACTGTTCCACATACCCCACAATTGAATGACGTTTCAGAACGCATCGTTAGAACAGTAACCGAAAAAGCATGCACGATGATAAGCGGTGTTAGTTTGGTTAACTTATGTTAGCAACCGGGTACCCATTTCATGTTTCCTACAAGAATTTTGTATGTTCTGATAACAATATCGCAAAACCCCTCTGAATCCCCATTGTTTGGATGTTTCTACGTCGATATACCAATTTTAAATAACATTGGTTCCCAATTTCTGCATATTGCTATAGTATTTACGTGTTTATCACAAATAGGACGGTCGCACTTGTGGCAAGCCTTTCGTGTTTTTCGTCGTTTCTTTTCGGAATCAGCCTGACACATATAACAGAATCCCACGACTTTTTTTTGAAGTAGAAGGAACTTCATTTATTTCTACTTGACTATTTCTCATGCTTTGTATTGCCAATTTTGTGCAAAGATGTTTCATAGTTTAAGCATTTGCCAATCGGGTTCGAATTGTTGGAAAAGAAAGATCTTCCCCTAATTGACGTAGAAAAACACGACGTTTATTTGATTTTCTAGACAATATATTGTTATTGATAATACTTCCATTTTTACAATATGAACTTTTGAAACTTGCAAATTATATTTCACAAAAGCACTGTCCGTTTCACCTAACTGCAAAGAATCGTGTGTCTCGAATCGAAAACTGAATACAAACTGATGCATATTGGCGACGGTCTCTGATACTAGCTTATATTTGTTTATATAAACAAGATAAGCATCCATTCTCTAGTTATCGAACTAGGAACGATTCGAAGAATCAAAAGTCGAAAACTGGGCACGTGAGAAACTGGGAGACTCAATGGCTACATCGGTTAAGTCCACAAAACAAAAAGGAGTCAATTTATTATAAATATAACAAGTTAAATGTCAATAAAACACTTTAACGTTAAAATTGTAAAAAATTTAATAGGTGGAATCAACTAATTTAGCTAATGTGCCGATGGAAACAGTATGGGGTACCCGGGTACCCGGTTACGAGACAGACTTTGAAATTTCGGTTGCTAACATAAGGGTTAAGGTGTTTTGGGGTGAAGCAGTGCTTACTGCCACATATTTAATTAACTTAACCCCAACTAGAGCTTTGGAAAAAAATAAAAGACCATTTGAATTATGGCACAATAAGAAGCTTAAATTGAAGAATTTCAGAATTTTTGGTTCGACTGTTTATGTTCATAATAAAATTAGAAAAACAAAATTCGATGAAAAGTTATGGAAAGGAATTTTCATGGGCTATGAATCGAATGGTTATAAATGTGGGCGTATGATCGGTGAAACTTATAAAACTGATGTATCTGAAAGAGGATCGAAATCAGTAGAAATAAGTGGAATGTCTAGTAAATCTGATACTGATAAATCAGATGAACACGAGTCTAGTATAATAGTAAATGAGGTGGAATTAGGTGATGAATCTAATAAATCTGTAGTAGAAACAGATATGCACAATGAGTCTTCATTTCAAAAAGATAAGGGTAGAATACAAGGAAATTCGGAACTCAGAAGGAGTGATAGGATTAAAGCAACGATCTCTTGTTCAACTAAAGAAGAATGTAGTACCAATCCTGACGAGCATGTGTACAAAATTTTAGCGCTTTTGGCCACTTCATTCTCGTATTATACACGGTTGCATGTGTTGCGTTCGTGGTACCTTGTGCGAGCTCGCGAGATGAAACAAAGAAGCGCAATTGAGTTTTGTGTTCGGCTTAACAAATCCTTCGTAGAAACTTTTTCTATGATTCAACAAGCATTTGGTGATCAAGCTGCATCTCGTACTACAACATACATGTGGTGGAAGCGCTAGACGGTTAAAGACGGTAGAGAGTCGCTGGAAGACGACGAACGAAGTGGGAGACCGTCAACTGTTGTTCAGGACGAAAACGTTGCGAAAGTGCGCGCGTTACTCCTTGAACAACCTCATCTCACCCTTCGGGCCATCGCAGAAGAGTTAAACATCGGGAAGGATTCCGTACATTCCATATTAACTGAAAAAATGAACCGCCGGAAGGTTAGTTCTCGTTTTGTTCCACACATCCTGACTGATGAACAGAAACAGACGCGTCTTTCTTGCGCGAGGGATTTTTTTGAAACTGCCGGTAGCGATCCGAATTTTTTAAAAACAATTGTAACGGGTGATGAAAGTTGGTGTTTCATGTACGTCCCTCACACCAAACGGCAATCTTCAGCGTGGTTGAGTCCGAAAGCTCAAAGGCCGACGAAAGTGCGGCTGCAAAAATCGAAAATCAAGACGATGCTCATCGCATTTTTCGACTCGAAGGGCCTCATTCACTACGAATTCGTTCCGACAGTGCAAACTGTAAATTCTACATTCTATCTAGAGGTAATGAAGCGCCTGCTGCTTCGTATCTGGCGAATCCGGCCCAAGTATCGGGATCCGGGCAGTTGGACTCTCTTGCATGACAATGCGCCGTCACACACCGCATCACTTTTGACGCGTTATTACGCCCCCAATCAAATCACCGTCTTATCCCACTCCCCCCCCCCCTTCTCGCCTGACTTGGTGCCGGCAGACTATTTTTTATTCCCAAAACTCAAGATGAAGATGAAAGGCCACTTTTACGAGGATATTTCGGCGATTCAAAGAGCTTGCACCGAACAGCTAAAGGCGATTCCGGAAAAGAACTTTGTCAGAGCTTTTGAGCAACTGTACGAGCGCTCCAAAGAGTGTATAACTAGGGAAGGGTTCTATGTAGAGGGCTAATGTGAATAAATTCACTTATCTTTTACCATGTGTTCTTATTTAACTTAGTTCAGGAACTTTTCAGACATACTGTGTACAGTGTATAGACCAGGGCAGGCTAAAATAAACCAATTAATCCATATACGAAAAATAGAATAGTTTTGTCCTTTATTCAGAACAATAAATTCCAACACGCTCCCTCAAAAATAAATCTATTTTTTTATTTAAGACATGCCTCCCTTGTGCTTCGTCTGGGGCTAATTACATATGGTCCAACATTTGTTGCTTAGGATTAGATTAAATTAGATTTTAACCAAAGAGCTTCTCTAACTACCTCAAAGAGAACCATATATTCAGCTTCTGTAGACGAAGCTGCTACTGATTGCCGTTTTGTACCCCAGCATATTGTGCATCGTTCGAAAAATTTAAAAAGATGCCCTGTTGTACTTTTTCTATTATTTAAATCATTTCCTCCGCAATCTGAATCAACATAGCCGGTCAGAAGATAAATTATAAGTTCCTTTTTCGTAAGTTAATTTGATACCCAGTGAACCCTTCAGATATCTTAATACACGTTTTAAATTCGGCCATAGTTCTTTGTTATTTTTATCAGTATATCTACTTAAAATGATCACGGCTATGCTTAAATTAGGTCTTGTACACACCATTATATGTTTACATTAAACATCCTATTAGACTTCTACATGGTGCATCATATGTTTCAACAGAATTTAAAACTAAATAATCTAATTTACTTGGATGAGGTGTGTTAACCGTTTTACATTCGAGCATACTAAACTTCTCTAACACTCGTTTAATATAAGCACTTTGACCTAGTGTTATTTTCTCAGCATTTCTTTCAATTTTGATTCCTAAGAAGAGCTTAATATCCTTTATATCTACCATACAGAATCTATTCATTAAATAATCTTTGAATCTATTCATTGTTTCATTTTTATCAGTGGCAATCACAAGATCAACAACATATAAAATTACATATACATTTTCAGATATATTTCCTCTATCTAAAATATAAATCCATCGATCCACCGATGTATTTCGAAAGCCTTTTAGTACTAGGCTTTTCTCGAATACATCTTGCCGCCTGCTTTAAACCATACAAGGCTTTATTTAATTTACAAACTTGACCAATTTTGCTTTCGATTCCTTGAGGTACTTTCATATAAATTCACTTCACCATTTAAAAATGCAGTTTTAACATCTATATGGTGTATTAACAAATTAAATTGGTTTACAAAAGCAATCAAAAATTTGAAACTTGCAATCCTTACAACAGGTGCAAACGTTTCGTTATAATCAACCAAATATTCTTGACTAAAACCACGAGCGACAACTTTGTATTTCATTGGATTTCCAAATTCATCATTTTTAATTGTAAACACCCATTTACAATCAACAATATTTTTATTTTTAGGCATTTCAACCAATGTCCTGGTTTTATTTATCAAAAGAGAGTTTATCTCGTCAGTAATAGCTTTCTCCCATTGAACTTTATCGTCTCTATTTTTAATTTTGTCGAATGAATTAGGAGTTTTGCAAACAAAATGTTGAGCACTCATAATGTAATCATTATGAATATCACTCTCGTCATATGAAACAGGGGGAAGTTGTTTAATCCTTCCACTCCTTCTCGGTTCCGAATTTTCTTCTATTTCATTGTTTTTGTCTTGAGATAAAGATTTATTATTCATCTCTACTTCAATTATGGATTTATTAGTTACATCACCTAATTTTTCCTCAGAACTTACTTTCTTACTCGGCCTAATTATATCTGATTTTTTACTCTCAGATTTATGACTATGTATCATATCTGACTTACCATTATCAGATTTATTTTTAATTACCACATCTGATTTACCATTATCAGACTTATTATACCATTTCACTGATTTCGACTGCATTTCAGATGCATCAGTGTTCTTGTTTCCTTTTTCAGAATTTACCTCATTAAGTCTAGCCATAGGCCGAGATTTTAAGTAAGTTGCTTCAACAACTATTACATCTATAACTGTAGAGAATTTTTCTTGTTCTACATCCCACACTTTATATACATTCGGCTCATATCCCACTAATATACCTTTCCAAGATTTTTCATCAAACTTTGTTTTCCTAACCTTGTTATGTATATACAGGGTGACAGAACACTCAGGGAACATCGAGGATTGGGGTGTAGCTGGGTTGTTTATAATGTTACGTATGAAGAATATTCCATCTGTCGCTCTCAACGCGGTTTCGAGCTCGCGTCTGTAACGGGAAAACGCCCTAAAATTCCTTCGGCTATCATAAATAGATAAAGGTGTCCTGAGCACATGTGCGACCAGCTGCATTATGACCAAGACGGGCGTGGTCCGACGAAGACTCCTCAACTTCCTTATATGGAAAGTTCTAATGCATTCCCGCGTATTTGGGGGGTATATAAACCCTTTGGTTTCTACCCTCGTCGGTTCAGAGTTACATAGTCACGCGTAACGTCACGTCGTGCCACGCTCGTACAGAGTCAGTTACATCTAGTGAGATTGGGCTTAGCGCACCTTTCGAATCATAGATTAACCCGTTAGAATCCGCTAGTCCGGTTGAAGTTCTTTCGGCATACTCTAAAAGCGGCTCTCGCGTCAGACCCCGCATCGCCAGTATGTCAACACCGTGCAAATACTTAGGTAACTTACACATTTAATATTGTCTTGTACGCCGTAGGAGTCAGTCCTATTGTATTTACGCTCTCGTCCTTGTACTGCCGTCGACTGTTCGACTGTTAATTTTCGAACTTCTGTGCCACCGTTTTGCCTACGTTCAGTGCATCATCCTCTAATCATGGAAAACATTTTCTGCAAGGGTTGTAACAGAACAGTATTAAGACCTGTTTTCTGTCCAACCTGTGGTGTTCCATCGCATCCTGCGTGTATTCGGCGGACTGGTCATGAAGCTCGTGACGGTCACTTCAAGGCGTGCAATAGGAGTATCTCACAGGGTCCTCCTTCAACATCTCCTCTCCTTGCCAGTGAACCTACAGAGCCAGATGCTCGACTTCTTAATAAAATCCGACACATAATTAGGGAAGAGTTAGGAGATTTTCTGTCGGAGAAATTTGAAGCTCTTGAAAACAAGGTGCTAAACGTCATCGGCAAGGTTAAAGGCGAGGTTTTTACTGAAATTAATGCCATTAAAGCGAGAGTTACTGCCTTAGAAAAGCTATCTCCATCTACTGCTAGATCTATGTCCGAGGAAGACTTTGCCGAGATCGCTGAAAGGGAAAAAAGGTCCCTAAATATACTGATTTTTAATCTTAATGAGCCTGAAGACTCTCTGGATCCTCTGGACCCTCAAGCCTCCACGTCTCGTGATGTCAACCGTTCCTCCATAATTGATCATCATGATAAGCAACAAGCCTTGGACATAGTTAACCAAATCTATCCTTCTGCAGTCTCCAATCTCTCTAATATCAGTCGTCTTGGAATCAAAAATCAAGAGCGGCCTAGACCCCTCAAGATCACCTTCAAGTCTAAGGATGACGTCTTAGCCATTCTTCGAAACAAGAAGAAGTTTAGCGGCCATCTGCTCATCAGTGAGGACCGTACTCCGAAGCAGAGAGCACATCTTCAACAACTTCGTCAAGAACTTGCTCATCTTCATTCGCGTGGTGAACTCAATAAAACAATTCGTTATGTTAATGGGCTTCCCAAAATTGTAAACTCTAATCGTTCAAGCCGTCCTACTCTTGGCCAAAAAAACTAACTGATATTATCAGAACGTTAGAGGTCTTAGAACTAAACTGAACTCTCTTAGATGTGCCGCTGCTTTATCATCTAAACGGTATAAAATTATTATTCTAATCGAAACTGTGATAGTATCAGCAGCTCTGAGCTTGGTTTATCTGGCTATAATATATAATATATACAGATTTGACAGGAATTTCAACACTAGCTCTCTAAGTATGTGTGGTGGTGTTTTGATTGCAGTTCACGAGTCCTTGTACAGTCGTCTTCTACCTTTGTCCTCATCATGTGTTGAGCAAATATTTATCGAAGTACGCTGCTTTCATAAATCTGTTATTATCGGCTCGGTTTATTTACCTCCGGCCAATGACCCCAGTTTATACACCGAGCACTGTCTTTTGGTTTCTGGGCACCCCACCATCGCTATCTCTGCTCCAAACTTGAAAGCGTGCAACATAATTTCTTGATTTTGGCTTCTCGTAAGCTAAATTGTAGTATGTCTCACCTTGATCACAACTTTTCACCTGTTCTATCCTCGCTAAACCTTCTGTCCCTTGAACGCCGTAGAATAGTATTTGACCTTATCTTTGCTTTTAATATATTGAATGGTCTCTCGTGCTGTCCGGATATCTTATCCAAATTTTGTCTAATTACATCTCGGTCATCTCTGAGACACCATTTAATATTACGTACCGAAGCTCATAGGACGGTTTACGGCCATTTTAATTGTCTTAATAGAATCTTTAACAATGTCAATAGATTTTACTTTTCGCTCAATTTTTCTTCTTCTCTCACTTCTTTTAGATATAACACTATGCGTTTTCTGGCCTCCTACGATTTCTCTGCTTAGTTTTTGTCTCTCTTTTGTAATTTCTTTTGTATTCCAAAGGGTTAAACCCGTGTACATCATAATAATAATAATAATAATAATTATTATTTCATTGCGACAATTACATATGTACAGACGACTGATCTCAATATATATTTAATTTGTTCACCATTAAATCGAGTAGATTCGTTAAACCTATCTTTACCCCGTAATCCTTTATATCAGTAGTAACGTTCCCACAGATACAACTTAACCGCTCGAGTTGTATCGAATATTAATTTAAAAGTTACGAGACAAACTAACATTTCCTGCGACTCCCTGATTTCGCATCAGGTTCGTCCGCGCTTGACTCTATTCCTGAGGCACCCCGATTTCGCATCGGGTTCGTCCTCGCTACACATATCCCAGCGGCTCCCCGATTTCGTATCGAGTTCGTCCGTGCACCTTACTAACAAATTCTCAACCGTATTCCTTGGGTAATATCAACATCGCCGGTCTAGGCGTTGCCCACAGCCCCGGCTCGTAACAATAAACAACTTTTTCCTTGATAATAATGATATATAGTTTCGTTTTTGAGTTATTAACGAAAAACACCGGCCAATGAGAGCGCCCGTCGGACATCGGCCGACGCGCACCGCACTGGCGATGCGGGGTCTGGGAGCCGCTTTAGAGTATGATGAAAGAACTTCAACCAGACTGGCGGATTCTAACGGGTTAATCTATGATTCGAAAGGTGCACTAAGCCCAATCTCACTAGATATAACTGACTCTGTACGAGCGTGGCACGACGTGACGTTACGCGTGACTATGTAACTCTGAACCGACGAGGGTAGAAACCAAAGGGTTTATATACCCCCCCAAATACGCGGGAATGCATTAGAACTTTCCATATAAGGAAGTTGAGGAGTCTTCGTCGGACCACGCCCGTCTTGGTCATAATGCAGCTGGTCGCACATGTGCGCAGGACCCCTTTATCTGTTTATGATAACCGAAAGAATTTTATGGGAGGGAATGGGAGGACATGTTACACCCCAGGAGGGCTGCCAGTCTTCTCGTCAGGGGCGGTATTCTCCCCGGCCGGGGGGGGGGGGGTTACACTTTTACACCTGCGGCCCGGCACCGCAGTTATACCACGAATAGGGGGGATGTCGCCAGTAGTCTCGGCCGGCGAGCCGAAGAACACCTTCGCAGAGGGAGGCCATTGCGTTTCAAGACCTCTCACTGCCCACCATTTTTCTAGCGATGCTCGACAGCGAGAGGTCTATCTCCACGACCGCCGACAGGACACGATGTTCGTCTGTCCACGCTAGGCCCTCCTTCAACGTGTGTGCGGCGTGTTCCGGGAATCCCCACACTCTCGGCACTGCTTCGTCGATCTCCGCCTTTATCCGTCACAGGAACTCACAGAAGCAGCCGTGCCCGATGAGCACCTGTGTGACCCAGTAGGTTAACATCTATCTGCCACGGCCAACCAGTCATCCAATCTGGACAGGACTACCCCGACTGCCGGCTGCGCGGCCCACAGTCGACCCATTCGGTCTTCCACTTGGCACGCGCAGGCAGCCGGGCCTGACGCCTTATGTCCACCTCTTCCGCCAATGACACGATTATATCCACCCGGGCGGAGTTCGCGGAGGCATTCGTGGATGTACGCGTTTCCCTCCGCCGGAAAATCAAAAGGCCCGGTGCCTACCAGAGACAGCGCCGATTGGTGGGAAAGGTGATTGGGGGCGACTGAAAGCATCGCACAGTTTAACAATAACAAATAGTTATTCCATATTAAACAGAAAACCCAAAACCCGGTTGGACGTCTCTGTTTTAGAGACATCATGCAAAACAACATTATTTTTTTCTGGTCCTAATTTTACATAAATATAATGGCTCCGACATCGGACGATCCGACCGACGACCAGCACGCCGGCTAAACTCGGTCGACGCGTGCAAACGTGTTGGTATGCACGTGCGCGAGCCATTGATTTCGATCGACAAACAGTGGAGTACAGTTAGCACCTCAAAGGCGGAAGAAACTATTTTCTGACGCAGACCATATGTTCAAACCTTATTTTTTCCTTTTATACAATTAGGGCATGGCTTTGTTGCCTGTTGGTACAACATAAGCAACAAAATTTATTGTTTAATTGCATTAATAAATAAATTACGGATAATATTGGGCAAAATGAGAGATGCTGTATTTTTAAGTACAGCATTTAATGCAATTATTTAATACAAATGTTTCTAAACCATTTAACAAATACATTTTTATTGATTTTTAGAAATATTAATTTATTTAAACTTACATTTTTGCTGATTGTAACAAATTAAATTCTATGTTCATTTTTGTTTTAATTCATTTTAATTTTAAACCTTAATTGAAAAAAGGGATGGTGATGGTGCGTATTGAAGAAGGTTATGGCTGGAAGCATTAAATGATGATGAGGCAATTGAGTTTCAATAAAGAATATTTAATTAGGCTAAGAGACGTCGCGTTACCTTCCCTTCTTTAAGGTTGTCTACACACTAGCTGGATCTCGGTTGACGAGCCGCGATTTTGTTTCAATTGTTTTAGTAGCGATCATATCGCCCTGCGATTCTTAGGGGCGATATCAAGGATGTCCAAATGAATATTGGATTTATTTTTGTTCTTAGACTTTGAGTGCATATCCGATCCAGTTAATCCAGTAGGGTGGATGTAAATTTTATTTTTAGGAAGGAGTTAATTTATGGTAAGTAAGTTCTTGACGTTGCACAGGGTGTATTTGTCCAATATATCTGAGCAAAACTCTATTTGAAAAATTTGTTCCAAGCTGGAAAACTTTTGTTACCTAAGATAGTTGAATACGAAAGGATCAATGCACTGGTATTCCTTTTGTCATTTGTGCACTTACAAAATCTAGAGCTTTGTCTAAATTAAGGGCTTTTATACTAGACGTTTCGCAGGTAAATGCTTTTCGAAACATATCATTTGTTTATGACTTTTTATCGGGTTTTAAGACCGGTATGTAAATTGTTTATGTGACCGAATGTAACTCTTTGTAAAAAAAAATGTAAACATTTGGCCGCACTGTCCGACATGACATCGCGAGAGCGTGGTTACATTGGCTCTGAAGTTCCTCGGACCTCTAATGTCGAACACATACGGCCATTGTCACCGAACTGTTATAGTAAACCCCACAGTTATAGTTAATTGAAAAAAAGTGTTGTGGGGCAAGCACGTGCTTCCTACCCCACTAAACGTTTTTATTTCTAACTTCTTTTGGGGTAAATTTGCTTGAACATATTCTTGAGGCATTTTAGATTAAAATTAGACCAAACATGATATAAGTTTTATCATACTACAGTAAAACCTGCTTATATGCACAAAGAGTGGACGAGAGGGAGAGAGAGAGGTCTAAAGCATCAAAGCGAGGCGCGGAAACGTCTCGGTGAGACAATACTAATGCAACGCTTTACCAATGTATTTGCGAGATTTTTCTGATTAAAATGAGACCAAACGCGATATAGATCGAATTATATTTACTTGTGTATACTGATTAAACAGGTACCATAAGTACAAAAACGCGTTGCTCTTTTTAAACTAATACTAACAGGATAATGTAAAATAATAAAGGATATTATAATAAATATAATAATACATGGATATAAACAGGATCAAATTTAAATTCTATTTACTTATTAGAGTAAGAATAAAAGGTTAATGCAAAATACTAACGTGCATTACACCTGATTCTCGAGCACGGCCGACGGCTCTGTTTTCGGCGCTCCAACCATAACACACGTTTCGTTATTGTATTCAATTGCGGCTGATGATTTCAGTTTTGCATGTGGCATTTCATTATTATGTGCTTGCATGGGCTTCTAGAAAAACATAAAACCATACTAATACCTTGAAGAGGCCCATTGAAATATATGTTTAGATTTGGACTATTCTCTAAGCCCGTAATGTTATAGTAAAAACTGAGCACGACCGTTCGCAAGCTTGTCTTGTAAGGATCCTTGCCCATTACGTATAATATTACTAAGTAAGTAAATATAATCCAAATTCTATCGTGTTTGGTCTCATTTTAATCACCACAACCTCAGCAATAATTCGAAAAAAAATTATAGCGATATAAGTAACAATAAAAAAGTTACGCCGTTGCATTAGTGTTGCCTCACCGATACGAAGCATTTAATCTTTTAATGACGCCCGACTGCTCATTCCTCTCTTCCTTTCGCTCGCTGTCCCTTTCTGTGGCCGCCGATATCGGTGTCTCCACAGTAGCCGGGCTCTGACGGTTCCGCCGAAATTTCTACGAACCCAAAGTTCGACCACATTCGCTTGGCGCTTACGGCCGGTCCCGAATAGTAAGCGCCAAGCGAAGAATTACTGTAACTAAAATATATGATTTTGGAACTATACATATATTTACTTATTATTATTATTGATGCGATGAATGACCTAGCTCCCTTCTCTGCGTACTTTCTTTATCTAAGAAGTAAGAAGTTAAAAATATAACTTTATTCAATTAGATACTGTCCGTTTTTCTCGATGACCTTTTGCCAACGTTCTGGCAGTGTGAAAATTCCACGTTCGTAAAATTTCTGATCTTTGCTATCAACAAACTGAATTAAATGTGATCTGACATCATCAGGGTTATACAAAATTTTACCATTTAAGGAGTTCTGCTTGGAAGGAAACAAATGGTAATATGAAGGCGCAAGATCAGCGCTATATGGTGGTTGTGACAAAACATCCCAACCCAGTTCCAATAATTTTTGGTGAGTGACCAAAGACGTGTGGGGTTTGCGTTATCATGCTGGAAAACAACACCCTTACGATTTGACAATACCGGCCGCTTTTCTTGAATTGCATCGCTCAGTTTGGCGAGTTGTTGAACGTACACGTTTGAATTGATCGTTTGGTTTTGTGGCATAAGTTCAAAGTACAAAATTCCCTTATAATCCCACCAGACTGACAGCATAATCTTTTTTTTGGTGAATCTCGGCTTTTGATGTCGTTTCGGCTGGTTCATCTTGCATCACCCACGATCTCTTACGATTAACGTTGTTATAAACTATCCACTATTCGTCGCCAGTAATTAGGCTTTTCAGAAATGGATCAATTTCGTTGCGTTTCCGAAGCGAATCGCAGATGCTAATGCGTTGCGTCAAATGAATTTCCTTAAGCTGGTGACGGATCCGTAAATCGAGTTTCTTGACATAACCAAGCATTTTTTATTTTTTTTTAATGCATGTATGCGATACATTGAGCTTCTATGCAATATCACGTGTTGTGCTATGACGATCTGAATCGATAATGGCCTTGATATGAGTCTCACCGACTTCGACTGGACGGCCAGATCGTTGAACATTTTTCAGTGAAAAATCATCAGGACGAAATCTGGCAAACCAATTTCGACACTGCCTTTCCTTCAAGGCTTGAATTTCCGTATATGGCACATAATTTCTTTTAAATGATTTTGTAACTGAAAGGCTTTTACACTTGGCTTAAAAAGAGTGAGTAATTGTATGTTAATAATTTCAAAAGCGCAGGGTGATTTATATGTATGTATGAATAAGGGCATTGTTACGAGCCGGGGCTGCGGGCAACGCCTTGACCGGCGAGGTTGATATAACCCAAGGAATACGGTTGAGAATTTGTTAGGAAGGTGCACGGACGAACCCGATGCAAAATCGGGGAGCCGCTGGGATATGTGTAGCGAGGACGAACCCGATGCGAAATCGGGGAGCCACTGGATTGGAGTATTTATAGTTACTTTGTTTGGATAAGGCGTGCGAACGAACCTGATGCGAAATCAGGGAGTCGCAGGAAATGTTAGTTTGTCTCGTAACTTTTAAATTAATATTCGATACAACTCGAGTGGTTAAGTTGTATCTGTGGGAACGTTACTACTGATATAAAGGATTACGGGGTAAAGATAGGTTTAACGAATCTACTCGATTTAATGGTGAACAAATTATAAATATATATATTCAAATCAGTCGTTGGTACAAATGTAACTGTCGCGATGAAATAATATAAAAGTATGTAAGTTACCTAAGTATTTTCACGGTGTTGACGCACTGGCGATGCGGGGTCTGAGAGTCGCTTTTAGAGTATGCCGAAAGAACTTCAACCGGACTAGCGGATTCTAACGGGTTAATCTATGATTCCAAAGGTGCGCTAAGCCCAATCTCACTTGATATAACTGACTCTGTACGAGCGTGGCACGACGTGACTCTACGCGTGACTATGTAACTCTGAACCGACGAGGGTAGAAACCAAAGGGTTTATATACCCCCGAAAAGCGCGGGAACGCATTAGAACTTTCCATATAACGAAATTTAGGAGTCTTCGTCGGACCACACCTGTCTTGGCCATAATACAGCTGATCGCACATGTGCTCAGGACCCCTTTATCTGTTTATGGTAACCGAAAGAATTTTAGGGCGTTTTCCCATTACAGACGCGAGCTCGAAACCGCGTTGAGAGCGACGTATGGAATATTCTTCATACGTAACAGAATAATCTTGTCAGTGCCCACGCGTTGGCACATAAGCCAACAATCACCCTGTCTTTTTCTAATTTACAGCCCCCGCACTATTGTTTGTCCTCCGCTAATGTTATTGTCTATGTCCTCTTCTTCCATTAACGCTTTAAAGTTGTGTATAAACATGGTAGCTGCATTTTTATCAGCCCTTTCCTTTTGGCCGTGTAACTTTAACAGTCACTTTAACACTTTTAACACTTTAACATTGTGCCGTTTCTTAAAATTTGTCGCCCATCCTGTGCTGACTCTGAATGTCGGTATTTGCAGACTTTTAAAACAGACCAAGAATGAACAAGTGTTTATATTAAATTTTGATCGCGTTGGTGTTGTCTCACGTACACGGGTATTTAAACTTGCTTCTTTCCTGGAACGCTGCCCCGAATCTCGGCTGCCGCACATCAGAGGGGACCCGACCTCGCTCGAGAATTGTGTCTGCACACGATTAGTGTTTACATTCAGTCCCGAGCGAGGTACACTAATCGAGACATTACAGAACATGGCGTCGCACATGGTAGACCGACAACGGTCGTCGGGCGAATCGGCCGATATCGGTTCCAGTCTGACCGCAGCTTTAAAGGTGGGTCCACACTTGTTACCTCGCCTTACACTGTTACCGGGATAAAACCTAGTCAATTGGTCTGGAAGAGGTTAGGGAGCAAATGTGGAGTGTTTCTTGTTTCCTCATACCGTTACTCGTTACTTGGTTCGGCGGATCGAGAAATTGTTGGTATTGTGACCACTCCAATGGAGCCAGAACTCGTCTGTGCGGCCCTGTCCTATGTATTGTAGACTGTTTAGTCCTGGGGGCTCATTGGGCCTATGCCTATGAGATACACCAGAGCCCCCTGGCGACGTAGGGCTGTTGTGAGTGCTCCAATTTTTCGCAGCAACCGTGTCGCCAAAAAGTGTGCGGATGATGTGCCGTACGTTACTGTGTTGAGCTCGTACTCTTGAATCGGCAGTGCAGGCTCTGGTCTCCAAATGATTGTCTGGAATCGTCAGTCAGCTGATGTAACGTGTATGTGCTTGTACATTTTCGCCACATCTACTGTTAACACGAAGGTGTGTTTCCGGAACCGCAGAAAAATTGTCAACACCTCGACCTGGACGAGAAATCTTACCCGCTGCGTCTCATTCTCTAAAATTCTCGAAGATATTTTCGCACATCCATCGAATACCGCTCGTAGCTTTGTCGTAGTACTATCCTCTTTCGTCACCGCATGATGCGGAAGATTTATCGAAACTAATGAGTCGATCGTTTGTCCTCCGTTATTGCAGTCATATAGCCCAGTGCCTCATACTCCGCGATAGACTCGATGTATTGTTTCTTTACTTTCGGCAGCCGCGCAAGTTTTCGCTCAATTGAGAGTAACCGCCGTTCGTCGATTTTTCGCGACTCTTCTAAAGGTGGGCATAGACGAGCGCGCAGTGGCAGCAACGCGGCAGCAACCGTAATACTGTAATGCCGCGTAACGAACCAATTTCAATTGGTCTTTTGCGCGAGCAGAAAGGGATTCGTTGCCACAGTGCGTATGGCTTCCTTTGGGTTTGCCGCATTCGAGCCCAGGCACAGTCCGGCATTTAAATGGGCGTTCGGGACAAAACTCAAAAAATGCATATAATGTATAAATAATGAACATTTTTATAGTGGAAGAGATCAAACTAGTTTTATGACATAAGATCATCATAATAATAACTACAATCATATTCCTTACCTACCTATAAATGATTATTTTGGATAAATAGTTTCAAATTCAATTATGTTGCTTATCATGTCCACTAATTTTTTGAAATTTTAAATCCCGCGTCTATTTGTCTCCGTTTCGTTTACAATATGGTTCTGTATGCCACCATCAGACATCATCATTGATTCTTTTAAATCATTGTAAACTAAAATTATCACTGCACTATTAGCTACAATCAGAGCTTCATCGTCGTGCATATTCGGCAACAAACACTGAACAAGATGGCGAATGCGTGTTGAAATTCATGGTTCGTTCCATGCGCGGCGCGTGTTCGTGGTAAAAACGAACACACATTGTAATTCCGCGCAAACGTTGTAATGGGACGTTCCAGCCGCGGCGTGCTCGTCTAGACGCACTGTTGCGTAGCAGTTCGAGTTCGAGCGTGTCCAGACTCATTACGACCACGCTTAGTGTTATTGTTGATGTGTTATAGGTGTGGAGAATTTCAAGTATGTCAAGTAGTTGTAAGTTACTATATACACCTTGAAATATATATATATATATATAAGTTTAGCTTGGAGTGTTATGTTTGCGGTTCTTGTTGAGTTCTAGTTGAGTTCTACAAATGTAACCTCGGTATTTTGGTATTCGCCAGCTATTGGTGGATGAATTGGTGGATGTGGGAGGAAAAGGTATTAATCGTCGATTATGATTGGGTTTTGGAAGTGACTTGAGAGCTGGTGGGGACGTTAAGGGAAAGGAGTGGGACAGGGGGTGAGTTCTCTTGTTACTGCACCGAGGTCCGGGTTTTTCCTGTTTTGGTTGTTTTTTTGCACTGTTAGAAAATAGCCTGGTCGTGCCAATGGTCGCGAGTCAACACCCACCTTAACGTTTTTAGTCGATCATTGAAGGGAGTGCTCACTACGTACCACCCGTCAGAATCGCGCGTGATTATCGCTTGAAATTGCTGTTCGCAAAAATCCCGTGTATCTATTGACCGCAGACCGGTTTCTTCTCTGTGATCTATTTCCCAAAATCGCTCCAATTCATGCGGCAATTGTTCGTTGGTTCCTACATGGCAAGTCAAATTAGATATTTTCCTAGTTCGCGGTAAATTTATATGTCCCGCAAGTACCCATCCGAGTTGCGTCTTCTGTAGAATCGGATAACTCGATAAATCGGATAACTCCTAAGCTATACTGGCCGACGCTAAGTAAGTTCTAGAACAACTCGCTGCCAATCAAACGATCAAAGTGTGTGATCGAAGCTCGGATCGGCATGTCACATGTTCAGAGGTATCGCTATCGCTGCCCTATTTACAGGGTGGCTCGCTAGATCATCTGTATTATGTGCAATGACCAAACACGTGATGGTCGCTGCATAATTCGTATGCATTGATTGTAAATCAACTTGTACTTGGCGCTTGCCGATAATGTTTTGTCGGAAGGCGTGGACGAAAGACGCAATTTGTTGCGAAATTCAGCTGTGAGGAAATGCGATTGTGAACCCGGTTCAAGCAACGCGCGTCCCACCGGCAACCTAGTCGGTCTGCCTCAAATCCCTCGAAGTCGATTCGTCCGTGTATAACAACGTGTGATGATATCGCTTACAAATTTTACAATTTCCTCGAGTACAGTTCGCCGCTCTGTGCCCTGTGGTCATAGACAATTAAAGCAGACGCTGAGCTCACTCGCCCTTTGTCGGCGCATCGGACTATTCAATTTCTTAAAGACCTCGCATTGATACAAGACATGTTCACCTTTACATAGTTGGCACAATGTCTGCACCTTCGCATTCATCCCTCATAGATTAAGAAAAATAATAAATATGTAATGAACTAGTGAAATAATTAGTGATAGTAAAAATATTTAACTTTGACTCGAAAGGTTTGAACTTGCAAGTTCCTTTAAATGAATCAGGTGTTGCAAATCGATTCGTATGGAAAATCGAGAATGTATTCGATTCCCTGGCTGAGCTTCAAACCATTTGATAGCTAACTTTGAAACAGCCAGTGCATCGACGTCGGTAGGAATTGGTTCTGTTTGCCCTGATTCTTCTGCTTCTTCCGTTCCATCTAACTTATTGATGTTTGTGTTCTGTCCCGTAACTTCACGTATAATCTCGTCATCATCCAAAATTTGGAAACCGTCGTCGTTTTGGTCACGCCTCAGCCATTCAACTGTGCTTCATTCGTTGTTGAAATTCGCATAACATCGAATGCATCTTGCAACTTGCTTGATATTTGAAATTTCTTCCATATCACTGTTTCTCCTTCCGGTTCCTACTTCTCCCACTTCCTTGTTATGACGGAGTTTTCTCCATGCTTTTCGAAGCTTTTCCCCTATCAATAAGCTCCATGCTTCACTTACTATGTAACAGCAATCTTATAACGTTAAATTTTTGCAACCTGTACCACATTTTATAGCGGCACCACATTTAATGACTTTTTTGATTTTTGTGCCTCGGAGGCCACACTGTGCGCCGCGCCAAATGTGTGCACACTGTGTACACTTACACACAGTTTACACAGTGTACACATTCTTCAGCGTTCGGAGGCAAGTCGGGGCCAGCGTTCGGGGCCCTGGTGGAAATTTCGCGAAGATAAATAATAAAAAACACTTCCGAGTCGAACAATATCTCAAGAAAAGCAGAACGTATTGAAACAATACATTCGAACGAAGTAACACGAAACTGCAAGCCCAGTAAATACGAAATTTGGTGGTCGGTGACTATAGTCAGCCGTCGTAGCGAAAGGTTAAATCCTTTATCGCAGGACATATTGCTGATGTTCAAATGCACTGGTTTTCTATAAGCAACTGAATGTTTGTCGCCACGCTTTGCTGTTAACAGATTAAGGAGTAGCGGTTGCCTAGAAATGACATAATCAGCTTCAGTTTCTCGAACGCCAGCTTTTATTATCCGAACTAATAAAAACATTTAGTGGGGATAGGTAGCGAACATCTATTATCGCAACTGATCGATTATCTGAACTCCCTTGTCCCTCAACATGTTCCGATAAATGAGGTTCTACTGTACTTATCAATCGTTTGTCCCACTCGCGTTTATCAAGTTATCAGATGAATAACGAAAGTACCCCATTCATCAACCGGTTCGTTTAATGATTTTAATGCGAGTCAATGATTGTTTGTATCGTCAACCAACTGTCTAACAAGGATAGGGCGAGGTCGACGGGAAATCGATTTTCTGAAACTAGCAGTATTTGAAGATGCTGTATCCAAAGTTAACTTGGCAAAGCAGTAGCGCGCGCTTCTCAAGAGTTTCCGAGAAAATTGGCATTTGACAATCGTTGTACTCGGATATAAGGAGTTCGCGTTAGCTGTTCAACAAGAAGGTGAGTAGCCGAGGGCACAGCGAGAAATACTGGTAATAGGAGGTTGCTGATTCGATTGTCGCTACCGATACTTTTTTTGTCTTCAAATGTATGAAATCTGCGCCAATGAACAGTTATTTTTATTTTTTAAATAGAAAATGCATGTTTTTTTATCGTGGGAAGTGGGAAAGAAATGGAGGCTAAAGATAATGCAGTATATATTCAGGGTGGCCTGTAAGTCTCGCAGTATTTTTAAATTTCGCGTAGCTGAGGTGATGCTGAACAACTTTTTCCATGACCAAAATATGCTAAGTAGCTTCGTTTTTGAGTTATTAACGAAAAACACTGGCCAATGAGCGCGCCCGTATAGCGCGCGCCCAGGCACCACCTCCCGCGGTCGTCATCGGGTGCATCGAGGGGCAACATATGGCAAATATTACATCATCTTAAATTAATAATAATGTGTAATGATTCGTTATTCACGAATAACAATTTAATTATCAAGCCGTTTTATAACTGTTCCATACTTTTATTCCTTATCCGAAACGTATAAGGTATTTTATTACTTATTAAAACAATGTTTGGATAATTAATATTAAAAAAAGATAGGCAAATAAAGTTATCCTTTCGTTCACGAAGTAACCTCCTTCGACGAAAGTGGGTCCTTGGCCGTTGGCCATTGTATCGATCCTGACCTATCTTAACAATTTTCTGCTACGAAACGCACGTCCCGGCGATCGATACAGATCTGATTCGCACTTGTTTCCACACGGATATGGAACACGCATTGACGTACATAGGCCTCATTGTAGTACAAACGGTCATGGCCCGTCAGAGGTGTGTGTGCGTCGTATCCGTGTGGAAAGAAGTGCGTAGCATAAAATTGTTAAGATATGTCAGGATCGGTACAAGGACCAACGGCCAAGGACCCACTTTCGTCGAAGCAGGTTACTTCGTGAACGAAAGGATAAGTTTATTTACCTATCTTTTTTGTTAATAACGTGTTAATAACGAAATCAGAATTGAAGTTCGGTATTAGAGCATGAGGTTGTGCACGAAAATTTTCTGCTGTAGCCCACGTTTCTTCCATCATTGAGGATTCCATGCTTCTTTTTGAATTCTTTGAACCACGTGTTGGACGTTTCAAATTCAGAATCGCGGTGACTGGCTTGCAGCAGCTGGAGCCCATTGCTGCTGGTTTCGCGTTGTCACTTGAATCATTCCGAGCTTCCTGGAAACGGTCGTTTGTCTACGAATCGATGATACCATACTTCTCAAATGCGGTCCCACCACCTTTAATGTGTTCTTCACACTTTGCCAGATCCATTCTTTTCAAGCGGGAGCAACCTTTCTTCTGCAGGTTATTCCGAGTTCAAACTGGATGTGCCTTTGCAATAGTCACCACTTTAATTTTGTGTTCCACTGGTATATATTCTGTTTTTATTATCTTCCGCTGTGGCCTGGTAATCATCGGACGAACTCGATCCTCCAACTTCTTCGCACGCGTTCTCCTCGTCAGGTTCATCCTTCATCAAAAATTCATCGCATTCGGAGGAGCGAGGTTGGAATTGCGAGAGGCAGGTTGGAGGTGAAGGGAAAGGGGTTCGCAGAAGAGTAGGCGAATAACGCAAGGAAGAATAGAGTGGGTAGAAAAATGAATTTGGGTAGAGGAGAGAAGAACGCTTTATAGAGGAAAGGAAAATTGAATAAAGGGTAGATAAGAATAAGGGAATGAGAGATAAAAAGAGTAAGAGGTAACCGGAAAAGAAAGAAAAAAAAGAAAGGACTGCGGTAGGGATTGGAAAAATAGGAACAGTCGGGAGGAAAGGAGGTTATGATCAGGAAGTGGCGGCTGAAACAGGACGGGCGGTAATCTTACCGACAGGGAGACGGAGCGATTTGGCAGCAGTGGGTCGGAGAGAAGCGGAAGAGTTAGGACAAGAGCACGGCAAGCAGAAGCAGGAGCAAGGGAAAGTCTGGAAGGTTATGTCATACAGCGGAGGGGGCCAATGGCTGAGGCGGAGGAGCAGGAGCCGGGAAGTAGGAAGCAGTAGAAATTAAAAGGAATGGTACGGTTAGACTTGAAAGAGGTATTTATATGTTTGGAAGAGGAACTGAGAGGGATGATAGCAGATATGAAGAAGATGGAGGAGGGGTTCCAGGAAAGAGTAAAAAGAGAGATGGAAAAGATCTTGAGAGGAAAACAGGCGGAATGGGAAGAGGAAAAGAAAGAATGGAGGAATATGGTCGGTAAGATGGAGAGAGAATAAGTAGGATAGAGAGGAGGGAAGAATACAATATATAAAAGAAGAAATGGAGAAAAGTGAAAAGAAGGAGAAAAGAAATAATATGGTAATAAAATCATTAGAGGTGGGGTGAAGGCAAGAAAGGGAGACGGTAGAGGACTTTTTAGAGAAGGAAGTGGGAGTAAAAGCGAAGGTGTAGTGGGCTAGAAGGGTAGGACGGTAGAACCAACGGATTACAGTCGTAAAACTAGGAGGGATGGAGAAGAAGAGACAAATATTACAGAAGAAAAGCAGGCTGAGAAGGACGAATGTATATATAGACCAAGAGTGGACAAGGAAGGAAAGGGGTAACCAGAAAGAAATCATGGAGAGAGCCTGACAGGAAAGAAAGAAAGGAAAAGAGACTAAAATAGGGTTCAGCAGGCCAAGGATAGATGGAGTATGGATGGAATGGAATAGAGGAAGGGAGAAACAGGATTTTCAGTAAGGCTCTGGAGGAAGGGAAAGAAGAGAGGGGGTAGGGAAAGGAGAGAAACGGAAATTCAGGATGAGGAAGGGAAGAGGAACGAGGGTGCCAGGAAGGCAAAAATTTTATGGAGTGGGAGAAGGTGAAGGAATTTAGAGTGGGGGACAGAGTGGAGGCCGATCACCAACCCTTAGAGTTGGAGGTCAAGATAGAGGGATGGCACGAGAGGAAGAAGGAGGAGGAGAGGAGGGAAAGGGACGTGGAAGTATGGGATGAAGAAGGCATACAAAACTATAGAGGACAGCTGGGGTGGTAATGGGAAGAGCTAAGGAAGGTAGTAAATGGGAGCATTGTCAAAAAGAAAATAAAGGTAAGACAGTGGGAACTTGGGGAATATTTGTTGGTGGGATAGGGAATGCACGAGAGGGAAAAGGAAGGGTAGTGAGATGGTACTAGAAGTGGAAAAAGGGGAAGATTGCAAGAGAGGCATATTTAAAGAAGAAAAGACAATGGAAGGTGCTATGTAGGAGAAAGTAAAGGGAGAGCAAGGAAACGGAATTAAAGGACATAAAGGTGGCTAAAAAAGAGACACAAATATGGAGATATACAAAGTGTCCCGTAACTACGGCAACATCGGGAAATGGGGGGTAGCTGGGATGATTCTGAACAACTTTTTCCTTGACCAAAGTGTTGTTTGAAGCTCCTTTTTAGAGTTATTAACCACAAACACTGCTCAATGAAAGCGGCCGTAGCGCCGAGGCTCGTGCTTCTCTACTGCGCTCGGTCGTGTACGGGGGCATCAAGGATATCTGAGGAAAGGGTACGGCAAATGTTGCATCGTCTTAAATTAAGGATATTGTGGAATTATTCGTTTTTCTTGAATAACGACTACGGCTGTGCGTGATTGATTAAAAGAATAACTAGTTTATTTGTTGTTAATGAATAACGATGTAACATTTTCCGTACGCTTTCCTCGATACCCTCGATGCCTCCGAACACGACTGAGCGCAGTAATGACGTGCTAGCCTTGACGTGCACTCACTGGCCGCTTTCATTGGGCAGTGCTTTTGGTTAATAACTCAAAAACGAAGCTTCAATCAACATTTTGGTCAAGGAAAAAGTTGTTTAGAATCACCCCACCTACCCCCCATTTCCCGATGTTGCGGTAGTTACGGGACACTTTGTATAAATAAAGAAACAAGAAAAGGAAAATCATCAGGAAGGAGCAAAGGATAGAGAAGAAGAAGGAGAGGATGGAGGGGAAAAGAGAGATCACGGAGGAAGAGATAGAACAGCAAATAAGGAAAATGAAGAAGGAGGCAGTGGGCATGGACCAAATAACAGGGAGGCGTATACAGTGTAGGGCAAGGGATCAAAAAGATAGTGCAATTGATAAAAAATGTGTGGGAAGGTAAGTGTTTCCCCAAAGGGTAGAGAAATGCATATGTACTGTCACTATACAAGAAGGGGGACAGGTGAAGGGCAGAAAACTATAGGGGAATAGCCTTGCTCAACACAGCATACAAGATATATACTGCAGTGTTGAGTGAGAGACTAAAAAAGGAAGTGGAGGCTAAGGACATGCCAGAAACACAGAGTGGCTTCCGAGAAGGAAGGAGTATAATAGATGATATCTATGTGTTCCAGCATGCACTGGAGAAGGGAATCAAAAATACGAAAGGAAGGCTGTTTGCACTGTTCGTAAATATAGCGGCAGCCTTCGACACGGTGGTGAGAGAAAAGCTGTGGCGGATAATGGAGGAAAGGGCGGTGAGTAAAGGATGGGGAGAGACAGACGAAACAGTCCTGGACGGTGATGGGAGTGAGACAGGGATGTCCTCTGAGTCGCACACCCTGTTCACGTTTTCCACAGCAGACCTAGAAGAAGAGCTAGAAGAAAGGGGACAAGCAGGAGGAGTAGTAGTAGGAGAAAAGAAATTCTGGTCGCTGACATACGCGGGTAACATGGTCCTGGTGGCGAAGAGGGGGTTAGAGATGAGGGAAATGATAAGAAGACTGGAGAGATTTTTGGAGAAGAACCTCAGAGTGAATGTAAGGAAGACAAGAATGATGGAATTCCGGATGGGAGGAGGAAGGAGAAAAAAGGTGCGCTGGGAGTGGAAAGGGGAGCAGATAGAGATAGTTGACGAATTTGGGTATCTGGCGGTGCGGCTGTACAGGACCGGGAACATGGAAAGACATGTACGAGAGAGATCGAAGAGAGCAAATGTGGTAGTAAAACAGATTTCGGGAATAGATAATGACAAACGCGACAAAAAGTAAACAAGGATGTAATATGTCAATCGTTTTCTTCCAGTTAATTGTCGACAAAAAAAGCGGGGCCCGTTGATCGGGAGTCTACCGTAGGTCGTATACGCTCGACATCGAACTATTCTATAAAAAATGCAAATACTTTTGCAGCTGCAGCTGGCTGCAGCCAAATTTTATAGAGCATATAGTATACATCCCAATCTTAACGTGTATATAAAAATTAGAGCGAAGGTCAGTGGAGCTCAAAAGTATTTCATAAAAGAACGCGTTGAAAATTAGTTTGTTGAAACTTTCTTGAAAAAAAATATTAAAAAATTTTTATAAAATTTTTCGTTTCATTTTTACACATTCCTAATCTTTGTTGATACAGTTCCTGCAAACAGAAATACCATTAAGGTCCTGAGCATTAGAATACAGGTGAAAATATTATTCTGCATTTTTAAGCTATCTTCAATTTTTAACGATTGTATCCCTTGCCACGCTTAACAACAATGGATTTAAGAAATAAAAATGTCATTTTTAGGTGCTACGGACATCTAGCTTGATATTGCATATAAAATTATAGACCTACTCCGTGTTTTGTTTTTCGACTTTTGCACGCCTAAATTGCCGTTTGCACTGTGCGACGTGCCGCACAGTAGTCCCATTTCTCGAAAAACTGGCCAAAATTCAATTTTTGAAGTATATGTATAGCAGCTTGTTTTTAGTATTGCAGATTTGTTGTATATATATCAATGCATCTAATGCCGCTTGAATTTTTTAAATATATTGATTGGTTACTGAGATATAGGCCATCAAAGTTGAAGAAATTTCATGCTCCTTCGTATCTTGAAAATTGGAGCTTGTTAATTGCGTCAGGGAAAGTTTATCTTAACAAAATTGATATGTGAAACATTTTACCATTAAAACAGGTGTTATAAACATAACTTTTCCACAGAAATAAAGTAACATATCTTCGAATTTATTATTGTAATTCTGTTTTCAATATATCATAAATCTTAGTCATATCTTAATGAACAAGAAGGAAAATTAAAAATTAAAGTATCACGTAGGGGTATTTTCGGTCTGTGCCACTAGAGCGTAGTGGTGATATCTCGTGCAAAGGTTAATATATTTGTGAAAAATTTAATATGGTATAAAGAAAGCTATCGAAGACACTAATATAATAATAACAAATAAATAAATAAATAAGATTACAGCTTTATAACATGATTCCTTGACATAAGTCAATGGGACAACATGAGGAAGTCTTGAGTTCAGACTTGGAAAGTATACAAAGTGTAATGGACAGAGGAACCAGGCCTCCGGGTATTTGTTGCGAGAACTTTCGGGGGGAACTTTCTGTCCGATGTCTTCGACTCTCTATTGTCACACATCTGGAAACTGTAACCCTGTTAGTTACCTCGGATCTCCAGTCATGAAGTCATCTGGTCTCTATTACCCACTGAGACCCTTTGTACTTTTTTAGCAGTATTCAACTGTCCCAGAAAACGGACTGACCGGACATTCTAACTACATAATTTTAGTCAAAATTCGGAAAATAGTCAATTTTGACAAAAGTTAACTAAAAAGCAACGTTTATACCACTGATATTAGATCGTCCATTATGAACATTGCATTTTTTATACAATATTTGAATTCAGCAACCCCAAAAACATAAGAATACCAATTCTTATGAAAATCGTGTGAAATTACGAATTATGGCCAGCTTTTCGAGAAATGGCACCCTTCAATTGTTCCGTTCAATTGTTCCGTTCAATTGTTACTGTTACCATGTTAACGAAGTATGTTTTCCGGTAGACGTCCTTAAAAACGCGTCAACACAATCTGATACGATTGTTTCGTATGCTTTTACCATGCATATCACCCTGGCTCGTGTCATAATAGCACGTAATTAATGAAGAGAATATGCATTAACAAAGTAAAAATAGCATTCTGTATTATTTTTATGTTCCATTTGTTCCCCATTCCCCACAAATAAAAAACATGCATTCTCTATTTAAAAAATAAAAATAACTGTTCATTGGCGTAGATTTCATACATGTTAGGCTTAAAATTGAGGTAAGTATCAATTAATGGAAAAAAAAAGATATTGATAGCAAGACTCGAGAAACCAGCAACCACTTATTACCAGGATTTCTCGCGATGCTCTCGGCTACTCACCTTCTTGTTGAATATCTAACGCGAAATCCTTATACCCGAGTACAGTATCACTTCTGGAAGGCGGAGAAACAGTAGTTCGATTTGCACGCATCCGACGTAAGAATAGTTAAATGATTCTCCGTCGGAGGCGTTTATGGTACATTTTAGTTAATTTGGCCTGGTTATCACCAGAGTCGATAGAAATACAAATCAGTCGGTAAATGTAAGTTTTAATATTCACACCACAAACGGCGATTCACACGTGAGTACCTGATGCGCGAACACAGACGCAAGTAAAACACAGTTGTCGCAACGTATCAAGACCTCTGTCACGCTGTGCCGCATCTGTTACAATTATAACCATCAGTAAAATGAATCGGCGGTTCGAGTCCCCTTGCGGTTCCTTTTCTTGACATTAATTTTTTTAAATTGTGCTTTAGCAGCACAATCGTCAAAAGTGTAAGTTTGAATCAATTTTCTTAATTGCTTCTCCCAAATAACATAAACGTAGCTGCTACAGTCATAATCTCCGATCATATCTTTAGCATCTTTCCACTTTGTAGCATTCGAACTCATTGGTGACCGATTGTTTTCTCCTCGTAACATTTCAAATTCTCTTCTACGGATTTGAATTACACGCTCAGCTAAATTTCTTTCTCTTCGTAATAAATCCGTTTCGGACACTCGAGAAGTCGATGGTACTCGCTGACTGGTCAACCCCTCAACTAATTGTTGTTGTGGTATGACAACTGGTTCATTTTCTTCTTGTTCCGAAACAAAATCTGTTGGGCTACATCCTGCGTCTAATAAACGACTTACCAATACCAGCCTTTGTGCCCGACGTTGGCAATTCCAATCGACGCAGCTCTTCCTTCAACTCAACAACCGATTGCTTTGAATTCATCTTAAAATTCTTAATATTCTACCAGAGTGTCACACTTTAAATTAGCTTGTTCATGACATAAACTAATTTCATAAATGTTCACATAAAGTTGTATAAAATGCACATAAAGTCACAGTAAACTGAGTACACACTAAGTCACATAAACTGAACATAAATTGATTCTATCCCACTTCTGAAATATTGTAGGCAAAATAAGTTAACTTTTATTATCTTAATGACAGTGTTAATGACAGTGTTACCAAGAGAAGAAATAAATAAACTAACAAATCAACATTAACAAAAACGTGTGGCTGATCGATATACAAAGTGAACACACAAACATCATACACATTAAATCCACAACCACACATGTCACATACATGACCTCTACAACTCTTGCATTTTTTACATTTCTCCCGTGGAGAGTAGTGTGATAAAAGAATCTTTTGAAATTCGAGTAATTGACGCAGTTGCAGCACTCCAAATAATTGCATGTCACGTTAGGTAGAAAGACTTGATGTAACTTCAAACGCGTTTTAATCACATTAGCACCGTCGAATTCATTTGAGTAACTACAAATGTTGACAAATTTTTCCTTACAAAATTATCTACGAAGCAATATCACGATTTTTGTCATATTCAATTCCTTTAATTGTTATGAACTCTCAAAGCTGGTATTTTCAGTGAAAATAGAAGTGATTACAAGCCAATATTATTATGTAGATCGGCGCTCTTCAGTAAGAGTTCAGGATAGATTTAATTTTGCCTCCTTGTATCTGCTACATAGACGGAACAGCCATGTTATAGCATCGTCGTAGACATTTGTATTAGTGCCACTCAGTGGCGGTTCGTAGCTAAAATTAGTGGGTGTTCTGCTCCAGAAAATTTTTAACTTGTGTTTTTAAATTGAGTATTCGGCACTGCGGGAGCGACAGTCATCTCTCTACCTCACAGCCTCGCGTGGAGCTATGTATGCATACGCACCACAGTCAAACACGATGCCGCTGGAACTGTGAAGCGCAAAATTCCATACAACGATTTTTGTATCTTTTTCATAAAGTGGGGGATGGGTACTGACATGAAGCTTAAGGATTATATATTCTACAAGTATAAAGAAAGAATTAAACGAAAAAAGACTCATTATATTAAGTGTTATTGATAATATCACGTGGCAATAGGCGGTGCTGCAGTTCCACAGAGGCTATGCGCGAGCCGCCACTGGTGCCACCAATGCGTGATGTAAGAGTAAGGAGGCCACTCTACATTGTTAGAAAGTGGTCACGAAAAATGTTCCACATGTTGCCAAGTTAGCCAAATGGAATTAACCTGCGTAACATTGTGCGAATCCTGACCTACGCAACGATCAACAGCTTGTGGGATATGGTGATAGGGAATGGAATAACTTCCCATTCAATACTTGACACTAACTTTATTGCACTCAATTCTTTAACCAAGACTCTTCTTGAACTCTGCTCACACACTGGCTCTCGCATGCACCATTCGCTCCATATATTTTCTCACTTGCAGCTTCTCATTCGTTCTCACTCATTCGGACCCACACTGACACACACATCCTTGCCACGTGTCCGAGGTCGACAACGGGTCACCATGCACTCAAAGCCTCTCGTGCATTCCCAGAAAGCATTCGCTCGACGTTTCCCCTAACACTTCTCATTCGCACCACATGCTACATTCAATACTTCCAGCCACACTACGGTTTTGCCTTAAACCTAAGGTGGAGACGTGGCGCCGGCTTATTTGACGGCCGGGGTAGTATCCTTGCACGATCACTTTACTTCACGGCCACTTTCACGTGCCACTGTGAAATGTAGGGATACTTAAAAACAATTTATTGTTCCTACGTTTGAAGATTTTGCAATATTCTACGTTTGTACGATTCATGTTGCTCGCTCGGTTAGCAGCATGCCTCTGGCAGTTTAAACGTTTGCACTCACTGCCACACGCACACGCACACACACCGTCTCCAAATTTAGTGGAAATCGGCGGCAGATACCGATCACACAGGGCAGCATCAGCCCTTGTGTTGACTCCGTCTCAGCGCGAGCGTTGGCACTATAATGTCATCACATTAAAGAACATGTCGTGTGCGTGTGGAGACGAGTGCGAACGTTTAAGCTGGCAGAGCCATGCTGCTAACCGAACGAGCAACATGAATCGTACAAACGCAGAATATTACAAAATGGTCAAACGTAGAAACAATCAATTGTTTTTAAGTATCCCCACATTTCGCAGTGGCAAGTGAATTTATCGTGAAGTGAAGTGATCGTGCAAGGATGCTAAGCCGGTCGTAACAGCAGCTGTTGAGCGTTGCCTAGGTCAGGAATAGCACTATGTTAAGCAGGTTAATTCGTGAACGAATGGGTGAGTTTAACTAGCTTTTCCTAACATTAGATATGCAAATCATTTTTCTTAAAACATAAATTATCCACCTGAAAACGTACTGATAAAAAAAAGTATTTTTTTCATAAGTAATAAAACACTTCATTCCTTTCGGATAATGAATAAACGTATCGAACACGGTTATTACACGACTTATTAGTGTATTTCTTATTCAGGAATAACGAATAATTCCACATTATTCTTAATTAAGACGATGTAACATTTGCCGCACGCTTCCCTCCGTGCCCTCGATGCCCCCATCACGACCAACCGCAGGTGATCGGTTTGCGCCTGAGCGCGCGTCAGCCGATGCCCAGCGGGCGCTATCATTGGCCAGTGTTTTTCGTTGATAACTCAAAAACGAAACCATACATAACATTTTGGTCAAGGAAAAAGTTGTTTAGAATCACCCCAGCTATACTCTATACCCCGATGTTCCCTGGATTTGTGCCACCCTGTATAAGACTTTATCGTTAATCACTGCACGTGGTGCGTACGTACATGAGCTATGTGGTCGTTCGACGACGGTCGTAATGGTAAGACAATGGGCACCAGGTTCTACGCATGACGCGATGTTGCCTAGATGGGAAACTCATCGACTGGCAACTACAGTGCCATGGTGCCTACAAAAGAGAACATTCTTTTAAAGCATTAATCAAAGACATTAAAAAATTAGTTTATAAATATTTTATATCGACGGAAAATCGTCAATAAAAAATGTTTCAGATGAGAGTTGGTAGAATTGAAGTGACCTACTAAAAAATATATACATTCTTTGTAGGTAATTAAAAATGGCCAATAGTAATTCCTTCTCGTTACCTATAGGTTTAATTGTGACCCACTGCCACTCGAAGACAAGAGATCAAGCAGTAATATTTACAAAAAACCACTGGCTTTAATAGTTTCGAAGAATAGGTTGTAATATATCATATACAAAATTCGATCCGCCGTATTGGTAAATTACACAAATTTCCAATGCTTCACCATACAGAATATTTAATCAGTGGAAAATACAAAATGCCAAATTGTTCTTCATTTAATTTGCATACTCAATACAGATACTGACAAGGGAAGTTCGGCAACTCGATAATTCAGAAAAATTTGGAACTTCACACAAATGTTGTGCATATTATGATTACAACGGAGTAATTTTTGTTTCCTGCTAACAAACGACATTGGGGTGAAATCCCCACTCTAAATAAAAATTTACTTTTCATACTATCTTAATTATTCACCCCTAGGACCGTGTTTCGGCAGGCACCAAAAACTGTTGCGTTGTTAGCATAATATGAACTACATTTGTGCAAAATTTCAAATTTTTCCGATTTTTCGAGTTGCTGAACTTCCCTTGATAGCATCTTAGATGCATTTCAATTTCAAAATGATTTGATGGTGTTTGTTTAGATTTATGATTAATTTAAGATGATTCCTTTCTACTTTTGAAAGTACGTGGACTGCACTCTTTTGGAAACTGAAAGTAGTGCTGACGCAGAAGACTCTTCCTACGATAGTGATTACGAAGCTGAAGATGCAGTTGGACCGACGAACATACAGTCACAAGTGGAATTGCAGGTATTAACTTAATAAATGTCGATTACAATTATTTTATATTCCTAAGAAGCTTTTGCAATTATAGAGTAATAAATCAGTAATAAACTTTTAACGGGCTAGAATAAAGGGAAAATATTAGAATATAATAGTAAGGAATCCGTTTTATGAATGACTAAACAATAATGTCATGGTACTTTTCTGAACACATTTGATAAATGTGGGGTCAGTTCCTACATTCACCGCTAGGGTACGAGCACGATGATTCGCCTCCCGAACGTGGTTGCATAGGTTCCCGTGACCATATATACATATAATCTCCGATCATTCCCTACTATCTCTGTGTCTAACAAAGGGCCTCCTAGCATGCCTTACTGACGACTCCACTAGTAGGCCTAGGACGAAACGCAACCTTCTTCCTCCCTTTCTTTTCCCGTCGTTTCCTTCATCGACCATCGTATCTCCCGGAAGTAGCGGGGGGGGGGGGCTCCGAACAACTCTTTCCTTTACCAAAATGTTGGTTGATGCTTCGTTTTTCAATTATTAACAAAGAAAAAACACTGGCGAATCAGACTGCTCGTGGCGCGCACGCTCAAACGCATTCAAAGAATTGTTCAGTCACCCCAGCAACCCCAGCATGCTTTGAGATGATGTCTAACTGTTTTATAATCGTAACAACTTTTTCAAACAATATTTTAAATTTGCATAATTTATCGAATCACACATTCACAATGTTGACATGATGAAAGAATTATTATTTGAAGTCCCACAATATTCTTAGTTCACTAACTAATGGTCGTTGATCAAATATGTTTGGCTTGTATAACAGGTATCTACTTCAAAGCATTCAGATGTGTCCAGGACCATCTCTGACACATTGGCTGCAGAGTTTGCAGAATACATCACAGTTCAAGGAAGTCCACCCGCCCAAAGCCCAGGTACGGCTATTTCTGCACAAATATGACTACCGAGTATTGCACATTACCGAAATTACTAACATACCATATGTTCATTTTCAATTGTCATTATTACCAGATTGAAAACGACTTCTTTGTAAAGTTGGAAACTTCTGACCTCTACATACACAAGTTACTTAGCAAGATTGATCTCAGAATTAATTAGTAATAAGAACACCTTTATAACGCACTGTCAACGATTGTCGTGTTACGTATGAATAATAATATTTCTTATACGCCGCACTTGCACGTGTCGTTCAAGCTTGCGTAAGAAGGGAAGATGCCCAAAGGTTCCTGGCGCCATCGTATACAAATAATAGGGCCCCTACTATCGACTAGCTGCACCGTGACTACTTGGGTGCATGCGTGACCTGACGAAGACTAGGGAGTTCCATTTTATATGGAAACCTCTAATGAGCCCCCTCCATACATTGTGCGACTATAAAAACCCTCTGATTTCAACCATCTTTGGTTCATAGCTACACAGTTACGCGTAGATTCACGTCGTGTTATGCTCTTACAGAGTCGGTTGCATTCAGTGAGATTGGGCGTAGGGCGCCACTTAGATCACAAGTTAACCCGTTAGAATCCGCAGTTCTGTCGGTATACTATTGTAACCGTTCTCAGACCGCGCATCGCCAGTGCGTCAACACCGTGCAGCTTTGGGTAATAATTTACACACTACGTAGATAGATAGTTAAATAAACCCTTTCGTTCGCGAAATAATCTGCTTCGACGGAAGTGGGTCCTTGGCCAAGTGCGAATCAGATCGGCAACGATCGCCGAGATATACGTTTCATGGCATAGAATTGTTAAGATAGGTCAGGATCAGTGCAAGGACCAACTGCCAAGGACCCACTTCCGTTGAAGCAGTTTATTTCGCGAACGAAAGATTAAGTTTATTTAACTATCTTTTTCTAACATTGATTATCCAAACATTTTTTTCGTAATTAATAAAACACTTTATACGTTTCGGATAACAAATAAAAGTATGGAACAGATATTGAACGACTTGATAATTTAATTGTTATTCACGAGTAACGAAAAATTGAACATTATTCTTAATGTAAGACGATGTAATATTTGCCGTACGTTGCCCCTCGATGCACCCGATCACGACCGCGCACAGTTGAGCCTGCGCGCGTGCTGTACGGGCGCTCTCATTGGCCAGTGTTTTTAATTAATAACTCAAAAACGAAGCTTCATACAATATTTTGTTCCAGGTAAAAGTTGTTCAGAATCACCTCAGCCACGGCACATTTCCGAATACGGCGACACTTACGGGCCACCCTGTATATATAAAATGTTCACCATTAAATCGAGTAGATTCTTCATACCTATCTTTACTCCGTAGTCCTTTATTTTAGCAGTAACGTTCGCATAGATACAACTTAATCGCTCTAGTTGTATCAAATATAAATTTAGAGTTGCGAGACAAACTAACATTTCCTGCGACTCCATGATTTCACATTAGGTTCGCCCGCACGTATTATCAAAAACAAGGCAACTAGTCCAACCCGGTGGCTCCCTGATTTCGCGTCAGGTTCATCCGCGTTTGACTCTATTCCTGAGGCTGCCCGATTTCGCGTCGGATCCGTCCTCGCTAACAAATATTCCAGCGGCTCCCTGATTCCACATCAGGTTCGTCAGCGGACCTTACTAATAAATTCTCAACCATATTCCTTGGGTAATATGAACCTCGCCAGCCTAGACGTTGCCCACAGCCCTGGCTCCTAATAATTGTTATAATTGTAACAGATATGGCAACAGCGCGGCAGAGGTCTTGATACGTACCGGCAACTATCCCTACTCGTGTCTGTGTTCCAGCATGACGTATTCGCGTATGAATTGCCGTTCGTGGTGTGAAATTTGATCTTACATTTACCAACTGATTTGTATTTTTTATGACCCTGACGATAACGTGGTCAAATTAACTAAAATATACCATAAACGCCTCCGACGGAGAATCGTTGAACTATTTTTACGTCGGATGCGTGCAAATCGTAGATTACGGTATTCGTTTTCCAGAAGTAATAAATTGTGAGAAATCGAATTTCGGTGATATGGTGCTAGTACAAGTCTAGTGTGATATCAGTGAATAAACCATTAAATCGTTCAATATTTGATAATTGTGAAATGTGACGAGATGCTGGCTGCCATCTTGTTGTCTACATTGTTATCTGTACAATTTCAAAAATTCCAACAACTCAACTACTTAATAACTCAAAAACGAAACTATAAGTAACATTTTGGTCAGGGAAAAAGTTGTTCAGAATGACCCCAACTACACCGCATTTCTCAACGTTCCCTGGGTTTTGTGCCACCCTCGATGCAACATGCATTCGAAAAATGGAATATAGGAATGTCATACTAACACACCGAATCTGCACATCTCTGGATCACTAGGCCTTTCCCGCAGTGACTGAATTAAATTAAATTTTGAAATTGTGGGCTTACGTACAGGGTATCTCTTAACTTTTAAAGTATCCGGAAATTGGGGGTAGTTGAGATGATTCCGAACCACTTTTTCCTTCCCCAAAATATTGTTTGGAGCTCCGTTTTTGAGTTATTCACGAAAAACAGTGGCCAGTGAGAGCACCCGTATAGCACGCGCTCAGGCGCGCAATACTGATCGGGTGCATCGAGGGGCAACATGCGGCAAATATTATCGTCTTAAATTGAGAATAATGTGTAATTATTCGTTATTCATGAATAACAATTTAATTAACAATTCGTTTAATAACTGTTCCATACTTTTATTCGTTATCTGTAACACGAAAAATTTTGTGAAATATTCAGTGCAGAGTAATATTTAATAAATCATTTCTCTTCATTACTCTCATTTTTTTTATATTACTATCCACTAACCCAAGCGGAGCCACAGAGGTATTAAAGATACTCCCATCTTTATCTTCATTTGTATTAGCCTTTTGTTTGTAGCATGAAAAGTCGGAAGTTCCAACAAATCCAAAATATGGCAATATCCACGAATTTCTGGAATAGATATTGTCACAGACGAAGATGAATAAAACTTGTGTTCACAAAACAACAACTGGTTTATTGCAAATGATTATGGTATATGCGGGGTGTCCCGTAACTACCGCCACATCGGGGAATGGGGGGCTAGCTTGGGTGATTCTGAACAACTTTTTCCTAAACCAAAATATTGTTTGATATTTCGTTTTTGAGATATTAACCAAAATAACCTTACGGGACCAGGCGTGTAACGCACTATCGCGCGGCAAATGTTGCATCGTCTTTAAGCAAGCCTAATGTGGAATTTTTAACGCGAGGGAAATTTTTAATAATACACCCCGGTCTGGACAGGGGCACACCGGGGTAGTGTCGGATTTGTACCGACCAAAATTCTCACGGTGGCCGGGGGGGGGGGGCTCTAACGAAAGCAACCCGCGTCCCCATTTCACAGTCCTCATTTAAATAAAGGCCCATCCTGGTGAGGATTTAGAAGGGCAGATCACCATTCTATCCTTTAAAATTTCGCGGCACCGCGAGGTCACCACACAGTGCCGCCCTTCACCCGAGTCCTCCGCGGCAGGACCGAGCCCTCACTCGGACAGCCGCAAACCTATCGCCGTACCGAGGGAGGGGGGTGGTGGTGGTGGTCAAATTTGCATAAGGCGTTCGAGGCCCTTCCGCCCCCTCCGACAGAGGTCCGACCTCTTCCGCTCCCGTTCCGTAGCCTCCTTGTGGAGCATAACCTGCTCGCAGTAGCAGGTCAAAGCGTCCCACGCGTCCCAAAGCGGTCACAACCCCCCTCGAGTCAAGGAGCCAGGCGCTCACAATGGGCTTCGAAACTCCAGTGGGCGTCCAAGGTGTGCCCTACATACTTCACCCGATGACCCACCTCCACGCAGGACTAACCCAGCCACTGCTGGGGCGAGGGCGGTTCACTCCGCCGAGAGCGATCATACATCCAGACCAGCTCAGTCTTGTGAGGCGCCACCCTCGGTCCTAGCTTTTCCATCCCGGAGACGACAAATGCACTCCGTACTTCGCGAGGCTCAGTAGCATGTGACACTGACCCCGGGAAAGAGGACAACACAGAGGATGGTGTCGTACGCGAGGTCCCACAGTAACGGAACCAGTACAATAAAAACTGTATAGATGATGAAAAGTACTGTCTGGTTAAGTGATGGGTGACTATCCCCTCCACTTGGGGGGATCCCGCCTTAACGATAGCGACGCTCGACGTGGGAGCGGTGTAATATGATCCAAGCCGGAATATGGACGTGACTAATTCTAATTTAACCATGAACCCTTTTTATTTTTGACTTTTTCTTAATGAAATTTTTGGACTCCCATGGAAGATTCCATGCCCCCGTCATCGTTTGAGATTAATTTTTGTGTATAAAAAGGGCACGGAAATCACGCTTGTGTCTCAGAATTGAATCCACTAACTTCGTACCATGTCGGTGCAAGCTAGCCATACTGATGCCCAGCGAGATCGGGTTTTAGTCGTCTTCGAGCAACTAGTATTTATATATTACCGTACAGTGCATAAAGCTACTGTTAGGCATTTTTGAATCAATATTGCACTTGTATCCGTGATGATTGAAAAGGTGGATTTTAGTTCTGTGGTAATCTGTATATTACGAATAGCGAAGAAATACAGAATATGGACTTTTATTACTTGAACATAAGCACAGTACAACAATTCATTGCCAGTACCAATCATTACCAGTAGCGTCCCAGCAAATAGTTACACCTTAACCGCTCGATGTGTATCGACATAACAAAGTTACGAGGTTACATAACTAACAATCCTGTGGCACCCGGTGATGAAATAGGCACTGGTTCGTCCACGAACTCTTACCTTCCTGTGGCACCCGGTGATGAAATAGGCACTGATTCGTTCACGCACTTCCTATCTAGAAATGGCCCCCGGTGATGAAATAAGCACTGGTTCGTCCGTAACAAACAAACTCTATAAAACAACCGATCCACGACTCCGGAGCCGTGCCCTATGGCCCTCGGCTCGTAACACAGGATATATTTTGAATTATACTTACTTATTGATACTGGTTAAACACGTACCAGAAAGTACAAAAACGCGTTGCTCTGATTAAACTAATAAAAACAGGATAATGTAAAATAATAAAGTACATTGTACGAAATATAATAATAGATTGAAATAAACAGGAAATAATTTGAATTATATTTACTTATTAGAATAAGAATAAAAGGTTAGTAATTAAGGACTTCACTGGGCGCTCAGTCCCGCTGGACCATTGTGCACCTGCGCACCCGGAGACCTGGCTCCTCTTAGGAGGCAGTTATCCCAGGGTGCAGTGGTTTTCCTCCAGGCCGACCTCCTTAGCAAATTTAAGCAGCGTGCCTATTGGAATCTTTCTGCACTCCTGTATCTCCAGCAGTGGGGGCCCAGGTATGTGAGCCGCGCCGTTACCGCTCGCTCGCATTCTTTGACGAGATATAGAGGGGTTTCCTCTTCTCCGTCACACCACCTACATGTCGTTCCTTCGCTAAAGCCCATTGCATGTAGGTGTTTCCTTGTTTGCCAGTGTCCCGTTAACAAGCCCACTGCCAAGCCCATGTCAACCCTGTCCATTTTGAAGAACTCTGCTGTTCGGCTAGGTTCTGGTTTCCCAGTCATGGCCTTAAAGTGCTTGAGCCCCGGGGTCTCTTGCAGGAGTCGGTTCGTCTGTTTCTAAGACCAGGCTTCCACCGTATTCCTGATGTGTCCCGGTGCGTAATCTATATTTTGTGAGGGGGGTAGTCCTATGCCCGCCGCTTCCTTCTGGGCTAGCATGTTCGCCCTCTCATTATCACTGACGCCACTGCGTGTTGGCACCCATAGTAATTCCACGTGGTTCTTTTGCGATAGTTCCTCCAGAGTCCCACTGCATTGCAGCGCCAGGTTAGTTCTGGTCACGTATAAGCGAATGGCTCTCAGTGCCGCCTGGCTGTCACTGCATATTCTTATACGTTTACCTTTGTATCTCTTTGCAACATTTAATGCGGCACAGGACCAAATGGCTTGTACTTCGGCCTGGAAGACAGTGGGGTGGTCCCCAATGTTATGGATACCTCCATTTTTAGGCTTTGACGGTACACTCCCGCCCTCGTGCCTTTGCTTGTCTTGGACCCACCCGTGTACTAGACGAGTTCACCTGGGCGAATGGGTTTCTTTCTTCCTCCCATGCCTCCCTCGCTGGGATTCTAACATTATATTTGGTGCGAAAGCGGTAGACCGGCTCACAGCAGTCGCCAGCGCCCTCCAGTGTCGACGTTGCGATGTCCCATTTGCGCAGCAAATCCCGGTCCCGCTCTCCCTCTATAACTCGCTTTCCCTTAGCCTTAGGGCCGCCTTCCTAGCCTCTGCCTCTACTGCAATATGCAGCGGGTCTAGTCCCAGTAGGGTCCCCAGTGCCAGGGTTGGCGTCGTCCTGAAGGCACCAGATATACCAAGACATGCCATTCGGTGAATCCGATCTAGCATCCTCCTGTTAGTCTTGAGCTTCATCACTTTCCACCAGACTACGGAGCCATAGGTTATCTGGGGTCTCACGATGGTCGTGTACAACCACCTTACCACTCTTGGTTTAATCCCCCAGTATCTTCCAAACATTCTTCTACAGGCCCAGTACGTTCTTATGGCTTTCCGTGCCTGTAGTGTTATATGGCTCTTCCATGTTAGCCCGCTGTCTATGGTTACCCCTAGATAGCCTGGCTCCTGGTTCTTTTGAGCTTTGTTCCAAAGATATAGGGTGCCTGTAAACAGTACTTCCTTTTCCTTGTGAAAAGTACAATTTCCGTCTTGTCTGGATTCACAGACAGAGATTGTTCCTGGCACCAGTCTTATACGATGTTCAGCGCTCTCTGCATTTGTCTTGTAAGAGATGCTGTATCCTCATCCTTGACTGTTATCACGAGATAGTCTGCGAGCCTTGGGCTTTCACGCCTGGAACGCTCAGTCTCACGAGTAGTCCGTCCACTACCAGGCTCCACAGTAGGGGGGATAGTACCCCTCCCTGTGGGTAGTCCATTGTTACGAGCCACGTCGTTGGTGGCCCCTTTGCGCTTACTACGACCCTCCGTGTCTTGAGCATCTGACGTATCCATTGGATGACCGTTCCGTCCACTCCAAACCGTTCCGCCGCTTCGCAGATGGAGTTCTAACCGGTATTATCGAAGGCCCTCTGTATATCTAGGAATACACCCGGCACCGATTTCTGCCATCTAAAACTTTTTGGACTGCCTGATTTGCTTTTTGTATGGCTTTTGGGACTTTTTATAGTTGTCCCAACTCGCCTCTTTATCTGTATTTTTGGACCTGTTGCGCAGGCTTCTGGTCTCCCTTTGCAAGCGGTATGGTTCCTCCTCTCCACCAGGGGACCTTTGGGCTGTCCCTTCTTGTCCTTTCCGGTCACGCTGCCACGTATGCTTGAATTATAGCAGTCTGCAGTTCGCAGGCCGCCTTCTCCGTCCATCCCACGGTTCCGTATCTTTTAGATCCCCTGAGCCTACCTTGCAGTTCCTCTTTGTAAAGTTCCCAGTCGATTTCTCTCAGGTTCCTCCAGATACGGCCCGGGTTCAGCTACCTGCCCTTCAGCCGGAACTGGAATGGTCGGTGGTCGGATAAGGTCTCCTCATTGCAGACCCGCCAACCTTCAATCCACTGCGCTAGCCTAGGCGCGCACAGTGTGATATTGATTACCGCCTTCGTGTTCGCAATGGTGAACGTTGGATTGGTTCCCCAATCAGGATATCCAAATCCGTGGAGGAGAAGTATTCCATCAGGGCCGTCCCTCTCCCATTTATATTCGTGCTGCCCCAGGCGGTGTGGTGCGAATTCGCATCGCACTCCACCACCAGTGACAGTCCCTTTTCCCTACAGTGGCTGAATAAAGCCTTCACCTCCTCCGTGGGTCGTGGTTCGCTGGAGTTGTATGGCAGGTATGCGGAGCAGGCCACGATCTTATTTGGGACTCTCTTGATTTCCGTCACGACTCTCGCTTCTGTTAAGTCCCTGTAACAGAAATCTAGTATTTTTAGTATTTTTCCTCCATTTTTGACGGGGATGCATGTCCTGTGGCCGGTTTCTTTGGGTCCATGTATCATTGTTCCCTTTACCGATCCCAGCCCCCCACGCGTTCTTCGCACAACCATGGTTCTTGTATAAGGGCTATGTCTGCTTTACCCATTGTCAGGTCACGTTCCAGAATATTCGTGGCCGCTATACAATGGTGCAAGTTAATCTGCGTGAAGCGGTAGCATGCCTCAGTATTTGATACAACCGCTGTTAGTGCCCCGCTTCCGCTTCGCGATCGGGCTGTTCGTGCGGGAGGTCCGTTCATTGCGAGATTCTTCCCCTACCCCCGGCCAGGGGATTTGCCGCCTTATTCGGCCCCTCTTCCGGTGGACCTGACTTGCAGGTGAGCCTTCATGCTCCCCCTACTCGTCTGATCCTCCTTCCGAATGAACTCAATCGCCTTCCTGGGCCTACCTCTAGCCCTCCGTCTGGCCATGGTCCATCTGATTACTCCAACTCTTCCCCGAAGGGTGCTCACACTCGTGGTGGCCTCCATTTCTGGGGCCGGCCTCGAGTCCGCGTTGCCTTCGCTTTCTACTCTTCTTCGCTGGTTCCCGTAACCGGTGTCTTTGGCTCGTCTCTGGCTTTACTGGCGGTGCTCTCGTGCCTCGCCGGCTTTCCGCCGGCCTAGCCTGGCACTCCCTAAAGAGGACCCTGCCCAGCCCTGCGTAGGCGGCGAAGACCTTGAGCTTCAGCGCCTTGTATGATTGCTCGTCCACCCCCAAGGCGTAGTGAACCGCCTTAGGGGTCTCCGTCTTCCCCCAGATCCTCCATATCCTTGTTTTCAGGTCTGGGTTCTGCCTGGCTCGCTTCCTGAGGACGACATCGGTCTCTTCCGGTGGACCCGGAATGACCACGCCTATCCTCACCAGCTTAGGGAGGGCACCTTTCTCCAATACTTTGAGTGTGGTTCCCTCCGGTAGTTTGATATTCGGCACTGTGGCTTGCACCCAATTCTTAGATTTGTTACGAGCCAGGGCTGTGTGCAACGCCTAGACCGGCGAGGTTGATATAACCCAAGGAATACGGTTGAGAATTTATTAGTAAGGTGCACGGACGAACCCGATGCGAAATCGGGGAGCCGCTGGGATATGTGTAGCGAGGACGAACCCGATGCGAAATCGGGGAGCCTCAGGAATAGAGTCAAGCGCGGACGAACCTGATGCGAAATCAGGGAGCCGCAGGAGGGTGAAACGTCGTGGACGAACCCGATGCGAAATCGGGGAGCCACTAGGAAAGAAGTTCGCAGACGAACCCGATGCGAAATCGGGGAGCTGCTAGGAGGTTGGCTTATTCACAGACGAACCCGGCGCGGAGCCGGGGAGCTGTTCGGAGGTTGGAAAACGTACGGACGAACCTGATGCGAAATCAGGGAGCCGTAGGATACAGACGAACCTGGTGCGAAACCAGGGAGCTGTAGGATGGGTTAGGTTTCGTGGACGAACCCGATGCGAAATCGGGGAGCCACTGGGTTGGAGTATTTGTAATTATTTTGTTTGGATAAGGCGTGCGGACGAACCTGATGTGAAATCAGGGAGTCGCAGGAAATATTAGTTTGTCTCGTAACTTTTAAATTAATATTCGATACAACTCGAGCGGTTAAGTTGTATCTGTGGGAACGTTACTACCGATATAAAGGATTACGGGGTAAATATAGGTTTAACGAATCTACTCGATTTAATGGTGAACAAATTATAAATATATATTCAAATCAGTCGTTGGTACAAATGTAATTGTCGCGATAGAAATAATATAAAGTATGTGAGTTACCTAAGTATTTGCACGGTGTTGACGCACTGGCGATGCGGGGTCTGAGAGCCGCTTTAAGAGTGTTCCGAAAGAACTTCAACCGGACTAGCGGATTCTAACGGGTTAATCTATGATTCGAAAGGTGCGCTAAGCCCAATCTCACTAGATATAACTGACTCTGTACGAGCGTCGCACGACGTGACTCTACGCGTGACTACGCGTGACTATGTAACTCTGAACCGACGAGGGTAGAAACCAAAGGGTTTATATACCCCCGAAATGCACGGAAACGCATTAGAACTTTCCATATAAGGAAATTGAGGAGTCTTCGTCGGACCACGCCCGTCTTGGTCATAATGCAGCTGGTCGCACATGTGCTCAGGACCCCTTTTTCTGTTTATGATAACCGAAAGAATTTTAGGGCGTTTTCCCATCACAGACGCGAGCTCGAAAACGCGTTGAGAGCGACGTATGGAATATTCTTCATACGTAACAGATTGCACCTCCGCGCACAGAAGCCACTCCATTTTACTTCGTCAAAACATGGAATGTGCCCCCCCATCTGGAAGCCCATCCAACGCCTTGACTAGCTCTCATAGTAATGTATTATAATACATTATAATATATATTGTAATACGTTGAAATAAATATAATAAAACATTAAAATAAATAATAATATGCATTACGCACTTTATGACGTACGATGTGGACGTTAATCACCGGTGCCTAAAAAAAAATTAATTAGTAAAATGAAAATTATGTCTATAACTTTTATAAAATTATATACTTGCCCTTATAACTAATTTCAACATGACCTAAAAAAATGGTTTTTGAGGACCTTAAACATATATTGAACGATAGGCGTTTCTTGGGATATGTGCTGGTCTAATTGTTCAAAGAAATATGGCCGCGCCTCTTTTTTCTCGTTCTCCTGTATCCTCATCTTCCTGGGTTTCTTCAACTTCCTCTTCCGGGGATCTTCCTTTGTCTTCCTCGCAATTGGATATAAACTGTGTGATGTCCTTTTCTGTGTATGTATCCCCCGTTACGTTGCTCAGGTCCAGCCTCATTGCCAAATATTTGTCCATTTGCTTAGGAATAATTTTCACGGGACACGTTCATCCAGGAATCGTTTAGGACTTGCCTTGGTATGGATGTGTATGTGTCTTTCCATACGATTTCATCGTATTACGTGCTCACAGTGGCACCAATGTCGGGCGATTCGCCTGACGTCTGACGTCAGCTCAAATCTGTGACCGTTTCGATGTATTGAGAGGTATATGTGTGATACTATCGGTGTAGCCGTTCTCGTCGGCAAGTCGAAAGTCGGACGAATACAACGATTTTAAATTTGGCGTGGATACAGTTGAGACCCCTCCTGGTTCTCGTTATTAGAAAAGCAAACCTTACGACGGTCAGGCCGATAGACGTTGGTGTTCTCGAGGAGCCGCACTTAAACACTCGAACTATGCTGATGTGAACAATGAAACTTTGGTATTGCTCATTCTTTTGTTATGAAACTTTTGCCCAGATATTGGTGACATTTGTGACAAATTTAACTCCACACAATCACCATCCTTTTTTCAATTAAGTTTTAAAATTAAACGAATTAACAAGGAAATTAACACAGAACCTGAAATTATTGCAATCAGTTGAAAATATAAGTCGAAATATATTAATATTTATAAAAATCAATAAAAATGTGTTTGTTAAATTGTTTTGAAACATTTGTATTAAATAATTGGGTTAAATGCTGCACTTACAAATGAGCATCTCCCATTTTGCCCAATAGGCTCCACAATTTATTTATAAGTACAATAAAGCAAGGCAAAATAGATATGCCGTAATTGTATAACAGAAAAAAATAAGGGTTGAACATATGATTTCAGTCAGAAAACAGTTTTTTCCGCCTTTGAGGGGCAACCTGTACTTCACTGCCTGTTTAACCAAAATCAATGGCTCACGCACGTGCATACCAACACGAATGCACACGTCGGACAAATTTGGACGGCGTGCCGGTAGTCGGTCGAATCAACCGATGTCGGAGCGACTGTCATCGTACGCTTAGGCAGAAGATACAAAATTAATATTGCACTTCATTTTGTACTTCTGGTGGCACTTAATAGGACTTTACCTGTGATCCCGTTACTCAATTGGTATGCCCGTACACTAGACTTAAAATAATTTTGATATCAATCAACAAAAAGTGTTTGGGTCATCCAATGAATTGGGTCATTCTTTTGTGATGTAAAGATAATAGGTAGATTATTTTTGCAGTGCTTCAGAGTTCTCGGATTTGCATATTTAGTAAGTAGTTTAGTAGTAATTCGTCCCTTACGGCTTTTATAGCCCTTTATGCATTTTTCTGTCCTTTGCGCCAATATTTTGGAAGGTATTTGTTTGCACATTGTATTCGTCTATATTGTTACAAGCCAGGGCTGTGGGCTACGCCTAGACCGGCGAGGTTGATATTACCCAAGGAATACGGTTGAGAATTGGTTAGTAAGGTGTACGGACGAACCCGATGCGAAATCGGGGAGCCTCAGGAATAGAGTCAAGCGCGGACGAACCTGATGCGAAATCAGGGAGCCGCAGGAGGGTGAAACGTCGTGGACGAACCCGATGCGAAATCGGGAAGCCACTAGGAAAGAAGTTCGCAGACGAACCCGATGCGAAATCGAGGAGCTGCTAAGAATAATCTGGCTTATTCACAGACCAACCCGGCTCGAAGCCGGGGAGCTGTTCGGAGTTTGTAACACGTACGGACGAACCTGATGCGAAATCAGGGAGCCGTAGGATACAGACGAACCTGGTACGAATCTACTCGATTTAATGGTGAACAATTTATATACATATTGAGACCAGTCGTCTGTACAAATGTAATGGTCGCGATGAAATAATATTACGTGTGTAAGTTACCTAAGTATTTGCACGGTGTTGACGTACGGGCGATACAGAGTCCGAGAGCCGCTGTAGAGTATGCCGAAACAACTTCAATCTATTATTAATCTATTAATCTATTATTCGAAAGGTGCGCTAAGCCCAATCTCACTTCATATAACTGCATTTGTACGAGCGTGGCACGACGTGACTCTACGCGTGATTGTGTAACTCTGAACCGACGAGCATCTTTTTTTTTTTTGTTTTAATTTAAGGAGTACAGGGTGGGAGGGGGACTACAACAGCCAAGGAGTCGAAACAGCTCCCGTGCCCAGACCGTCACCCTACGAGAACTGCACCTGTGAGCCTTGGCTCACTTTTCAACCGACTGAGTGTGTGGGGTTACCTATACAAGTAAAAGAGGGACAATTTATTACTGACGTGGGAAATTTCCAAAAACCCACATATACCAAAAAACAAACAGGAAATAATGAGAATGCAGAAAAGATAAAAGAATGCAGAAACTTAAATGACCCAGGTCTCCGTTGGTCTTGGCGGGGGGGAAATCACCAAGTCCAGGGAGTGATGGAAAGAATCACGAGCAAGCGTGATAATTAATTCTGTGATTGCGAAGTCCGCAGGGATTGATGTAGAAGTGAAAGACTAGAGGTGAAAAAAGAAAATGTGACATACAGTGCAAATCAATAACGTGATAGTTAGCACACGCTGTATCGAATGCAGAAAGTCTTCCCACTGCCCCTCCATCACACAGGAACATAACTCCGGGAAGGGACTGCAGAGGGGAAAGGAAAACATGAGTATTTACTTGTTATTGTGCACTGGAGGACTAAATCGAAATCTGAACTGCGTTTAGAACTATATAATGAGGGAAACCAATATGAATCAAAATTAAGTCAAGAACCTTGAGAGAGCAATAGTCATTTAAAAGATAACGGAAACGGTAATTCTGGCCCGATAAGGAAGATTGTCCGGTGTATAATCACCGGTCATGCGAATCAGAGGATTTGTATGATTTTCGACGGAAAAATTAATTACATAAAAGAGGCAGATGGGCAAGAATATGCAATTCCCTGGTGGGAAACCTGACCTCCTTATCAAGAATGAACTTCAAGATTTTGGATCGAATGGTCTGAGCTTTCTTCCTGGATGTTTCGGAAAGGATCTTCCACCAGATGACCGAACCATAAGTGAGAACGGGCCTGAGACACATGATGTATGATAGAATACGTAGTTTAAGTGATAGATTGGAACGAGTTGAAATAAACGAGGATAAAACACGAAAAGCTCGAAGGGTCTTCGTAATACGATCCATAAGAGCATGATTCCAGTTTAATCGGGAGTCTAAAATAACGCCAAGCTGCTTGACTCGAGTTGGCCAGGCAACGGTCTTACCATTAATTAAAAGCATGTTGTTTCTCATGAAGTTATTTAAAGCAAGAGATTTAGCGTTAGAAAAGAATAATGCCTCAGTTTTGGAGGGATTAGGTATCAACTTCCAACTGTTGAAATAATCAATAATATTGTCTAGACACTTTTGAGATCTCCTGAGTGTAAGTCTGAACCGACGAGGGCAGAAACCAAAGGGTTTATATACCTCCGAAATGCGCGGAAACGCATCACAGCTTTCCATATAAGGAAATTTAGGAGTCTTCGCTGGACCACGCCCATCTTGGTCATAATGCAGCTGGTTGCACATGTGCTCAGGACCCCTTTATCTGTTTACGATAACCGAAAGAATATTAGGGTCTTTTCCCATCACAGACGCGAGCTCGAAAACGCGTTGAGAGCGACGTATGGAATATTCTTCATACGTAACAATATTGTCATCTTCCAGTACTTTTATAAAATTATCGCAGAATTGTTTCGCTGAATCTTCATCAGCACTTGCACTTTCCCCATACGCTCTTACTAATCGTATATTTTGTCTATCATCTAACCAGCCCCTACTAACTCTAAACTCCCGTGACAACCCTATATTGTCCCTTAATTCCGTTGTTTTTTGCATAAGCACAGCATTCGATACGAAGTCACGAAGAGTTCTTCTGTCGCTGAACGAAACCATCAAACTTTGCTCCAATGCGTTGTTCATGGAAGACCTAATTCTTCGTCGTTTTTGCTGCATCTTCCTTTGTTCCGGAATTGCATAACTTTTGGTGCGTCATTTTTTATCCGCGAAATCGTTATCGGATGCATAGTGTTTTTTCCTGCAACGATCGAAATACTGAACGTTTTCAAGTCATCTAAGACTTTCAATCGTTCGACCGTGGGTAAAGTGATTTTCTTTTTGCTGAGCATATGTAACACTTTAAACAGTACACAAATACAAACCAACTAACGTAAAAACATTACTTAATAGAACAATAAAATTATTCTGAGATGTATACAATAGTTATTCAATAAGTATTCCGTACGAGTTCTTAGGGTTCCCCCCCCCCTTTTTTTTTATTTGACTGTTTAAAGTCGCATCGACTGCAGAGGTCATTAGCGACTACGGTGAGGTATGGAAGAGTGACTATTGAGGTTGAAACATGATGTTTAAAACCTATACCCTAAGTTGGACCTACAGTTTTAGGTGGAATCCGAACCACCAGAACCACGGGGTAAAGCACATGTAACATGTACAGTGGTGCCGGCTGGAATCGGTTGATCGGCGGGACTCGAACCGAAGATCGTTCGATTACGAGTCCAGCCGCCAACCGACAGAGCCACCGCGGCTGTTTTCCCCTTTGTACTGTGTCACGATTAATTCTACTCGTCTATGCTGTTTACCAAGTCATCTCGGTTTTTTGGTATTGAAAAACTATTGGTGGATGAGAATCGGAAGACGGTAGCGATGTTAAGGAAAAAGAGTGGAAAAAGGGGCTGAGTCCCCTTGATATTATATTGAGGTCCGGGTTTTTCCTATTTTGCTATGACTGTTCTTAGGTTCCGTTAAAAAGTATCCTGGCCGCACGACAGGCGCGTGCCGGCTGCCACACGGTCTTCGCTTATTAACGGCGATATCCCATCTATGTTTACATGCGGCTCAAGCGAAGCGTGAATCGACTTCGCAGTCACAATCTAAGGTCACGTTCCATTATTATTTATTTTAATGTATTATTAGATGTATTCCAATGTATTACAGTATTTATTGTAATGCACGTTACTATCTTGCATTAACCTATTCTTATTCTAATAAGTAAATATAATTCAAATGATATCCTGTTTATTTCAATGTACAGTGAATCCTCGATATAAGCGAAAAACTTCTACATGATATAAGCAAAGAGTTTATCCCCGCCACTGAGGGGTATACCCCTTGAGGCGGCCAGAAGTTCACTTGGCGATCAGTGTAACGCGATCCGGGCTCGGGTATATCGGGAGCTAAACTAATTGAACGATGAAATTTTTTTATTTCCCATCCTTTTCTTATGAAACTTTTACATAGAATAGCTGACTATTTTCTGATTAAAATGACACCAAACACGATATAATTTGGACTATATTTACTGCCTTAATTAATGGTAATAAGTTGGTATGTTAAACCGTGTACTGGGCCTTTGATCTTTGCCGATTGCCACGATCGCAGCTTCTCTTTTCTTTTCACTAGCTATCCTTTTCTGCGGTCGAAACTTATTACCGTTAATTAAGACACTAAATATAGTGGAAATTATATCGTGTTTGGTGTCATTTTAATCACAAAAATCTCGCAAATAGGTTAGTAAAAGTTACATTTAGAAAAATGAATAAACGACAAAGGTTTATTGGTGCATTAGGATTCTCACCGATACGTTTCGGCGCCTCGTTTCGATTCTTTGGACCTTTGATTCTTTCTACGTTCACGCTCAGCTCGAGCAACTTCTAAGAATAGATTCGACACCCCATCTTTCTAAAAGCTACGCTTCGGTCTGTGGTGTCGTATCGGTCACGAAATTCGTAACTTAGATCACGACGAGAATAATGAAGAATGGTCGTAACTCAAACTCCGGAGCCCTTCTTCCGTCGCTGTGTTTAAGGTGCAAGACTCGGCTTGCGCACGTTCAGAATCGAGGTTGTAAGGCTCGATCCTGAGAGAAGTGACAAGATCGAGGTTGTAAGGCTCAATCTTGGCTTCTGAGGTAAAGCGATAGTAACTCAAGAGCAAGCGGTTCTTGTCTTGAGGTTAGTCGGAATGGAACTGGTTTCCTCGTCGGACGTTGTCAAAACGTCGACTCGGAAGGTTTCTTCTACACGCTGATTGGATATTAGGAAAAATTACTAAATACCAATCAGCGTGTTTTGTAGGTGTAGCCGCACCCTTCCTTAGCGCCCGAAGCGCGTTTCTAGGAGGTAAGGGTGTGTCTTCTCACATTGCCATCAGTTTGGCAATGCAGCGGAATTTCCGCCAGGGTGTCCAAACATGAGCTGCCAGAAGCATGTTGGGACCAGCTCCGAGGCCCCTTTGGAAGTCCACGTTTATGACGCATGCAATTGACTGTTGAGGTCGTGGGTAACCTGAAGGCGTGTAGCTTCTGGATTAAAGATATAAAACGATTTCCTCAAAAACAGTCTTATTACTTGCGCGTCATAAACGTGCTAGCCATCTGCACGTGGAAGGTTTTCCTTGTGCCGATTGCTAGCCACCTTTTTGGAAAGTACGGTGTTTATGAATCTATCGAGTAGGCAGACGAACAATGCTAGCTGCTTCGTTCGCGAAGCAGTAGTGTAATTGCCTGGTCCTCGATAATCCCTTGACCGGGGGCTGAGGACCGCGCGCTCGACATCCCATTTCTTACGGGGGCCTTTACGACGTAACAGTCTCAATCCTTTGAGACTTACGCATGTTTTACAGTACCGAGCCTGCGGTATCCACTTGCTGGACAGGTAGAACCCGGCAATCCTTCTCGAGTAAGGGGGCAGACGGTAATATGTAAGCCCCCCCCCCCCCGGTTGCCTACCAGGGCAGGGAGTTCAAGGCATTGACGATGTCTAGCGACACCGCCAACACCATCCCACCCCAGGCCACAGCCGACCCCGCCAGAGACCGGATGCGACCGATCGCGTCCGGAGTCGACCGCCCCCGATGGAAGCATTCTTCCTTCCTTCGGTGGACCAACCTCACCCTCGTCCATGATGAAGGAAAGACGTCAGACTCCAGGCTGGGATCGAACACCCGCCGATCGAAAGCCCGCCTGTGTCTGGCACCCAGAAAGGGTATGGCTCTCTCCCACACTCTTCACGGAACTCCGCCCGGACCCGGCGCCATGTTGCGGTCTGTCATCCGCCGGAAAGTCACCACGAGCTCACTCTCCGTTCACTTCGCCCCTGGCATTCGTCTTACGGGAACCCCACGCAATACCGTGGGTGTTGAAATCCCCTCGGGCAATGATCGGACGAGGAAGGCATCGCGGTACACGCCCAAAGCCCGCCCAGGAAGTCGCGATACGCCAAGATCCGCCAGGTAGGCGAGGCAGAAACGCGCACCACCGCCACATCTCCCCACTGTACGGCAACGAATCCGTCGCTGCACTCCAGTCGGGAGATTATCGGGGGACACCCCCCACCCCTCCACAACCGCCCAGGAGTGACGCACATCCCCGTCCAGGACGGGTCATCGGGGACCGCAGATGGCTCCGCGACGACCGCCAGCTACACCCCCTACTCCTGCAAGGTCTGCACAAACAGATCTTGTGCTCGGCGGGACTAGTTGAAGCTGGTCTGGAGCAGTCTGGAGTTGAAGGCTACTCAACTCCGGGCTCCACCGACTTTTTTTTCGAGGTGGAAATCTTCAATAAGCACCTCCCCCCCTGGGCGGAGAGCCGGAGGTAGTGCCCGATTTTTACCGGATAAAACCACCCCGGTTACCTTCCTCAGGCGCTGCCCCCCGTGACCTCCGAAGATACATTCCGGTGCTTCCCCGCTGTCAGCTGGGGTGACACACGGTGCGATCTTCCTCCCTGGCTGTTGACAGGACTTCTCGGGCTCTCATCTGAGTCCACATCCCCATCCCCCATCACCCACGGCTCTCCGACGGCCTTACGAGGAAGGGGAGAACATGATCCTCCCCAGAAGAGGCTCACCTCTGTACTCCTCTGGCCGCCATTCCTTTTATACGTGGGGGGGGGATCCCGATTTTCAACCCTGATCCGTGTGTCCCAAGGCGTGGCACCTAAAGTACCTGACTGCCCTTGGTATTGCCTTCGCTGTGCCTATGGTTACCCGGGTTCTTATCCCCCGGGATCCAACCTCTTCCGGTAGGCCCTCAGATAGCACATCAAGGATCACCGTCTGCGTGCCAGACGGACTCATCCTCTGTGCCCTCCGGTGAATTTCCTTGCGGTCTAGGCCGAGGGCTTGAGCTGTCCCTTCAAGAATCTCCGTGGATTGTGCTTTCGGGTCGACATTCCGTATTTCAATTGTCAACCTCGCCTGCAGCGGCGCAACCGGCGTGGCTTCTCCGACAGCTTTGCTCAGTATCTCGGCTAGGCCTTTCGCCTTACAACTTGTTCGCGGTTTTGGACAGGTCTATCGGAATGTGTCCCTCACGAGTCTTTCTGACCCCACTCAATTGTATGAGGTAGGCCTTCCCTTTCTTGAGAACCTCCTTTAGCGTCTCAAGGTAGGAACCGCCCTCCTTCTCCCTAATGCGGTGGTCCCCCGGTTTTATCGAGGGGGGGGGGGGGTGTTACTATCCTTCAGTATCCTCCTCTTCATTGCAGCCAGCGCGACAATTGTCGCGGCGTTTTTTCCCTTATTAGGACCTTAACATTGTTGTGGCTGCATAACCGGAGACTCCAGAGGAGGACTCAGCTTGGATACTCAACGTTGCTAGGTCCGCCAGGATTACCTATAGTCCTTGCTGCGCGATCATGGCCTCTTGGTTGCCTTGTAGGGAACGTTTGCGCCCGCATGAGTTTAAGTTACTGCGACCACTCAACCCTCGGGACGCTACGTTACACCTTAGTTTGTGACTTAATCCTTAGTTTGGAGTTTAAAAGCGTTTGCGGTGGCTGTATTCAGTGTTCTATGCCATTAGCTGATCCCATGGGGGGTTTTCAGCTCGGGGGGCGGGGTATACCGAAGAAAAAGAATTGTCTTTTCGATGCGAGTATTGGATACCCCTGTACGAAGGCAACCCGACTCGTGTGCAATGCATAGCGTCAAGTTTCTCATGGGCGAAATTCCTTGATTTCAGCAGCCGAGAGGTAGTGCATCGAGGAGTTTGTGCTCATTGTGGCGCGGGGGGCCTACAACGGAACAATTCCGGAGGCGCCTGCCGTGCGTTAGTCGAACCGGGGCGAGGCAGATTGTGTGCATGACCAGCATTCGTATACCTCCTATCCAACGAGGGAGAGTTCGGCAGCGCATCTCTTCGGTGGAGGCGCAAATCGGTGCGGTGCGACACCACATCATCCCTTCTTCGCTTAGTGACATTTTCATTTTCCTGGCTTTTCAGCCATAACCTGCCAAACATTGGATATGTTGAATCTTGGGTGAATTCCGCACGATGTCGCGTCTGCAGCACGTGTCATGGCTGCCCTCCTATAATTGGCGGTAACGCAGCCGATGCTCTTGGCGGCGGCCAGTGTCTGGGCGCAATGGATGCTCGTCCCAGTCATGGCCGTCATAGCGGGCGCTGCAGACTCGCGGCGGGCCTCGTCTGGCCACGTTCTCCTCGAGGGTTGCTAGAACTTTGAAGCTTCCCGTCCCGATCTCTACTACCGGGGCGCGGTCCTCTGGCTTGCTTGACTACCGCCTTCGAAGCGGAATTCGTCTTCGTTATACTCTTCAGGGCCTCCTTTCTTCCCAACACCGTGCTCCACTCCTTTCCCTTTCCTCCGACTGGAGGCACTGAGGATCCTTCATGGCCCGGGCGAAGGGTGGGTGTAACTGCATCGAAAATCGGCAGTGCGTCTCTGTTCCTCCATCTTCCTGGAGCCGCCCCATTCATTCTGGGCAGGGTTTCCTCTGGTGGCAGATATAAACGTCCAGGATGGAGGATCATGGGTACCTTGCACCTCCTTCATCGCGCCAAGGGCCCCCAGAATCCTGGCTTCTAGGGTCATAAGCTTCTTCTCCATTATGGAAATCAGCCTGTTTTCTAGAGCCACCTCGCCTGTCCCAGTTTTCTCAGGCTCCAACTAGGGATGCGCCCGTCTCTGTCTCTGGCGCACTTCCTCCATACGGGCGCCTACGCGTGGTGTCCAATGACCGACCCCGCGTTCTCGACCGCCCCTGCGGGCACAGATGCACTCGCGTGCGGCACGCGGTCTCCCGCGCCACTATTCTCATAGGCTCCCCTCAACTGCTTGTTTTCTCACATTCTCGCGTAAGACGCTAGCCCTCTCGTAGACTCCCTCTGCGCATACTCCTCCTGCTGTAGGGCACACACGGGGCCCTTGTATAGCAGCGACAGAGGCCGTTCGAAGAATCTATTTGTTTTTATTAAATATCGATTTTATTTCTCAATGTATTCTCCATTTAGCTCGATACAACAATTCCAATGGTCGTATATCTTTTCCATGCCTTTCAAATAATACGTCTTGTTCAATCCTCCAAAATAGGCATCAGTTTTCCATTTGACTTTTTCGTTCGACTCAAAGAGGTTACCAGACAGTCATCTTTTGAGGTTTAAGAACAGGTAATAGGCGCTGGGGGCTAAATCTGCTGAGTCCGGTGGTTGAGGAAGTAACTTCTATCGTAATTCATGGAATTTGGCTCGTGCGATGATCGATGTGTGGAATGGTGCATTATGAAAAAGCAAACTTTTACATGTTCAAATGCTTGTGCAATATATCAAATAAATCAAGCTTAATTTTTGTGTCACTGATAGTTTTTCCACGCAAAGCATGTTTGATCAACACACGAAATTCATCCTTTCTATTAAAATAAAAATTCGATGGTTGATTGCTTTCAAAGGCAGTAACTTGTAAACTATTCCATAGCTTTGGTTCAAATGTTGACACAGGAGGTCTGAATGTTGGTACTTGGCAACAGTTATAGTCGTTTGTTATTAGTAGCACCCTCTGATAGTTTTTTCAGGTTATTATCAAACGCCCTAGTATATTAATCCCTGCGCCCTTCGTGGGATCCCCACCGCGGTGGGGGTTCACATTCAATTCAATTGAATCACATTCCTTCTATCAAAAAGAGCACGCTTTGGGGTGAAGTTTTATAAGTTATGCGGATCTATGACGGGATGTTGCAAAAATTCAAACGCTAATGCATCAGAAAATGTTACCTTGTTTAAGTGCACACCAATAGCTGGTTACGGACACAGTTTTTAGATAATTGGTATTCTTTGCCAAACCTGTTTCAAAAGTTGCAGTCTATAAAAAAGAATGCCATAGGAACTGTGAGATTCAATAGGCAGAATATGCCGAATGGACTCGCAGCGGCTAAACTGAAACGATCTGAAGTTATTTCAAGATCATTGTAATTGTTTGAAATTCAAACGAGCGTCAGCGGCGGCGGTGTTCGCAACCGGTAACATTATTCAAAAACAATTTTTTTTTACTCGAGATCGCCTGGCGACACCATGGCCCAATAAGAGTTTAGAGGCATGCCCTGTCGTGATTTCCGACCAATTGGGCATCACCCGAAAAAAGGGGAGGAAAAAAAGGGCGACGAGCCTGTACGAGAAAGCATTCGCTCTGGGTAGTTAGAATTCAGAAAACCGCTCTAAAGTTAACATCTGCGTTGTTACGAGCCGGGGCTGTGCGCAACGCCTAGACCGGCGAGGTTGATATAACCCAAGGAATACGGTTGAGAATTTATTAGTAAGGTGCGCGGACGAACCTGGTGCGAAACCAGGGAGCTGTAGAATGGGTTAGGTTTCGTGGACGAACCCGATGCGAAATCGGGGAGCCACTGGGTTGGAGTATTTATAGTTATTTTGTTTGGATAAGGCGTGCGAACGAACCTGATGCGAAATCAGGGAGTCGCAGGAAATGTTAGTTTGTCTCGTAACTTTTAAATTAATATTCGATACAACTCGAGCGGTTAGGTTGTATCTGTGGGAACGTTACTACCGATATAAAGGATTACGAGGTAAATATAGGTTTAACGAATCTACTCGATTTAATGGTAAACAAATTATAAATATATATTTGGGATCAGTCGTCAGTACAAATGTAATTGTCGCGATGAAATAATATTAAAGTGTCTAAGTTACCTAAGTATTTGCACGGTGTTGACGCACTAGCGATGCGGGGTCTGAGGGCCGCTTTAGAGTATGCCGAAAGAACTTCAACCGGACTAGCGGATTCTAACGGGTTAATCTATGATTCGAAAGGTGCGCTAAGCCCAATCTCACTAGATATAACTGACTCTGTACGAGCGTGGCACGACGTGACGTTACGCGTGACTGTGTAACTCTGAACCGACGAGGGTAGAAACCAAAGGGTTTATATACCCCCGAAATGCACGGAAACGCATTAGAACTTTCCATATAAGGAAATTTAGGAGTCTTCGTCGGACCACACCTGTCTTGGCCATAATACAGCTGATCGCACATGTGCTCAGGACCCCTTTATCTGTTTATGGTAACCGAAAGAATTTTGGGGCGTTTTCCCATCACAGACGCGCGCTCGAAAACGCGTTGAGAGCGACGTATGAAATATTCTTCATACGTAACATCTCCCCTCCCAAGATGAAACATCGCGGTTCGCGTGATGCTTTCGCAAAGGAAGGAAAATTGCCCCAAAATTCTCCGTAAAAAGAAAGGCGTATGAAGTTGTCGGGTGTAGTGTGTATGGGTGTACTTATTGCTATTGTGATCGCTGCAATGTACGGTGTTTTCTTCTTTCTTGATTAATTGAGATCCTAGGTCCTTGCAGATGATGTAAAATAAGCGTGCTTCAGTTTATCCTGATGTTTTCTGATTAGCTTATTGCGTTTCTGCAGTACTACGTTGTTCAGGTCCGTTACGTCTACTATCTCATACGGTCCAATGTAATGCGGATCGAATTTGTTAATACGCGGTTCCAGGAGTACATAAACGGAATCGCCTACGTTAAACGTTGCTGGTTTTGCACGAAGATCGTAATAGCCTTTTGAACGGATTTTTGCTTTACTTAAGTTATCTGAAGCTAAATTGCGGATATTAGTCATATGTGTTATCAGATCTATTAAATAATCTCCGTACGAGTGTAACTTTTCGCCGGATGGAAAAGAACTGGGTCCTCGAGCTGGTTCTCCGAAAATTAGTTCATACGGAGTAAAATTTGTTGCTTCGTGAACTGATGTATTGTAGGAGAACATTGCAAGCGGTATTAATAAATCCCAGTCTTCGTAATTATCCATGTACTGCTTGAGGTACTCGGTGAGTACGATGTGACTTCGTTCCAGTGATCCGTTGGTCTGCGGTCTGTAACCTGAGGCAGTAATTTGTTTAATTCTGAATATTTCCGATAAATTGGTCATAAGGTTTCCAATAAAACTGGTTCCCTTGTCCGTCAGTATTGCACGAGGTGTACCATAGATTGCGATGAAGTGTCTGGCAAAAGCATCTGCAATAGTAGTAGCTCGAATATTTGGTATTGCTACTGCCATGCAATATTTAGTTAAATTATCCTGCATGGTGAGAATGTATCTGTTTCCGCTAGGCGTGATGGGTAAAGGTCCTACTGTATCCAAAGCGATTTTATCGAAAGGTCCCAAAGGTGTGTCGGTAATTAGCATAGGTTGACGAGTTTTCGCTCGGACTAATTTTTGTTCCTGGCAGCTCTGACATTTCCGGATGTAATCTTGAATTTCGCTGCGTATTTGCGGCCAATGGAATTTTGATCGGATGCGTTTATATGTTTTCGTTATTCCTTTGTGTCCACCAACTAAACTATCATGAGCTTCGCGGATTATTTATTGTCTGTCTTCTGTGGATGGTGTAGTAATGATACAATTGCAAATACTAATTTGTAGAGCTGTTCCACTGAAAATTTCTTCTAATAGTTTGAGAAAATCGTTGATTGGCAACTTGTGAAGGTCCCCGGTTGCAGAAATTCGGTATGATTTAATCTGGTGTTGTTTTAAGATATCTTTAAGAGTTTCTAAACCACGAAGAATGTCCATTTTTGTAGTATTGTCATAAAAATGATCAGAGATTACTATAGCGAAAGATTTGTACGACCCGTTATCTAGTGTTACCACGTGTCCTTTTTCCGGTCGTTTTGCTAGAAGATCTTGTTTGTTTATTACTTCGGTATCCAGCAGTAGTTTCCCAACAGCGGTTTGTATATTGCAGTCGGCAGATATAAAATATACGTAGTGACCCTCTTCAGCTGCGAGAGTGTTCGAACTGGTAGTAATTTTGTGTGTTTCCTTTGGTAAAGCTTCTTCTAAGTAGTCTCCATCGGTTGAATTTTCAGGGTCGGTAGTGAAGAATGGGTATGGGTCAAATGTGTACTCGAGGGCCCCATGTCGAGTTGACCTGTTGTCCGGCGGTCGTCCAGCACTTGCGTCGGTTATGATCCCTGCAGGTAGCTGGGTAATTTTCGATTGTAAAACTTCATCCGTAATTCGAGATGATGTTTGTGGTGTACTAATTAAATCTTGCTGAATATTTTTTGCATTTTCTATTACGGTATCTTCAAGCGGTTCCTCAAAGGATATTAAATTGTTAAATATGGTTTGATCCTTGTCCAAAGGAGAAATTTGTGTGGAATTAGCTGTGGGCGAAAAAATATCTATGGATTCCTGACGTTCATCTGGCAATGTTACTTCTTGAGATAAGCTGGGGAAAGATCGATTTTTGTGTACAATTGGCGAGTGTTGCACCTTTCCATATGCGGCTTGTTCTATTTCGTCTGAGCTGCTACTGTCCCGATACTTGAGTCGACTTTCTCTGTCTCGACGTAATTGCCGAACACGATGTCCAATTGAATCCGCATTAGCTTCTGTTTTGGGTATTTGTACTTTCAAATCGGTGTCCCGGCATTCCCGTGGAAGAAGTGGTAAACAGACTGAAGTGGGGTTAGGCGACAGAGCGTCTGCGTTTTTGTTTATCTTCCCAGCTTTATGGACCACCTGATATTCATACTCCAAAAGTCTAAGTTTCAACTTCATGAGTTTGGAAGTCGGGTCCTTAACGGAATGTAACCAAACAAGTGGTCTATGGTCTGTGATTAGGGTGAATTTGGTTCCATAGATGTAGGGCCTGAAGTATCTCACGGCGTAAACCATTGCCAGACATTCTTTTTCCGTAGCTGAGTAATTCCTCTCGGGTTTATTCAGACTGCGGGATGCGTAGGCTATTGGTAAATCGCTTCCTATCTCTCCCTGACTAAGCACGGCTCCAATGGCATATTCGGATGCATCTGTTGTAACGATGAATGTTTTACTGAAATCTGGATATTGTAGAATAGGTTGCTGACACAATTCGTTGCGTAATTGTTTGAAACTTTGATCTTGTTCTTCGGTGCACTTGAATTTGATGCCCTTCCCTAACAAGTTAATTAAAGGTTTTGATTTTGAGGTGAAATTAGGTCCAAATCTTCGGCAATATCCTACAAGTCCTAAGAATTGTTGAATATTCCTCTGTGTGGTAGGGCTTGGAAAATCTTGCACTGCTTTTAATTTTCTAGGATCAGGTCTGACTCCATCTTTTGAAATAATATGGCCAAGATATGCGACTTCCTTCCGTAAAAATTCGCATTTGTTGGTCTGCAGGGTTAATCCTTGATCTTTAAGGCGTTTTAATCATTTGTTAACTTTGATGTTATGTTCTTGAAGCGATGAAGCGTATACTACTATATCGTCTAGGTAAACAAAAAGATCTGTCCTATGAAGTCCGGTGAGTGTCTGATCCATGAGGCGTTGAAATGTGGGTGGTGCGTTCTTTAATCCGAAAGGCAGTCGAGAAAATTCGTAATGTCCATTCGGTGTAGAAAATGCTGTTTTTTACATATCTTTTGGATATCTTTTGAAAAACGTAAAGGTCGGATCGGTTCATTTTTTAAAGTTAGAGTTCCATGATAATAAGAAATCTCGGCTTCTTCTTGTTTTAAGAAGGGGCTTCCGATAAGTCCATCTGCGTCTAACGCAAGATTTTTTACCACATAGAAAAATGCTGGAGATCCATGAATATTGAGGATTGTCGTTCCAAGAGTGTGAATAGGTGTTGTTGTCAGTCCAGTCAGTTCAATTTCTGCCCTAGAAATTATTTCTGCGGTTCTTCCGAGAACGTCGATGATCACCAGGTTCACGGCTGCTCCACCATCAATTAAAAATTTTCCCGGTCCTGATTCCAATTCCGGAACTTTGATTTTGATTCTTGGTGCAGGTGCCTCCGTGATGAGTCTTCTTTCTTCCCGTCGTTGAATCGGATTTTCCTTCGGCGATCTTCCTTGTCTCCGCTCATCGTGTCGCCTGTACGTTGAGCGCGATTTAAGTTTAAAGACTTGGTCGATTCCACAGACGATTCTCGCGAGTCCCGGTGATGAAGCGAATTGCGCGGATGTTTCCGACATGACTTTTCGTCATGGCTTGCGGTTTCTGTCAGAATTTTTAAGAATTGATATCTTTGGTTCCCGATCATCTATACTTAATGAATCGCGGTGAATGGAAGGGGATCTCGAGGGGCTTCTTTGGTGCAAGGTCCAAGCCGTCGCGCGTCCTTGCCTCTCTCGTTCCTCTTCAAACTAGGGTGTTCTCGCATGTCGTTCCCTGAACCGATCGTATCTATTCGGCGAGTGAGGGTACGACACTTCACGGTCGTAATTACGAGAATCTTGAGCGTAGCGGTCTCGACGAGACCATCTAGCAGGTGATTCACTGCTAGGCGACTGTCGTCGATTTCTTAATTTTCGGTCTATTTGTATCACGGCGTCGTAAGCCTGTTCAAGTGTACCTAAGTCTTGAATCTGAGCCGACACTTTCCAAGAAATCCGATCCGGTAAACCATCGATGAAGTTTTCTTTAACGTCTTGTTCCATTTCCTTGACGAAATCTTCAGCGTGATCCAGATATCTTTCCCGGGTAGCTCCGCGCGTACAATAAACAAGATGACTTGTTCTATAGACATATTGTCGAATACTTTCTCCGTCACGAATATGTAACTTCGCGATTTCAACTTGAAAATGTGACACATTTCTACCCGGCGCGAATCTCTTTTTCAAATGCTTAATTAAAGCCTTAACCGAGCCGAATTTATGCTCTATCGTGCATCTACGTGCTGGGCCGATAAGCTTAGTTAACACAATTGCGAGATACTCCGCTTCTGTACCCTCAGGAATCAAAGTTAACCCGTCTTCCACATTTTGAGCAAAGTGCGTCAACGATGGTTTTTCTCCGTCAAAGGTCGGAATGGACGATGTAATATTCTGTATACGCGTCCGTTGCGTTAAGAGTGTCATTGAATTGGCGATTGAAACAGTCAAGTTTAGCATCTCATTAGAGGAGACGTTCGCTTGTGGGTTTGTCATTTTTAAATATGATTGAAGTAATTAACTAGGGAAAACTAGTATATTGTAAATGTTCACCTACGAATAATAGAACTTATTTTTTAAACCAAAATTTACGGTAATTCTAAACCAGTAGTATCCCACCGCTGTCACCAGTTTTGTTACGAGCCGGGGCTGTGGGCAACGCCTAGACCGGCGAGGTTGATATAACCCAAGGAATACGGTTGAGAATTTATTAGTAAGGTGCGCGGACGAACCCGGTGCGAAATCGGGGAGCCGCTGGGATATGTGTAGCGAGGACGAACCCGATGCGAAATCGGAGAGCCACTGGGTTGGAGTATTTATAGTTACTTTGTTTGGATAAAGCGTGCGAACGAACCTGATTCGAAATCAGGGAGTCGCAGGAAATGATAGTTTGTCTCGTAACTCTAAATTAATATTCGATACAACTCGAGCGGTTAAGTTGTATCTGTGGGAACGTTACTACTGATATAAAGGATTACGGGGTAAATATAGGATTAACGAATCTACTCGATTTAATGGTAAACAAATTATAAATATATATTTCAGATCAGTCGTCAGTATTGTTACGTAGGAAGTATTATTTCATTTCTTCCTTCTATGATGCCCTTATTTGGAAATCGAGGGTGCATGCAGTCGAGTCTGCCCCTTCCGCGACGTCGCGATGACGTGACCTTTTGGGGGAATCTTTCCGGACTCCCTTGGAATTTTCCGTGCCCCCACCAGCTTTTTGGTCCGGATTTCGGGTATAAAAAGGGCACGAATTCTGCTCTCGGCGGCTCAGTATTAATCTAGCTTCGAGTACGTTCCGCATCGACTATTTTGATATTGTTGCTTAGCGAGATCGGGTTCCGAGTCCCCTTCGAGCAATTCTTACACGTTCATTTTTTAACACGTTATACTTATTTTATGGTATATCGTCAGGCCTTTTTGTTGGGCAGTGTACATTTCCAAATCGTACAGATTGAGAAATGTGGATTTTGTAGTTTATAATCAAACTGTAGAATAACCAAAGAGAAGGAAATATACGCTTAATAATATCGTACGCATTTTTCTCATTGAATCACCTCTGACAATCATTAGCAGTAACGTCCCACCAAACAGATACACCTTAACCGCTCGAGGTGTATCGCTATAAGTTACGAGTCCATTTTACTAACAATCCTGTGGCTCCCGGTGATGAAATAGGCACCGGTTTGTCCACGATAACCTTTACCTTCCTGTGACACCCGGTGATGAAACAGGCACCGGCAAGTTCACGCACTTCCTATCTACACGGCTCCCAGTGACGAAATACGCTCTGGCCGTCCGTAACTAACAAACTCTTAAACAACCGATCCTCGGCTCGCGCATCTGGGCCCCTTAGCCCTCGGCTCGTAACAGTACAAATGTAATTGTCGCAATGAAATAATATTAAAGTGTGTAAGTTACCCAAGTATTTGCACGGTGTTGACGCACTGGTGATGCGGGATCTGAGAGCCGCTTTAAGAGTGTTCCGAAAGAACTTCAACCGGACTAGCGGATTCTAACGGGTTAATCTATGATTCGAAAGGTGCGCTAAGCCCAATCTCACTAGGTATAACTGACTCTGTACGAGCGTGGCACGACGTGACGTTACGCGTGACTACGCGTGACTATGTAACTCTGAACCGACGAGGGTAGAAACCAAAGGGTTTATATACCCCCCAAATACGCGGGAACGCATTAGAACTTTCCATACAAGGAAATTTAGGAGTCTTCGTCGGACCACGCCCGTCTTGGTCATAATGCAGCTGGTCGCACATGTGCTCAGGACCCCTTTTTCTGTTTATGGTAACCGAAAGAATTTTAGGGCGTTTTCCCATCACAAACGCGAGCTCGAAAACGCGTTGAGAGCGACGTATGGAATATTCTTCATACGTAACAGCGTGCTCCCGCACTAATTCTAGTAATTCGAACTACGACTATAAATTCCGTATTCGTCATTTTTGTCATTTTTGTTATTGAACCGTTTTGTCTGTGCTGTACTGGAGTGTCAAATATACGTTGGGAAATACCGTACTCGTTGCACTCTACCTTTCGGCCTGCACCACTTTCACGCCCAGCGCTCAGCGATTCCAGCGTTCACCGATCCATCCGAAACAGTAATGGTATAGTTGGTTACGGACACTGTTTTTAGATAATTGGCATTCTTTGCCAAACCTGTTTCAAAAGTTGCAGTCTATAAAAAATAATGCCATAGGAGCCGTGAGATTCGATAGGAAGAATATGCCGAATGGACTCGCAGCTGCTAAACTGAAAGATCTGAAGTTATTTCAAGATCATGTAATGGTATTTTAGCTGCAAGGGGGAAAGACAGAAAAGATATATATTTACTGACCACAAAACATAAACATAAACATAAACAGCAAGAAGTAAGAAATACCCGTTCTCAAAATTTGGGTCAGATGTGGCAGACCAAATTTGACGTGTATGTATTATAAAATTCCACCCACAAAAACCCCAAAAAATCCACAGAGAAGATCCAGAGTGTGTGCAAAACACCTAGAGGGCGTGCAAAACATAAAAAACGCAGTAAAACTTCGTGGGAATACAAGTAATGCCTTGTGATACTACATATTCCAGACTGTTTTGAAATATATGGTATATTTCAAAACAGTCTGGAATATGTAGTGTCACAAGGCATTACCTCTATTGTACAAAGTTATTAATAAAGAAAATTAGTGTTCACATCTGCGTAAAATTGCGAAGCCTTCTCGTTTTAAGTGACGCCTCACGGCAAGTTACAGCGTGTCCTTCTGGTGCCCGCTCGAATCTGTAAATTCGTTGCCAGCGCAAGTGGTTAAGGGGGCCGACTCTTTTGTGTACATTTCCGAATCGATCTAAGTGCCATTGTAAAGAAACGGGCGTTAGTGAAAACAGATAATTGGCAGGTTCGACATTTTATGGCGTGACATCTAAAGTCATTATACAGAATTATAAACGCACGGTGTGATAACTAACGTCATTAGGCGTCTTACGATGGAACAAACTTAAATTTTTCAAATGGTCACACTAAGGAGACTCCTTAATAGAACCAACCATTGAAAGAGCACCATCGGTACAGATTTCTACACATTGGTCTCGTGTTATGTTGAATTTATCTAAATATGACAAAATGGAGTTACAAATATTCTGCCCTCTTGCACGTTTGGTAAGTTCTCTGCAGCATACAAAATTGATCCACTATTTTGCATTCATCAGTGGAACGAAGAAATACCAGTAAGTGAGCAATATCGCTGATATAAGCGGACTCGTCAATTTGTAAAGCAAAGTATTGTTCTGAAAGCTTATTAATAATTGTTTTCTCAATATCGTCTGACATACAGTAGGTCCACTAACAAGGAAGGTTAGGCAACCTGAAGATCCCGAGAATTATGAAACTTTGCATACAAGTACAGTATGTCATCCGTAATACAACCCTATTTTCCAATTGTGCCATAACTCGGTTTTAGGGGGTGAAATCAGCCCTTGAAAAAAATCGAGAGTTTTCTTTTTCGTGAGATATCTCAGGAACGCTGAGAGATATCTGAATAAAGTTTAATTCAAACTTGCATCGTTTTATTGTGTTTACTTAACTATGTAAAAAATTTGTTGGAAAACTACGTGGTTTTCGAGTTACCCCTCCCCCCACCCCCACCGCCCTAAGAAAATATTGTTTACTATTCGTGCTGAAATACCTCTGGGTACCCTCTTTTCATATCTCTAAATGATATATATGTGTTGAAATTTTTTGTTAAATAAAAAAAACATTATTAACGAGTTTGGACTCCTTTTACGCACTTTTCTTTAATAAACTGCTCTCACAACACAATACTTATATAATTTACATTTATTTTAAGTTCACTTACATCAAAGTTATTCATATGAAAGTTAATTGTAGCAGTATAATAGTTTTTAATAATAAAATAAGCATTGAAACGTTTCCATTCTCTTTTTGTACATTTTTCCACATCGAAGGATTGTATAAGTAACAAACGACAAAAATAGTAAAACTCACGGTTTGTAATTGGTACAATAATGATATTGCTCGTAGAAGAAATGTTCGAAACAAAGGTACTCACCACACCAAGCACATTGCGTAAAGGGCGCCCAGCCACAAATACTACACTTTGGTATAGTTTTTTCACTCCTATAGTATGTTACGAGCCAGGGCTGTGGGCAATTGCCTAGACCGGCGATGTTGATATTACCCAAGAAACTTGTTACTTTGTCTCAATACTTTAAATTAATATTCAATACAACTCGAGCGGTTAAGTTGTATTCGTGGGAACGTTACTACTAACATAAGGAATTACGGAGTAAATGTAGGTTTGACGAATCTACTCGGTTTAATGGTGAACAATTTATATATATTCAAATCAGTCGTTTCAGTACAAATGTGATTGTCGCGGTATTAAAATAGTGTGTAGATTGTTACCTAAGTACTTGCACGGCGTTGACGCACTGGCGATGCGGGGTCGGAGAATGGTTACAGTAGTATGCCGAAAGAACTTCAACCGAACTTGCGGATTATTCCAATGGGTTAACTTGTATTCTGATCGGTGCCCTAAGCCCGAACTCACTGAATGTAATTGACTCTGTACGAGCGTAACACGACGTGACACTCCCCGTAACTATGTAGTTATTAACCAAAGATGATCAGAATGGAAGGGCTTATATAGTCCCAAAATGCACAGAGGAGCGTATTTGGGGTTTCCATATAAGGTAGGGGGTCACGGAGAGCTCGTCGGGTCGCGCCTGTACTCAATTGGACTCGATGTAGCTAAACAATATGAAAGGCCCTTTTTGTCCGTGTACGATAATGAATAGAGGTCTTTGGCGCTTTTCGTGGAAAACGCGACTTCCCTTCTTACGCAAGCTTGAGCGGCACGTGCAAGGGCAGCGTATAGAGAATATTATTCATACGTAACAAGTAACAGAAATCTACGGGATTTTGGAACTCGCTGGGATCCGTTTCTAGATATCCGCTTTTAAACCAAGCATATTGGAAAAGATTTTTGAATCTGGGCGAAGAAAGTTGGTTATGGGTTAACGACTGTAATTTAATTATTTCATTGCGTGAATGCAGATTGATATTTTCGTCCAGGAGAATTACATTATCCGAAAATGTCCGTATAAAATTTTTCCAAATGCGGAAACCAAATACATCCAAAGGTTGAATCATACCTGTCGTTTTCTTTGGAATGATTGAAAATGCCACTTCTTGATTTTCTGGAATCAACTGATTTAACTGATTTGGGCAGTGTCCAGACCACGAATCGAGTAGTAGCATACTTTTGCGGCCAGTATTGGGCAGATACACTTGGCTAAACCAAGTTTTGAAATGTTCTGCCGTGAGTTTTCCTGATTTCGAAGTTTCGATGTAAATATTGTTTGGTCGGAATAGTGTTTCTTGCACCTTCGGGCCAAATGTTCCTGTATGCTCTTTCAAAACTATGTATAAGGGTGAAAGCAGACGCCCGCTTGCTGAAATAATAGGCATAATAGTGTAACTGTGTGTCGTCGCGGACACTGATTGAACCCCTGCTTCTATTCTTTTCACTCCTGATTTTGCCAATGTTCATCCAGAATGTAATTGAAGGTTGGAGCCACTCTTGTCTGCAAATTTATTCAACTTCGATTGTTGGAATTAGATCTTACGTTCGAAACAAGAGTTGCTGCAACATTTTGCAAGTTACCAATATCTTGAAACGTAGATCGCGTTCTGAATATTGTTATCTTGCGAGATACGATTCCATGCACATTCTTGAAATTCCAAATCCACCATTTACTTGCCTTGAATTCGGGTATGTCCACTAGTAGGTCTTTTGCTTCCAAAGCCCATAATCTCAAATTCATGTTATGGACAATAAGTCTCCTGTCAGAAGCTTCTTCAAACTTTTGCAATACATATTCCGTAATAAATGTAAGTTTATCTGCATTTATACCACCCTTCTCAAGACCCGCAGCCCACCTGTATAGCTGATGCACCGATTTAACCTTCCGAAAGTTTTTTTGTACAGTGGTTAGCGGTCGAAGTGTTTGTCTTCCGCTTTTCCAAAACTCCACAGCTTTTTTCTTATAACTTATATCGAATTTTCCACCTACTTCGTCAACAATGCACTCTCCAGTGTCAAAATTATCTTCGTCATATTCTGTAGGCGTAATATGCTCTACAATTTGAGCACTATGTGGTTCTGATGTTCAATTGATGGTGAATAATACGTACTTTGAAAACTATTTATATTACCACGAATTTCATTATGTAAGTCAACTTCTACCGGCTTTATTGGTGTCTGTGTTATGCTCGCGATTTGAAACGTAGTAGCTAACATGTCTATTACGTTAGCGATATTAATCGACTTCATTTTAAAGAAATGGCTTTGAATATAATGAACACTGACTTTTTGTAATGAAATGGCACCATGTGCACTTGACTGCTGTCGTAGACCCAACTGTAAATGAGCTACATCCGCGCGAACATTTATATACAAGCATCACCGGAAAACTGCACAAAATAAGTAACATTTCGAAGATAAGTATAACGATAATGGAAACCTCAGACGGTCAACATTATTATTAATATTTCAAGGTTTTCAATATTATTCACAATACGTATTGATTGTCTGAGGTCTGAGGTTAAGACATTGTTTTAACATTTATGTTTGTGCAGTGCTTATCGTTACATTCTGATACCGAGTTGGAGTGAAATGTTCGTGGAGCGGCTGCTATTCGCCGATATGCGTGGTGTGGCGAGTACTTTTGTCTCAAAAATTTCCATGAGGATTATTATTATTGTACTAATTATAAACCGTAATTTTCAGTGTATTCATCAGTGGCTTAAAAAAGAATATTTAAATATGTAAATAACCATTTTATTAATAAAAACTGTTTTACTGCTACAATTAAATTTAATATGAATAACTTTGATGTAAGTGAACTTAAAATAAATGTAAATTATATAAGTATTGTGTTTTGAGAGCAGTTTATTAAAGAAAAGTGCGTAAAAGGAGTCCAAACTCGTTAATAATGTTTTTTTTTATTTAACAAAAAATTTCAACACATATATATCATTTAGAGATATGAAAAGGGGGTACCCAGAGGTATTTCAGCACGAATAGTAAACAATATTTTCTTAGGGCGGAGGGGGTGGGGGGAGGGGTAACTCGAAAACCACGTATTTTTCCAACAAATTTTTTACGCAGTTAAGTAAACACAATAAAACGATGCAAGTTTGAATTAAACTTTTTTCAGATATCTCTCAGCGTTCCTGAGATATCTCACGAAAAAGAAAACTCTCGATTTTTTTCAAGGGCTGATTTCACCCCCTAAAACCGAGTTATGGCACAATTGGAAAATAGGGTTGTATTACGGATGACATACTGTACTTGTATGCAAAGTTTCATAATTCTCGGGATCTTCAGGTTGCCTAACCTTCCTTGTAAGTCTCCAAACACCTTGGTCTAACTAATTTATTACACCATAATTGAAAATGTAACAGATATGATTAAAAGTAGTTTTAAGTATCTTCGAATGTAACATACAATGTATTGGTATAATAACAATAAAGGATCTGTTTATTTTTACTTTCTTTTACTTGATCAAGTAATTGAGAAATAAAATTTAAATGACAACTGAACAAAAGTTATGCCAAAAATATCTCCGCACAGGTCATAACATTTAATTTAAACAACCACTACTTTGATTGTTGTCACAATTAATGATCCGTGGGTCCTCGTTTTTGCATGGGAGAAACTAATTTTGTATGTTGTGGTTCAATTTTGTTCCACTATTCTAGTGTTACGTATGAATAATACTCCCTATACGCTGCTCTCGCACGTGCCGCTCAAGCTTGCATAAGAAGGGAAGTCGCGCTTCCGCGACTGGCTCAAAGATTTCTGTCACTATCATATACGGACAACAAGGGCCTTTGATAGTGATTAGCTGCATCGTGACCGATTAAGTACATGCGCCACCCGACGATCTCTTCGTCTCTTACCCTATATGGAAACCCCAAATACGCTACTCCATGCATTTTGGGACTATATAACCCTTCCATTTTTATCATCTTTGGTTAATAACTACACAATTACGGCGATAGTCACGTCGTGTTACGTTCGTGCAGAGTCGATTACATTCAGTGAGTTCGGGCTTAGGGCACCGATCAGAATACAAGTTAACCCGTTGGAATCCGCAAGTTCGGTTGAAGTTCTTTCGGCCTACTATTGTAACCATTCTCAGAACCCGCATCGCCAGTGCGTCAATACCGTGCAGCTTTATTTAATAATCCACACACTATATAAATACCGCGAAACTTACATTTGTACAAGCAACTGATATTATATATATATAAATTGTTCACCATTAAATCGAGTAGATTCGTCAAACGGATGGAATATTTTTTCAGTAGGAAGGAAGGGACATGTGTGGTATAATATTCCAGCGATACGTGTGTAAGAGTTTTCGAATTGCGTACGATAGCGCACGTACCCATCGGACACAAATCCTAAGTATGCTACCGCCGCTTGATTCCTTGATTGGATTATCGGGCAGATAACGTCGAGCAACGATCCTTCGCCCCGGATCGTTTTCCGAGGCCACGTTTCGAGGAACGCATCTTCGCCATCCAAAATGTGGTAATTGTTTGGAAGCATTAGCAATGAACTGGTAACCATTATCGTGACGTGAAGTGATCGTGCAAGGATACTAAGACGGCCGTAACAGCATCAGCTGTTGAGTGTTGCCTAGGTCAGGAATCACACAATGTTAGGCAGGTTAATTCGTGAACGAATGGGTAAGTTTAACTAGCTTTTCCTAACATTAGTTATGCGAATCGTTTTTCTTAAAACATAATTTATCCACCTGAAAACGTACTGATAAAAAAAAGTATTTTTTTCATAAGTAATAAAACACTTCATTCCTTTCGGATAATGAATAAACGTATCGAACACGGTTATTACACGATTTATTAGTGTATTTCTTATTCATGAATCATGAATAATTCCACATTATTCTTAATTAAGACGATGTAACATTTGCCGCATGCTTCCCTCGGTATCGGCATGCTTCCATCACGACCTACCGCAAGTGATCGGTTCGCACTTGAGCGCGCATACCTGGGTCACCGTACTGGGCCTTACTCGTAAGCACCTGATGCATTTCCGAATGACACCCTCAACTGTCCTTCTTGCGGACAGCAGCCAATACCGCTTAAACAAGGAAAAAAACACGGCCTGGAAACCTGCGTGCAATAAACGCAGGTGTTCATGTTCAATAATCAATTTGGTGAATTTATGTCGTGGATGTAGAAGAATAGCATGCCTCTTTTCATACTGATTCGGAGCCTTCCCCAGTCTTCCGCACCCCCTTAGAAGTCCAGCACTATCGACAGACGGGTTCAATGAGTGAAGAGCGCTACCTTTAGGAAGGTACAAACCGCCCTTCAAACGTTCAATCTCTGATTTAAAATGCACCCACTGTGTTGCCCTCGTTACGGTATCCCTAGCGTTCACGAGTTCGTGCGTGGAGAGGAAACTACCGAGAAAAAGGTGGCGAGATTTTCCGACCAGTCGCAGCCGCGTTCATTCGGCGTAAACGAAACTGTATATTTCGAATAAACTTAGGCAGCGACTCATAACGCGACTTCACCTGGTGTATGAAGAGAAGATGTCGAAACTATCGGAGTCCTTATCTTTTATTGCCATGAAACTGTGACTAACTTCCTTCTCGTCGGGAAGTTCTTCTATATACGGTTCTGTATATGGCCAGTATGTGGAATTGTGTGATAACCATGTTGGTCCATTCCACCACAACGTGGCATCGACTAACTCCGACGGGCGGAGACCCCGAGAAACCATGTCCGCAGGATTCTGGGTTGATGGTACATGATTCCACACGTTGCACGTCAAGCGTTGGATGTCTGATGTCCTATTGGCAACAAAGGTTTTCCATCGACTTGGCAAAGCCTTGATCCACGATATGACAATCATTGAATCGGTTTAGTATAAGTCGTGAGTAAAATCACAGTCCAATGCCGCGCGTGCTTTCTTTATTAATTGCGCAAGCAATTGCGCTCCGCAGAGCAAGGCGAGGTAAACTGACTTTCTATAATGTAGCTACTCCCGATTGATTTGTACTCCTGTTGATTTCGAACCCAGGTTCCGACCTTTCGCTGTGACGCAACACCCGCGTATCGTTGGTGGCCCACTTTCGAAGAACGAGTCCTGCGGTGCGTAGGATGCTTACTACTTCGTCCTTGAGGGTTTGCGGCCTTAAAATATCGCCAGTCCCCGTGAGCAAGTCATTGACATAGATAACCCGAATAATGACACGACCAGTGACGGAAATCGCTTGCGGTGCGTCTCGCCCAGCTGTCGTAACACACGGGTCGCTAGAAAAGTTGCCGATGCAGTTCCGTGAGTGACGGTATTTAAGTCATAAACCTTAATTGAGTCTGAAGCACTCGACCTCCATATAATACGCTGGAATCGACGGTCCTCCCTTGCAATGTGTATTTGACGATACATTTTTTCCACCTCTGCTGATAAAACGTACTTATGCTTACGAAATCTAATAATAATTGAAAATAAATCCTGTTGTACTCTTGGTCCAATATGTTGCACGTTATTGATTGAAAGTCCCTACGTGGTTTTGGCGGAACCATCAAACACAACGCACAATATCGTTGTGCTACTTGTCTCCTTAAAGACTGCGTGGTGTGGCAAAAAATATTCTGATTGCAAAGGCTCGAAATCCTTATATGAGTGTTCGCTCATGGACCCCAGTGCATCATATTCAAGCATAAAGACCATGTACCCCTTTTTCAATTTAGGGTGCCTATTTAATTTACATCCTAGCGAGAGAAATCTCTTATGAGCCTGCTCCCGCGAATTCCCTAACTCGCGTATGATTCTCTTAACTGAAATACGAACTATAAACCGCCCGTCCTTATCGCGAGTGGTGTTTTTTAGAAAATGCTGCTCACAGGGGTCCGACGATATTCCCTTTCCATCATCGGAAACGCAAGATTCTAATTCCCAAAACTGCTCAACACGCTAGTACACCTGTTCGTAAGTGACCAGATTACAATAAATGTGTTTTTCCCCTTCAAACAATGGAGTACTGAGTGTCCCCCCCTATCACCCATCCTAATTGTGTCTTCTGCAAGATAGGGTGATTATATCCTAACGAGTGTCTGCCGACGCATTGAAGGTCCCAGAACAGTCCCGCGCCAATTATAATATTGACTACGTCCGATTTGTCGAAATGTGCGTCCGCGAGTTGAATACTCGACCGAATAAGAAGATCCCCTAACCGAAGGGATTCGTCTGACATGTTTCCAGCGATTTTTATTAGCACCAGGCATGGTATGGCGCATCGTGTTGCACAAATCGAGAAAAACGCGAATATTTGAACGAGAACATGGCAAACCGATCTTCTCGGTCATTGCCTTTGTTATGAAATGCGATTGGGACCCAGACTGCAATAACGCTCTGTACTCGTGCTGAAACCCGCGACAATCTATTGCATATACTAGAGCGGTGGACAAGATAATGGTACAAGATATGATATTGCTACGTTAGCTGGCTTTACAACAGGGGCCACACAGTGGGGCCGTTTCTCGAAAAGCTGGTCATAATTCATAATTTCACACGATTTTCACAAGAATTGGTATTCTTATGTTTTTGGGGTTGCCGAATTTAAATGTCTTATAGAAAATGAAAAATTCATAACGGACGATCTAATATCAGTAGTATAAACGTTGCTTTTAAGTTAGCTTTTGTAAAAATTGACTATTTTCCAATTTTTTTACTAAAATTATGTAATTAGAATGTCTAATTTAATATAATGACGCTAATTTCAAAACTTTGTTGAAATTAATTATTTTGAAAATTTTACTTTTGCAACATTTGTGTTCAGTAGGTTACGTAGTTCAAATGTATTATCGAGAATGTTACGAGCCGAGGGCTAAGGGGAACAGCTGCGCGAGGCGAGGATCGGTTATTTAAGAGTTTGTTAGTTACGGACAGCCAGTGCGTATTTCATCACTGGGAGCCGTGTAGATAGGAAGTGCGTGAACTAGCCGGTACCTATTTCATCACCGGGTGTCACAGGATGGTAAAGGTACTCGTGGACAACCCGATGCCTCTTTCATCACCGGGAGCCACAGGATGGTCAGATTTCGTGGACAAACCAACGCCTATTTCATCGCCGGGAGCCACAGGAAGGTTTTCGTGGACAAACCGATGCCTCTTTCATCACCGGGAGCCACAGGATGGTAATCGTGGACAAACCGGTGTCTCTTTCATCACCGGGAGCCACAGGATTGTTAGTAAAAATGGACTCGTAACTTATAGCGATACACCTCGAGCGGTTAAAGTGTATCTGTTTGGTGGGACGTTACTGCTAATGATTGGTAGAGGAGATTCAATGAGAAAATGCATACGATGGTATTAAGCGTATATTTTCTACTCTTTGGTTATTCTACAGTCTGATTGTAAACTACAAAATCCACATTTCTCAATCTGTACGGATTGGAAATGTATACTGCCCAACAAAAAGGCCTAACGATATACCGTAAAATATGTATATCGTTTTGGAAAATGAACGTGTAAGAATTGCTCGAAGGGGACTCGAAACCCGATCTCGCTGAGCTAAAATATGAAAATAGTCGATACGGAACGTACTCGAAGCTAGATTAATACTGAGCCGCCGAGAGCAGAATTCGTGCCCTTTTTATACCCGAAATCTGGACCAAAAAGCTGGTGGGGGCACGGAAAATTCCAAGGGAGTCCGGAAAGATTCCCTCAAAGGGTCACGTCATCGCGACGTCGCGGAAGGGGCAGATTCGACTGCTTGCACCCTCGATTTCCAAATAAAGGCATAATAGAAGGAAGAAATGAAATAATACTTCCTACGTAACAAGAATAAAGAAGGGATCTATAGGTGCAATAATCTTTGGAATATGTCCCGATTCGTGTTCTGCCTAGATACTTTTTGACTATAAGATACTTTTGACTTCTATACAATTTACACAGCTTATGACAAGATTCTAGGATTTCTTCCGTAAAACATCCAATTGGTAGAACGCAATTTTTCATTTTTCAATTTTTCAGATGAAATCTTTCAATTTTTTTTCAAATTTCAAAAAGGGAGTGGAAAGAAGATTTGGCATTGATTCTTAAAAAGGGTAGAGAAAAGAAAATTCGAGTTTTGGGAAGGAGGTAATTTATGGTCCGGATGTTGAGTTTCTTCAGTCGGTTTTCCGGAACAGTTGAATACTGCTGAAAAAGTACAAAGGGTCCCAGTGGGTAATAGCGACCAAATGACTTCATGACTGTCCGGAGGTACGAGGTAACTAACAGGGTTATAGTTTCCAGATGTGTGACAATAGAAAGTCAAAGGCATCGAACAGAAAGTAGAAGACAATAGTTCCGGCAACAAATACCCGGAAGTCCTGGTTCCTCTGTCGATTACACTTTGTATAGTTTCCAAGTCTGAACTCAAAACTTCGTGTGGTTAATCCAATTGACTTATGTCGAGGAATCATGTTATCAAGCTATAATCTTGGACCCATCATTATTATTATTAATTATTATTTATTTATTACTATTATATTATTAGTGTCTTCGATAGATTTCTTTATACCATATGAAATTTTTCACAAATATATTAACCTTTGCACGAGATATCAGCTCTACGCTCTAGTGGCACAGACCGAAAATTCCCCTATTTGATACTTCAAATTTCAATATCTTAAAAAGGAGCAAACTTTCTCAAGTGGATATCATAGCTGACATGCAACTTTATATCAAGAGACTTGTACCAGCGTGAAACCTCGTGAATAACATCTTTGTTTTTCTTCTTGTTCATTAAGTATGGCTAAGATTTATGATATATTGAAAACGGAATTACAATAATAAATTAAAAGATATGTTACTTTACTTCTGTGGAAAATTTAAGTTTATAATACCCACTTTAATGGTCAAATGTTTCACATATCAATTTTGTTAAGATAAACTTTCCCTGACGCAATTACCAAGCTCCAATTTTCAAGATACGAAGGAGCATGAAATTTCTTCAACTTTGACGGCCTATATCTCAGTAACCAATCAATATATTTAAAAAATTCAAGCGGCATTAGATGCATTGATATATATACAACAAATCTGCTATACTGAAAACAAGCTGCTGAATACTTCAAAAATTGAATTTTGGGCAGCTTTTCGAGAAATGGCCCCACTGTGGGCCGCGTCCCAGGTTGCCACCGTCCCTGATGCAATTGACCCGTGTGCAATCACGGAATCAGCTTGGTCAAGATGCAGAAGTGTGTGGTGCCTTTTGCTACATATTGTGCAAACGCCACGCGTGCATTCTCTATTTTCGTGTCCGATTTTCAAGCAATTAAAACATGCGCGCAATTGTTGAACCCGCGAAATCCGTGCCGCGGGTAAAAATTTTTTGAACTCATCGCACTGCGGAAGCAGATGCGGTTTCTTGCACCATGTACACGTGGCTGGTGTGATCGAGGTGTAGGCGGATACCTGACCTACACGGGTGCGATTGTGACCTGTGTTGTTACTCACTGGTAGTTTACTAGAAGGAGCTGGCTTGTCCCATACCGTCCTTTCTAGGTACCTATAATGAGTCTCCAGAAATCCAGTTAAGTCTCGTAATTTAGTATCGCCCGAAATTAGCGAGAGCTTGCGTTCCCATGCACGGTTTGTCAGTGGGCCTAGTTTTGTGGCCAGCAGATAAATTACGATACTATCCCAATAAATAGTGGGTTCTCCTAATGCCTGAAGGGCTAATAAACTATTGTTCGTGTCGTCAAGTAACCGTCGCAGATACCCTACAAATGATTCCTTTGTTAATACCGGTAGTTCCCAAAGAGTCCGTAAATGATGATGTTTTAATACTTTATGGTCCTCAAATCTGTCTTTCAGTGCAGTCCAACCGTAATTGATCGCCGAAATTCCAATTGTTTGAATCACCCTAGCCGCTTCCCCCTTGAAGGATGAATTTAAATAGTGAAATTTGTCGATGTTCGTCAAATTGTCATTCGTATGAATCAGTGATTCAAACGTGTCTCTGTACTTTATCCAACTGTTATAGTTGCCGTAAAAAGTTGGCAATTCTATTGTCGGCAATTTGATTTTAGGGCGCGATTCGGATCCGGAGGTCGACGCGGTCGGTGTGAGTACACCGGTAGGTACACCCCGTGCAGATTCAGGCTATCCCCCTTCGGCAATAAAATCCTCTGCTGACGATTTCGCAATACGAATTCTCGAACTCGATACGCTCAAGTGCCTGCGTTCGTCCTAACTCTGTTCCCTCGACCTTAGCCTCTATAGTGGCCTGTACCGTGTCAAAGCTCTCCAAAAATTGGCAGAACCTTGCTTAAGCAAACCGTAAGCGCGGAGGTGCCCGAGGTTCGATCAGACGCGTCAAAATATCCCCCGAAGCGAGTCAACGCGACCTTGAACCGAGCACGTTCAACGATCAAGGCTTTCAACAAGGCGTCCATGCTGTTCTAACGCAAGTAAAGATAAAGGAAGGGCTTACAGGAACCGTTTACAGGCGGTCAATGCAGCGTCACACTACCAGTCGCCTCGTGTCTAGATTGTGGTTGGCCTCGTCCTGTCAGCCTTTATTTCCCAGCATCTATCGTCCTGATGTCCGTTAGAGCCTAGCGTTCTCGAAATGATTGGCGTCGGCTAGCTGGGTGGCTGTCAGACGTGTATGATGTACACCGTCAAATGATGTACAGGTCGACAAATGGCCACAGTTCACATATTGTGTTACACTTTCAAAGTTTAAAGTGCAATGTCCAAAGTCCGAAGTCCACAGTTCAAATTCAGAGATCACAGTACACAGTTCATAATGCAGGGTCCAAGTCCAAACTTCGAAGTACACTTCACTGTTCACTGTTCGTGTTCTATATCCGGTTCGAAGGACCAATGATAACTCCAAATCCGGCCCGAAGGATCAATGTTCAGTCTTTCCTGTTCCGCGGAGTTGAATATTTGGCAAAGGATAATCTTTGCTAGATCACAGTTCAATGAAATAAAATATATCTCATTCCAGTGGATGAGCATAAGCTCTTTAATTATAAAGTACAATATTATTGAGTGAAACTATATACTCGTAGAAGTCGCTTGGTTTCTACTCGTCCGAGACGAGAGTCGTGATAATGTATTTCGGTCCGTTGTGCATTACTTGTGAATTTGCTCTACCCTTATTCTATCTAATTGTGCAACACGTCGCCTCGGTCCCTCTCCCAAGTCTCCCTCCAAGACGATCTTTGACGGATCTCTGTCCTTGGTGCGGCATAGGGCCATCCAATTGCATCTGCAGGGCAGTCGTCCATCGGTGCAAAGCCCCCGAGCCTACACAGTTTTCCGACCCGTAGGCCCGGCAAGAACGTCGCACAAAGGGTCCCTTGTTCTAGGAAAAACCGAACCCGCAGATGTTTTGCCGCGCTGTCGTGATCGTCTAAGTTATGTCAAGTGCTGCTGAGAATGGCGTGACTGGAAAATGTCACCCCGAAACTTGGTCTCACATTCCAGCCAGGCCAGGGCCTCTTCGTAAATATACAAGTCTTAAATTGATTAAGCGTCCCTTTTCAAAAGAAGCTTTGTCCGCTGCGATCGCATCGTAGGCCCACCACGTGTCCTCAACAACAAGTAAAGGTGATAAAACTAAAAACAATGACATTCTCTTTTTTCATTTTTTCCGCCTTAATAACCGCTTTAATTTTTCACTAATTTTCAAATTTTGGCGAAACACTTTCTGCAAGTTTACGAAGCATCAGTGTTCCTCGGAACACCGGTTAATAACCACTGCTGTAGATAGATGTCCCTGTTTGAGACAGCCTTACAAATTTAAAAAAACAATGCAAAGCGCAACAATTTCTTATTAATTCAATTTTTACTAGAATCCGGAGGCTTTACCGATAAAACCGAGACTTGTTTCCAAACCCAGAGTCTCTGGGCAAAAACCGGAAAGGTGACAACCTTGTACACAACACACATTCGCCCGCGAGCCTTATAGCTCTTATTAACACTTTTTTAATAAATACTTTATTAAGTGGCCGCTGTTTATGGGTAGAAGGCGCTAAAATTTCTAAGTCTGTATTGCAAGAAGAAAATTGAAAAGGTTGTCATATATGTCGGATGCAAGAATTCATGGAAATGGTATGAGAGGGTTTTATATAAATCGTGTGAAGGGAAGTATCGAATGTGGCGCGAAGTGTAAATGAAGAATGTTAGTTGAAACGTCGGATGTGGATCGAGTGCATGTTTATCTCAAGGAATGAGTGAATGGTTTCAGGGAATGCGCGTGGAGCCTTGGGTGCAGGTGGCCCCTGGTCGACCTGTGACACATGGGAAGGGTGTGTGTGTCGGTCTTGGTCCTAATGAGTGAGAACGAATGATGAATAGAATGAGAGGAAAAGAATATTGCGTGAAAGAATATATGGAGTAGATGATGCGTGCGTTAGTCAAAGTTGGGGCGAAATCGGGGCAGAGTCTAATTGTAAGTGGAGCTAGGAGAGCAAAGGTAGCGTTGTAAGAATTGTTGCGAGTATCGAGTATTGTAGGGTTGATTTCAGTTGCGAAGAGATATTTAGAAATAAAACATTATTATTACGAGAACGAGTCAATTACAATATCCCTTGGAAAATAGTCTACATATAAAGGCATAGACCACCTACATATACATGCATATGTGATTTCATACAACAAATTTCGTTTGTGTGTTTTAGGATACGCAGCTAGAGTTGAATTCGCCCTGAAACTAGGGTACACTGAACGTTTAGTTCAGACAGCATTGGAGAAGCTGGGTCCAGATCCAGAGCAGAACGAGCTTCTGGCCGAGTTAATAAAACTCGGTGCAAGCCGTTCTCAAAAAACAGTTGATACTACGACGGAATGTGAGAGTGTCGTAGACATTGACATGGCCTTTAACGAAACCACTGGATCCTCTACTATGCTTAGACCAATTGTAATTGATGGAAGTAATGTGGCTATGAGTCATGGAAATAAAGAAATATTTTCTTGTAGAGGAATCAGGATTTGTGTTGACTGGTTTAGGGCCCGTGGGCATACAGAAATCACTGTATTCGTACCAAAGTGGAGAAAGGAAGCATCCAGAATTGACAATCCAATAGCAGATCAAGAAATTTTAGGAGACTTAGAAAGGGACCGTTTGTTGGTTTTCACTCCATCTAGGTTTGTATACAAATCGTGTAATTAGTTATCTTACGTGAGAACTTCATTTTATTCGTTTGCGGCGGAATAACAAATTTAATAACTGCGGAATACCTGCGTTTAAGGGAGGATTTTATCACCTGGACACAGATTTAGATAAAATCAAAGAATAAGATAAACAAATGGATGGTTCAAATTTTAATTTGCCTTTGGTTGAAGTAAAGGATGAATTGTAACAAAGTTATAAATTGGTGAAGTTTGATAGTTTTCGCTAATGGTGCCATTTTTTCCAGTGGTATACAGTAAATTCAGCTTACTTGGGTCACCAGTTAATTGGGGCAGCAGTTTATTTGGGACAACGTTCAAAGAACAGCATCTAATCGAACAAATAGCCTTATTGTTAGTTTTCTTCGCTTATTTAGGACAGGTCCCTGTACTTCTTAGATTTTGCATTCCTCTTCTGCTTCCGCTCCGTATTTATCTTTCTAGAAAAGTTTAAATTAACGTTAGTTATGTCCGTATTCGAACGCCATGGATTCGCCGAATTCCGAGGTGGCGTTCATTTGATTGAAAAGACACTGGGTCTTGGCGGAAAAGCTAAGGGTAAGACAAAGTCTCGTTCAATGAGAATTGGTCTCGAATGTACTAAATTGTAAACTATCGACGGGCGTGAACGCTAAGCTTAAGTTTGACGTTTAGCACACGTTTGCAAATTTTGGCAGGTAGAACTTTCTTTTCAAATAAAGTTTAAAGTCGCTACTCTTCATACACTTAATTATACATTAATTATAGCGCGTGGAGCGACTTGGAGCATATATTCCATGACTGATGAATCATAACATAATAATGTTGTTAATAATTTACGGTTATTTAAGGCGATGTAGATGCTTTGAGATCCTAAATCCATCATGACTTTAAAACTTAAATGCATCTTAATAACCTTGCAAAGCATATCTTTTGACAAAGAAATGTGCTCGGTCAGTTCTCAAATAATTGTTTGTTAGAAGTCGTACTATGACTGCTCTGTAAACATTGAACAAGAGGGTTTAATCTTTTAACCCTTACATGTATGACCGGATACCCATTTCCAATATTCCATTAGTAATTTTTAATGATCTCGATAAAATATCTTAATACCGCTTCGTATCCTCATTTCTTGGAGAATTTTACGTGGATTCCTATTTTGTGGCAAAAATTGATTGGGAATGTTTCATGTAATTGCATTTCAAAGTTAGTTATATGCTTGGTGTACAACCAGAGTACCCGGATACGCATTTGAGGCATATTTCAGTTTAGTTATAAATGGACATTTTTTCGGGAAGTTACGTGTACAAAACGAACGTTTTTAATATTATTTATTTATTGACATAAAGAAGATGATTAATAATAATTATTTTAATTGTGGGACAGTTTAGGTCAACCCAATAGTTTAGCATCTGGCATATATCCCGTACAAGAGCTGCCTTATCACGAACTATTCTATCTTCTCGAGTATATGCGTCGCCCAATCGAATAAAACAATATACTACGTAACCGATTTACACCCATAGCTGCCCTGTATAATGGATTCCACATGTCATATATATGGTCCATGTTAGAGTTATTTACACCTGCTGTAATTAGAATATCAATGAAGGCGAATAACTGCTGTAACGTAAGATTTCTCCACGTTTTCCTTCTTGTAGGATTGTCGTTATTCCATTTCTGATACACATTTTTTGCTTTACGATTCGTGTGTCTTACGATTATGTCCATCATCTCATTCGAGAAAATAACATTGAATGTATCCCGAATCGATAACATGTGCGTGGATCGATGTGGACCTCTTTTTTTCTTGTTTGGCGAACAGCCACACAATTGCTGCATATCTCACGTTATGCTATAGGATACTCGGGTTACCCCGGTTTCTCGATAAAGCTTCAAACATATTTATACGCCTGTCTGGTAACCGGGGTACCCGGGTACCCATATAAGAGACGAGATTGTTAGGTGTTCTGTGCACATGAACATGAACCAATTTTTAACTAAAGTGATTTATTTACTTATTAAATTACAATAATAAACAATTCTGTGGACAATTTCTGCATATTGCTATAGTATTTACGTGTTTATCACAAATAGGACGGTCGCACTTGTGGCAAGCCTTTCGTGTTTTTCGTCGTTTCTGTTCGGGATCAGCCTGACACACATAACAGAATCCCACGATTTATTCTTGAAGTAGAAGGAATTTCATTTGTTTCTACTTGACTATTTCTCATGCTTTGTATTGCCAATTTTGTGGAAAGATGTCTCGTAGTTTGAGCATTTGCCAATCGGGTTCGAATTGTTCGAAAAAAAAGTTCTTGCCCTAATTGACGTAGCAACACACGACGATTATTTGATTTTCTAGACAATATATTGTTATTGATAATGCTTCCATTTTTACAATATGAACTTCTGAAACTTGCAAATTATATTTCACAGAAGCACTGTCCGTTTCACCTAACTGCAAAGAATCGTGTGTCTCGAATCGAAAACTGAATACAAACTGATGCATATTGGAGACGGTCTCTGATACTAGCTTATATTTGTTTATATAAACAAGATAAGCATCCATTCTCTAGTTACCGAACTAGGAACGATTAGAAGAATCAAAAGTCGGAAACTGGACACTTGAGAAACTGGGAGACTTCATAGAAGAGCATGCACTTAAAATATTTTTAAAAAACTGATACTTCATTTCAGTACAAGAATATACATATAATAGATTTGCATAAAATGTTTAAAGCTGCAGCTGTTGAGTTATAGAAATGAAAGCTAACAGTCTCGAGAGAATATAATTTCATATTTTAGCCACTCATTGGTTACATCGGTTAAGTCCACAAAACAAAAAGAAGTCAATTTATTATAAATATAACAAGTTAAGTGTCAATAAAACACTTTAAGGTTAAAATTATAGAAAATTTAATAGGTGGAATCAACCAGTTTGGCTAATGTGCCGATGGAAACAGTATGGGGTACCCGGGTACGCGGTTACGAGACAGACGCAGAAATTTCGGTTGCTAACATAAGGGATAAATATTTAAGGAAATATTTCATTCTCGGTAATTTGTTTGTTTTCTATCATATAACTACACATATGTATTTTCTATGGTTTACCACCGTATTTATATGATACTCCGCGTAATTGGGGTAGCCGCTTAATCGGGCCAAACGACCCCAGAACCAATGTCTACCAAATACAGTAATTCTTCGCTTGGCGCTTACTATTCGGGACCGGCCGTAAGCGCCAAGCGAATGTGGTCGAACTTTGGGTTCGTAGAAATTTCGGCGGAACCGTCAGAGCCCGACTACTGTGGACACCGATATCGGCGGCCACAGAAAGGGACAGCGAGCGAAAGAAAGAGAGGAATGAGCAGTCGGGCGTCATTAAAAGATTAAATGCTTCGTATCGGTGAGGCAACACTAATGCAACGGCATAACTTTTTTATTGTTACTTATATCGCTATAATTTTTTTTTAATTGTTAATGAGATTGTGGTGATTAAAATGAGACCAAACACGATAGAATTTGGATTATATTTACTTACTTAGTAATATTATCCGTAATGGGCAAGGATCCTTACAAGAAAAGCTTGCGAACGGTCGTGCTTAGTTTTTACTATAACTTTACGGGCTTAGAGAATAGGCCAAATCTAAACATATATTCCAATAGGCCTCTTCAAGATAAGATGCGCATTTATTAGTATGGTTTTATGTTTTTCTAGAAGCCCATGCCAGCACATAATAATAAATGCGCATTATAGCGATATAAGTAACAATGAAAAAGTTACGCCGTTGCATTAGTGTTACCTCACCGATACGAAGCATTTAATCTTTTAATGGTTTAACGCAGCCGTCGCGGCCGCGACGTGTCAGCTAATCAAAAGGTGCCGAATTACTCCGTCGACTCAGAACCAAAAGGGCCCCTCCAGTGGTGGGAATAACTCGTGAGCATGCTCGGCAGAGATCGTGGTGAGCGCCAAGCGAAGAATTACTGTAACCAGAATCCACTGTATCTAGATCTAGCATTAGTGTTGAAAACAGCAAAAACCGTTGCTTTGGTAATTTCACTTTTGTAGAAGCACTGTGAATAGTTTTCCTGTTATATTACGTTAAAAGATGATAGCAGAAGGATTTTGAGATACTAAATGGGGACAGAGGTTGAACTTACAATTACTCATCTTATATCTGCAATTGATCGACGTGGACACAGATGGTAAAAAATGATAGATAGTTGCAGTTTCATAGTCTATACGCAAAGACTAAACCTACAATTTAGAATCTTGTATAATACAAAGAATTTAATACTTTGGAATATTTTATTTCAGATTAGTTGGTGGCAAACGAATGATTTGTTATGATGACCGTTATATTTTGAAACTAGCAGCAGAGATCTATGGGATTGTTGTTAGCAACGATAATTATAGAGATTTAGCTCAGGAAAATCCAGAATTTCGAAAAGTTATTGAAGAGCGAATTTTGATGTACACATTCGTGAACGATCGTTTTATGCCACCAGACGATCCATTAGGCAGGAGCGGTCCAACTTTAGACAATTTCTTGAAAGCTTTTCCCACAAAAAATGATCCGACAACACCTTGTCCATATGCAAAGGTATATAAATTTTGTATCCAAATTTCTTGATAACACTGTTCGACAAATTTAATCTTTTTTTTTATGTTGGAAATTAGTGTTGTTTTCGACGGCGAAGCGAAATAATTTGGCAAAGCACGTGGCGGCGAGAGTGGGACAATATAGGCGGGTCCACACTTGTTACCTCGCCTCACACTGTTACCGGGATAAATACCTAGTCAAGTGGTCTGGAAGAGGTTTGGGATCAAATGTGGTGTGTTTCTTGCTTCCTCATATCGTTACTCGTTACTTGGTTCGGATGATCGAGAAATTTTCGGTATTGTGACCCGCTCCAAAGAAGCCAGTGAGCTGCCGTAGATGTGTGCACTCGCCCTTGCGCCACTGCCAATGTGTTAGCTTCCCTATGAACTGCCGTAGATATGTGAACTCGTCTGTGCGGCGCTGTTCCTATGTATTGTAAACTACTTAGTCTTGGGAGACAGGGCATATTGGGCCTATGCCTATGAGATAGTCCAGACCCCCTTGGCGACGTAGGGCTGTTGTGAGTACGTGCCGATTTCGACCCTCGGTCAGGTTTATGACGCGGTCGAAACTAACGCTATTTTTACAGAGTAATTTTTAGTCTTTCGACCATCTGAGTGCAGCATTGAGATGGTAAGGATTAGAATAAAAGAATACATGGTAAAGCGCCATGCAATTTCAATCGACACATGAGTTTCCCTTTTTTAATACAATTAACGCCATTGGTATTGATCGACAGACAGGACAGAAATCAATGCCGCAATATATCAACAAAAAGTTCTTCGTGAAATATTTTTTTAAGTATTTTTATATTTTTATAAATAATGAAGATTTATTATATACGACTCAGAAATTATTATTATACTAGAACCATCAACTTTAATCAACCTAATCTGGCCAAAGGTAGCCATAAAAGATACAAATTTAAAGAAAGCTATAACTGTTCAAAAGCGACTCAAGTACCTTCTTTTGAGCGGGTCCCTATACCGGCAGCGGATGGGGCGGCCGAAACAAGTAAAAAGTAACGCTATGTGGTATCAACACGCACTTCACATTTCTTCCTAGACCTTTTCTAGACCACTTGACTAGGTAACGAATCCCGGTACGGTAACAAATGTGGACGCATTTTTACGTGCAGAAGAATGAGAAATGGGTCCCACACCAAACCTCATTACCAAAAACTGACGTAACGGGTCTCAGTAACGGGCCCAGGTAACAAGTGTGACCCCGCCGTTTATCATTCATTGTCACAGTATCGGAAACACTAGACGCTTGTACATTGAATACACAAATGATTTTGTAACTGCTGTTGATGCTTTCCTTTACCGAATGGTGTACTCTATCAAGTGGGGTAGTTACATTTTCTCCTAGGCCCTTAGTTTTTTAAATAAATTGAAAGATATCAGCCAAAATGGGTGTATTTTCGGTGTCCTTTTCACTTTGATCATTATTTAAACACAATTTAAATGATTATAATGTAAAAACTACTTATATCATTTTATTCGTGAAACTCCACAGAATCATTTAGCACCAAACGCAACTGAATAACTATTACCGGAAAAGCACAAAACACTTCCAAATCTGAAAATTTTCGATCTTTTTTAAATTGGGTTTTTCAATAACTGGAGAAAAATGGTTTCCAGATTCATATTCAGTTCATTAAAAAGTACAAGAAACGCCCATTGAAGGTTAAAAACTCAGGCCGGTGTTGAACAGTGTAATGCTCAACTAACTAAAAGTACTAGAGTAATTTATTTGCTGCTGTACTTGATATAAGATAATACCATTAACAAATTCCTCTAATTGCAGAAGTGTACTTATGGCAATAAATGTAAGTTTCGACATCCAGAAAGAGGTTCTTCTCCCCAGAAATCAGTTACAGAAAAATTAGTCGAACATGTGCAAAAGCATCTGCATGTGAGAGGCCCGAGTACAAATCTTCTTTTATCGAGCACTACGTCTACAATTACAGCAAAACACCAACCACTTTGCAAAACTAGGTCAACGACCTCTACTAGTACTCACAGTCAGACATTACCTTCGGTTACGAAAAGTAAATCGGCAGAAAATGTTGCAATTGACCCACCAACAAATTCTTTGGTACATGGAACACAAGCGCTTCCGACCACAAGATCTCAAGGTAACCAGTTTTTGTAATCAATATTTTCACCAATTGCCGCTTTCTATTTTATTTAAATTTTGTTATTGCAAATATTAAAGGTATAATTTACGTGGCACACCCTGTATACAGGGTGACAGAACACTCAGGGAACATCGAGGATTGGGGTGTGGCTGGGGTGTTTATAAACAACTTTTTCCTTGATAATAATGTTATATATAGTTTCGTTTTTGAGTTATTAACGAAAAACACTGGCCAACGAGAGCGCCCGTCGGGCATCGGCCGACAATACGGTGATGTTCCCCAGATGCCCAGCTAGAGCGCACGCAATTCGAAAACTCTTACACACATATCGCTGGAATATTATACCACACATTTCCCTTCCTTCCTACTGAAAAAATATTCCCTCCCTAAGAAACGCCATCTCGGACCCACAAAATGCTTAAGCTGGCAGATACATTCTGCTATTCATACGAGTAACATGGATCGTACACCCGGAGAATATTATGAAATGTTTTTTGTATTCGCGCAGTGAAGTGATCGTACAAGGATACTAAGACGGCCGTAACAGCATCGTCTGCTGAGCGTTGGCTAGGTCAGGATTCACCCAATGTTAGGCAGGTTAATTCGCGAACGCATGGGTAAGTTTAGCTAGCTTTTCCTAACATTAGTTTTGCGAATCGTTTTTCTTAAAACATAGTTTAACGACCTGAAGACGTACTGATAAAAAAATATTTTTTTCATAAGTACTAAAACACTTTATCTGTTTCGGATAACGAATAAAAGTATGGAACAGTTATTAAACGACTTGTTAATTTAATTGTTATTCATGAGGAACGAATAATTAAACATTATTCTTAATTTAAGACGATGTAATATTTGCCGTACGTTGCCCCTCCATGCATTCGCCAACGGCCGCGCACAGGTGAGCCTGAGCGCGTTATACGGGCGCTTTCATTGGCCAGTGTTTTTCGTTAATAATTCAAAAACGAAGCTGCAAACAATATTTTGGTCAAGTAAAAAGTTGTTCAGAATCACCTCAGCTGCCCCCCCTTCGCGGATACTTCACGAGTTAAGAGATACCCTGTATGTGGACATTTACCGTGTTCATGAAATTTGTGATATTTAATGTATATTTGTATTAATAACAATATTTGTTGCTAAATTCTATTATGGATATGTATGTAATGTATTATAATAATACTAAATTAACAATTTAGTTATTCAGTTTTCTATCCGGCGGGTGGAAAACTGCGTTATATTTCGTTGAGTGCGTACAGTTTGTAAGGCGTTTCCCTAATAGTTTACAATGTCCCAAATCTGAAAAACATTTCCCGGAAATCTTAGAATCTGGGTGGATCCTTATTGCTAGTGAAATGATGAAAAATTTAATAGCCAGGTGGCGACGACTAGTAAACGCGGTCATAAAAGCACGCAATGGATATGCAGATGAAAAGAAGATATAATTATTTTGTATCATTATCGGTGAGATATTTAATAAATTATTATTAAAGTATGTTATCTAACACTGTACGAACTAGAATATATACAAGATAATAATCGAAGGCTATAGCCGGATAACGGGGTAAAATGTGCTCCTAAACCAAATTCAACTTGTGAAGTGTCATTCGACAACTTATCAAGAAAAACCAAATCGTACCAAGTTTCACCCCTGTAGCTCGACTGTGAGGGTAATTACAGCGTAAAAACAAAAATATCTTTTATGCTCAATATCTCCCGTTTTACCGCACACAAAATTTTGAAAAAAATCTGCAAAACTGCAATTATGGAGGCACATATTATAGAAGTTTTGCAGATTTTTAAATTGAAACTCCGAGCTGCAAAATATAAAATACGTCAAAAAATGCTGAAAAATCACGATTTTGTATTGACGGAGTCGCCTAACTACGATTATACTTTTTCTAGGTACATGTTATTGATACTACAACTCCCAATTTTTTTCAGATGTTTTAAGGGCCCCGACTCCTTTGGGGTCAATTCCGAATCGATCTAAGCGCCATTACAAAGAAACGGGCGTTAGTGCAAACAAAAAATTTGCAGATTCGACATTTGACGGGGTGACATCTAAAGTAATTATACAGAATTATAAACTGACGGTGTGACATCTAATGTCATTAGGCAGAATTATAGACGGAGAGTGGGAGGCCATAGTTGCCAAATCACATAATTTTGGGGTTCTGTCGCACTGTTGCCACATCTGTTACAATCTTGGCCACCAGCAAAATGAATCGGCTCGAGCCGAGATTTTGATTCGCGCCAGTGTAAACATTGCTTCTTTAGCGCTTGAAACTGTTTTGTAGGTTCGATCCCCCTCGGATTTTTTTTAAATTTCGAACTATATGACAATGATCACTATTTCCTAATAAATATTTTAAAAACATTTTTTAAATATTTAAATTTAATATACATATGTAAATCTGAACATACTAAGAAGACTCTCAACTGGTCGACTCGGATTTTAATTTCCTTTTGCAGGTTGATAATACAAAGGCTCCTGATGGTATACGTAAAATATTATGTGTATTTATTCATAAACTTTAATGATATTAGCAATTCAAGTTACATACCTTTTATGTGAGGTCATATCTTATATAAATAGGGAATAATTCTATAGAAGATTGGTGGCCAAGTGAGATGGTTTATGGCTTGTGCCGTAGAGGTGTTCCGGTTAATTAATTGTTTTTTTATTTGTGGTTTCATTTTTGCGACACTGTGCACGTTTCTGGATGATAGTTGTCATACATGTAATTGAAACACAGGAAAGTGCGACACCACGCAAACACAATAAACGTTTCGCTAGGCTTCAAAAAATACACTGATTCCTACAGGACTAGCTATGCATCTTGGACCGACTTCGAAAACTCTTGACTATGTATATATTATGCCAAAATAATAAATATCGCAGTGTGTGGGTAGGTGAGCCTATACGTGAAATTAGAAACGTACTCAAAGTTTTCTACAATCTAATCATAAACAGTGTTGACCGCATGTTCACTAAAACGACTTTTAAAGAAATAGTGTTTCAAAGTTATTAACATTTTAAAAGAACTATTTATCATTCAGAAACGTGCACACTGTTGTTAAAATGAAACCATTTAAAAAAAAAAAATGTCATTTCACCGGGAATCGAATCCGGAACCTCTACGACAAAAGCCATACACCATCTCACTTGGCTACCAATCTTCTATAGAATTACTCCCTATTTATATAAGATATGGCCTCACATAGAAGGTATGTAACTTGAATTGCTAATATCATTAAAGTTTATGAATAAATACACATAATATTTTACGTATACCATCAGGAGCCTTTGTATTATCAACCTGCAAAAGAACATTAAAATTTGAGTCGACCAGTTGAGAGTCTTCCTTCGTTCGAGCGCTTTTCGTGCTACCGTTTCAAACAGGAGTATATTTTACTACTATTTTGGCTTTGTTTTAGAACACACATTTATTTTTTTTTACAAATCTAATGAACAGTGCAAATGAAAGAGATTCCTTGGTCATGTTGAACAAAACAGATTTATGAAACAATATTAATATGTTTTACAATAGAACGTTTTATTCATATTAAATTAATAATAATGTGTAATGATTCGTTATTCACGAATAACAATTTAATTATCAAGCCGTTTATTAACTGTTCGGGCCCAAACAGTAGACCCATAAAGCCATCGAGTTCCTTAAAATATAATTATTTACGTGTCGGCTATAATTCCTATATTCTACATATGCAAGCTATATATCTATAAATTCATACATCGCCTTTTTTTAGGATTACTAGGTTTTATTGAAACTCACAGCGCTTTATGGCTTTACAATCTGCGAACCTTTAGCTGCACATGTGGACTCCGCTCACGGCACCCTCAGTCAGTCACTACCTGAGAGTGACCGGTAATGAGGGGCGGTAAGTTCCACTTCTACCAGATTTTGGAACATCCCTTCCGTCACCTATTTACATCGACAAACCATCTGAACTAACCAATCAGCATATTACCAACAGCAACACGCCCATCACCAGGTTTTTGCGAGTCTTCGTTAGAGCGAACCTAACGAAGACTCGGTAGTACGACCAGATCGTCAAATACGATCACATCAGCAATAGTTACATCAACATCACCTTGCAATATCATCATCTTAAGAATCACTACATCAATTTAAAGTATCAACGACACCGTCAGAATCTGTGCAACTCCTTCAAGGTCTTTACACCACCTTGCGAGGCAATCTTTACATCACCGTTGACTAGTCGTGGATAATTATTATATTGTACATTAACATGTAAATATACGACTAGTTATCAAGTGAACATCAATTATCACCACCTTACACCACCTAATATAACTAGCCCTCACGGCATTAATTTGCCGTAGCGCGCAACGGTCATCGTGCTTTTGATTAACCGTCAATTCGCGAGCTGAGAACCCTACATTAACTGTTCCATACTTTTATTCCTTATCCGAAACGTACAAAGTATTTTATTACTTATTAAAACAATGTTTGGATAATTAATGTTAAAAAAAGATAGGTAAATAAACATATCCTTTCGTTCACGAAGTAACCAGCTTCGACGAAAGTGGGTTCTTGGCCATTGGTCATTGTACCAATCCTGACCTATCTTAACCTATTTTATGCTACGAAACGCACGTCCCGGCGATCGATAAAGATCTGATTCGCACTTGTTTCCACACGGATGCGAGCCACACATTGACGTACATAGGCCTCATTGTAGTGCAAACGGTCATGGCCCATCAGAGGTGTGTGTGGGTCGTATCCGTGTGGAAACAATTGTGTAGCATAAAATTGTTAAGATAGGTCAGGATCGGTACATATAAAAATACAAAGCAATACAAAGCATGAGAAACAGTTAATTAGAAATAAATGAAATTCATTATACTTCAGAAAAAGAATTGTCGGATTCTGTTATATGTGTCAGGCTGATCACAAAAAGAAGCGACGAAAAACACGAAAGCCTTGCAACAATTTCGACCGTCCTATTTGTGATAAACACGTAAATACTATAGCAATATTTCGAAATTGTCCAAAGAATTGTTTATTACTGAAATTTAATAAATAAATAAATCATATTATTTAACAACTGGTTCATGTTTATGTGCATAGAACGCCTAAAAATATCGTCTATTATATGGGTACATGGGTACCTGGTTGATAACATAAGGGTTAATAAATATATATAATTCACATATAGTTAGTAACTTGAAAAAAATTATATAGAAAAAATGAACTTGAGGGGGTTCGAACCTAAAAAAAAGTTTTTGCAACGGCTCGAATCAAAATCGCTGTTCGAACCGATTCATTTTGCTGATGGTTATAATTGTAACAGATGTGGCAACAGCGTCACATAGGTCTTGCTACGTGCCGGCAACTATGTTTTACTTGCGTATGTGTTTGCGCATCAGGTATTCACGTATGAAACGACGTTCGTTGTGTGAAATTATAACTTACATTTACCGACTGATATGTATTTTTATTGACTCTGACGGTAACCTGGCAAAATTAACTAAAATGTGCCATAAATGCCACAGACGGATAATCATTGAACTATTCTAACGTCAGATGCGTGCAAATCGTAGAACCGTTTCTCCGCTTTAAAGAAGTGATAGATTGTGAAAAATATAATTTATGTGATTTTGTGCTAGTAAAAGGAAGGCCGAAAGGGTGTTTAAGCAGTGAATAAACAATTAAATAGTTTAATATTTAAGAAATGTGAAGTGTGTCAAGATGCTGCAGCCATCTTGTTGCCTACATCGATGTCTGTCTCAAGCTTGACAGTTTCATAAATAACGTCATCCTGAACGAATGCTGAATTTATTGGCGTTCAAACGAATGACTCGGGCTGTGGTGCAGTCTACCCGTGTGTGGTATACCCGTGAAAGTTTCGTTAATGAAATTATAGAGAAGAAAAATCGAATCTGTGAGTGCACGCACACAGTTCATGGCGCATGGAGTCGGGGCCCTTAATTAGGGGCGCCGCAGTTACAAAAATGAAGAACCGATTTCTTCGTACCTTATATTCTAAAGTACGTAACATATTTTCAACGGTGTCATTGGTCCTGCGGTTAAGTGTCCGACTGCTAAACCGCTACAGAATGTTTTGTAGGTTCGAGCCTCAATGTTATTTGTTTTAATTAATTGGTTTTTCTTGATAAGCTATGGAATGACACGTCACAAGTTGAATTTGGTTTAGGGACAACTTAGTCCCCTTATCTGGCTATAGCCTTCACCAAAGATATCATAACTTTTTTCAGGTAGTTATAAGAAGTAAGGAAGTGTCCACATACAGTTCGTCCAGAGCTAAATGAAAAAAGTGGAGTGAGAGCGGCCGATTGATGCCGCCGATCGGCAGGGCCGTAGCGCCTTACCGTTGGTGCGTTCTAAGCAATAAGATGCGAAGCTTATGAATTCATTTTTAATTATACTAATAGTTCAGTTACTACTAGTATAGCTATACATTTTATTCAATATTTTAAGTATTTGATAGAATTTTAATTCTTCGCGCAGTATTATCCTTGGTTTGTAGTATAGGAATCACTTTCGAAATATAACGCTCATAGAGCTCATGCTTTAACAAACTCTAATGCTCCAACAAGCCAGTTTAAAACAAACTACAATTTTATTTCCGTTACTATTGTTCTATTTAGACTCACATTTTGTACCTCATGGCAAGTAAGGATGCTTGTCACCTAGTACACTATTTAATTAATAAAAAAAAGAAAACAGACATCTGTATTTGTATTGTAACATAGGTATCTTTTTTAAAATTAGAGATATCTACTGTGTAGGTGATCATGTGGAAATTTATTTGAATATCTGACGATTAAAACAAAAATACTTAATTATAAAGTATATCGGTCTCCTCGATATAATTATATCTTGCTAATTTATACAATATATTTTGTACATATTTGTACAGATATATGTATTATTCCTGAATATTTATTAATGGTTTTGAAACATAATAAATTGAACATTAATAAACTTTGTATTTTAATTATATGTAATAAATGCCTTACTATAAAAATAAAGATACAATGTGGTCTGAAATATATCATGTTTGGTCTCATTTTAATCGGAAGAATTTCAACAACATGATCAAAAAAATTGGAGGTTGAAAAAACTAAAAATAAAAAAGTTAAGCTGTCGTTTTTTTTACAGCATTGTTTTGCATTTGTGTAATCACACCGACACGGTGGTATTTAAATTTCTCGGCTGCCTCGGCCATCGTTCTATCTTTGTTTTTTCCTTTACAACCCAGCGACACCGACAAAAGCGAGCCGCGAACTTCAAGGAATTGGGGTCCGTTCTACTGACACTGTCTCAAACCATTTACACATTGATCAACAGTATATCATATACTGTATATGTGCACCCATTTCAAATTGGCATGGCACTGCCCTGCTCGGTTCGATGAGCGGTCGAGCTTTGTAGTTCGTTTAGTGGGGTGAGAAATCCCCACACCACTTTTTTCATTTAGCTCTGGACGAACTGTGCGTCTGAGCGCTGTGTATACAGGGTGGCACAAAAGCCAGGGAACATGGGGATATGGGGTGTAGCTGGGGCGATTCTGAACAATTCTTTCCTTGACCAAAATGTTATTTACAGTTTCGTTTTTGATTTATTAACGAAAAACACTGGCCAATGACTGCGCCCGCTGGACATCGGCTGACGCGCGCTCAAACGCGATCCGATCACCTGCGGTCGGTCGTAATGGGGGCATCGAGGGCACCGAGCGAAGCGTGCGGCAAATGTTACATCGTCTTAATTAAGAATAATGTGGAATTATTCGTTATTCCTGAATAAGAAATACACTAATAAATCGTGTAATAACCGTGTTCGATACGTTTATTCATTATCCGAAAGGAATAAAGTGTTTTATTACTTATGTAAAGAATATGTTTTTTATCAGTTCGTTTTAGGTGGCTAAATTATGTTTTAAGAAAAACGATTTGCATGTTTAATGTTAAGAAAAGCTAGTTAACTTTACCCATTCGTCCACGAATTAACCTGCTTAACATTGTGCCAATCCTGACCTAGACAACGCTCAGCCGATACCTAGCGGGCGCTATCACTGGCCATTGTTTTGCGTTAATAACTCAAAAAGGAAACTATACATAACATTTTGGTCAAGGAAAAAGTTGTTTAGTACCACCCCAGCTACACCCTAGACTCCAATGTTCCCTGGCTTTTGTGCCACTCTGTATACACCTAAAAGGCAGAAGATTTTATTTCGATACCAAAGTATCATCGACCTCCGTGAATGCTTCGTAGTAGTCGTCTGTAGGTGGATTGTAGACAACGTCTGTAAATTGCTGTAAAATATCAGTGTCAAGTGCCGGAATGGTGGCGTTGTATTTTGAGTCATCACTCACAAAGATCGTGACATCTTTTGTGAACGGAAGAAGCCGTCGGTTACTGAAGCTCGCAATAAAATCATCGTCCCCGAGGTCTCCCGGAGCTACAAGCGGCTTCGACGATGTGATCTGCTTAGAGCCATTGTGTAAGCGGAAAAAAATTAATTTACCTGGGTAGATAGATAGGGTTAGATTCATACACGTGTTACGTATGAAGAATATTCCATACGTCGCTCTCAACGCGTTTTCGAGCCCGCGTCTGTGATGGGAAAACGCCCTAAAATTCCTTCGGTTACCATAAACAGAAATAGGGGTCCTGAGCACATGTGCGACCAGCTGCATTATGACCAAGACGGGCGTGGTCCGACGAAGACTCCTAAATTTCCTTGTATGGAAAGTTCTAATGCGTTCCCGCGTATTTGGGGGGTATATAAACCCTTTGGTTTCTACCCTCGTCGGTTCAGAGTTACATAGTCACGCGTAGTCACGCGTAGAGTCACGTCGTGCGACGCTCGTACAGAGTCAGTTATATCTAGTGAGATTGGGCTTAGCGCACCTTTGGAATCATAGATTAACCCGTTAGAACCCGCTAGTCCGGTTGAAGTTCTTTCGGAATACTCTTAAAGCGGCTCTCAGACCCATCGCATCGCCAGTGCGTCCACACCGTGCAAATACTTAGGTAACTTACACACTTTTATATTATTTCACCGCGACAATTACATTTGTACCAACGATTGATTTGAATATATATATATATATAATTTGTTCACCATTAAATCAAGTAGATTCGTTAAACCTATATTTACCCCGTAATCCTTTATATCGGTAGTAACGTTCCCACAGATACAACTTAACCGCTCGAGTTGTATCGAATATTAATTTAAAAGTTACGAGACAAACTAACATTTCCTGCAACTCCCTGATTTCGCATCAGGTTCGTCCGCACGCCTTATCCAAACAAAATAACTACAAATACTCCAACCCAGTGGCTCCCCGATTTCGCATCGGGTTCGTCCACGAAACCTAACCCATCCTACAGCTCCCTGGTTTCGCACCAGGTTCGTCTGTATCATACGGCTCCCTGATTTCGCATCAGGTTCGTCCGTACGTTTTCCAACCTCCGAACAGCTCCCCGTCTACGCGCCGGGTTCGTCTGTGAATAAACCAACCTCCTAGCAGCTCCCCGATTTCGCATCGGGTTCGTCCACGACGTTTCACCCTCCTGCGGCTCCCTGATTTCGCATCAGGTTCGTCCGCGCTTGACTCTATTCCTGAGGCTCCCCGATTTCGCATCGGGTTCGTCCTCGCTACACATATCCCAGCGGCTCCCCGATTTCGCACCGGGTTCGTCCGCGCACCTTACTAATAAATTCTCAACCGTATTCCTTGGGTTATATCAACCGCGCCGGTCTAGGCGTTGCCCACAGCCCCGGCTCGTAACACACGTATCTGAAAAATGTCATAGACTTTTCAAAAAATTTGTTTACGCTGTCTTATAAACACAATAAAGTGATGCCAGTTTTGTTTAGACTTTTTTTAAATACAGTGGATTGCGGTTAACAGGGACACGTTGGGCCGGAGGAATTTGTCCTAATTAAGCGGCTGTCCCGAAAAAGCGAAGTTCAACAGCCAAACTCTGAACAACGTACAAAATGAAGCCAAAAACGATTTATTGAAAAACGTATGTAATATTCGGTCTTGAATACAAATGTCTGTTTAAGCATGTAAACAATGCTATAACAATAACTCATGTGAGTTTGTGATGCGCTGGTCTTGTGATGGGAGAACGTCGTGGAGCGTGTCAACCTGGCCTCACTTCAATATGATTCCGACTTTTTAAGCTGTTTTTCTTTTATTCAAACTGTCCTTTCCTTCGTTCGGGCCGTATCTATACTTCCAAGCAGTATCACTACTTCATAATGAGCTCTACTGTATCTTCCATTGTAAACTGTACGAGCGTAAACTGTCCCAATAAAACGGTTTAGGATGGAAGAGTCTTTCAATAAATGTAGGCTCTCTGGAGTAAAGTAATAGTGCTCTCTTTATTTCACTGTGGCTTCGACAAGACTGGGCCTCCCGAAAAAGGCTGCCCCTTCCCATGCCGCAACCATACCACCCCGCCGACGCAATGGCGACTCCATGGCGCCTTATACCGTAAACTGCGATAAGAGCCTTACAACGACACCCGATCCAGCCAACGATCACAACGGCGATATATCCCTTATAAGCGTAGTGGAAACAATAGTTTTTGTTTCAGTATCTGTCCCGAATAAACGGCGGTACCGCTAACCGGAATCTACTGTATCTCACATCGTTCTTTAAATATTTCACGAAAAGGATGAGTCTCAATTTTCTTTAAGAGCTAATTTCACCCCTTAAAACCGAATTATGGCACGAACGGAAAACAGGGTTATATTGTGGATGACATATTCTACTTGTATGGAAAGTTCCATACATTTCTGAATCTTCGGGTTGCCTAACCTTCCTTGTTAGACCGCCCACTCTCCCACCATGTGGTTTAAGATAGCCTTTCGATATAGCCCCCCCTCCCCCCAAATCAACTACGTAGTCTATCGACAACCCCTTATTGGTATTGTGCGTTACGCCCAGCCATCTGCTAAGGATAAAGAAAATACAACAAAATATTTAAAAAACTGAAGTTGGAAGGAAGAAGATGTGCAAGAGGAAAATGGTACAAAGGAGGCTGAACCTTTGTCTTCGTCTGAAGAAAATTTGTTTTGCTTAGTTTGCTGTGAAGCCGTCATTGAAAGCAGGCGGGGGGAATGGTGGATCCATTGTGGCATTTGTAATAGTTCGGCTCACGACAAATGTATTCAAAATGTTAATTACGTTTTTATGTTTGTATTAACGTAAGATTAACAAAAAGAAATGTTTTAATAAATATTTGCTAATTAGAAAGGGGTTGCAAAGATAGATAGCGATCATTTTTGCCGCTTCACTTATCACATACCTTCTCGAATATATAGAAATAACAAATATATGCTGTACACAACAAATAAATGAATAAACTTTTTCAATAATCACAATTCTCTCATTATTATTACAAAATGGTACAGATATATAGTTCCAATTTACATCCAACAAGAAATCACGGAAAACTTCTCCCGTACTTAATATTGTGAATTAAGTTGTGTAATTATGTTGACAAGCAAAATCATCCTAAAATTATTCATAATTATATTAATTTGCTTTCCGCAGGTTTCCGTTCTTCTGAATGGTCAGCAGGAGGAGCAAGTAAACCAGATGCAGAACCATCAAGTGTACATAGAAAGCTGCAGAGACAGTTGACCTTGAATCCTGTCTCTGATTCTCGACTTTGCCAATTAAGGCGATACCAGCAGGCGTCACAGATGAGTACATCGGCACAGCAAAGTACAGTAACACTATCTGGAGTACAACATAAGCCTGTAATTAGACATTCTAGTTATGAATTACCACGCAAAGCCAGTGGGAAGTGAGTATTTATTTGCTTTGGTTTGTTTTTGCGTTTAAATATTACCTTCCGGACATTATTCTAGGTTGGCCAATAAATTCGTGTGATTTTTAACAAGTACATAGAAAGCGATTCTTTTTATAGAAGGAAATACCTGTTTTCAATTATGCATTTGCAATTGTTTATGCCCATCCCTGCAAAAAAGATAATTTAACGGCACCTCAATAGCCCCTTCAGAATCGAAGCTCTTTCTTCTGTGAGAAATTTGCAAATAGTGAAACAGATGAAAATGTTTAAATCAAGATCCGGTGAACACAAAAGGTGGGGTAGACATCCCAGTCCAGTTCTTGCTATTTTGCTGCGTCGGAAGAAATGTGAGATTCATCAGTTCTGGACGTTTTTCTTAGACCATTCTGCACAATTTTGCCAGGTAGTAACATTACACATTCAAATTGATCATTGCGTTGCATGGGATCAATTCATAAGACAACACACCCTTGTGTTCAATGTGCAGGATGGTATCCATTGGATGGATTGAGAAAACTTGCAGGGACTGTTTGGCCAACCTAATATGTTCAATACTATAATAATAATCTGCAAATTATTAAAGTGGAAGCATATAGAAACAAAATGTTAAAATACTTAAAAGAAATATTTGGTTATTTAGTTGGGATCACTTGGAAGGATGTCAGCATCACCAGCATGCAACACGTCTTGCTTCGGCACCAGAAGCTTACCAACCTTGGCGACCACTATCTGTAAATCTCCGGTATGACCCACAGTTAAATGCATCATTCAATATGCTGTACGCTGGCTTTCCATCGGGCATGTTAAAAGATTTCTTGGACGCCAGGACAGAAGCATATTACTATTTGACAAATAAGTTCCCAGAGAAACAGGTGAAAATTGCTATGCTACTTGAACCATTCGAAGTCGATCCAGTAGAGATCATGATTGGTATGTCGAAAATGTTTCCTATAGAATAGGAAGGGTTTAGTAAGAATCATTGTGCATGCTTATTTAATTTATATTTATTAGAACAACATTATAAACGTAAAGAGATGTTATATATTTGAACAATTTCTTAATGGTAAATGAAACAATCACAAACGCTACATAAGACAAAAATGCATGCACCTTTTGTACCATAGCAACTTCTGTAAAAAGTATTTATCTGAATAAGTAAGGTCGCAATAACTCCCTGCGGTGGTGTCTGGGTCAATTCTGATCCATGTGAATATTTTTACGCTCATGTTTTCTACGTTTCTTTATACAAATTATTGTATTACCAAATAATATACAGAGTGGCACGTAACTAGTGGTAACATCGGGAAATGGGGATTGCTGGGCTAATTCTGAACAACTTTTTCCTTGGTTGAAGCTTCGTTTTTTAATTATTAATGAAAAACACTAGCCAATCAGAGCGCCCGTAGATGCATGCTCAAGCGTGTGGCTATCAACTACGCTCGATCGTCGTCGTGAACCAACTCATTGGCACAGCGTGTTACATCGTCTTAAATTAAGAACAATGTGGAAGTATTCGGTATTTATGAATGATAAAAAAACGATTTGGATAACTACAATTTTTTCTAACATTAGTTATCCAAATCGTTTTTCTTCAAACATAATTTATCAACCAGAAAACGTTCTCTTAAAAATAAAATTTTGTTCAGAAGTAATAAAACACTATTCCTTTCGGATACTGAATAAAAGTATCGAAGACAGTTATTAAACGTGTTATTAGTTTATTTGTTATTCATGAATAACGAATAATTACACATTATCCTTAATTTAAGACAATGTAACACGCTGTGCCAATGCGGCGGTTGAGAGCCACGCGCTTGAGCGCACATCTACGGCCTCTCTGATTGGCTAGTGTATTTCGTTAATACAGTTAACCCTGCTATAACACCGTAGATAGGTTCCTAGAAAATGTCGCGTTGTGTGAAACCGTGTTACATGAGACCCAGACCCAGTACAAAGGGGGGGGTTGCGTTCCGAAAACTTGTTAAAAACAAACTTTTTTTCTTAATTCCATATAAGCAACATAATTTTTATCAAAAATATAAATGTATGTATAACACAAAAGAAAAAAATTATTTTCATTTAATGTAACCATAGTTTAATAAATTTCTTCCTCATCACTATTCAGTACAATCAAACGGGAACGTTTTTTCGGTTGAACGAAATAACCTTTACTTTCTGAACCTTCTTCTTCATTTAGATTTTTTGCACCTTCTAAGAAACCTATAATTTTGGTTTGTTTGCTGGTTCTTAGAAGGTCGTTGTAGATTCCGTGGTACGAGGATAGATCATTTTGCAGCTAAATTTGAATTTTCAGCTACTTTCAGCGGAAAGGTCTGCATTCAAGAAAAATGATAAGCTTAGGCCTTCTTCTCATTTTTTTAATGTTAAATTATGAATTTCACAATCTCCACGAGTGCTATTGTCCTCAGAATCGATTTGATTTCCAACTTCGGATGCCATTTCCATCAAATCCACTTCATCAACTTCTTCTTCAACTAACGTTTTGAACGTCCTCAATCACCATATCCAATACAGGACACAGAGAAAATTTAACTCCCAAACTTCGGTTTCTCAAGAGGTTTTATTTAACACCGGACTATGACTTTGACAGTCGACTGATGCAAGCAACACATATTCCCCACATATTATTATTAATTGTAAGATGTGTATACGACATGGTCTACAGAAAACTGACTCCAGTCAGAGCAAACAAGCTTGTAACTGCTTGTAATTGGTTAGCGAGATATTCACAGGCTCCACTGCGGACACCATGTTTGCGAGCTGCTCACGAACAGTTCTGCTCAGTCTGGACCCAGCATTCGTCCTCAATTGTACTTCGGATGACCAAACTTTGCGTCAAGAATTTCTACAATTCTTCGTCCCCACCAATTTTTGTTTCGTTTTTTATCAACCATTCATACATAAGCTGAAGAATTATTAATAAAATAAGTAACTATGTATAGGAAAATATTAAGTTTTATTTCTAGAAATCTCTGCCTAGGAGTATTTATTATTAAAATATAGCACATTAATTGATAAACTGCGTCAATATTTAGATTTGCTTTTGAGAAGTAAATCAGTACTCAGCACTGTACAGGATGCAAAGAAAGTAAGTCTAAAGAGCATTGTAGCTTGATTCTACACATCTCGATCGGTGGAGATCTATAAATAAAATCTGTAAATAAAAGTAAAAAATTGGTACTTGACCATGAAACTGAAGGTCAAACTTCTTTTATTGCATCGCATTCTATTCATCACAAGCATAAAGGTCTGAATAAAACCATATATCGCATATGCACCGTTTGCCAAATATAAATTGTTAAAGTTTTGCATAAATAGTATTGTGTAAGTCTCACGTAAGAAGAAACAAACGCTCAATACTAGCGTCGCAATGATCACGCACGAGCCCATTATAGTGTGCGAGTGCTGTCTACAAACGCAAGTCGGTAGGTAAAAGAACAAAGCCGAAAACAGACTTCGATTTTCTTATGCTTTAAAGTAATATTTGGTAACTTGCGATGGAACGTCTGCAGACATATAATGTGTCACCACAATGGGTTGGGCGTAGACGAGAAATGCAAGTGTCGAGCGCTAGATGACACCGTCAAATGTCCAATTTGCGAAATATGTGTTTTCACTAATTCCTGTTTCTTTACAATTACGCTTAGATCGATTCGGAGTTGGCCCAAAGGAGTCGGGTCCCTTAAGGGTGGTGACTCCATGCGCCATGACCTGTGTGCGTGCACTCACAAACAGAGGGAAAAGCAAGCACGTATACACCATGCACGAGAAAGACGGTCGATTTCGTAGATTCGGTTGTTTGTCTCGATAATTGTATAAATTAAAATTTCCCGGGTACAGCACACACGGATAGACTTCACCACGGGATGTTAGGGTCCGTTTGAACGCCAATAAACACCATTCCTTGAGACGAATGTTATTTTTTAAACTGTAAGCTTGAGACAGATATCGTCACACTTCACAATAAGCAAATATTGAACGATTTAATGGTTTATTCACTGATATCTCACCCAAACACCCTTCCTTTAGGTAGCACAATATCGCAGAAATTCGACTTTTCACGATTTATCACTTTTGGAAGGCTTATATCCGAATCTACGATTTGCACGCAACGAACGTAAGAATAGTTCAATTATTGTCCGTCGGAAGCGTTTATGGAACATTTTAGTTAATTTGACCACAGACAAGATATAAGAATAAACAAATCATCGAATGTATTTTTTCGGCCAGCATTTCTGGGACCCCGGGTCCCATTACCATTTCCGTGTCACTCGCAACGTAACTAAGAGATTATAGAAAACGGTGCGAAAATTATATAAAGAATTTAAAATATTCTTTTGTTCTTTGCCGCAATAAAAGTCGAAAAGGGATATCAAACAAGTAATGTTACTTAAAAACGTATTCATTGAAAAAACACATTATAACAAGTTTTCTTATATCAATTGTAATATCACTTAGTTAATTATTTTGAAAGTTATACTTTACATTATGTTCTGGTAAATGCCAATGCTGTTGAAGTTTTTACAATAAATCTAAGGCTGGTATATTTTTTTAACACGCAAACAATAAAATTGTATATCTTTGTATAATTTATTGTGTATGTGTATATTTTTTTGTATATTATGTGTGTACATGTGTTACAAGCCAGGGCTGTGGGCAATACCTAGACCGGCGATGTTGATATTACCCAAGAAACTTGTTAGTTTGTCTCAATACTTTAAATTAATATTCAATACAACTCGAGCGGTTAAGTTGTATTCGTGGGAACGTTACTACTAGCATAAGGAATTACGGAGTAAATGTAGGTTTGACGAATCTACTCGGTTTAATGGTGAACAATTTATATATATTCAAATCAGTCGTTTCGGTACAAATGTGATTGTCGCGGTATTAAAATAGTGTGTAGATTGTTACCTAAGTACTTGCACGGTGTTGACGCACTGGCGATGCGGGGTCGGAGAATGGTTACAGTAGTATGCCGAAAGAACTTCAACCGAACTTGCGGATTCCAACGGGTTAACTTGTATTCTGATCGGTGCCCTAAGCCCGAACTCACTGAATGTAATCGACTCTGCACGAGCGTAACACGTCGTGACTATCCCCGCAACTGTGTAGTTATTAACCAAAGATGATCAGAACGGAAGGGGTTATATAGTCCCAAACTGCACAGAGGGGCGTATTTGGGGTTTCCATATAAGGTAAGATCACGGAGAGCTCGTCCGGTCGCGCGTTAGCAACCATTATGTTAGCAACCGAAATTTCAACGTGTCTCGTAACCGGGTACCCGGGTACCCCATACTATTTTCATCGGCACATTAGCCAAATTGGTTGATTCCACCTATTAAATTTTTTACACTTTTATCGTTAAAGCGCTTTATTGATACCTAACTTCTTATATTTATAATAAATTGAGTTCTTTTTGTTTTGTGGACTTAACCGATGTAGCCAATGAGTGGCTGAAATATGAAATTATATTCTTTCGAGACTGTTAGCTTTCATTTCTATAACTCACCAGCTGCAGCTTTAAATATTTTATGCAAATCTATTATATGTATATTCTTATACTGAAATAAACTATCAGTTTTTTTTATATATTTTAAGCACATGCTATTCTATGAAGTCTCCCAGTTTCTCAAGTGTCCAGTTTTCGACTTTTGATTCTTCGAATCGTTCCTAGTTCGATAACTAGAGAATGGATGCTTATCTTGTTTGTTACGTATGAAGAATATTCCATACGTCGCTCTCAACGCGTTTTCGAGCTCGCGTCTGTGATGGGAAAACGCCCTCAAATTCTTTCGGTTACCATAAACAGAAAAAGGGTTCCGGAGCACACGCGCGACCAGCTGCATTATGACCAAGACGGGCGTGGTCCGACGAAGACTCCTAAATTTCCTTATATGGAAAGTTCTAATGCGTTCCCGCGCAATTCGGGGGTATATAAACCCTTTGGTTTCTACCCTCGCCGGTTCAGAGTTATATAGTCACGCGTAGTCACGCGTAGAGTCACGCCCTGCCACGCTCGTACAGAGTCAATTATATCAAGTGAGATTGGGCTTAGCGCACCTTTCGAATCATAGATTAACCCGTTAGAATCCGCTAGTCCGGTTGAAGTTCTTTCGGCATACTCTAAAAGCGGCTCTCAGACCCCGCATCGCCAGTACGTCAACACCGTGCAAATACTTAGGTAACTTACACATTTAATATTATTTCATTGCGACAATTACATATGTACAGACGACTGACCTCAATATATATTTAATTTGTTCGCCATTAAATCGAGTAGATTCGTTAAACCTATCTTTACCCCGTAATCCTTTATATCAGTAGTAACGTTCCCACAGATACAAGTTAACCGATCGAGTTGTATCGAATATTAATTTAGAGTTACGAGAGAAACTAACATTTCTTGCGACTCCCTGATTTCGAATCTGGTTCGTTCGCACGCCTTATCCAAACAAAATAACTATAAATACTCCAACCCAGTGGCTCCCCGATTTCGCATCGGGTTCGTCCACGAAACCTAACCCATCCTACAGCTCCCTAGTTTCGCACCAGGTTCGTCTGTATCCTATGGCTCCCTGATTTCGCATCAGGTTCGTCCGTACGTTTTCCAACCTCCGAACAGCTCCCCGTCTCCGCGACGGGTTCGTCTGTGAATAAACCAACCTCCTAGCAGCTCCCCGATTTCGCATCGGGTTCGTCTGCGAACTTCTTTCCAAGTGGCTCCCCGATTTCGCATCGGGTTCGCCCACGACGTTTCACCCTCCTGCGACTCCCTGATTTCGCAACAGGTTCGTTCGCACGCCGTATCCAAACAAACTAACTACAACTACCTCAACCCAGTGGCTCCCTGATTTCGCATCAGGTTCGTCCGTACGTTTTCCAACCTCCGAACAGCTCCCCGTCTCCGCGCCGGGTTCGTCTGTGAATAAACCAACCTCCTAGCAGCTCCCCGATTTCGCATCGGGTTCGTCTGCGAACTTCTTTCCTAGTGGCTCCCCGATTTCGCATCGGGTTCGTCCACGACGTTTCACCCTCCTGCGGCTCCCTGATTTCGCATCAGGTTCGTCCGCGCTTGACTCTATTCCTGAGGCTCCCCGATTTCGCATCGGGTTCGTCCTCGCTACACATATCCCAGCGGCTCCCAGATTTCGCACCAGGTTTGTCCGCGCACCTTACTAATAAATTCTCAACCGTATTCCTTGGGTTATATCAACCCCGCCGGTCTAGGCGTTGCCCACAGCCCCGCTTCGTAACATGTTTATATAAACAAATATAAGCTAGTAACAGAGACCGTCTCCAATATGCATCAGTTTGTATTCAATTTTCGATTCAAGACACACGATTCTTTGCAGTTAGGTGAAACGGACAGTGCTTTTGTGAAATATAATTTGTAAGTTTTAGAAGTTCATATTGTAAAAATGGAAGCATTATCAATAATAATATATTGTCTAGAAAATAAAATAATCGTGGAGTGTTTCTACGTCAGTTAGGGGAAGACCTTTCTTTTCCAACAATTCGAACCCGGTGGCAACTGCTCAAACTATGAGACATCGTTCTACAAAATTGGCAATACAAAGCTTGAGAAATAGTCAAGCAGAAACAAATGAAATTCCTTGTACTTCAAAAACAAGTCGTGGGAGTCTGTTATATGTGTCAGGCTGATCCCGAAAAGAAACGACGAAAAACACGAAAGGCTTGCCACAAGTGCGACCGTCCTATTTGTGATAAACACGTAAATACTATAGCAATATGCAGAAATTGTCCACAGAATTGTTTATTATTGTAATTTAATAAATAAATAAATCATGTTAGTTAAAAATCGGTTCATATTTATGTGCATAGAACATCTAACAATCACGTCTTTTATATGGGTACTCGGTTACCATACAGGCGTATAAATACGTTTGAAGGTTTATAACTTAAAAACCAATTTTATTTAAAATTGGAATATCGACGTAGAAACGTCCAAACAATAGGGATTAAGAGGGGTTTTGCGTTATTGTTACCAGAACATTAAAAGTTCTTCTAGGAAACATGAAATGGGTACCCGGTTGCTAACATAAGGGTTAAATGAAATTTCACCAAAATGCTTGTCACAATCTCCTGATTATAATGACATCAAATACGATATGGTGTGGTGGAAGGACTCAGGATGTGGCAAAGCCGAATACAAAACCCGCAGTATTTTAATTTATATGCTACACGGGGACCCACTGACTGGCAAGCCATGTACCAAGGATTGGGCGTCCGTCTTTAAACAAATGCCGCCATCGAGACCGCAACGGTCTCGGTGCCCGAGCCTTCGCAGCAGGAATCCGATCCCAGATTAACATTATACGCAGTCCTGCGTGTGGTCGACGAGTGTTTTGGGAATCTTCAACTTGGGTGACAAACGATGGCTTGTGGCCAGCCGCCATACAGTGTTCGGATGTCCTAAGCGTGACTAATTTATTGCATGCCTTAAAAGTGAATGAATGGAAATAGACATCCTGTTAGCGGGCGGTGGCTGGCGACCACTCTGGATCATCCAACTATTGAATGTGGAGGGCTTGTTTATTAGAGAGAGAGAGAGAGAGGAGAGAGAGAGAGAGAGAGAGAGAGAGAGAGAGAGAGAGAGAGAGAGAGAGAGAGAGAGAGAGAGAGAGAGCGCGAGCCGATGAACACCGGCTTCTGCATATTTCCAAAACAGTAAGAAATAAATCACTAAATAGTATACGTTATTTTTTCTGTATTTGAAAACGTTATGTGTAACATTGCATTAATATTTAGTAGACTTTTCCATTGAAACTTTAGACGTTATTTGCGTCTGTTTTCTTTTAACGAATCAGTTTTCGCCATATCCAGGTAGCATTGCGTCAGAACTAATTCCTTTCTACTAATAAAATAGTTCTTTTGCTCACAATCAGTCCAATTAAAAAGTAATGTTCACAGGAAAAAATAAAAGAGTATTATATCTATGTATATAACCATATATCTTTGTTCATAAATTACGCTGCATCTATGTCTTTAACAACCGCATTGTTTTATTAAATTGATATGCATATTTTTTACACAAATCGAATCTCTCATATAAATCTGTGCAATGAAGTAGGAAGAAAAGTGGTCGAAAGTTATATGCATATGTAGTTTTATATGTATAATTATTGATTGTTACGAATCATAAGAATTCCTGGGAATGTTCTGTGCCCTGCCGTGGATTGGGGCAGTCACGTGGCCGCTTCCTCGCGTATTTTCGTGCCTGGCTAATTTGAAAGTATAGGGATCACCGTTGGAACTTGGAACGCTGTCACAAACACAGTAGACAAAGAGAGAGGGGCAACATTAACGATAACAGTTGGGACAGCAGAGGACCTCGTACTATCGCAAGAGTAGGACGTTCACCGGCAGCAGCAATAACCGCATCAAACTTCTGCAACTGCGTATTTCTCAATATTTGACTTTGATCCTTCTTCGATTGTATTAGTTACACAACCTGGAGGTCTGCTTTGTTCTGAAATTGATTTGCGTGTGTAGTTGACGGTTGTTCACAAGTATGGATGCATTAATAGCTTTACAGATAGAATTATTGAAGACGGTTGTTAATTCCTTCCTCAATTTTGTTCATAAGAGTTTATAATTTTTACTGATAAGAAATTGTAAGAATCTAGATCTACTTTTTTGATAAAGAAGCTACGCAGAAAAGAGAGCTGGGTCATTCATCGCATCAATAATAATATGTAAATATATGTATAGTTCCAAAATATATGATTCTAGTTGTTATTGAAAATAATAATAAAGGAGAATAAAATTATTAATACCGTGATAAGTAAAAATTGTCCAAACCATATCGTGTTTGGTATCACTTTAATCAGGATATTGCAACGAACATTTTGGTAAAATTTAATTTAAAACGGACCAAAAATGAACAAGTTTTAATATTAGATTTTGATCGCGGTAGTGTTGTCTCACGTACACGAATATCGAAACTTGCTTTTTTCCTGGAACGCTGCCCGTATCTCGGCTGCCACCACATTGAAGGTGACCTGCCGCTCGAGAAACGTCTCCTGCACACGATTAGTGATCGCATTCGGTCCGAGCGAGGTACACTAATCGAGACATTACTGTATTGCGGATTTAGAATTACCGTCAATTTTGGTTTTTAAAATACGTTCTACTACTCGTAGGTGAACATTTACAATATACTAGCTTTCTCTAATTAACCGCTTTAGTAATATTTAACAAAGAGCAAATCCTCAGGAAAACGTATCTTCTAATGAGATGCTAAACCTGACTGTTTCAATTGCCAATTCAATATTACTCTTAACGCAACGGACGTGTATACAAAATATTAGCAAGTCTTTAAACTTCAATCGCGCTCAACGTACAGGCGATACGATGAGCGGAAACGAGGAAGATCGCCGATGGAAATCCGATTCAGCAACGAGAAGAAAGAAGACTCATCAAGGAAGCACCTGCACCAAGAATCAAGATCAAGGTTCCGGAATTGGAATTAGGAACGGGAGAATTCTTAATTGGTGGTGGAGCAGCCGTGAATCTGGTGGCCATCAACGTTCTCGGCAGAAACGCAAAAATCATTTCTAATTGCACTGACTGGACTGACAACGACACCGATTCACACTCTTGGAACAACAATTCTCAATACTCCTGGATCTCCAGCATTTTTCTATGTGGTAAAAAATCTTGCGTTAGACGCAGATGGACCCTATCAGAAGCCCGTTTTTAAAACAGGAAGAAGCTGAGACTTCCTAGTACCATATAACGTTAACATTAAAAAATGAACCAATCCGACCCTTACGTTTTTAAAATTATCAAGATTTACCTCAAACAAAAGAACAGCAGACAATTACAGAATATTGTATTAATCCTAGAAATTCGAAGAAAATTGCCGTACGAATAGCAAACGTGAAAATGAAAGAACGATACTTACCGCGTATCAAAACCCACGAGCAACTATACATAGGGGAAGCAGCCGTAACAAATAATGATGGAAAGTGTCATATTATGGCGACAAATACCAATGAAGAAACAAACGGCGCGTCGTTTCTCCATCTCTACGTCGCGACGTAGAGATAGAGCCTCGAATTTTGGAGTCCTATGATATCTTAAGTACTTCCGATGACGATTCTTATCCAGAAATGAAACACCCGTCGAACTTCAAGATTAGGAAAGACAGGATTCAGGGAATTTTACAAACTCTTGATTTAAATCACTTGAACAGAGAGGAACGGAATTTCGTTGCTGATTTAGTAGGAGAATTTCCCGAAGGATTTTTCGTGCCAGGCGATAATCTCGGGAAGGCTCGTGACTTCAATCAGACAATTCACACGACTAATGATATTAATATTAATATGAGACAATATCGCTATCCACCTGTACATCAAAAAGAAATTCAAAAACGGATCAGCACTATGCTATCTGCAGGCATCATTAATCATTCTAAATCTCCATACAACTCGCCTTTATGGATTGTTCCTAAGAAAGCAGACGCACAGGGTAATAAACGCTGGCGTTTAGTAATAGATTTCCGCGCAATCAATGAAAAAACTATTTCGGGCAAATACCCATTACCGCAAATCACTGAAATATTAGACCGATTGAGAGGAGCTAAATACTTCTCAGTCTTCGATCTTGCAAGTGGATTTCATCAAATAGAGATGGATCGAAAAGATGCCTTTCGGATTAAAGAACGCACCACCCACATTTCAACGCCTCATGGATCAAGCAAATAATAAAACATTTGCTTCCTTTCGGATAATGAATAAACGTATCGAACACGGTTATTACACGACTTATTAGTATATTTCTTATTCATGAATAATGAATAATTCCACATTATTCTTAATTAAGACGATGTAACATTTGCCGCTTGCTTTCCTCGGTACCCCCGATGCTCCCATCACGACCTACCGCAAGTGATCGGTTCGCACCTGAGCGCGCGTCGGCCGATGCCCGAAGGGCTCTCTCATTGGCCAGTGTTTTTCGTTAATAACTCAAAAACAAAACTATATATAACATTATTATCAAGGAAAAAGTTGCTTATATACACCCCAGCTACACGTCAATCCTCGATGTTCCCTGACTGTTCCGTTACTCTGTAGAGATTCGATATCGGATTTGTTTATGTGGGGGCACTTCCCACATACACCGCTAGGGGACGAGCACGACGATCCGGCTCCCGAAGGTGGTTGTATAAGTCCACGCGACTATATATATAACCTCCGACCATTCCCTACTATCCCTGTGTCTAAGGCAGGGCCTGCTAGTACGCCTTATTGATGAGTCCGCTAGCAGGCCTAGGACGAAACGCCACCTTTCTCCCCTTCCTCTTTCTTTTCCCGTCGTACCTCTTTCCACCATCAATACGACCGACCATCTCTCTACGACGCCCCACATTTAGTATATTCTTTTACTTGGAGAGTAAAGAATTGATCATTTGAAATTTGATAGAGCTTACGCATTTTTCTCCTAATCTTTATGAGTGAAGTCAAGGTATCATCGTGTGCCAATGCTTTCTTCCAGATAGAACTCGGGGAATTTGCTAAAGTGAAGTTACGTATAGCAGCATCTCGAAAAGATTCAAGCAGAAAGTTGTTTAAAGAGTCAATACAGTGATCTATGTCATATACAGAGTCAAGTTTGGGAACAATGTACCAGCCCAGCGTAATCTCCCTGATCCTGTCCCAGTCAGTGGATAGATAGAATAAAGATCCAGACGAATCTTTTTTGATCTTTTTGATTTGATCATGCTCTCATAGAGAGTAGTATCAGCCTTGTTAGCCCTGGTGTTGTTCCAAGAGCGATGCTTATATAAGGTGAGCCAAAATGAGTAATCAGTCTCAGGTCGTCCCCACTCAGGACACGACTAGGTTTAGGAGTAAATAACACCAACCAAGATGGAAGGATGATCACGTCGGACTGCCAAGAATTCTAATTCGGTATGGTCACGGACAACTGAAAATGTCAAGTTATTATTAATTATTATTGCAACAACTGCCCTCCTAAAGGGTTGATCCCTACGGACAACCGAATATCCAGGAATAGAGAAGTTAATGTTAGGAGTAAGCCAGGTCTCCGTGTCCAGGAGAATATCACATTCAAGCTTGTCAAGATTCACAATGATTTCATTTCGTTTTGGGAGAATTGTCCCTACATTCCAAGTGATTATGTGCGGAAAGAGAGCCATTGTACCAGACCGAAGGGAATGATTAGTCCAAGGCCGATATGACCTGCAGAAGGTTTGAAATTTTTCCACATTTGTGGAGCACTGCCTTAACCTGAAAACCAGAGTATCGACAGTGTTGAACATAAGGTCAAGGTCACAAAGATTGTTTAACTCATGAAAAGCATCACTTAGTTTCTGAAATTGATTGATATCATGATTTACCAATGGATTATGAGACCGAGTATCATTAGGTCTAAAAACATTAGTAGATCTAACCGTGTGCGCGTAAGACAGAGGGAAAAGAGAAGACAGGAGTCTTAGACAGGGGAAAACCTGCCTGAAGATTAGGGGTTAGAGGGGCAAAATCTAGCAACGGAGGAACCGGCTTGACATGAACTGGAGATGGAGGGGGCTTTGGACCTCGCTTCGACAAGTAACTTGCTAGTGCGGGGCACTTAGAGAAGTTCGCAGTGTGATCTCCGTTGCAGTTTACACAATGGGGGGTGACATCAAATGCTTTGGTACACTCCGAAGCTAAGTGTGAGGCGGCACACTTGACACAGCGTGCCGGAAGGTTACAGTTATTCGCTGAATGTCCGTAGGCCTGACAGCGAAAACACTGAGTAAGCGTACGCTTAGACAGGAACTTTTCCCAATAAACTCTGGTATTAAACAGATAACCCACTTTATTAACTGACGAGACAGGAGTGGAAGGTGGGAAGATGATCTTATAAATCGCATAGTGGAAAGAATTATTTTTGGGAGATATGTCCGACAGTGTAACAGAATTTAGACCTCGAGAATTAATCTTAGAAGTCAATTCTGGAGCAGAAATGGTTGGGAGACCTTTGAAGACCATAACCAGATTTCGGTCAAGATTTGAACTGAAGGTAAAGAATGGAATCTTGGTTTCTTTCAGCGAGTTTTTGAACAAATTGTTTCTGGAAGTCAAAGAATTGCAAACGTATTCTCCGACCGGCCGACCTATGAATCTTGCCCAAAGTCAGCGTTCATTCGCCGATGGAAGGCAGGGATGTTGAGGTAAAAATTGGATATATATAGGAGGAGAGCGAGGTTTCCTCATAGTGGAAGCCTGCTGGTCAGGGAGGTTAGGAGTAGTAAGACGAGGTGTTTGAATTTCACCCAAGATGTCTATAGGATTTGGATCATCAAGGAATGAAGTGAGCACATGAAAGCGGTTATTAGTTAGAGGGGTCTCCGGAATAGGAATTATGGGAGGAAGTTCTTTGAAGGTGGAAGGAGCCAAGGTGAATTTGTTCCTAGCCTTCTTAGATTTGGGGGAGGTCACCAGGGTGAACTCATCATTGGAAGCATTCAAGGAGGGAGCCATGGTTCTCGGGTGGATTGAGCCTTCCTGAGAGGAGGAAGGAAGTTGTTGAGACTGATTCATCGGGACGTTGGCAGGGGCGATTGTTCTATCCTTGATTGTACTACGTGTACTGGGAGCCGAAGCGAACATAGGAATATCGGAGATATTGGACGGAAAAATATATGATTCAGAAGAACACGAAGGAGGGAGAGAGGGAGAAATGCTGGGGATGACATCTTCGACATTTCTGATCTGATGAACTATCTTACGTTTTTGATTGAATATGGGCGTTTTCTTTGAAGAAAGGCATTTCTCTGGAAAAGCCAGGGTGGGAGGTATTATTTCCGTGTCAATTTGACAATGATGAAACAAACCTACAAAAAATTGAAGGAAGTAAAAGCAGTGGGAGAGAAGATTTTCGGAACACCCGATAAGCGGCGCGTGTCAGAGCTACGTGCGCAACAAGGTAAACAGGAGAAGCAAGCACACGTACAGTATACTCAGTGCGACGGTGTGGGGAAACAGCGAGAGAGTGTAAGTGTATAAACATGTATAAACAGAGGAAGGCTATGTTTGGAACGCTAATCTTGGCTCGTGGAGAAAAACCCCGTGGCCACGTAACGCCCGAATTGCGTTCGAGAGAATTCAAACGAACATGACATACTAGAGAAATTAGATAAGAAAGAAATCAAGATGCTTAAAGGAGTTTAAGGAAGGTGGAAGAGATAATTTGCGTGAGCTAGAAGTAGGGGGAAACCGAAAAAGGAAAAGAAAATCCGGGGAGAAAAAGAATAAATGTACTTACAGTATAAGCAACAACAATAAGTAGAAAAATAAAGCAAATCGTGCAAGAGATAGGGTCGCGTAAAGTAAATCTCTACGATGCAGGACACTGCGGAAAAGAAAAGAGAATAGGAAAAATTTATAAAAGGATTGCCCTCCGTGGACAAAGTCCAGGAGGGAAAAACTCACGCTACTATCCAGGGATAGCCTGCCTGTAGGGGAAGCGTGCTAGAAGGACTTCTAAAAGGGTCACTTGAGGTTAAGCACTAAAGTATATCGGTATCTATGACTGTAAGTTGCTCGGCACGAGACACAGTATAAGACGTCCTCACGCTACCGTGGCTCGAGAGAGACTGTTCACAGAGAAGGAAGAAGGCACCTTGCGCCCGTTAATTTATGCCTAGGTCCTCCACCTCCGGAGAGAAGCCATATGACGTTTTGTCGAGTGGTGAGAGAGGTGGATGTAAACAAAAGCAAGTGATAGAATTGTGAAAGTTGGGCGGTTTCATCCGGCAAAGATGGCTGTCTAAACAATCATTATTAGAGTGGGTGCTTGGGGATTCGGTAGCTGTCGAAACTGAGACCTTGATGCAGGATAATCTCTCGTATGGCGTTCTCGGTCTCCAATGGCTGCCTCAGAGATCTTTTTGAATCCAAAACCGCCATGGAGGCTCATCCTACCGTTTGGACAAAAAGACTCGCTTTATCGAAAATGGCAAAATTGTTTGAATATCTTGGCTTGTTAGCCCCAGCCATCATAACAGCCAAAATCTTCTTGCAGAAATTATGGCTCTGGAAATTCTAGCGGGACGAACCATTGTTTGCTATAGAAGCAACTGACTGGATGGATTGGTATGACAAATTACCCTTATTGTCTCAAATTGAAATCCTACGTTGGCTAGGTTACGGACAAAACTTTGTTCCTTTGCAATTGAATGAGTCAGCAGCTCACTTACTTGCAAAATTAGTACATAGTGTTCTACTTCTATTTGAGGATAGGGAGCTTGAAATATACTCATGGACTGACTCCTTAATCACACTACACTGGCTGAGAGAACATCCCTCAAGATGGCCAACATTTGTCGCAAATCGTTGCGCCGACATTCAGTTTAGTACCCAGAGCAATATGGAACCACGTCAGATCGAAAAATATCCCTACTGATCGTGTAGGTATACCATCGAGAGGTATAAAGCCTTTAGAACTGGGCTCTCTTCGGCTTTGGTGCCGAAGTATTGGTGCCCCATACACAATTGGAGGTTAAACTAGCTGACTGCATCATTTATCATACGGCTACGGCTGCTAAGACCTTAACAACTGCACAAACCAATCCGCAAGAAACAGCAATAAATACAGGAAACGTAGCGTTTTGCTATTTATTACCCGAACGATACTTAAACTTTCAAAAACTTTTGCGAATCACAGTCAATATGCTACGCTTTATTACTAGATTAAAAGAGATAATGATCTATAAAACATGTCGTACAGTCTTCGCTCTTCCAACAAAAGTGATTCAATATTGACAGATCTATAAACAATAAAGAGTTGTCGATTCTCTCTGTATTAGTCATTAAGGTCTCTGTCATTAGTTACTCTCTGTTTCTCGCTGTTATTCGCTGTTACTCGCTGTTACACTCTTTGCTACCCTCTCTGGTGATTCCCTCTTACTTTGTCGCCCGCGGCCTTATATACCTAAAAGTAACACACACACGCACTCGCTCATACGTGACGCTTCTCGGTCAACGCACTTCACTTTTTTGTCTTACTCACTCACACACACGCTCTCTCTCTCTTTTTCTCTCTTTAACATGTTTGTTTCGGCGGTAGTTCACCTATTACCTGTGCCTATGATTTGTTATGGCACAGGTCACTGACACCGGTCCGCGAACTGTAACCGCGTCCTCTGCCGAAACAAACAAGTTTGCACTTATTATCTAAGCCGCTAAACGGTTCTGACTCCCACATATATATTGGGATCAGTCGTCTGTACATGTGTAATTGTCGCGATGAAATAATATAAAGTGTGTAAGTTACTTAAGTATTTGCACGGTGTTGACGCACTGGAGATGCGGGGTCTGAGAGCCACTTTTAGAGTATGCCGCAAGAATTTCAACCGGACTAGCGGATTCTAACGGGTTAATCTATGATTCGAAAGGTGCGCTAAGCCCAATCTCACTAGATATAACTGACTCTGTACGAGCGTCGCACGAAGTGACTCTACGCGTGACTACGCGTGACTATGTAACTCTGAACCGACGAGGGTAGAAACCAAAGGGTTTATATACCCCCGAAATGCGCGAGAACGCATTAGAACTTTCCATATAAGGAAATTTAGGAGTCTTCGTCGGACCACGCCCGTCTTGGTCATAGTGCAGCTGGTCGCACATGTGCTTAGGATCCCTTTTTCTGTTTATGATAACCCAAAGAATTTTAGGGCGTTTTCCCATCACAGACGCGAGCTCGAAAACGCGTTGAGAGCGACGTATGGAATATCTCCCCTCCCAAGATGAAACATCGCGGTTCGCGTGATGCTTTCGCAAAGGAAGGAAAAATGCACCAAAATTCTCCGTAAAAAGAAAGGCGTATGAAGTTGTCAGGTGTAGTGTGAATGTGTGTACTTATTGTTAATGTCGTAAGTCCTATGTGGTGTGGATCTTCGGGTCGACGAACCCTAATTCTAGCCAGTGGTTCTTTACGTTAAGTGGCGGTTGTCCAGGAAGGCGGTCCAATAAGAGCTCGGCGGTTGTTCCATCCGATGTCTGGTGTTCATCCACGATGCAACCCTTCCGTTGATTCACCACCATCTCTGCCACTTGGTTGAAGTATAAGAGTGGACACTGGCACAGTTGAACCCCATGCAGCTGTATTCGCCTAGCCTGCCACGGCAAAACTTGGAACCGGGGTGGCAAAGATCTCACCTCCGATACTTCGCACACTATCTTTGTTCCTCGATCGCCAGCGAGAATAACACAGGTAGTCCCCGTCCTATGTTCGATATTCCCGCGAATCCAGATTCGGTCAGGATTCTGCACAGCCACCAGTCGGTTGATGCTTTCCTCCAACGGTAGACACAGGTGTTCCCTGGCTTCCATAAACGCGTTAAGTCGTTTTAAGGTTCTCAGGTCTTCCACGTGAACGACTATACAACGTGCGGATGAACCTAAATCGCACGCCTCAATTGTTTTCATTTTTGTTTCTTGCTGCAAATGCTCTCTCCGGGTATCCAATTCAAGATATTAGCGTCAGTCAGTTCCTTTAATGCGTATTCACACAATTCGCGTTTTCTCGAACTTTTTCCGATAGTTTGTGTAGCTACAGTGCAACTCCTTATCGCTCGTGTCGAAGAACTTTGACCCTTCGCGACTCGTCCCGTGGTAGCTAGTTTGAAAGGGGATGCACTGACTACAACTCCCGATCGTATAGAGGATTCCCAAGTGCTGTGGTATTAAGTTTAGATTGCGATGGTCCTAGTGCCTTCGTATGCTGTGGTTTGTATAGCTATGCTACGATGCATGAGTGCAATTTATGTTAAGTCCCAAAATTCTAAGCTCCTGCTTATATAGGGCAGAGACTCCTATTTCGCCCCTACCCTGCCATTATGGACATTCTTGTGGAAGGGTCGTGCTACGGAATTTTTCGTTCTGCTAAAAGATAGTGGCGTAATGTTTTATATCCCTTGATTCGCCTGCTGAATTTGATACGGCCGGAATATTTATTCTTAACTCATTGCTTTCCTTTCTATGATCCTTTTCTGAACTATGTTGGGATTTTTTGAATTTCCTAACCAGTAATATGGTTAACGCGAGCGCTATTAGCATTATTACTCCAATAGAAGAAGAAGTTGTAATCTTTAAGGTTTGCAATGATGTTTGGTGAGATTCTAGAATTTTTGCACGATGCTCTATTTCAGCGAGTGAGGAAGCTGACGGGCGGTCATCCCAACGTACAATATTCTGAGCGTTCCCTTCCAGTGTTTCAAAATGCCGTTCTACGGTTTCCGGTATTAATATTGATAAATTATAGGGTTCAGAAGGATAATATTCCAAGGTTTGTGAGGTTCCGACCTCCCTTAAAAATTCCTCTCCTTAAAAATTCCAATAGCAGAAATGTTCCGTGTTACTGACTTTTCATTATTACAAAAAGTTTGTGCCTTTTTATTTCCCGGCATAAAATAAAGCCAGGTAGCTGGAGTGCTTAACGTTTAACAGTATGGTTTTAGGGATGTCGTCACTTTGATTTCGCAGGTAGTCCAGTTTATTAAGGTGGGATTCAGTAATAATGTAGATTCCCAGATTGACTGCCGATCCGTATGATACAATGGTAGGGCAGATGGACCCAAAAATTTGTTGCGGTGAAAGCGGAAATTCTTCAGATATTCCTCAGTCAGTGTAAAGTATTGTTGTTCATCAGAAGATACTGCGATAAACTGAATCTCTATGAATGTATGAAATTACCTCTTTCGTACCGAGCTTGTGTATCGAAGGGCAAGGGTAAATTTCATACAAGCTATAAGTTTTTTGCTCCGGAAAGGGTATGATCAGTTTGAAAAGTATCCTCCCTTTTATGAACATAACGTTTAATGTTGTTATTTTCTCCATTTGTTCAGTGAGTAATTCCTCTAGTGTCAAGGGGAATTCGTACGCCACCGTTTGTTTAATTTTTTGGGCAGATCTCAATAATTGTTCCGGTGAGAGAATTGCGGGGCGTAAAATTCCTTGTTTCGCTAGCAATATTGCATCTATCAACAACAGTAAATTTGTGCTGTAATCGTCTAGTCCTCTCTCAATTTCAATCACGGAATCCCTAATTATTGTTTCGAAAAGTACTCTATTTATGGTTGACTGCGTTTCTTGTAATGCGTTGGAATGTTTGATCATCAATTGGGTCATTTGAGATGTAACCTTAGTTAAATTAACTAATCTTGCGTGCGTAGCAGAAAACTCTCCTTTGATTACATGTGTCTGGTTGGCTATTAGTTCTGTAATCTCACGTTGATCTTTATAAATCTTATTTAGTTCGTGATAATAATAATCTGCGTCTTCCTGTGACAAGGTTCCGAATAAAACTTTACTAAGGGTGCCAATAAAACCAAAGGGCACACTGCGTCGTGGAGATGGTGTTTCCAAATATGGGGTGTCGCCTATTGCAGAGCGTATTAAATTGCTATAGCGAACAGTGTTTTGTTCTTTTTTGATTAAACGGGGTCCCAGTTCCTTCCTGAGGCAATTAGTCGAATTATGTCGTTTGCAAAGCTGATTCATTGCAAAGATATGATGTTCCACGTGTGGGGCATGTTTGATATATCTCCTTCCGTCCAGGGAGGTGACCAGACGCCATTGTGTTTGAAAGGTTCTTATATCGGGTAGTTTTTCATAAAAGAGCCCAGTGTTTTCTCCAATTGACATTATGGTTGACCTATCGCTGGAGGCAGCGAGTGGTAACAGCAGCAAATACACAAAAATCATGTTTGATTTTCAAGCTGAGAATGAAGAATAAGCTTGTTTTAATTTATCTTGGTGTTTTGTAACTAACGTATTGTTCTTCCGTAACAGTACATTGTTCAGGTCCGTCACGTCTACTATCTCGTACGGTCCTATGTAATGTGGATCGAATTTATTAATGCGTGGTTCCAGGAGTACGTAAACGGAATCGCCTACGTTAAACGTTGCTGGCTTTGCACGAAGATCGTAATAGCCTTTTGAACGGGTTTTTGCTTTATTTAAGTTATCTGAAGCTAAATTGCGGATATTAGTCATATATGTTATCAAATCTATTAAATAATCTCCGTACGAGTGTAACTTTTCGCCGGTTGGAAAAGAACTGGGTTCTCGAGCTGGTTTTCCGAAAATTAGTTTATACGGAGTAAAATTTGGTGCTTCATGAACTGATATATTGTAGGAGAACATTGCAAACGGTATTAATAAATCCCAATCTTCGTAATTATCCATGTAGTGCTTGAGGTACTCGGTGAGTACGATGTGACTTCGTTCCAGTGATCCGTTGGTCTGTGGTCTGTATCCTGAGGTAGTAATTTGTTTAATTCTGAATATTTCCGATAAATTGGTCATAAGGTTTCCAATAAAACTGGTTCCCTTGTCCGTCAGTATTGCACGAGGTGTACCATAGATTGCGATGAAGTGTCTGGCAAAAGCATCTGCAATAGTAGTAGCTCGAATATTTGGTATTGCTACTGCCATGCAATATTTAGTTAAATTATCCTGCATGGTGAGAATGTATCTGTTTCCGCTAGGCGTGATGGGTAAAGGTCCTACTGTATCCAAAGCGATTTTATCGAAAGGTCCCAAAGGTGTGTCGGTAATTAGCATAGGTTGACGAGTTTTCGCTCGGACTAATTTTTGTTCCTGGCAGCTCTGACATTTCCGGGTGTAATCTTGAATTTCGCTGCGTATTTGCGGCCAATGGAATTTTGATCGGATGCGTTTATATGTTTTCGTTATTCCTTTGTGTCCACCAACTAAACTATCATGAGCTTCGCGGATTATTTATTGTCTGTCTTCTGTGGATGGTGTAGTAATGATACAATTGCAAATACTAATTTGTAGAGCTGTTCCACTGAAAATTTCTTCTAATAGTTTGAGAAAATCGTTGACTGGCAACTTGTGAGGGTCCCCGGTTGCAGAAATTCGGAATGATTTAATCTGGTGTTGTTTTAAGATATCTCTAAGTGTTTCTAAACCACGAAGAATGTCCATTTTTGTAGTATTGTCATAAAAATGATCAGAGATTACTATAGCGAAAGATTTGTACGACCCGTTATCTAGTGTTACCACGTGTCCTTTTTCCGGTCGTTTTGCTAGAAGATCTTGTTTGTTTATTACTTCGGTATCCAGCAGTAGTTTCCCAACAGCGGTTTGTATATTGCAGTCGGCAGATATAAAATATACGTAGTGACCCTCTTCAGCTGCGAGAGTGCTCGAACTGGTAGTAATTTTGTGTGTTTCCTTTGGTAAAGCTTCTTCTAAGTAGTCTGCATCGGTTGAATTTTCAGGGTCGGTAGTGAAGAATGGGTAAGCTGTAGTAAATTGAATTTAAGGGCGCTAAAATAAATGGGTTAACGAATAAAAGGATTATATTATATTTGGTTGTACATAAGGTTCATAACGTTGCTCTTCGCCGTTCGGTTGCTAACTGCCGTTCTTTACACGCGACGCACGGGTCCTGCCTTGACGCAGGGGCGTAACATCGTGCATAGTGACATAAGTCGGGTGTCACTACAAAGGGTCAAATGTGTACTCGAGGGCCCCATGTCGAGTTGACCTGCTGTCCGGCGGTCGTCCTGCACTTGCTTTGGTTATAGTCCCTGCAGGTAGCTGGGTAATTGTCGATTCTAAAACTTCATCCGTAATTCGAGATGATGTTATAGGGTGTTGAATTTTTATCCTGGTGCCTATGCGCTCGACGGTTTAGTTTAATAAACGTATGCGAGTTATATTGCTCACACTAATTTATTGATATAATAGTTAATTTGTAATGGATACATACGTATATCACGAGGTCGCCATTGCGCATACCATACATACAACTCACATCTACACACAGACACACGGATGCCGACTAGAGTCAAGATGATGATTATTTTTCACACCCTCTCTATCATCATCCTCGCTATTCAACTAAGTCTTACTTAAGCAAAGTAGACCTAATGACACAACACACTTTTCGTGTTTATCTTTATACAGGGTGACAGAACACTCAGGGAACATCGAGGATTGGGGTGTGGCTGGGGTGTTTATAAACAACTTTTTCCTTGATAATAATGTTATATGTAGTTTCGTTTTTGAGTTATTAACAAAAAACACTGGCCAATGAGAGCGGCCGCCGGGCATCGGCCGACGCGCGCTCAGGTGCGAATCGATCACTTGCGGTAGGTCGTGATGGGAGCATCGAGGGTACCGAGGGAAGCATGCGGCAAATGTTACATCGTCTTAATTAACAAAAATATGGAATTATTCATTATTCGTGAATATGAAATACACTAATAAATCGTGTAATAACCGTGTTCGATACGTTTATTCATTATCCGAAAGGAATAAAGTGTTTTATTACTTATGTAAAGAATATGTTTTTTATCAGTTCGTTTTCAGGTGGCTAAATTATGTTTTAAGAAAAACGATTTGCATGTCTAATGTTAGGAAAAGCTAGCTAAACTTACCCATGCGTTCGCGAATTAACCTGCCTAACATTGTGTGAATCCTGACCTAGGCAGCGCTCAACAGCTGATGCTGTTACAGCCGTCTTAGCATCTGTGAATAAGCCAACCTCCTAGCAGCTCCCCGATTTCGCATCGGGTTCGTCCGTGCACCTTACTAATAAATTCTCAACCGTATTCCGTGGGTTATATCAACCTCGCCGGTCAAGGCATTGCCCGCAGCCCCGGCTCGTAACAAAACTGGTGACAGCGGTGGGATACTACTGATTTAGAATTACCGTAAATTTTGGTTTAAAAAATAAGTTCTATTATTCGTAGGTGAACATTTACAATATACTAGTTTTCCCTAGTTAATTACTTCAATCATATTTAAAAATGACAAACCCACAAGCGAACGTCTCCTCTAATGAGATGCTAAACTTGACTGTTTCAATCGCCAATTCAATGACACTCTTAACGCAATGGACGCGTATACAGAATATTACATCGTCCATTCCGACCTTTGACGGAGAAAAACCATCGTTGACGCACTTTGCTCAAAATGTGGAAGACGGGTTAACTTTGATTCCTGAGGGTACAGAAGCGGAGTATCTCGCAATTGTGTTAACTAAGCTTATCGGCCCAGCACGTAGATGCACGATAGAGCATAAATTCGGCTCGGTTAAGGCTTTAATTAAGCATTTGAAAAAGAGATTCGCGCGGGGTAGAAATGTGTCACATTTTCAAGTTGAAATCGCGAAGTTACATATTCGTGACGGAGAAAGTATTCGACAATATGTCTATAGAACAAGTCATCTTGTTTATTGTACGCGCGGAGCTACCCGGGAAAGATATCTGGATCACGCTGAAGATTTCGTCAAGGAAATGGAACAAGACGTTAAAGAAAACTTCATCGATGGTTTACCGGATCGGATTTCTTGGAAAGTGTCGGCTCAGATTCAAGACTTAGGTACACTTGAACAGGCTTACGACGCCGTGATACAAATAGACCGAAAATTAAGAAATCGACGACAGTCGCCTAGCAGTGAATCACCTGCTAGATGGTCTCGTCGAGACCGCTACGCTCAAGATTCTCGTAATTACGACCGTGAAGTGTCGTACCCTCACTCGCCGAATAGATACGATCGGTTCAGGGAACGACATGCGAGAACACCCTAGTTTGAAGAGGAACGAGAGAGGCAAGGACGCGCGACGGCTTGGACCTTGCACCAAAGAAGCCCCTCGAGATCCCCTTCCATTCACCGCGATTCATTAAGTATAGATGATCGGGGACCAAAGATATAAATTCTTAAAAATTCTGACAGAAACCGCAAGCCAAGTTTGTATTGCTGGCATTGTGGTATGAACGGACATGACGAAAAGTCATGTCGGAAACATCCGCGCAATTCGCGTCATCACCGGGACTCGCGAGATTCGTCCGTAGAATCGACCAAGTTTTTAAACTTGATTTATTTATCTTTAAAATTGTTAAAACAAGAAAAAGCCGAGATTTCTTATTATCATGGAACTCTAACTTTAAAAAATGAACGGATTCGACCTTTACGCTTTTCAAATTATCAAGATTTACCTCAAACAAAAGAACAGCAGACAGTTACCAAATATTGCATCAAGCCTAGAACATCGCAGCAGATTGCTGTCAGAGTAGCAAACTTGAAAATGAAGGAAGGATATTTACCGCGTATCAAAACCCATGAGCAACTTTACATAGGGGAAGCAGTCGTAACAAACAACGACGGCAAATGTTACGTTATGGCAATAAGCACCAGTGAAGAAGAAATTGACGTAGAGATAGAGCCTCAAATTTTGGATCCCTATGACAGTTTAAGTACATCTGATGGAGATTCTTATCCAGGAATGGAACACCCGTCGTACTTCAATACTAGGAAAGACAGGATTCAGCGAATTTTACAAACAATTAATTTAGACCATTTGAACAAAGAGGAACGGAATTTCGTTTCTGAGTTAGTAGAGGAATTTCCCGACCGATTTTTCCTGCCAGGAGACAAACTCGGGAAAGCTCGTGATTTCAACCATTCAATTCACACGACTAATGATATTCCCATTAATACGAGACAATATCGCTACCCACCTGTACATCAGAAAGAAATCGAAAAACAGATCAGCACTATGCTATCTGCAGGCATCATTAATCATTCCAAATCTCCATATAACTCGCCTTTATGGATTGTTCCTAAGAAAGGAAATATTAGACCGATTGGGAGGAGCTAAATACTTCTCAGTTTTCGATCTCGCAAGTGGATTCCATCAAATAGAAATGAATCCAACGGATAAATCAAAAACAGCATTTACTACACCGAATGGACATTACGAATTTTCTCGAATGCCTTTCGGATTAAAGAACGCACCACCCACATTTGAACGCCTCGTGGATCAAGCACTCACCGGACTTCAAAGGACAGATCTTTTTGTTTACTTAGACGATATAGTACTATACGCTTCATCGCTTCAAGAACACAACATCAAAGTTAAGAAATTATTAAAACGCCTTAAAGATCATGGATTAACCCTGCTGACCAATAAATGCGAATTTCTACGAACGGAAGTCGCAAATCTCGGTCATATTATTTCAAAAGATGGAGTCAGACCTGATCCTAGAAAATTAAAAGCAGTGCAAGATTTTCCAAGCCCTACCACACAGAGGAATATTCAACAATTCTTAGGACTTGTAGGGTATTGCCGAAGATTTGGACCTAATTTCACCTCAAAATCAAAACCTTTAATTAACTTGTTAGGGAAGGGCATCAAATTCAAGTGCACCGAAGAACAAGATCAAAGTTTCAAACAATTACGCAACGAATTGTGTCAGAAACCTATTCTACAATATCCAGATTTCAGTAAAACATTCATCGTTACAACAGATGCATCCGAATATGCCATTGGAGCCGTGCTTAGTCAGGGAGAGATAGGAAGCGATTTACCAATAGCCTACGCATCCCGCAGTCTGAATAAACCCGAGAGGAATTACTCAGCTACGGAAAAAGAATGTCTGGCAATGGTTTACGCCGTGAGATACTTCAGGCCCTACATCTATGTAACCAAATTCACCCTAATCACAGACCATAGACCACTTGTTTGGTTACATTCCGTTAAGGACCCGACTTCCAAACTCATGAAGTTGAAACTTAGACTTTTGGAGTATGAATATCAGGTGGTCCATAAAGCTGGGAAGATAAACAAAAACGCAGACGCTCTGTCGCCTAACCCCACTTCAGTCTGTTTACCACTTCTTCCACGGGAATGCAGGGACACCGATTTCAAAGTACAAATACCCAAAACAGAAGCTAATACGGATTCAGTTGGACATCGTGTTCAGCAATTACGTCGAGACAGAGAAAACCGACCCAAGTATCAGGATAGTAACAGCTCAGACGAAATAGAACAAGCCGCATATGGAAAGGTGCAACACTCGCCAATTGTACACAAAAATCGATCTTTCCCCAGCTTATCTCAAGAAGTAACATTGCCAGATGAACGTCAGGAATCCATAGATATTTTTTCACCCACAGCTAATTCCACACAAATTTCTCCTTTGGACAAGGATCAAACCATACTTAACGATTTAATATCTTTTGAGGAACCGCTTGAAGATTCCGTAATAGAAAATGCAAAAAATATTCAGCAAAATTTAATTAGTACACCACAAACGTCATCTCGAATTACGGATGAAGTTTTAGAATCGACAATTACCCAGCTACCTGCAGGGACTATAACCAAAGCAAGTGCAGGACGACCGCCGGACAGCAGGTCAACTCGACATGGGGCCCTCGAGTACACATTTGACCCTTTGTAGTGACACCCGACTTATGTCACTATGCACGATGTTACGCCCCTGCGTCAAGGCAGGACCCGTGCGTCGCGTGTAAAGAACGGCAGTTAGCAACCGAACGGCGAAGAGCAACGTTATGAACCTTATGTACAACCAAATATAATATAATCCTTTTATTCGTTAACCCATTTATTTTAGCGCCCTTAAATTCAATTTACTACAGCTTACCCATTCTTCACTACCGACCCTGAAAATTCAACCGATGCAGACTACTTAGAAGAAGCTTTACCAAAGGAAACACACAAAATTACTACCAGTTCGAGCACTCTCGCAGCTGAAGAGGGTCACTACGTATATTTTATATCTGCCGACTGCAATATACAAACCGCTGTTGGGAAACTACTGCTGGATACCGAAGTAATAAACAAACAAGATCTTCTAGCAAAACGACCGGAAAAAGGACACGTGGTAACACTAGATAACGGGTCGTACAAATCTTTCGCTATAGTAATCTCTGATCATTTTTATGACAATACTACAAAAATGGACATTCTTCGTGGTTTAGAAACACTTAGAGATATCTTAAAACAACACCAGATTAAATCATTCCGAATTTCTGCAACCGGGGACCCTCACAAGTTGCCAGTCAACGATTTTCTCAAACTATTAGAAGAAATTTTCAGTGGAACAGCTCTACAAATTAGTATTTGCAATTGTATCATTACTACACCATCCACAGAAGACAGACAATAAATAATCCGCGAAGCTCATGATAGTTTAGTTGGTGGACACAAAGGAATAACGAAAACATATAAACGCATCCGATCAAAATTCCATTGGCCGCAAATACGCAGCGAAATTCAAGATTACACCCGGAAATGTCAGAGCTGCCAGGAACAAAAATTAGTCCGAGCGAAAACTCGTCAACCTATGCTAATTACCGACACACCTTTGGGACCTTTCGATAAAATCGCTTTGGATACAGTAGGACCTTTACCCATCACGCCTAGCGGAAACAGATACATTCTCACCATGCAGGATAATTTAACTAAATATTGCATGGCAGTAGCAATACCAAATATTCGAGCTACTACTATTGCAGATGCTTTTGCCAGACACTTCATCGCAATCTATGGTACACCTCGTGCAATACTGACGGACAAGGGAACCAGTTTTATTGGAAACCTTATGACCAATTTATCGGAAATATTCAGAATTAAACAAATTACTACCTCAGGATACAGACCACAGACCAACGGATCACTGGAACGAAGTCACATCGTACTCACCGAGTACCTCAAGCACTACATGGATAATTACGAAGATTGGGATTTATTAATACCGTTTGCAATGTTCTCCTACAATATATCAGTTCATGAAGCACCAAATTTTACTCCGTATAAACTAATTTTCGGAAAACCAGCTCGAGAACCCAGTTCTTTTCCAACCGGCGAAAAGTTACACTCGTACGGAGATTATTTAATAGATTTGATAACATATATGACTAATATCCGCAATTTAGCTTCAGATAACTTAAATAAAGCAAAAACCCGTTCAAAAGGCTATTACGATCTTCGTGCAAAGCCAGCAACGTTTAACGTAGGCGATTCCGTTTACGTACTCCTGGAACCACGCATTAATAAATTCGATCCACATTACATAGGACCGTACGAGATAGTAGACGTGACGGACCTGAACAATGTACTGTTACGGAAGAACAATACGTTAGTTACAAAACACCAAGATAAATTAAAACAAGCTTATTCTTCATTCTCAGCTTGAAAATCAAACATGATTTTTGTGTATTTGCTGCTGTTACCACTCGCTGCCTCCAGCGATAGGTCAACCATAATGTCAATTGGAGAAAACACTGGGCTCTTTTATGAAAAACTACCCGATATAAGAACCTTTCAAACACAATGGCGTCTGGTCACCTCCCTGGACGGAAGGAGATATATCAAACATGCCCCACACGTGGAACATCATATCTTTGCAATGAATCAGCTTTGCAAACGACATAATTCGACTAATTGCCTCAGGAAGGAACTGGGACCCCGTTTAATCAAAAAAGAACAAAACACTGTTCGCTATAGCAATTTAATACGCTCTGCAATAGGCGACACCCCATATTTGGAAACACCATCTCCACGACGCAGTGTGCCCTTTGGTTTTATTGGCACCCTTAGTAAAGTTTTATTCGGAACCTTGTCACAGGAAGACGCAGATTATTATTATCACGAACTAAATAAGATTTATAAAGATCAACGTGAGATTACAGAACTAATAGCCAACCAGACACATGTAATCAAAGGAGAGTTTTCTGCTACGCACGCAAGATTAGTTAATTTAACTAAGGTTACATCTCAAATGACCCAATTGATGATCAAACATTCCAACGCATTACAAGAAACGCAGTCAACCATAAATAGAGTACTTTTCGAAACAATAATTAGGGATTCCGTGATTGAAATTGAGAGAGGACTAGACGATTACAGCACAAATTTACTGTTGTTGATAGATGCAATATTGCTAGCGAAACAAGGAATTTTACGCCCCGCAATTCTCTCACCGGAACAATTATTGAGATCTGCCCAAAAAATTAAACAAACGGTGGCGTACGAATTCCCCTTGACACTAGAGGAATTACTCACTGAACAAATGGAGAAAATAACAACATTAAACGTTATGTTCATAAAAGGGAGGATACTTTTCAAACTGATCATACCCTTTCCGGAGCAAAAAACTTATAGCTTGTATGAAATTTACCCTTGCCCTTCGATACACAAGCTCGGTACGAAAGAGGTAATTTCATACATTCATAGAGATTCAGTTTATCGCAGTATCTTCTGATGAACAACAATACTTTACACTGACTGAGGAATATCTGAAGAATTTCCGCTTTCACCGCAACAAATTTTTGGGTCCATCTGCCCTACCATTGTATCATACGGATCGGCAGTCAATCTGGGAATCTACATTATTACTGAATCCCACCTTAATAAACTGGACTACCTGCGAAATCAAAGTGACGACATCCCTAAAACCATACTGTTAAACGTTAAGCACTCCAGCTACCTGGCTTTATTTTATGCCGGGAAATAAAAAGGCACAAACTTTTTGTAATAATGAAAAGTCAGTAACACGGAACATTTCTGCTATTGGAATTTTTAAGGAGAGGAATTTTTAAGGGAGGTCGGAACCTCACAAACCTTGGAATATTATCCTTCTGAACCCTATAATTTATCAATATTAATACCGGAAACCGTAGAACGGCATTTTGAAACACTGGAAGGGAACGCTCAGAATATTGTACGTTGGGATGACCGCCCGTCAGCTTCCTCACTCGCTGAAATAGAGCATCGTGCAAAAATTCTAGAATCTCACCAAACATCATTGCAAACCTTAAAGATTACAACTTCTTCTTCTATTGGAGTAATAATGCTAATAGCGCTCGCGTTAACCATATTACTGGTTAGGAAATTCAAAAAATCCCAACATAGTTCAGAAAAGGATCATAGAAAGGAAAGCAATGAGTTAAGAATAAATATTCCGGCCGTATCAAATTCAGCAGGCGAATCAAGGGATATAAAACATTACGCCACTATCTTTTAGCAGAACGAAAAATTCCGTAGCACGACCCTTCCACAAGAATGTCCATAATGGCAGGGTAGGGGCGAAATAGGAGTCTCTGCCCTATATAAGCAGGAGCTTAGAATTTTGGGACTTAACATAAATTGCACTCATGCATCGTAGCATAGCTATACAAACCACAGCATACGAAGGCACTAGGACCATCGCAATCTAAACTTAATACCACAGCACTTGGGAATCCTCTATACGATCGGGAGTTGTAGTCAGTGCATCCCCTTTCAAACTAGCTACCACGGGACGAGTCGCGAAGGGTCAAAGTTCTTCGACACGAGCGATAAGGAGTTGCACTGTAGCTACACAAACTATCGGAAAAAGTTCGAGAAAACGCGAATTGTGTGAATACGCATTAAAGGAACTGACTGACGCTAATATCTTGAATTGGATACCCGGAGAGAGCATTTGCAGCAAGAAACAAAAATGAAAACAATTGAGGCGTGCGATTTAGGTTCATCCGCACGTTGTATAGTCGTTCACGTGGAAGACCTGAGAACCTTAAAACGACTTAACGCGTTTATGGAAGCCAGGGAACACCTGTGTCTACCGTTGGAGGAAAGCATCAACCGACTGGTGGCTGTGCAGAATCCTGACCGAATCTGGATTCGCGGGAATATCGAACATAGGACGGGGACTACCTGTGTTATTCTCGCTGGCGATCGAGGAACAAAGATAGTGTGCGAAGTATCGGAGGTGAGATCTTTGCCACCCCGGTTCCAAGTTTTGCCGTGGCAGGCTAGGCGAATACAGCTGCATGGGGTTCAACTGTGCCAGTGTCCACTCTTATACTTCAACCAAGTGGCAGAGATGGTGGTGAATCAACGGAAGGGTTGCATCGTGGATGAACACCAGACATCGGATGGAACAACCGCCGAGCTCTTATTGGACCGCCTTCCTGGACAACCGCCACTTAACGTAAAGAACCACTGGCTAGAATTAGGGTTCGTCGACCCGAAGATCCACACCACATAGGACTTACGACATTAACAATAAGTACACACATTCACACTACACCTGACAACTTCATACGCCTTTCTTTTTACGGAGAATTTTGGTGCATTTTTCCTTCCTTTGCGAAAGCATCACGCGAACCGCGATGTTTCATCTTGGGAGGGGAGATATTCCATACGTCGCTCTCAACGCGTTTTCGAGCTCGCGTCTGTGATGGGAAAACGCCCTAAAATTCTTTGGGTTATCATAAACAGAAAAAGGGATCCTAAGCACATGTGCGACCAGCTGCACTATGACCAAGACGGGCGTGGTCCGACGAAGACTCCTAAATTTCCTTATATGGAAAGTTCTAATGCGTTCTCGCGCATTTCGGGGGTATATAAACCCTTTGGTTTCTACCCTCGTCGGTTCAGAGTTACATAGTCACGCGTAGTCACGCGTAGAGTCACTTCGTGCGACGCTCGTACAGAGTCAGTTATATCTAGTGAGATTGGGCTTAGCGCACCTTTCGAATCATAGATTAACCCGTTAGAATCCGCTAGTCCGGTTGAAATTCTTGCGGCATACTCTAAAAGTGGCTCTCAGACCCCGCATCTCCAGTGCGTCAACACCGTGCAAATACTTAAGTAACTTACACACTTTATATTATTTCATCGCGACAGTTACATTTGTACTGACGACTGATCTCAAATATATATTTATAATTTGTTTACCATTAAATCGAGTAGATTCGTTAAACCTATATTTACCCCGTAATCCTTTATATCAGTAGTAACGTTCCCACAGATACAACTTAACCGCTCGAGTTGTATCGAATATTAATTTAAAAGTTACGAGACAAACTAACATTTCCTACAACTCCCTGATTTCGCATCAGGGTCGTCCGCGCTTGACTCTATTCCTGAGGCTCCCCGATTTCGCATCGGGTTCGTCCTCGCTACACATATCCCAGCGGCTCCCCGATTTCGCACCAGGTTTGTCCGCGCACCTTACTAATAAATTCTCAACCGTATTCCTTGGGTTATATCAACCTCGCCGGTCTAGGCGTTGCCCACAGCCCCGGCTCGTAACATTGGTGTCATTTTCATCACCACAATCTCAGCAATAATTAAAAACAAAAATTATAGCCATATAAGTAACAATAACAAAGTTACGCCGTTGCATTCGTGTTGACTCACCGATACGAAGCATTTAATCTTTTAATGGTTAAACGCGGCCGTTGCCGCCGCGACGTGTCGGCTAATCAAAAGGTGCCGAATTGCTCCGTCGACTCAGAACTAGAGGGGCCCCTCCAGTGGTGGGGTTAACCCGTGGGCGTGCTCGCTAGAGATCGTGGTGAGCGCCAAACGAAGAATTACTGTACGCCGGGAAAACCATCGTTCAATACTCTGACTGAGTTTCTGGAACAACAATGTAAATATCTAGAGAGATCCACACCCGACAAATTAACTGGACTGTTATATACTGCCGTAGTCCACGTACAAGATAAGGCTCGATTCAACCACGAGTGCCGCGCATTGCTTGATCCGGGTTCACAATCACATTTCCTCACAGCTGAGTTTTGCGATAAATTGCGTCTTTCGTCCACGTCGTGCGACAGGACATTATCGGCAATTGGACAGGTGAACAGCAACGTGAAGCGCCAAGTACAAGCGGATTTACAATCAACGCATACGAATTATGCAGCGACTATCTGATGTTTGCTTCTCCCCGGAGAAATAAATATAAAAAATTTTAATTTAGTAGTGTAAGAGATTTCGAGCTGCGAGCGCCCTAACTGGGCATCTGGGGTATGCCAGCGCGGGACTCGATAGCGCACGTACCCAGAGGACACCATAAACACCCAGAGAGCGCGTCTTTTTAGCGATCACGAGGAGCGAGCACATTCTTGCATCGATCGCCGATCGGAACAGTCGCGACGACAGTTTAGCGGAACATTTACTAAGGAATACCTGATTTAAGCATCTTAAATAGAGCAGCTTTATCTATTTACATGCAGCTACCTTCTCCGACGCATTAATTATTTCTATTATATTATTGAAATAAAGAGAACTCTTATAGTAGATAATAGGAATATTTATTTGCCGCCACATCATATTAAATTGGGAATTATGAAAAATTTTGTAAAAGCCGTGGACAAAAATGGAACTGCGTTTAACTATTTAATCATGGAGAGCGCGCAGATCAGCAATGTTCTTTTGTTTTCGCTGGGCCATCGGTGGCTCAACGTACTCCCACGCCTGTACTACGAATTTCTCGATTCGGACGACTGAAAACTACCAGTTTTCAGACGAAACTCAGATAATAAAGATCATTACACATAGCAAAGACTCAATCTTAATCAGGCCCATCCATTCCTAAAGATAGGTGGGTCGCCGCACAATACTAGTGCAGGTAAGGAAAGTAGTCACACTTTCCGGAAGGGCGCCTGCCGAGAACAAAAAAGATGACATTTTTGTAGGGCCACAGATTCGCACGTTAATGCGAGATGAAGAATTTTATCAGAAAATGGTACCACCAGAAAAAAAGTATAGACGGCGTTTAAAGATATATGTAACAATTTTCTTGGGTCATATCGATCATCGAATTATATCCAAATTGTTAAAAAATTACTTCAGGCGTGCAGAAAATTCAAATGCAATATTGTAGGAGTGTGAAGCGCACAACGTCCGGGTATAGGACGTCCATGACCGGGCTACCTGGAACCTGCAGAACCAATTTCGTTTGAAAAGGGTTCAAATTACGGACCGAACGCCCAAAAGCCAGATATGGCCAAAAATATAGATTATAAATATAGATTAATTATACCATTATCGAAATATTAAAGAGAAAAAAAAATCTTCACAGCTGTAAACATCCTTAATATGAAAGTGTTTTCTGCTTTATAAATTTTTACTTTATTGAATTAATACATTTAATGCTACAAATCTTAATGCTTTGATACCGATACAATGTATAGATCTATGTTTACATATATTGATAACATAATGTTTTATATTCTTAATTTATAAATTTATGTTTTCCACATATGTATTTAAAGCTCTTCTGACCTCTCATTGGTAATTGCGGTCAACAATGGTTTATGGTAACTAAAGTACGAAACGTAATCCCGAGTTTCAACATTCAATATACAGGGTGACCCAAGACTCAGGGAACATCGAGGATTGCCATATAGCTAGGGTGCATGTAAGCAACTTTTTCCTTGGTAATAATGTTATATATAGTTTCGTTTTTGAGTTATTAACGAAAAACACTGGCCAAGGAAACGTGTGGAAACGAGTGCGAACGTTTAAGCTGCCAGAGCCATGCTGCTAACCGAGCGAGCAACATAAATCGTACAAACGCAGAATATTACAAAATGTTCAAACGTAGGAACAATAAATTGTTTTTAAGTACCCCCACATTTCACAGTGGCAAGTGAAGTTATCGTGAAGTGAAGTGATCGTGCAAGGATACTAACCCGGCCGTAAGAGCATCAGCTGTGGACCGTTGCCTAGGTCAGGATTCACACAATGTTAAGCAGGTTAATTCGTGAACGAATGGGTAAGTTTAACTAGCTTTTCCTAACATTAGTTATGCGAATCGTTTTTCTTAAAACATAATTTATCCACCTGAAAACGTACTGATAAAAAAAAGTATTTTTTTCATAAGTAATAAAACACTTCATTCCTTTCGGATAACGAATAAACGTATCGAACACGGTTATTACACGATTTATTAGTGTATTTCTTATTCACGAATAATGAATAATTCCACATTATTCTTAATTAAGACGATGTAACATTTGCCGCATGCTTTCCTCGGTACCCTCGATGCCCCCATCACGACCTACCGCAAGTGATCGGTTCGCACCTGAGCGCTCTCCTTGGCCAGTGTTTTTCGTTAATAACTCAAAAACGAAACTATATATAACATTATTACCAAGGAAAAAGTTGCTTACATGCACCCCAGCTATATGTCAATCCTCGATGTTCCCTGAGTCTTGGGTCATCCTGTATATCTTGAGAATACTCCATCGATACATTTTCCAGCTCTAGTTGATCCAATATTTGGGTCATTCGATAAATCCAAATCAAAGTTTTTCTTCATAAAGGTCGTTATTGTATTTCCATATTTGTCCATTGCATCAAGCGAAGTATTAAAATCTCCACCAACAATAATCGGAATATCGTAAAGTTTTTCTTCGTCATAATGGTCAAATAATCCTTTTAATTTCGAACTATACGCCATTAAGTTAAACATTAGAAACTTATTAATTTCGTCCGTCGTAGCTTTTGGTGAAACATAGACAGCAACAATTGATGTCTCTACACCATCAAAAACAGCTTTTGCCATACAAATATCTCCAGCATCGGTATGTCGAGTTTTCATTACTTGTATTTCGTTATTCTCATATTTGTACAATTCGTATGATTTTTAAGTCATTTCTTGGTTAGATATAATCCTTCTGTAGATGTTGCACGGCTGAGCGCTACGTAAACGAGCTGCTGGTCTTGACTCTTTTTATAGTCATATACCACCTTCTGATACGTCCCCCCTTGTGACTTATGCATTGTTATAGCGCATGCCTCGACCAATGGAAACTGCGTCCTTTTGCACACAATGATTTTATTCTTTAATTGTATTACTGTAGTACGTTTCATTATTGGTACCCATAACTCATTCAATTCTTTGTTTAAAGATTTAACTCCTTTACACCTGACTCGTAACAAACGCCCGACTCGAGGATTTTCGAATTCAAACCACAGTCTTTTCACAACTGTAGAATCTTCAGGATCGCTTTCGACATATTGTAACCATCCTATAACTCCGTTTACTATTCCATATACAACATCTATATTACATCTGACCATATATGTTCTATTTAATTGTAACCTCAAAATGTACGGTAATCCACCAGTTTCGTCCGCCTTCAATTTGTAAACTTTTGCTCTTGCATTTTTCAACTGTTCAGCAGATGCAGTCGCGGAGTAACAATCGTGCGCTACTTATTCTAAAACGTCTGTTCCGGTTATAACTGATAAGTTATATTTATGTACATCTGAAGTGTTGAAGAACAATCGTATTGAATTCCGCGCTGATTTTGCTGATTCTTCCGATGTGACAAATCTACTCTCTATTAAGACCTTCTCTTTCTCTGTAAGTCTTTCTCCATCTCCCATTTTTGTAAGAATTGTACTGAAAACTACATCTGATTGTCTCATAACCTGCCCGAGTGGATAATACTTCAACGTTTGCCAAATTATTTCAGCACAGAAACTCTGTTTACTCTTTTTATTGATCGGAGATTGACATACAGGAGGTAACTGTCGCAAATCTCCCGTGAAAATCATGTTCATACCTCCAAAAGGTTTTTCGTATTCTTGAAGTATATGTTGTAAACGGCTATGTATATTATCCAAAATTCCTGATCCAATTATACTACATTCATCGACAAATATTGCTCGCACATTTCTTAGTACCGAACGGAACAAATTTGCAGTTTCAACGGATAATCCTTGAGTTCTTGCTGAATTAGAGATTTTAAATACTGAATGTACAGTCCCACCGTTACCGTTCACGTTCTTGCGTGAATCGATTAAAGATTTCCATCAGCAGGCCCCGTTAGAAATATCTGTAATGGTTTTGAATCTCGACTATAAATTCTGTATGTAACTTCAATCAACAATTGTCGCAATTCATTAGCCCCACGCATAGCACTACAAAATTCTTCAGATGTCATTCCATTTTCTCTTTTTCGAACTACGCCAGGTAATCGTTCAACATTTGGCATCATTATATCGTCGTTAGTAGCATCGCGAATTGATTTTACAAAATCATCATGTACAGCATTGCTCGTAGTTGGTATGTTATTTTCATCTTTATACTCTACTTTTTCTACACGTTCTTCGATCATAAGATTTCTACATTCTTCCATTACTGCTTCGATATCTAAATCAGACTCAATATTTTTTCTTCGTTCTAAAATTGTCGATTTATTTTCATCATATATTTGTAAGTATTTGTCATTTTGAAGAATTTCTAGATTTTCATTTTTGAACGGTATATGTAACAGAACCATTTCTCTTTTGTAATTTAGTACATAAGTCATTTGATATCCACGGTATCGAATTATTCGAGACACTTTTCTCTTTTTGTAAATACCAGTTATTCCCTTGTACCAATTACAATTAAATTCCGCTAATGTGAGATGTTCTAATTCTCTCGGACGTTTTTCATATCGCTGTATTGCAGTGTCCCTCCAAATTGCAGTAGAATCGTCAGTAACGCTTTCTTTGTCCATTTCTTGTTTAGTTTTTCGAACCAAGTGACGCTCATGTGGCCAAACAGTCGGAAGATATTCAACTTTTCTACTCGATTCTGACATATGTAATCCCAACAGATACCATGCCGCTTCTTGACTGCTAATTTCTACTGAATTTAACATTAACATTTGTGTTCCTAAACATTTTATCAACGCACTGTAATCTTTCTCTGGATACTCATCGCGTAAATTGATTAATTCTCTTTGTAAACTCGACAACCCACTGTTGGTTTTATTTACGTATTCCACAACATACGCCGCACATGAGAATTCTTCTAAAATAAATTGGATATCTATATTTGATCGAAATTTTTCCGCTATCCCCGGATTAAAGTTGTTTATAAATTTCTGTTCAATCGTGCGCTGTACGAACAATTTTGGTCTCATTATACCAGCTCGTAATACATTGAGATAGTGTTCGTAATTACGTACGTTACGATGTTCTAAAGATTCATCAGGCGATTCAAACTCTTCAAATTTCAAAGATGAATGCATTATTCTGTGTTTATTTTTTAGCATTTCACGCCGTGTATGGGTTGCAGGTAATGGTAGTAATACAACCGTTTCTTTCACTGGCCAAAACGGTGCTCCAAATCGACATTTCTTATTTTCTTTATTTACAACTACATTTTTGTAACATGTAAAGGTATGTTTATGAGTTTGTAGTTTCGCATTGTAAAGCTGACCAGGATCAACCGAGCATAAAGTATCGATCAACTTTATAGTTTCTGGCATTGATTGACTAATCGATTCCCGCGATTATTTTCCAACCACAACAAAATATGAGCGTGCGGACTTCCTCTCTGTTGAAATTCAATTTGTTTAAAATAATCACGTATACGATACTTCTGAAATGGACTGTAAGTTGAAATCTGTAAAAGGTGCATTATTATGTCAATTAATTTATCAAAATAAATACAACATGTAACTGGATCTTCGCTGACAAGTGTTGTTCTGAAATGTGAATTCATCGTTTTTACTGGATCCTCTTCAGTATTAAATTCTTTTCCAAATTTCAAACGGTAGAGAAGTTGTAATATATCTGGCCAGCTATATTCCGACGCGCTCATAATTAAAAACACCGTGGGTTTTCCAATTTGACGTATCATAGCGAAAACATCGCGTTTTCTCATCATCCAATATTGCGCTGAGTTTGGTTTTGATTTTAAAAACATTAAATTTTGTTCGACACAATTCTGTAAAAATGTTGTGTCATCTATATCCCGTTTAGTTACTTGTTTCATGTTGTCAGAAGCTTTAAAAGTTTGAGCGATATTTTCTCTCAACCTAAATCGCATCACCATTGCAGCCATAAACAGTATATGTTCCGGTTTAACTCCTCGACGATCCGTTCGTCTAATTTCGCTTGATGCGATCATAGACGGAGTAACATTTGATATTTTAAAACGGGCTTGTCCCAAATATATACTTGGAAATATATATAATATAATACAATAAACTGGTTGTTTCATTGAAGGTGCAATATCTAGATATTTATCCTCAGACAACATTAACGTTTGTTGCTTTGCCAATAAAAATTCATTAGCGTCGTGGTTCTGTTCGGTCAATTCTTCGACTAAAGGTAATGCCTTTTCTTCTTCAGTTACATGCTCTTCATCAGATGACGGAATTTCGAATGGTTTGAAGAAATCTTCGTTAACAGTAATTTTATATGCTTTATACAATTCAGTTTGAAGAAGAAATTGTAACCACTTTTTAATTATATGTTTTGTTACATATCCAGATAAGTACGAAGTCTTATGAATTTGGTGCCGTTTAATGTTTACATTAAAAGAGTAATCATCGTCAAGCATTCGCGGCAATTGCGACACCATTTTATTAACATCAACCGGAACATTTTTTATTTGACCAAAAAGTCCTTTAGCTCCAAACACATTTCTGAAACGCCGTATTTGCATAAACGGTAATCGTGGAAATATAAGCCGCTCTGATACAACATCTAAACGTGGAAGATCAGACGGTATATATAATCCATTTATCGTAGCCATTGACGGAATTTTTCCTAGTCTTAAAGACGCATAACAAGTATTGCATACTATGAACGCTCCAACATTTTGATCTTTATAAGCTGAAGACAGGATTTCAATTCCCCTTTTCGGAATCGGAGACAAGTCCTTTTGAAACCACAATCTATCGCAAACATTGCACGACAATCTAAAGTTGTTCTTGTTAAAGCGCCGTTGAAACTGTAAATTTGTTTTGATTTCAAATTCCGTTTTGTGCCATTGAACCGATACTATTTCATTCGGTCCTGCAGCAACTTGTTCGAGCCGATTTGGCGCCCGAACGATCGCCTCGCTGCCTGCGCGTTGGATTTCTGTTGCTGTCGCTAGCTCTGTGCCGTCCCCCTTGCTCTGCGGACCGCCGGACCTTGGTTGCGGGGACTCGCGGACCGTGGGCGACGCGGCGCACAGTGGGGCCATTTCTCGAAAAGCTGGCCAAAATTCAATTTTTGAAGTATTCAGCAGCTTGTTTTCAGTATAGCAGATTTGTTGTATATATATCAATGCATCTAATGCCGCTTGAATTTTTTAGATATATTGATTGGTTACTGAGATATAGGCCGTCAAAGTTGAAGAAATTTCATGCTCCTTCGTATCTTGAAAATTGGAGCTTGGTAATTGCGTCAGGGAAAGTTTATCTTAACAAAATTGATATGTGAAACATTTTACCATTAAAGTAGGTGTTATAAACATAAATTTTCCACAGAAGTAAAGTAACATATCTTTTAATTTATTATTGTAATTCCGTTTTCAATATATTGTTACGAGCCAGGGCTGTGGGCAATTGCCTAGACCGGCGATGTTGATATTACCCAAGAAACTTGTTAGTTTGTCTCAATTCTTTAAATTAATATTCAATACAACTCGAGCGGTTAAGTTGTATTCGTGGGAACGTTACTACTAGCATAAGGAATTACGGAGTAAATGTAGGTTTGACGAATCTACTCGGTTTAATGGTGAACAATTTATATATATTCAAATCAGTCGTTTCGGTACAAATGTGATTGTCGCGGTATTAAAATAGTGTGTAGATTGTGACCTAAGTACTTGCACGGTGTTGACGCACTGGCGATGCAGGGTCGGAAAATGGTTACAGTAGTATGCCGAAAGAACTTCAACCGAACTTGCGGATTCCAACGGGTTAACTTGTATTCTGATCGGTGCCCTAAGCCCGAACTCACTGAATGTAATTGACTCTGTACGATCGTAACACGACGTGACACTCCCCGTAACTATGTAGTTATTAACCAAAGATGATCAGAATGGAAGGGCTTATATAGTCCCAAAATGCACAGAGGAGCGTATTTGGGGTTTCCATATAAGGTAGGGGGTCACGGAGAGCTCGTCGGGTCGCGCCTGTACTCAATTGGACTCGATGTAGCTAAACAATATGAAAGGCCCTTTTTGTCCGTGTACGATAATGAATAGAGGTCTTTGGCGCTTTTCGTGGAAAACGCGACTTCCCTTCTTACGCAAGCTTGAGCGGCACGTGCAAGGGCAGCGTATAGAGAATATTATTCATACGTAACAATATCATAAACCTTAGCCATATCTTAATGAACAAGAAGGAAAACAAAGATGTTATTCACGATGTTTCACGCTGGTACAAGTCTCTTGATATAAAGTTGCATGTCAGCTATGATATCCACTTGAGAAAGTTTGCTCCTTTTTAAGATATTGAAATTTGAAGTATCAAATAGGGGAATTTTCGGTCTGTGCCACTAGAGCGTAGAGCTGATATCTCGTGCAAAGGTTAATATATTTGTGAAAAATTTCATATGGTATAAAGAAATCTATCGAAGACACTAATAATATAATAGTAATAAATAAATAATAATTAATAATAATAATGATGGGTCCAAGATTATAGCTTGATAACATGATTCCTCGACATAAGTCAATTGGATTAACCACACGAAGTTTTGAGTTCAGACTTGGAAACTATACAAAGTGTAATCGACAGAGGAACCAGGACTTCCGGGTATTTGTTGCCGGAACTATTGTCTTCTACTTTCTGTTCGATGCCTTTGACTTTCTATTGTCACACATCTGGAAACTATAACCCTGTTAGTTACCTCGGACCTCCAGTCATAAAGCCATCTGGTCGCTATTACCCACTGAGACCCTTTGTACTTTTTTAGCAGTATTCAACTGTTCCGGAAAACGGACTGAACAAACTCAACATCCGGACCATAAATTACCTCCTTCCCAAAACACAAATTTTCTTTTCTCTACTGTTTTTAAAAACCAATGCCAAATCTTCTTTCCACTCCCTCACAATAGTAGCGACCAATAATTGAAAGATTTCATAATATCTTAATTATTATTTCTTGTGGCTGAATTATTAATTATACAAAATTTGGAAATTATTGTATTGTATTATATTAAATTAGACATTCTAATTACATAATTTTAGTAAAAAATCGGAAAATAGGCAATTTTGACAAAAGCTAACTTAAAAACAACGTTTATGCCACTGATATTAGATCGTCCGTTATGAATTTTGCATTTTCTATACGATATTTGAATTTAGCAACCCCAAAAACATAAGAATACCAATTCTTGTCAAAATCATGTGAAATTATGAATTATGGCCAGCTTTTCGAGAAATGGCCCTATTGTGCGGCGGGTCGGGGGGTGTCGCGACTATTTAAGCCGAGCTATCGGCGGTCGCCCCTTCTTGGCTATCACCTTTTGCCTATTGAGTAACTACCCGTAGACTTTCCAGCTTCTTCGTAATACCGTACTACCACAAGGTACTTTTGAGGCAACTCCAGCAAATCTAACGGCGACGGATTTCCAACCCTTCAAAAATCGAAGGGCGAAACCCTCCAAACAACTTTTTCATTGCGTTTCTGTCTGAATGTTCTCACTCGTTCTGCAGAAGAAGTATTGCTTTGTCGAACTACCTTAGTATTTTCGGTAGTACTTTCAATTTGTTCAGCTTTTCGCTTTTTTCGAAATTATTTCACCCGCTCTGCAGATGAACTGGATGTTTTCTCATGTTCTTTGCTTTCTTCAAATACTTTATTATTTTCGACTGTACCTTCCATTTGATCAGTTTTTCGCTTTTGTCTGAGTTTCCTCATTCGTTCTGCAGATGAACTCGATGCTAATTCTATCAAATGCTGATCCCCTTCGACTGAAATCTTTCGATTAGAGTATGCCTTTTGTCGCAATTGCGAAATAGCCGAACGAATCGTTTTGATTTCATCCTCGCGCATTGGATCTATCGTACTTACTTCACCGAAATCATTTTTCATAATCAATCTATGAAGCTCCTCGTACATATTGCGTTTATCACACATTTTAGTAGCACGTACAGTGCTGTGAAAAAGTTTTCGGAATTCATTGTTATGCTACATTAAGTAGGAAAATCCAAAATATTTAGGTGTTTGGAGACTTTATTTATGAACAATATTGTTAATCATTACATACTAAATACACTTCATCATAAAAGGTACTGTATTTTTTAAAAACTTCGAAGAAAATATTTAATGAAGGATAGTTATGCATTATCGAGCTGTGAAAAAGTTTTCGGATATGATATTTCATACCTGGAAATAACATACAAAATATAAGTAAAAGTGTGAAAAATAGAATACAAATGTATATAAATTTGTACCTAATACTTAGTATGAAATCCCTTCCTTTTAATGATCTCTTTTAACCTATTTTGCATGGATTCTACAAGTTTTTTTTTCAAACTCTGATGCACCTTGTTCCACTGTTCTTGAACAAGTTTTCGAAGCTCGGGAATTCCTTTCGGTTGTGGGAATTTCCTAATTTCTTTTTCTAGGTAAGCCCAAACATGTTCAATGACATTCAGATGTGGGCTTTGAGGGAGTGTTTCAATAACGTGCGCGCAATTATAAAGTAACCAGTTACGAACATCCCAAGCTTTATGCTTGGGATCATTATCTTGGTAAAAGTAAAAGTCTTATTTTATTCCCAATTTTTCGGCCGATTGTAATAAATTTTCTTTTAAAATCTTTAAATATTCATCCTTATTCATAGTTGTATATATAAAAACGTGATTTCCGATTCCATTGTAACTGATAGCACCCCAGACCATTATGTTTGTCCCACCATGCTTTACAGCACCACAAACATTCTCTTTATTTAGTTCTGTATTAGGTTTCCTCCTTACCCTGACTTGGTTGGTGTCACTATTGTATAAATTAAATTTTTTTTCGTCTATGAAAATAACACGTTTCCAAAAATCAAGGTCCTTATTTACAAATTTTTTTGCAAATGCAAGCCTCTTATCGCGATTAACCCTTCTTAGCAAAGGTTTCCTTCTAGCAACACGTGAAACATAGTTATTTTTAATCAGCCTTTTTCTAATACTTGAACTATTAACTTCTTTCCCACTAAAGTCTTTAAGTTTGGAGACTAATTCACTGGATGTAACTCTGGGGTTTTGCTTTACTTCTTTCAATACAAATTTTTCATCGCTTGAATTAATTTTCTTCGGGCGACCAGAACGCAGTCTATCCTCGATAGAATTATCTGTATAATATCGTTTACAAATATCATGAATTGTAGACCGTTTTAGTAATAATATTTCTGCAATAGACTTTATAGTTTCTCCCTTTTCTCTATGGAAAATAACTAAAGAGCGGATATTAACATCCGTATTTTTTCCTGTCTTCACCATTATATAAAAAGTCCGTTCTTTATTTTAATTAAATAAACTCGGTCAATCACAATATACTTTGAACTATTATACACGCGAATAGACGGTCAGTCCGCATGAAAAGTTAAAAACAACTAAACATCTAGCCTTTACTATGCCATTTACAAAATAACGTGAAATTATATCCGAAAACTTTTTCACAGCTCGATAATGCATAACTATGCTTCATTAAATATCTTCTGCAAAGCTTTTAAAAAATGCAGTACTTTTTAGGATGAGATGTATTTCGTATGTAATGATTAACAATGTTGTTCATAACCAAAGTCTCCAAACACTCGAATATTTTTGATTTCCCTACTTAATGTAGTATTAAAGCGGATTCCGAAAACATTTTCACAGCACTGTATGTCTTAAGACTAAAGCAACTAATCTCAGACTCTATATGTTAACCTCTTTTATACATGAATGTATAGCCATCTGGTGTCGCATTTAAACTCCGCGTCACTTTTTCGCGTTACACTTTAACCCTTATGTTAGCAACCGGGTACCCGGGTACCCATTTCATGTTTCCTACAAGAATTTTTTATGTTCTGGTAACAATATCGCAAAACCCCTCTGGATCCCCATTGTTTGGATGTGTCTACGTCGATATACTAATTTTAAATAAAATTAGTTCGCAATTTTTTAAGTTATAAAGCTTCAAACATATTTATACGCCTGTCTGGTAACCGGGGTACCCGGGTACCCACATAAGAGACGAGATTGTTAGGTGTTCTGTGCACATGAACATGAACCAATTTTTAACTAAAGTGATTTATTTACTTATTAAATTACAATAATAAACAATTCTGTGGACAATTTCTGCATATTGCTATAGTGTTTACGTGTTTATCACAAATAGGACGGTCGCACTTGTGGCAAGCCTTTTGTGTTCTTCGTCGTTTCTTTTCGGGATCAGTCTGACACATGTAACAGAATCCCACGACTTTTTTTTGAAGTAGAAGGAACTTCACTTATTTCTACTTGACTATTTCTCATGCTTTGTATTGCCAATTTTGTGCAAAGATGTCTCATAGTTTGAGCATTTGCCAATCGGGTTCGAATTGTTGGAAAAGAAAGATCTTCCCCTAATTGACGTAGAAACACACGACGTTTATTTGATTTTCTAGACAATATATTGTTATTGATAATACTTCCATTTTTACAATATGAACTTTTGAAACTTGCAAATTATATTTCACAAAAGCACTGTCCGTTTCACCTAACTGCAAAGAATCGTGTGTCTCGAATCGAAAACTGAATACAAACTGATGCATATTGGAGACGGTCTCTGATACTAGCTTATATTTGTTTATATAAACAAGATAAGCATCCATTCTCTAGTTATCGAACTAGGAACGATTCGAAGAATCAAAAGTCGAAAACTGGACACTTGATAAACTGGGAGACTTCATAGAAGAGCATGTACTTAAAATATAAAAGACAAACTGATACTTCATTTCAGTATAAGAATATACATGTAATAGATTTGCATAAAATGTTTGAAAACTGCAGCTGTTGAGTTATAGAAATGAAAGCTAACAGTCCCGAAAGAATATAATTTCACATTTCAGCCACTCATTGGCTACATCGGTTAAGTCCACAAAACAAAAAGAAGTCAATTTATTATAAATATAAGAAGTTAAGTGCGAATAAAGCGCTTTAACGATAAAATTGTAAAAAATTTAGTAGGTGGAATCAACCAGTTTGGCTAATGTACCGATGGAAACAGTATGGGGTACCCGGTTACGAGACAGACGTTAAAATTTCGGTTGCTAACATAAGGGTTAAAACACTTTCGTGTTAAAAGGACTGCTCGCGTCGAACGTTGCAGCGGATATCTCCGTTGCGACGCCGATCACCGACAATGGCGGCGCGTCGTCATTCACGCACGCCCGCATGACGGACGCACACGCAACGTCTAAACAAACGACTCACTTACCACGACCTACCTCAACATCAAGCTACATACACAGTGTACTGTTCTGTTTTATTTTAGTGTCAGCCGGTCAACTTTACAGCGGCATATGCAACAGTTTGGGATGCACGCGTTTAAGTTTGGACGGGCCAATTGTTACTATTCAGGGGTCATAGCCAGCGCATCGTATGTCCAAGGTGGCTGTTGGGGGAATTCGCGTGGACTCCATCGTTCTGCAGGTACGTTTTGTGGACTGATGAAGCACTCTTTACACGGAAGAGGTGTTTTAATGGCCACAATTCGCACGTGTGGAGCAATGAGAATTCGCTTGCGATTCGCACACGGGCGGCACAGGAATGCTGGTCAATCAATCTATGACCCGGTATTTGTGATGAGTTTTGTTGTTGGGCCATAGATGCTACCAGAGAGATTGAATGGACCAGCATACAAACATTTTCTGGAGCATGTCCTTCTGGGTCTCTTGGAAGAAATTCCTTTAGAGATTCGGAGGAATATGTATTTCCAGCATGATGGGGTTCCCGCCCATTATGCAGCGAATGTCCGTGCCCACCTAGATGAAGCCTGTCGCGACAGGTCGATTGGCGGCAGCGGTCATGTGCCGTGGCCCTCACGGTCTCCGAATATGAATTCCCTGGATTTTTTTTCTGGGGTCACCTGAAGGTACGTTCAGTGTCACTATTATTTTACACTGAAATAAATCATCTTTATTTACGTATTTTTATTCTATCTTCATTTTTTCAGGCTGTAGTATACTGCCAACCGATGGACACGAGGGAAGAAGTGGTGGCGAGAATACATGCTGCCGTAGCCACAGTCACTCCCGACACGTTGCGTAAAGTCCAACGCACCGTTCGGCTCCGCGCAGAGTCCTGTATTCAGGTTTGTAAGAGCGTATTGTACGAATGTATTGTACGTCGATATAGATTTTAATAAATGACACCACTCTGCACTAGGACCACAACCACAGCCGCAGCCACAATCAGCACCTTACGGAGCCAACAATCGGCACCTTTCGGAGCCCATTTCTTAATTATTCAAACGTAGAAACAGTAAATTGTTTCAATTATACATTAACAATCGGCACCTTCCGGCCCCACCAATCGGCACAAACAACATAGAAAAGGTACATAATGTTATTTATGAAACTGTCAAGCTTGAGACAGACATCGATGTAGGCAACAAGATGGCTGCAGCATCTTGACACACTTCACATTTCTTAAATATTGAACTATTTAATTGTTTATTCACTGTTTAAACACCCTTTCGGCCTTCCTTTTACTAGCACAAAATCACATAAATTATATTTTTCACAATCTATCACTTCTTTAAAGCGGAGAAACGGTTCTACGATTTGCACGCATCTGACGTTAGAATAGTTCAATGATTATCCGTCTGTGGCATTTATGGCACATTTTAGTTAATTTTGCCAGGTTACCGTCAGAGTCGATAAAAATACATATCAGTCGGTAAATGTAAGTTATAATTTCACACAACGAACGTCGTTTCATACGTGAATACCTGATGCGCAAACACATACGCAAGTAAAACATAGTTGCCGGCACGTAGCAAGACCTATGTGACGCTGTTGCCACATCTGTTACAATTATAACCATCAGCAAAATGAATCGGTTCGAACAGCGATTTTGATTCGAGCCGTTGCAAAAACTTTTTTTTAGGTTCGAACCCCCTCAAGTTCATTTTTTCTATATAATTTTTTTCAAGTTACTAACTATATGTGAATTATATATATTTATTAACCCTTATGTTATCAACCAGGTACCCATGTACCCATATAATAGACGATATTTTTAGGCGTTCTATGCACATAAACATGAACCAGTTGTTAAATAATATGATTTATTTATTTATTAAATTTCAGTAATAAACAATTCTTTGGACAATTTCGAAATATTGCTATAGTATTTACGTGTTTATCACAAATAGGACGGTCGAAATTGTTGCAAGGCTTTCGTGTTTTTCGTCGCTTCTTTTTGTGATCAGCCTGACACATATAACAGAATCCGACAATTCTTTTTCTGAAGTATAATGAATTTCATTTATTTCTAATTTACTGTTTCTCATGCTTTGCATTGCTTTGTATTTTTATATGTACCGATCCTGACCTATCATAACAATTTTATGCTACGCACTTGTTTCCACACGGATACGACCCACACACACCTCTGACGGGCCATGACCGTTTGCACTACAATGAGGCCTATGTACGTCAATGTGTCTCGCATCCGTGTGGAAACAAGTGCGAATCAGATCTTTATCGATCGCCGGGACGTGCGTTTCGTAGCATAAAATTGTTAAGATAGGTCAGGATCGGTACAATGACCAACCGCCAAGGACCCACTCTCGTCGAAGCTGGTTACTTCGTGAACGAAAGGATATGTTTATTTACCTATCTTTTTTTAACATTAATTATCGAAACATTGTTTTAATAAGTAATAAAATACTTCATACGTTCCGGATAAGGAATAAAAGTATGGAACAGTTATTAAACGGCTTGATAATTAAATTGTTATTCGTGAATAACGAATCATTACACATTATTATTAATTTAAGATGATGTAATATTTGCCGTACGTTGCCCCTCGATGCACCTGACGACAAGCGCGCGCGGTGGTGCCTGGGCGCGCTCATTGGCCAGTGTTTTTCGTTAATAACTTAAAAACGAAGCTACTTAGCATATTTTGGTCATGGAAAAAGTTGTTCAGCATCAACTCAGCTACAAGAAAATTAAAAATACTGCGACACTTGCGGGCCACCCTGTATATAATTTGTTCACCATTAAATCGAGTAGATTCGTTATACCTATCTTTACTCCGTAATCCTTTATGTTAGTAGTAACGTTCCCACAGATACAACTTAACCGCTCGAGTTGTATCGAATATTAATTTAGAGTTACGAGACAAACTAACATTTCCTGCGACTCCCTGATTTCGCATCAGGTTCGTTCGCACGCCTTATCCAAACAAAGTAACTATAAATACTCCAACCCAGTGGCTCTCCGATTTCGCATCGGGTTCGTCCTCGCTACACATATCCCAGCGGCTCCCCGATATTGCATCGGGTTCGTCCGTGCACCTTACTAATAAATTCTCAACCGTATTCCTTGGGTTATATCAACCTCGCCGGTCAAGGCATTGCCCGCAGCCCCGGCTCGTAACAAAACTGGTGACAGCGGTGGGATACTACTGATTTAGAATTACCGTAAATTTTGGTTTAAAAAATAAGTTCTATTATTCGTAGGTGAACATTTACAATATACTAGTTTTCCCTAGTTAATTACTTCAATCATATTTAAAAATGACAAACCCACAAGCGAACGTCTCCTCTAATGAGATGCTAAACCTGCCTGTTTCGATCGCCAATTCAATGACACTCTTAACGCAACGGACGCGTATACAGAATATTACATCGTCCATTCCGACCTTTGACGGAGAAAAACCATCGTTGACGCACTTTGCTCAAAATGTGGAAGACGGGTTAACTTTGATTCCTGAGGGTACGGAAGCGGAGTATCTCGCAATTGTGCTAACTAAGCTTATCGGTCCAGGACGTAGATGCACGATAGAGCATAAATTCGATTCCGTTAAGGCTTTAAGTAAGCATTTGAAAAAGAGATTCGCGCCGGGAAAGATATCTGGATCACGCTGAAGATTTCGTCAGGGAAAAGAACAAAACGTTAAAGAAAACTTCATCGATGTTTTACCGGATCGGATTTCTTGGAAATTGTCGGCTCAGATTCAAGACTTAGGTACACTTGAACAGGCTTACGACGCCGTGATACAAATAGGCAGGAAATTAAGAAATCGACGACAGTCGCCTAGCAGTGAGCCACCTGCAAGATGGTCTCGTCGAGACCGCTACGCTCAAGATTCTCGTAATTAAGACAGTGAAATGTCGTACCCTCACTCGCCAAATAGATACGATCGGTTCAGGGAACGACATGCGAGAACACACGAATTGGAAGAGGAACGAGAGAGGCAAGGACGCGCGACGGCTTGGACCTTGCAGCAAAAGAGCCCCTCGAGATCCCCTTCCAACCACCGCGATTCATCGAGTATACCTCAAGGGAAACTGGCGCACGTTGCAGCATCAGCAACGTGCCTTGCAGTGCGGGATATACAGCACACGTAATGCCGCGACAACTAAAAATGTTACACATCAACCTAAACAATTGCAGCGTTGACCATAACATGATGAAATAGAAGGTGCAGGCAGAAGGAATTGATGTAGTCATTCTCTCCGAGTACTACAACAGGCACCCAACGTGGTTGAGCAGTACAAGCGACGGCGCTGGGCTGTGGATAAGTCCGCATCTGCCGGTGATGGCCAGGGGACGGCCAAGCGGGAATTTTGTGAGTGTGATACTGGACAAGATATTGATAGTAAGTGTATACCTGCCGCCGAACGAAACGTTTGCCGCGTTTAACGAATCTGTTCGGGAATTAAGTCAACATATCGTGGAGCCTGACGGGGAGTGAATTCTTGCTGGAGACTTCAATGCGAAGTTCCCAGCCTGGGAGTGCCCGGGAAGCGATAGAAGGAGCGGTCAGAAAAAGGTGGAATGCTAGAAAGCTAAAAATGTAGAAACTGATTGGTGCGCTGTGATCGGGCGTCCCGGTGGTAGGGGTAATAAATCCCGATAATCCCACGGACTTGGTAACGGGATGGATGACGTACTTGCTCGAGGCATCCGACAAATCCACGCCAATGAAGAGGACCACGATGGGAGGTACAGCTGGGCGGGACAAATACTGGTAGAGCACCGAGCTAGTTGAATACCAGGATACAGCAGCGCTAGCGAGAAAAAGGCTCGGTCATGAATATCAACGTGCTGGGGCCACGGCTGAAGCAATGGAAGGTCTCCGCAAGGAATACAGGGACCGGAAGAGAGAACTCAGGAGGTTGATCAGGAGAGCCAAGGTCGAGGCATGAGAGAAATTGTGCGAGACAATAAACAATGACAAGTGACGAAAACCGTACAAGGTCATAATGAAGGCGATTAAGGGAAAGAAGGGTCCGGCAACCCTTCGAGATGAGGTAGTTCAAAGAGTGGTAGCAAACCTCTTTGTCACACAACAAGTGGAGGAAACTGAACGAACAGGAATAGAACTAGAGGAATTAGAGGAAAGGGATGCCGAAATCCCGAGATTGACGGTGTCGGACGTGTTGTCCGCGGTAAAGAAACTAAGCCACAGAAAGGCATCTGAGCTGGATCAGTTGCCGATGATGGAATTTCTTAATTCTCAACCCTGATAGTAAGTCGATAAAGCGAGTTATCCAATCGGTCCGGGTGGTAGTTGCGAGTATGACTGATTTCAAGGAAGATAAATGGGATGGGCGTAATGTGCATGCACATGACATGGTCCTGAACAAGGATCTGGGTACAGTGTATCTGGACTGGATGTAGGGTCATACCCATCCAAGCGTGTGATCCTCAGTGCTTGGCAAACCCATTATACTCCTGCGCAGGGTCAAAATGGCCAACCGGAGTGGCTTGTGAGGCAAGTGGAGCGATAAAAGAAAAGGCTATGTTGATAGCAGGGGTTAAAAGGAGGACATGCACCCAAACCATAATGCTGCGAGACAGGCAAGTGGTGTTAGCCACTGTGTTGAAGTACCTGGGGGTGAGGCAGGATAAATCCGTCACCTTCAGGGCACATATAGGGGATGCTTGCCGCAGAGCCAACGGGACGCTGATGGCTCTGGGCAAGATAATGAGACTGATTGGAGGAACGGAGTTCTCCGCTAGCAAGCTCGTGATGAATACGCCACGAGCAGTACTACTATATGCGGCCCCGTGTTTGCGCACGTGCTGGAGCACAAGTGGACAAGAGACGAATTAACGGACGTACAAAGAGGCATGACGATCCGGGTGGCTGCATATAGAACATTATCAGCGGCAGCTCTCGACATTATAACGCTGACAATGCCAGTAGTGCTGGAAGTGCAGAAACGATAGATGACGTACTTGCTCAAGTGTTCGAACGAGGAAGAGCAAATGAGGGAATTCATTGGAAAATATCGCGAGCTCAGTCGAGAAGTGCAGCAATGCTGTAATTCCCGCCTTCCAGTGGCGGATGATGTCCACAAAATCTTTAGGATGGCATGGCAAAAGGCATGGTATGAAGCGGAAACAGGAAGATGGACGTATAGACTGATCCCGGACCTGGAAAGATGAAGCAAGCGGAGACATGGTAGATTGACCTACCATGTAACGCCAGCGCTTACGGGACACGGGTGCTTCGCCAACTACCTGGGCAGGATTGAAAAGGAGAATTCAGCGAGGTGCAGGATTGTCATGACCCGTACCATACGTGCTTTGAGTGCCCCGCATGGGCCCCACTGAGGATAAGGAATCTCCCCCCTGAGGTGACGAACCTAGACCCACCGACGCTATTCAGGGGGGCGGTATATTCTCGGCACAACTGGGGAATATTCTGTGGGTATGTTACCTTGATATTAAAAATTGAGGAACGAATAAAGAGGTATCGTGAAAGACGGGGTGTTCGGGGACTATAAGAGCGATGCTGCACGGGACTATGATGCAGTGTGGCGTGTGTGCGTGTAAACAGAGTGCGAACTCGTAAAAGGAAACAGCAACGAGAGCAGCGGTACTACCGAAGAGCGAAGAAAGAAGTAAGAAGAAGTACAAGAGGCAGGATGGACGAAACTGCAAGCGGCAGGTGGAAGGTTATGCGGTCGCGCGAGGGACGTGCGAGACTGGATGCAGCTATAAGGAAACCTGGGGAGCAGTGGGAAGACCTAGGAGAGGACTAGCTTAGCTGGAGATAGGAAGTCCACGGAGCAGCGCGCAAACCAGGGTGCAGGGGAAGGACTAGGGGGAGGGGGGATCAATTCTCTTCTCATTCCGTTGTAGTCCGGCCGAGGGAGAGGACAGGTGTGGTCTGGGGCAAGCCAGAGGCAGTAGCGGTAGCGCGAGCTAACACCAGGAGGTGGTCGCTTGGCTTGGCTCGCTACCGGACGGAGTGGTTTGCAGTGTTAACCCGGGGATGCCGTGCGCTCTAGCACGGATAGGAGTAGGCTAGGGAGGCGCCTGGCATGGGGTCAGGTGCAACATAGAATCTGCAATATTTATAAGGAATGAACGAGGGGTGAATGATTGGACTGTTTCCGGAATCCGGGGTATCCTAGCTTTGGGAGGTACAGTCTGGAGTGCAAGCCGTGATCGCTTAGGTGGGTTCAACTGATCCTATATAATCATAAAAGGTATGGCTGTCAATGCAGACTGAAGGTCTTCTGCTGAACGGGTGGGTAGCGGCAGAACTGTAATCATAAGTCCTCCTCGGCCTTCCTGACGGGAGGCGTAGGTCTTCCACACGAGGGCAAAGGCGGCTGGGGCGACAGCTGCCACAACTGTGGAAGTCCCGAGCACAGGGTGGCAGCCTGCAAGGTGGCAGTGTTCCGTGTGCTCTGACATGGGAAACCCTCGGGCCCAAGGATGGGGACGAGGGCGTGTGCGCCTCCCAGGCCAGGAAGGAACCCGGGTACCAAGGAGATTAAGGAGTCGCAGCTTGCCCCAAAGGGGAAGGAGGTGAAGAAGGGGACTCAAGATCCTCACTACCCCCCCCCCCCCCCATTCAGCGGCAACAGTAGCAACAGGAAGAGGTGGGCGTTGAAGCATCTGGACGAGGACGCACTGATGGCCGCATCCTTTGTAGTGTCCTAGCCTGCCACCTCAGCTGGACCACTCGTGAACGTCGAGGAGGAGCGGTGTGGTTCCAAGGGGCAATGACGACACTTTCTGACGTTGCTATGTGCGGGTCCCGCGCCGCTGCCCGTCAGTCAACTTATTGGTGGTCGCCGGATCCCACTCTGGATCTCGGGCCGTCGGACCGTGACAACTGATCCGACAATTTGGGTGTCACGACTGAGGAGCTGGCCCGGGCTGTGAAGAGGATGAAGAGCAATAACACCGCTTCAGGCCCCGACGGCACCACGGGTCGGTCCATTTTCTGGCCTTGTAAGTCCTGGGGCCTCGTCTCAGGCGCTTGTTCGATGGATGCCTGCGGACAAGGCGTGTCCCGTCACGCTGAAAGAGAAGTAGGATGGTCCTCATGAAGAAGATGGGAAAGCCCACTGATTCTTCCTCGGGATACCGGCCGATATGTCTCCTCGAGCAGGTGGAGAAGCTTTTCGTGAGGGTGTTGGGGGGGGGGGAGCACTTGCCTATCACGAAGAGCCCCTCTACGTGAGGAGGGTTCTTGGAGACTACCTGAGGGACAGATGGATCGAGTTCCCAGTTAAGGATGACCGGATGCGCGCGAGGGAGGTGGACCGCGGTCTCCCGCAGGGCTCGGTTTCGGACCACCTGCTATTGGACATCGGGTATGACGAGGCGTTGGTGTTTTGAGCCTCACTTTGATCGCCTGGTTCCCCGGTTGTAGAGGATAGCGGCCGCCGTTATCCGTCTCCTCTCAAATTTCGGGGGCCCGGAACAGAGGGTGCGCCGCCTATATTTAAATAGCGTGCGATCTATGGCGCTATACGGCCCTGCGATATGTGCGTGCGTCCTGATGGTCAGACGCAGCAATTGTCGGCTGCGCCGTGTACAGAGCAGCATGGCTTTAAGGGTTGCTTAGGGATACCACATGATATCCCACGAGGCGGCCCTGACACTGGCAAGCACCGTGCCCTCTGATTTGGTGGCGGAGGCAGACGCGTCCATCTATGAGTGTCTCCACGAACTCCGCCGGGGTGTGCGGTGGTGTCATTAGCGGAAGAGATGGACATAGAGTCACACCGATTCCCATCCTGGTAGTCCTGTCATAGGTACATCTGACGTACATAGCTCTATCTTTGACTATCATAGTGATGGATCTATCTTTGTCCAGCGTAGTGATGAATGTCTTTGTCTAGCATAGATTTCTCTTGTTTTAGAGCGAAGCATAAAATGATCAAGAAGGAGCATGGTGACATTGTATTATGAATAGACTACGGTCGCGAGAGATAAACAAAACAACTTTTGAACACATACACGCCCACATAGTCATTTGAATACCTATTCATGCACATTCGATAACCTTACATATATTTTAATTATATTACAATTATATTATTGTTGTATAATATAGTTAATGTATTTGAAATACAGGGTGTTCCGTAACTACCGCAACATCGGGAAATGGGGGGTAGCTGGGGTGATTCTGAACAACTTTTTCCTTGACCAAAATGTTGTTTGAAACTTCGTTTTTTAATTATTAACCAAAAACACTGCCCAATTAGAGCGCCTGTACATCGCGCGCTCTGTCGCCCACCTCTGTACTGTGTTTGATAGATGTACGAGGGCTTCGAGGGTATCTGAGGAAAACGTACGGAAAATATTACATCGTTATTCATTAATAAGATATAAACTAATCATGTCGTTGGTGTTCTGGCAGCGACAAAATACGCTGCCCATATTCATATACAAACCGACATCGACGGCACAGAAAGGGACAGCGAGTGAAAGAAAGAGAGTAATGAGAAGACGCGCGACATTAAACGATTAGATGCCTTCGTATCGGTGAGACAATACTAATGCAACGTCGAAACTTTTTTATTGTTACTTATATCGCTATAAAATTTGTTTTGAAATATTTCTGAGATTGTGGTGATTAAAATGAGATCAAACACGATACAATTTGGATTATATTTACTTCTTTGGCCTTTCTGCAAATGAAAGCATCAACGGAAGTTACAGAATCATTTTGGCATTCAATATAGAAGCGAAACAGTTTGGTCAAACACGCGGCGGCAGCAATGACACTCACAATCAGCAGAAGTGCTGCGCGTCTAGTGATTCTGGTACGCTGTGAGCGATAAGCCCCGCTTATCGTGCTCTATGACGGCGGCTCCCCAGCCGTGCTCCCCAGCCGCCGACATAGAGCACCACTGCCGCTGCCACGTGTTTTGCCGAACTGTTTCGCTTGGATATTGAAAATGAAAATGATTTTGTAACTTCCATTGATGCTTTTCTTTGCAAAAAGGTCTGCTCCATCGCATGGCATAGTTAGATTTTTTCCTGGACCCTTAGTTTCTGAAATAAAACGAAAGATATCAACCAAACTTCTTTTCAGTTTAATCATTATTTAAACACGTTTAAATGTTTATAATCAAATTACGAATTATATAATTTTATTCGTGAAACTTCAAAGAATCATTTGGCACAAAGCGCAACTGAATAACTAGTACCGGAGAAGTCCAAAACACTTCCAATGTTGAAAATGTTCCATTTTTTTTTTAAATTGATTTTTTCAAAATTGATAAGTTCTGGAGAAAAACGAATTGCAGATTCGTATTCAGCACATTGAAGTCTAGAACAAACTATTATTGAAAGTTACAAAATAAAAGAAGCTAGCGTCTGGATGGGAAAACGACCTAAAATTCTTTCGGTTATCACAAACAGATAAAGGGGTCCTGAGCACATGTACAACCAGCTGCATTATGACCAAGATGGGCGTGGTCCGACGAGGACTCCTACATTTCCTTATATGGAAAGTTCTAATGCGTTCCCGGGCATTTCGGGGGTATATAAACCCTTTGATTTCTACCCTCGTTGGTTCAGAGTTACATAGTCACGCGTAGAGTCACGTCGTGCCACGCTCGTACAGAGTCAGTTATATCAAGTGAGATTGGGCTTAGCGCACCTTTGGAATCATAGATTAACCCGATAGAATCCGCTAGACCGGTTGAAGTTCTCATCGCCAGTGTGTCAACACCGTGCAATTTCATCGCGACAATTACGCTTACACAGAAGACTCATCTCAAGATATGTATAAATTAATATACCTGCAGTATTATTAATATACCCGATAAACCTGCAGTGCCACTGGTATCTTCAAATGTTGAAGCAAAAATTGATTTTTTAAAGATATTTTTTACTGACGAGGTAACGAATGAAATAATAATTGAAACAAACAATTATGTTGTTCAAAAGTTAGAGAGAAGGACGCTGTCATCAAATTCAATTTGGCGAACATGGCATAATGTCACCAAGGAAGAATTTAGGGCGTTCATTGCAGTTATAATAAATTTGGGGACGATGCCACTGACCAATATACAGGAGTATTGGTCAACAAATAAAGCAAGCCACATTCCATTTTATGTGTTTTCGATAGCAATAGTTTTATTATAAAGTTTCGGTAACGGAGTGGTTAGTTAAGTAAATCAGTTCTATAGATAATATTGTATTTTGTCTGGCTTGTATTAATAAATAAGTCGGTTGTTATAATGTTCTCGTCGCTTGCCTTTATTGGTTTGTTAATGTTCCCCTGGTGGTTGTCATATTAAGAGAAGACCAATTCTTCGCGCGCGTGGTTATATATACAGTAATGTCTTGATCGAAGCGAAAGTCTCGGGTCTGAACGTTCGCTTCCATGATGTAGTTCCTACATTGTTTGAAATTTGCCGACAGCGTCGAACGTAGAAAAGGACAGAGGAGTAAAGAAAGAGAACCAAGCAGCCAAGCCAAAAAACAATATCCAGCGTATCGGTGAAATAACACTAATTCAAAGGTAAAACTTTTTTATTTCTCATCCTTTTCTTAAGAAACTTGTACATAGCATAGCTGACATTTACCTGATTAAAATGACACCAAACACGATATAATTTGGACTATATTTAGTGGCTTAATTAACGGTAATAAGTTTCGACCGCAGAAAAGGATGGCTAGTGAAAAGAAAAGAGAAGCTGCGATCGTGGCAATCGGCAAAGATCATAGGCCCAGTACACGGTTTAACATACCAACTTATTACCGTTAATTAAGGCAGTAAATATAGTCCAAATTATATCCTGTTTGGTGTCATTTTAATCAGAAAATTGTCAGCTATGATATGTAAAAGTTTCATAAGAAAAGGATGAGAAATAGCAAAGTTTCATCGTTCAATTAGTATTAGCTCACCGATATACCCGAGCCCGGCGTTACATTGATCGCAAAGTGAACTTCTGGACGCCTCAAGGGGTATACCCCGCAGTGGTGGGGATAAACTTTTCGCTTGCATGGTGTAGAAATCTTTCGCTTGGATCAAGACATTACTGTACCCAATTGTTGGGCCCGTAGGAGGAAGTGCAGGCGGAGTAGGGCGCTCTCTCCTGCCGCCTAGAGACACCTCATGGCGCGGGGAACTTTAGCGCCCTCTCCATGTGCGAATCCGCAACATTCCGCCCGCCTTGGCGTGCGTAGCACGGCGAAATCAGATTAGTCGCGGAAGTGAGTGGTAGAGAACGAGGATGGTTAAGATTGATCGCGTGGCGATGTTCCCTGATGTCCTTTGTGTTCTGACCAAGCTTGCGGCAACGGGCATAGTTTTGAGATGGGCCTCGTTAGAGTAGAGGAAGCTGTCCGCACTGAAGCCACTCGTACTCGCTGATCATCGCTAGCGTGCGTAGCGGTGATGCGGCCCAAAGGCCAGCGAGATGGTGGCATCACTTCCTTCCTGACCAGGCATAGATCTCCAACTTGATGGTCAGGCTGTGTAGTGCGCCATTTCCCTCGAGTCTGAAGCTGGTGGAGATACTCCGTGGCCCACCGCGTCTAAAAGTGGTCTCGCATTTGCTGCACATGGTGCCATTGCCGCAAAGGAGATAATTTGGACGTTGCTAAGGATGGTTCGGGCACGGAAATTAAGGGAGCCCCAATTAAAAAATGGCCAGGCGTCAGATCATCGATATAGTCGATCTCGTCGCTTAAAGCCGCCAGCGGCCTAGAATTCAGGCAAGCTTCAATTTGGGTGAGGAGGGTCGTCATTTCCTCGAAGGTCAGGTATGTTTCACCAACGACGCGGCGCAGGTGAACTTTTTTAGACTTGACGGCAGCTTCCCAGATGCCGCCGAAGTGTGGCGCCCCAGGCGGATTGAAGCGCCAAGACGTTCCTTGGAGAGCAACGCTGGAAGTAACATCTGGCCTGTTGAGGAAAGCGCTGGCTAGTAGTCGACGAAGTTCCCGGTCGGCTCCGACGAAGTTGGTGCCTTGGTCGCTGTACATCGTGGTTGGAATCCCTCGACGTGACGTGAAGCGGCGGATGGCAGCAAGGAAGGCCTCCGTGGTGCAGTCGGAGACGAGGTCGAGGTGCACCGCTTTCGTTGCTAGACATACAAAAAGAGCAACGTATGGCTTTCTAGCATGATGACCTCTCCCCGGCGTAGTTTTGACTAGGAAGGGACCGGCATAATCAACACCGGTATGCGTGAATGGGCGAGAAGGCTGAACGCGGGGAGAGGGGAGATCACTCATTTGCTGGTGCGCCGCTTGGGCGCGCCAGCGCCAACAAACTGTGCACGAGGCGATCGCTTGTTTTCCTGCGCGTCGCCCCCCGATTATCCAGTAATTTCGTCGTGGCGACGCCAAAGTCAGCTGCGTCCCCCCATGGAGCAGCTTGAGGTGAGTGTCTCGTATTAGTAGAGCTATAAAGTGACCCCTTCGAGGTAGAATGACCAGATGTTTTTCCAGGTCATCGAGGAGTGAATGCTTCAGTCTTCCCCCCACACGTAGTAATCCTGTGCCATCGATGAATGGCGCCAGTCGAGACAGCGGTCCACGTGAAATGTGGGCGCTGGGTGCTAGGAGCTTCGTCTCAGTGGGGAATTCAGCGAGCTGGTAACAACGTAATAGGGTGAGCCTTGCATTATTCAGCTCACTCGTGGTTAGGTGTGGTGATACTTGCGCGTGTGCGGCCTGATTCCTCGTGTTGCGAAGAAAGCGAAGGCACCAGCCAACTGTGCGTAGCAATTTTGATAGCGTCGAAAACCTCGCGATTAAGTCAGTAATAAAACGTGAGCCGGTGGTGGCAGCGAAGCAGCCTGTATGCGGTGAGCCAGCCTCCTGCTCGGTAACCCTCGCGTTAACCACGTGGTTATTGTAGTTATAACCGGGTTGAGTAAGGAAGGGCGGTGCCTTCCACCAAAGTTCCTTGTCTTGGAGCTGGCTGCCGAGCAAACCCCGAGATGCCACGTAGGCTGGATTCAACGCAGATCGCACGTGACCAGCTCAGGACCACCGTGGAATCCGACCACAAGTGTATAGTGCAGTCTGCCATTTTTAAGCTGTTCAATACCGTTTTGACTAGGCGAGTCAAGAGGGAAGCTGCGCACAGCTCGAGTCGGGGCAGAGAAACCTGCCGCAAAGGGGCTACGCGTGTTTTGGCAGCCACCAATGAACAAAGGGGCTGCGAACCATTATTGGCGGATCGCAGGTAAACAACTGCCGCGTACGTCCGCTCAGAGGCGTCGGCAAAGCCGTGGATCTCAAAGTTAAAGGGTCGTGCATCGGTAAAGAGCCATCGTGGGACTCGCAGCGAAGAAATCGAGTGAAGGTGCTCATAATAGTTGCACCAATATTGTGCGTGCGTATCAGGGAGGGGATCATCCCAGTCAATTTTGAGCAACCATAGTGATTGCATAAAAATCTTGGCGGCGGTCACCACCGGTGCCAGACAACCAAGAGGATCAAAAATACGAGCCACCTCCCGAAAAACTGTTCGCTTAGTGACCGGAGTGTCGGATTGCCGAGGTTGTACCGCGAAGAGAAAGGTGTCAGTGGCCGCCTGCCATTTCAAACCGAGAAGAGAGGCGACGCCGTCAAAGTTGCAGGCCAGCTCACCGACACCATCTCGTGCTGCTTCGGGAAGGACTGTCACGAGCTCTGGCTTGTTAGAAGACCATTTTCGTAGGTTAAAGCCGCCCGCCTTGAGTAACGCTAACAGCTCACTTTGCAACCGAAGTGCTTCAGTGATGGAGTCCGCTCCAGAAATAACGTCGTCGACATAGACGTCGTTGAGTAGGCAAGTAGAAGCTTGCGGATAGATACCTTGTTCGTCTCTGCTTAATTGTTGAAGTGTGCACACCGCTAGGTAGGGCGCGCAGGAGGTGCCATAAGTGACTGTTAGGAGACGAAAGTGCGTAGGAGGTGCTCCAGCAGTTTTCCGCCAGAGAATTCTATGAAAATCGCAATCTTCGGCAGCGAGTTTAATTTGGCGGTACATTTTCTCCATGTCCGCAGAGAATACTACAGCGTGCTTCCTCCAGCGCAGCAGGAGAGGAAACAATTCCGGCAACAGGTTAGGGCCTGCGTGAAGCAAATCATTCACGGATGCTCCCGAAGTTGTCTTTTGCGAAGCATTAAGAACAACGCGCAGTTTGGTTGTAGAGCTTGATTCGCGAAGAACGCCATGATGTGGCATATAATACGAGACCTTAGACGTTAGTTCGTCTAAGGGAACCGGCTCCATATGGCCTAGTTGCAAGTACTCCAACAAGAAGGAGTTACAGAGTTTCTCCAAATCCGGAGTTCGTCGTAATCGGCGATCCTGTTTTAAAAGAAGAGTTTGAGCTAAGCTCCGACAGTTTCCCAGTTTCGACGCAAGTTCGCCAAAGGGCAGTCGTACCTGATAGTTACCAGAAGAACGTCTAGAGTGCGAAGAGAGAAAGTGACGTTCACAAGATATCTCTTCGGCTGTAAGAGTGTTGGATTGGTGCGGCGACCTCCTCGATTTCCCAAAACCGTTGAAGCAGTTGGGACAGGTTGTCCCCCAGAGAAGAACATTGCACCGTGATTGACCGTTTTTTAGAGGATGCGGTACTTTTCGACGGCCTTTGCGCAGGCCTTCGCGAATTATTTGAGCATAAACATCTGCTCCCAGAATAATAGCAACCCGCTCCTCAGTGCGAAAGTCGGGGTCTGCTAGATCTAAATCCAACAAGTGAGAGAGGGGGAACGGAGAGGTTGAAGCGCGAGTGAGGTGGTAAGCCGATAGACGCGGCAGCACGTACGCTGGTTTTGATGGGAGGAGAAACTGATTGTTACTCTCCCACTCGTGTATTCCCCGGCTTCCCCGACGCCCATAACCGGGAAACCCGCTGCTTCGCGACGCAGCTTCAAGGATTGCACAAGATTTTCCTCTACTAACGAGACTTCGGAAGACGGATCAATTAGAGCGCGAATCGCAACTTTCTCGCCCCGACCCGTCTGCACCAATATTTTAGCTGTCGCGAGCAGTATCGAAGGCCGATTCTGAGGGCCCAACCAGGAAATTGGCGCGCATTGCGCCGTTTTTGCCCCCACCACGGCTCTCGGTGATCGGCTTGACGCGGCACAATTGAATCAGATTTATTATGGAGTAAAGTGTGATGCTTACCCACGCACAGCTGGCAGCGCTTCGCTGACTTACACAAACGCGAGGAATGATCTCTCAGGAAATTGTAACACAAGTTATTTTCTGCCACCACTTGTTTCCTTTCGGCAGCGATCATCCCTTTGAATTTGGCACAAAAGAGGATGAAATGATCCTCCGCGCACAAGGGACATCTCGCGTTTCTCCCTTCCATCCTTGTAACTGTGTGGGCCTTGAATTTTGCTGAGGTTCTGTTGATTTTTAGGTGTCCTGGCAGCGAACTCGAAGGCGTACAGCTGGCGGAGGGATCCTCCATCGCTTACAGTGCTCTCATTCGATCGTTTAAGATGTTCTGGAGTTGCTGGAACGTTGGAGGGTCGGTGGATAGATAGTCGGCGCCGATAGACGTCTCCCACGCCATTCTAGTTCTGGCGTCCAATTTGCTGACCGTGATGAAGACCAGCCAATCGTCCCAATGCTGCACCGGTCGGCCCAGAGCCTTCAGCGCTTAAACTGCATCCAACAGTCCGTTGAGGAGCGGTTTCAGTTGAGGCGCTGCTTCCCGCTTCATTAAAGGCAGCGCAGAAAGGGCAGCGAGTTGAGCGTTTCTTTGAATCCGTAGGTTTTCATAACGGGCCGCGATTGTTTCCCACGCCCCGTTGAAGCTCGCCTCCGTTAGGGGAACATTTTGTAAAAGTAGAGCCGGCTCGCCTGCTAGACTCGTTTTTAAGTAGTGGAACCGCTCTACTCCCGAAAGCGTTTTATTATTTATCACAAGCGACGTGACTAAGTCTCGGAAGCTTGCCCATTCCGGTAGTCGCCCGAAAAATGTGGCAGAGCGAGTTTAGGTAATGATCGCGCCGCGGAATGAACCAAGGGGACATTAGTGATTTCCGCTGATTTGTCGATCAAGACCAGTAACGCTGCCTTTTGGTCCAGATATGCCTCTTCGCACAAGGCTAAGTAGTCTTCTTGAAAATAAGGCAGCTTCCTGTCTTCCTCGGACACGACATCCAGTAATTGATCGTGTCCTTCCGAAAATGTACTCCAGATTTTCTCCAGTAATTCCAAACCTAACCCAAACCTAACCCAATACGTTTAGAAGGGATAAATTTACCCAAATTTTTTGGATGCTACATGTGAAAATAGTTTCGGCACAAGGTACTAACCCTATAACATGTTTATAGCTAATAAGTGGCTAACTTGATTATATAAAATAAAATTTTTTAATTATTTTATACCAGATGAGGAAATTTGTATCGACAAGTCTATTATAAAATTCAAAGGCCGAGTTTCGTTTATCAGGTATAACCCGAAAAACCAACGAAATGGTGTATTCAAATCATCAAATCATGGAACGGGATCGCGAGAGGACGGAGGGCAGAGGCGTCATGGGCTCAAGGGCCAGCGTACTACCCATCGGCGATGAGGATCGGTTGCTGATGATGACGTAAGCGTGATGCACTGTGGAGTGGAATTTGGGATCGGCATTGAATACTATCCCCATGAGGGTTGCTGCAGTCTGGTGTTCGAATAAAAGTATCGAACACAGTTATTAAAGAACTTATTAGTTTATTCGTTATTCATGAATAACGTTTTTAATTTTTTTAGCTGCGGCGCACGCAATTAAAAAATCTGAAGGAAACTGAGAGTAGTAATAGCAATGATATGTACCTAGGAAAAGAGTATAATCGTAGTTAGACAATTCCTTCAATACAGAATCGCCATTTTTCAGCATTTTTTGACGTATTTTATTTTTTGCAGCTCGGCGTTTCAATTTAAAAATCTGCAAAACTTCTATAATATGTGCCCTCATAATTGCAATGTCTCAGTTCTTTTTCAAAATTTTTTTGCGTTAAAAATTTGGCATAAACTAGATTTCTGTTTTTTCTCTGTAACTACCCACCCAGTTGAGTTACAGGTTTGAAACTTGGCACAAATTGGTTTTTCTTGATAGGCTATCGAATGACAAATCACAAGTTAAATTTGGTTTAGAGGCACATTTTACCCCCTTATCCGGCTATAGCCGGAATTTTTTCGCATTAAAAATACAATAAATCCTAAACAGTAATCTCTATTCTCGTTCCATACGTTTTACTTCGATTGCAATAAAAGGAAGAGTTCCAAAATAGTTTTTCAATGTATTCATATTCCTCACGTTTGAACACTATAATTATTCACGATGATAGAAAGTAGTGTACGTCTACATTCAATGAAAGAGATATTTGATAGCAATTTATTATTATAAATGCAGTTAACACACATAAATACAGTCTCCTTAATCGCTAAAATTCAATCTACAGTCCGATTACATTTAAAAATAAATGACAATAGCATCACCTTTTTAAGAATTCCTTACTAACAATATCGGCGGCATAAAGTTCAGGTAATATTTCTGTGGAAAATCATATACAGAGTGGCTCAAAGCTTGCAGCTTCGCTTTTGAGTTATTATCGAAAAACACTGGCCAATCAGAGGGCCAGTCGAGCACGCGTTCGAGCACGCGACTGTCAATCGCGCTCGGTCGCTGGGTCACTGCTTTGACCAGTGTTTTTCGTTAATAACTCAAAAACGAAGTAGCAAACAACATTGCTATTAAAGGGAAAGTTGTTCGGGATCACCCCAGCTACCCCCCATTTCCCGTGTTCCCTGGGCTTTGGGCCACCCTGTACAGTAATAAGATTTCAGACGTTAACTGTAGCAATTACGCATTATTTCAATACTTTATTTTCTTTCTCAACTATTTTTCAGAAATTAATTCTAATTTTACAATATATATGATTTCATAATATCGTTTAGTTGTTAACATAACACAATCTTTGCACCACAAATGTAAAATAGGATCCTTTGCATTTATTTGATTGCTTATAATGAATGTATGCAGAAATTCTTTGAATCTTCAGCTATTCCTTGGAAAGATAAAAATATTGACATTCAATTAATTTCAATGGTTACTTTAAACCTAATTTCAATATTGTTTTAGTATGTTTTTTTATCATAATATTATACTTTTACCGTTAACATAATTCCCTTGGGAACTTGATTAGCACTATAATGTGAAAATTTCGTTATGTCGTAAATATTAAAATAAAAAAGGCAATTATTATTATTACAAATATTCCAAATCTTTGATAAAATAAGCGTCTTACAATTATGTTCTAAACATAGAACATAATAATATTTTGGGTTATTTAAACCATTAAGTTGACTTCATTGTATATGCTACATAAGAAGAGTCTTCGGTATTCCTAGGTATAATGAAAACTGAATTTACTAAACATTTCTATACGATACCAATAGTAATCAACATATGCGATAGCTACAACGTCTTGTTTTTATTATTCTAAATAACCGCATTTCTACAATATTTTAAGACTCTTTCCATTTACGTGACAGTTAATGTTTCATTATTGTTGCATCTACATTTCTCGTTCTCCAGTTCAGCGCCTTGCGATAATGCTCAGAGAATTCTTTCATAAAATAGGAGATAGGCTTGACTTCGTAATACAGTTGTTTCGTCAACTTCCGTTACTCTAAAAAATAAAATTGAACGTGAATCAAATCTAGGTATAATGCAATATATGTAATATACATGTATAATGAAAACATTTCGTTTCGATTCAAAGTATTTTTATTATCTGGTGAACGCCGAAAACGTTATGTTCATAAAAATAGCTATGTTTATTTGTTTTAAAAAAGAAAATACATGTTTGAAAAGAGTTTCAATAAATCTTTAATTTTAATCAGAAAAACTAAATTATGCAGGAATATGTGTATAATCGTATAACAAATTACCAATGATAGAAATACATATACATATAGTTCTATTCAAAAAAATTATATTGATATCCAAATCTTAATATAACAATTAAATCAAAAAATCAAATATTCTATATTTTCCCTACCAAGTGAAAGAACCTTTGCATTTTCAAAGGCAAAGAAAATAAACTTGCGTAGACACATAAGCTGTACAGGGTTACATAAAGTAAGTGTAAAGAGCATTGTAAAGGTGGGTATGGACGAGCGCGCTACAACATCAACGCGCCAGCAACGCGGCATTACAACATGTGTAGGATTATCTTTCAGGGGAGATTGTGACTGCCTTTACTTTCTCGTAAAATTACTTTATTATTCAATGACTCTTAATTACTCTCTCTCACAACACAATATATCTCTTCTCAACAATACTCGCTCGACTCCGCTTCAACTCTGTCTCGACTCCACCCCAACTCTGCCCCTCGCACGCATCATCCACTGCATATATTCTTTCACGCATTTTCCCTCTCATTCTATTCATCATCATCATGCGTTCTCACTCATTAAGACCCACACCGACACACACACACTCTTACCACGTGTCACAGTTCGACCACGGGTCACCATTCATCCTAGACTCCACGTGCATTCCCCGAAACCATCCACCCTATCCTCGAGATAAACATTCACTCGGTCGGCATTCGACGTTTCGACTAACACTCTTCATTCACACTTCGCGCAACACTCAATAATTCCTTCACACGATTCATACAAAGCCCTCTCATACCATTTCTACGAATTCTTGCATCCCACACATGTGCGCGGTGTTTCGTTTTTACCACGAACACGCACCGCGCGCGGAACGAACCATGAATTTCAACGCGTATTCACCATCAGTTCAGTGTTTGTCGCTGAAGATCGAAAACAAGGAAGCTCTGATTACAGCTAGTCGTGCAGTGATAATTTTATCTTACAATGAGTTAAAAGAGTCAAGAAAAAGGAAAAAAAGGCAGCAAGGATGGTGGCAGACAGATTTATATTGTAAACGAAACGGGGACAAATTAATGCGGGATTTTCAATGCGAAGACAATTAGTGGACATTATAAAGATCATGTTGAATTTAGAACTTTTTATCTGTTACGAGCCGAGGGCTAAGGGGCACAGCTGCGCGAGCCGAGGATCGGTTATTTAAGAGTTTGTTAGTTACGGACAGCCAGTGCGTATTTCGTCACTGGGAGCCGTGTAGATAGGAAGTGCGTGAACTTGCCGGTGCCGGTTTCATCACCGGGTGTCACAGGAAGGTAAAGGTAATCGTGGACAAACCAGTGCCTATTTCATCACCGGGAGCCACAGGATTGTTAGTAAAATGGACTCGTAACTTATAGCGATACACCTCGAGCGGTTAAGGTATATCTGTTTGGTGGGACGTTACTGCTAATGATTAGTAGAGGAGATTCAATGACAAAATGCGTACGATGGTATTAACCGTATATTTTCTACTCTTTGGTTATTCTACAGTCTGATTGTAAACTACAAAATCCACATTTCTCAATCTGTACGGATTGGAAATGTATGCTGCCCGACAAAAAGGCCTGACGATATACCATAAAATAAGTATAACGTGTTAAAAAATGAACGTGTAAGAATTGCTCGAAGGGGACTCGGAACCCGATCTCGCTGAGCAACAATATCAAAATAGTCGATGCGGAACGTACTCGAAGCTAGATTAATACTGAGCCGCCGAGAGCAGAATTCGTGCCCTTTTTATACCCGAAATCCGGACCAAAAAGCTGGTGGGGGCACGGAAACGTCCAAGGGAGTCCCGAAAGATTCCCCCAAAGGGTCACGTCATCGCGACGTCGCGGAAGGGGCAGACTCGACTGCATGCACCCTCGGTTTCCAAATAAGGGCATCATAGAAGGAAGAAATGAAATAATACTTCCTACGTAACATATCCAAAATAATCATTTATCGGTAGGTAAAAAATACGATTGTTATTATTGTTATAATGATGTTATGTCACAACTTGTTTGATCTTTTCCACTATAAAAGTGTTCATTATTGTGGGATTGGGCGCCTCCATCAAAGAACGAAGTTAAGAGGAACACAAACGATTAGCGAATATCAGGAAAGGGCCGTGGTGTAAACAGCCAGTCTGTTATCAGTGCCTAGTAATACGAAGATCTCCGGTTCGATTCCCGAAGCCTGCCCTTCCTTTTTATTCGGTTCCTACATTATTTATACATTAGATGCATTTTTTGAGTTTTGCCCCGAACGCCCATTTAAATGCGACACTGTGCCTGGGCTCGGATCGCGGCAAACCCCCAGAAAACCGTCCACACTGCGGCAACGAATCCGTTTATGTTCGCCCAAAAAACCGACTCGAAATGGTTCGTTACGCGGCATTGCAGTAGTGCCGCGTGCCACTGTCCAAACGAACGAATATTCGCCCAAACGCGTTCGTTCCGTGCCGTGTTGCAGCCACAGCGCGCTCGTCTATACCCATCGTTACGTGATTCTACATTTCTGGATCGGTGAAGATCTGAAAATACAAGTTTGTGCAAAATTGTGCTTAACCTTGCATATAAAGGTCAAATTTTGTTTTATTACATCGTATTCTAATCATCACAAAGATAAAAAATCAGAAAGGAACCATATCATAAATGCACTGTTTGCCTAATGTAAACTGTTAACACGTTGAATGGCACGCTAATTTTACATAGATTGCTTCTGGTGCCAACATGAATTTTTTATTATCTACAACAAATAAGTTGAGGTGTATAATCGTGTTTAATTTATTTATTTTACTGTGACCCCCAGGCATTCAACGTATTAAAGTTTTACAAACACTCCACACTAGCATTTGTGGTGGCACGTGTACGTGTCCGGGTGCTTCGTCGTAAGTTATATGCCAAACATACTTTCAAACATAAGAAAATCAAATTCTGCTTTCAACTCTGCTGCTTCACCTGCCGGCTTACGTTTGTGTAGAGCAGTGGTTACCAACGGTGACGGTCCTTTAGCAAAAGTTATATACTTATTATAAGACAATCAAATGTCCTATGCAGAAAGCAGTTATTGGACAAACATTATACATATGTATATAAAATTGTAGGAGACGATACTGCATTTCATGAATTAGCATGCTGTACATCCTGGTTTGCTGTTCAAAAATTGTTCAGAATACTGATTTCGACAACATATTCAAAAATCCCTCTTCTATATGTAAGAAAACCCGAGGTTTTGGAGCGGCTCGAATACTCATCTGTCAAATGTCGCCACGAGGCCGATAGGCGATCGGGACGCATAAACATTTGGAGGTCGTAAAATAGACCCTGGAAGGACTGCATCGTGGGACTGGGGGCACGCCTTCTTGGCGGGCAAGAATACAACGACGGGACACTCTTTAGGAAACGATCGAATAGAGCAGATCGATTGTAACCTAACCATTGTATTGACACATAAATAGCTATACTTATTATTTGGACGAATTTTGCCATATCCTTTAATAATTACGTCTTACATATACATTTACCGAAATGTTAGAAAATCTGACACCGCTCCACGAACGAGGCGTAGCCGTTTAGGTACCGATGGGTACCCCTAAGGCGAGTACGACGACGTCGGGTCCGCACAACGTGACGCCAGGCCCGCCATAAATTAGATAAGGCCTTACGGGATTTTGACCGTGTCAATGCAAGGACCTTCCGGTCCATGAGGCAGTCTTGCACAGACCTTCGAACGAACACGTTGCATTTTTAAGCTTGTACCGCCTTAGCAAAATACATCTTCTTTTTACACCTACATCCCGTTCCTTTCGAGGTTTTGATTCTTACAGAAATAAGACCCACTCGATTGTTAGAAACATTTTCTGCAAACAGTTATTCGAACTGTTCACAATTGATTAGTCAATCTCGTACACACGTTTGAATGGTCATGAGAAAGTTTTGAACAATACATTGTATTATGATGACAAAAGTCCAAGAAAAGATTGACTGGAGAAATTAACTATCCCCTCCACGTGGACGAATCCCCCTGGCGATAGCGACGCTCGCGAGGAAGCGGTGTAATATGTTCCGAACCGGAGTATCGGTGTGACTTACACTAATTTAACGATCAAACTTTTTTTTCATTATTTTTTCTACATGTAACTTTTACCAATGTATCTGTGATATTTTTCTGTTTCAAATGAGACTGTCTTTATGGTACTTATTTAATCAGTATCACAAGCCCAGAGCTAAATGAAAAAAGTAGTTGGGGATTCCTCACCCCACTAAACGAACTACAAAGCTCGACCGCTCGTCGAACCGAGCAGGGCAGTGTCATGCCAATTTGAAATGGGTGCACATATACAGTATATAAAACGACAGCTTAACTTTTTCATTTCTAGTTTTTTCGACTTCCAACCTTTTTAAACATATTGTTGAAATTCTTCCGATTAAAATGAGACCAAACATGATATATTTCAGACCACATTGTATCTTTATTTTTATAGTAAGGCATTTATTACATATAATTAAAATAAAAGTTTATTAATGTTCAATTTATTATGTTTCGAAACCATTAATAAATATTCAGGAATAATACATATATCTGTACAAATATGTACAAAATATATATAAATTAACAATATATAATTATATCGGGGAGACCGATATACTTTATAATTAAGTATTTTTGTTTTAATCGTCAGATATTCAAATAAATTTCCACATGATCACCTACAAAATAGATATTTCTAATTTTAAAAAAGATACTGATATTACAATACAAATACGGATGTCTGTTTTCTTTTTTTTATTAATTAAAATACTTAAGTAGTACTAGGTGACAAGCATCCTTACTTGCCATGAAGTACAAAATGTGAGTCTAAATAGAACAATAGAGTTTGTTAAAACATGAGCTCTATGAGCGTTATATTTCAAAAGTGATTCCTATACTACAAACCAAGGATAATACTGCGCGAAGGATTAAAATTCTATCAAATACTTAAAATATTGAATAAAATGTATAGCTATACTAGTAACTGGACTATTAGTATAATTAAAAATGAATTCATAAGCTTCGCATCTTATTGCTTAGAACGCACCAACGGTAAGGCGCTACGGCCCTGCCGATCGGCGGCATCAATCGGCCGCTCTCACTCCACTTTTTTCATTTAGCTCTGGACGAACTGTATTGTTCAAAACTTTCTCATGACCATTTAGTCATATGTATATACGGTGCTAACTAGTCAATTGTGAACAGCTCGAAAAACTGTTTGCGGCGAATGTTTCTAACAATTGATTGGGTCTGATCTCGGTAAATGTATAGAAGAGGGATTTTTGAATATATTGTAGATATCCCTGTTCTGAACAATTTTTGAACAGCAAACCAGGGTGCACAGTATGATAATTCATGAAATGCAGTATCGTCTCCTACAATTTTGTACATAATGCCTTTCCAATAACTGCTTTCTGCATAGAACGTTTAATTATCTTATAATAAGCGTATAACTTGTGCTAACAAAAAAATGTTTATTTTTTCTTTTCACTTATGATTTCTTACTGCAACGTAACATATTGTAGCATAAGCACATTTCAAGTATCTATTTAAAGTATAGAATGAATTTTCAAGGCTTGCACTTTTTGTGTTAATCAGTGTTCATTAAGTCAGTGTTAATTAGGTGCACCGCAGTTAAATAATTAAAAATCGATATCTTTATAGTTTATATTCTCAAGTACTTAACATATTTTCAATGGCGTCGGCGGTTCTGTGGTGAAATGTCAAACAACTAAATTGCTGTAAACTTTTTTGTAAATTCGAGCGTCCCTCGGGTCCTTTTTAACATACTTTGTTCTTAATTCCCAACTGAAGTAAAAGCACCAGTAATTGAACTCTCATCAGTAGTTGATGACGATTATTACACTTACGATTATTCATGTAGAAAATCTTTCTTAACTAGTCTTAACTATTGGTGCCTGTATCTTATATGACCTATAATTTCATATACGGTAATGTCTCCATCGAAGCGAAAGCCTCGGGTCTGAACGTTCGCTTCCATGGTGTAGTTCCTACATTGTTTGAAATTTGCCGACAGCGTCGAACGTAGAAAAGGACAGCGAGTAAAGAAAGAGGACCGAGCAGCCAAGCCAAAAAACAATATACAGCGTATCGGTGAAATAACACTAATGCAAAGGTAAAACTTTTTTATTTCTCATCTGTAAGAAAACCCGAGGCTTTAGAGCGCCTCGCTTACTGATCTGGCAAATGTCACTACGAGGCCGATAGGCGAGCGGGACCCGTAAACATTTGGGGGTCGTAAAACGGACCCTCGAAGGGACTGCATCGTGGGACCGCGGACGCGCCTTCTCGGCGGGCGATATACAACGTCGAGGCACTCTTTAGGAAACGGTCGAATAGAGCAGACCGATTGTAACCTAACCATTGTATTAATACATAAATAGTTATACTTGTTATCGTAGACGAGTTGTGCGATTTCCTCATTTATTCGTCTTACACATCCTTTTCGTAAGAAACTTTTACATAGCATAGCTGACATTTACCTGTTTAAAATGACACCAAACACGATATAATTTGGACTATATTTAGGGGCTTAATTAACGGTAATAAGTTTCGACCGCAGAAAAGGATGGCTAGTGAAAAGAAAAGAGAAGCTGCGATCGTGGCAATCGGCAAAGATCATAGGCCCATACACGGTTTAACATACCAACTTATTACCGTTAATTAAGGCAGTAAATATAGTCCAAATTATATCGTGTTTGGTGCCATTTTAATCAGAAAATAGTCAGCTATGATATGTAAAAGTTTCATAAGAAAAGGATGAGAAATAGCAAAGTTTCAACAATTAGTATTAGCTCAGCGATGTACCCGAGCCCGGATCGCGTTACACCGATCGCCAAGTGAATTTCTGGACGCCTCAAGGGGTATACCCTGCAGTGGTGGGGATAAACTTTTCGTTTGCATGGTGTAGAAATCTTTCGCTTGGATCAAGACATTACTGTACGTCAATATAAACTGAGAGCGCTTTCTGTACTAACGTTTCTCTTGTCATATACAGCAATTCTTCGCCAAGAGAATTTGGTCGAACTTTGTGTTCGTAGAAATTTCGGGGGAAACGTCAGAGCCCGGCTACTGTGGAGACACCGATATCGGCGGCCACAGAAAGGGACTGGGAGCGAAAGAAAGAGGGGAATGAGAAGTCGGGCGTCATTAAAAGATTAAATGCTTCGTATCGGTGAGGCAACACTAATGCAATGGCGTAACTTTTTTATTGTTACTTATATCGCTATAATTTTTGGGGGAATTATTGCTGAGATTGTGGTGATTAAAATGAGACCAAACACGATAGAATTTGGATTATATTTACTTACTTAGTAATACGTAATGGGCAAGGATCCTTACAAGAAAAGCTTGCGAATGGTCGTGCTCAGTTTTTACTATAACTTTTTCCAATAGGCCTCTTCAAGGTAAGATGCGCATTTATTAGTGTGGTTTTATGTTTTTCTAGAAGCCCATGCAAGCACATAATAATGAAATGCCACATGCAAGACTGAAATCATCAGCCGCAATTGAATACAATAACGAAACGTGTGTCATGGTTGAAGCGCCGAAAACAGAGCCGTCGGCCGTGCTCTAGAATCAAGTGGATCAAATTCGTCGCAGTGCCTTCCCGGCGCGCAAAGTTCGTTTCGTTCTCCCTCGAGTAACGGAAGGTCGCGGCTACTGAAAGCCTTTTTATCTTTGAGACGGGCCGCCGTAACGTTGCTCGAGGGAGAACGAAACGAACTTTGCGAAAATAATTCCAAAAAAAATTATAGCGATATAAGTAACAATAAAAAAGTTATGCCGTTGCATTAGTGTCGCCTCACCGATACGAAGCATTTAATCTTATAATGGTCAAACGCAGCCGTCGCGGCCGCGACGTGTCGGCTAATCAAAAGGTGCCGAATTACTCCGTCGACTCAGAACTAGAGAGGCCCCTCCAGTGATGGGGATAACTCGTGAGCATGCTCGGTAGAGATCGTGGTGAGCGCCAAGCGAAGAATTACTGTATCTCGTCAATTGCGGTACAGTTTGAATTTTCCTATACTAAAATAATTGTTAGTTAAAGATACTTAAAAGAAGACTTCAACTAAAGTTCTTACTCTTAATACAAACTACGAAGAAATCGGTTTAACATTTTTTTAAGTGCGGCGGTAATCTGATTCCTTGAATACAAAATCAGCATTTTTCAGCATTTTTTGGTGTTTTTCATTTTTTGCAGCTCGGGTTTCCAATTTAATAATCTGGCAAACTTCTATATATCTGACTGCATAACTTAAATGTCTCATTTTTGTATTCAAAATTCTGTATGCGCTAAAATGGTTGATGTTGAGCAAAAACTCCATTTTTGTTCTTTCGCCGTAACTACTTTTCCAGTCGGGTTACAAGGTTGAAACTTGGTACGAATTGTTTTTTTCTTGATAAGCTATCGAATGACACCTCACAAATCGAATGTGGATTAGGTCCATATGTTACCTCCTTATCGGACTATAGCCGTTCAAAGTCAAGGATAACTTTTTTCCAACTTTTATTTACAGATCTTCGCCGATCCAGAGGTGTAGAATCACGCTAGAATGCCCCTTACACTTACTTCCGGTACACCCTGTTCATACTGTATGATGGATACAAAATTGTAAACAAAATTGTAACAATAACTCTAATAAACTGCTTGTGGGTTTGCAAGTTGGCACAAATAATATCACATCGTAAAGTGCCACTGTAAAGACTACAGTTAAAGATACACTTTATACGTATCAACATTTATTTTGTTTTATTATTTACTTTTAACATGAGAATATATGTATAAGAATACAACGAACATGGCCGAAAATATTACTCTGGACATTATACCTGACTACTGTAGTACTGTGTTCTCACTCTGTTCCACCTCGCCTGCACCACACGCGCTATCGTTATTGACTATGGCTAGTGACAAAGAACGACGACGAGCATATCGAGACAAAGTGGGATAGAATGATGACTTTAGAGCATTGACGTAGCCTCCCAATCAAAGTATATACTATGTATTTAGAAGTTGAATCCTGAGGCTACGCCAATGCTTTGGAATCATTCTATTTTACTCTGTCTCGATATGCTGTCATCGACCTTTGTCGCCGTCCTCAGCCTGTCAGCGACAGTGCATTTTTAAAATGTGAAGTTACTTCGAAAGGGCCAACACTTCGTTAGAGGCATGGGAAGCACTGAGAAACGTATATGAATCAAAAGGACCCACGCGGCAGTGTGTTGTGTTCAAACAATTGTACAGAATGAAAAAGGAAAGAAACCAAAGTATGGCACAGTATGTGGACGAATTTGTTCACAAAGTAGAACAACTCACAGAGGCTGGAATAAAATTGCCGGACACAGTGATACCAATTATGTTGTTGACCTCTCTGCCCATTCAGTATGAAACATTTTGTATAGCCATCGAATCACGGGAAAAGATGCCTACCCTAAACGAGCTGAAGATAAAACTATTGGAAGAGGAGATACGAAAAGCAGACAACGATTTATCAAAAGACGTTGATAAAGAGGCAGCGTTGTTATCTAACAAGAAGATTTTTCAAGAGAAGAAAGCACAGAGGGCCACCCTTCCAGAAGCAGAGACCTGAGAATATCAACAACAGGAGATATAATGAAAAATGCTATATATGTGGTAAGACTGGACATATAGCCACATTTTGTAAGAACAAACAGAAGTCTGTCACATCGAGAAACCAAGCAGAAGAGGCAATAACAGCAAGTGCGCTCAACAGTAGTCCCATTAAATTAAATGAATGGTATCTAGACAGTGGGGCAACTGATAAAACAAAATGATTTATATGTAGCCAAGCTCTCAAGCGAGCAACAAAGCATGTTCACAGGTAAACAAGATGACAGAATGACCAGGTGGCATCAAAGACTAGGCCACCTAAACTTCACAGATATAAGAAAAATGCAGGACAAAAGTATGGTAGATGGAATGAAGATGCTTCAACACGCTATGCAGAATGAATCAAGATGTGAGGTATGTGATTTTAGTAAAATTCATCAATTACCATACACGAATTCAAAAACCATAGAAAAAGATACATTAGGACTAATACATGCGGACATATGCGATCTTATGCGAACGTCATCACTAGGGGGAGCAAAATATTTTGCTACTTTCATTCATGAAAAGACAAGATACATAGAAGTAGCTATCTTGAAAGAAAAATCGGAAGTCTTTAATGCATTTAAAATATATAAATCTCGAGTCGATAAACAAATTGGCAAGCCGATAAAGAAAATACGTAGCGATAACGCGAGGGAATATTTATAAAAGGAATTCAGAGAATATTTAGAAAAGGAAGGGATAGTGCGACAGCTATCAACCCCGTACACACCTCAACAAAATGGAATTGCTGAACGAGCCAATAGAACGATAGTGGAAATGGCACGTACAATGTTAACTCACAAGGAAGGTTCGGCAACCCGAAGATTCCGAGAATTATGAAACTTTGCATACAAGTACAGTATGTCATCCGTAATACAACCCTATTTTCCAATTGTGCCATAACTCGGTTTTAAGGGGTGAAATCCGCCCTTGAAAAAACGAGAATTTTCTTTTTCGTGAGATATCTCAGGAACGCTGAGAGATATCTGAAAAAAGTTTAATTCAAACTTGCATCGTTTTATTGTGTTTACTTAACTGCGTAAAAAATTTGTTGGAAAAATACGTGGTTTTCGAGTTACCCCTCCCCCACCCCCTCAGCCCTAAGAAAATATTGTTTACTATTCGTGCTGAAATACCTCTGGGTACCCTCTTTTCATATCTCTAAATGATATATGTGTTGAAATTTTTTGTTAAATAAAAAAAAACATTATTAACGAGTTTGGACTCCTTTTACGCACTTTTCTTTAATAAACTGCTCTCACAACACAATACTTATATAATTTACATTTATTTTAAGTTCACTTACATCAAAGTTATTCATATTAAATTTAATTGTAGCAATATAATAGTTTTTAATAATAAAATAAGCATTTAAACGTTTCCATTCTCTTTTTGTACATTTTTCCACATCGAAGGATTGTATAAGTAACAAACGATAAAAATAGTAAAACTCACGGTTTGTAATTGGTACAATAATGATATTGCTCGTAGAAGAAATGTTCGAAACAAAGGTACTCGCCACACCAAGCACATCGCATAAAGGCTGCCCCACCACAAATACTACACTTTGGTATAGTTTTTTCACTCCTATAGTAACAGAAATCTACGGGATTTTGGAACTCGCTGGGATGCGTTTCTAGATATCCGCTTTTAAACCAGGCATATTGGAAAAGATTTTTGAATCTGGGCGAAGAAAGTTGGTTATGGGTTAACGACTGTAATTTAATTATTTCATTGCGTGAATGCAAATTGATATTTTCGTCCAGGAGAATTACATTATCCGAAAATGTCCGTATAAAATTTTTCTAAATGCGGAAACGAAATACATCCAAAGGTTGAATCATACCCGTCGTTTTCTTTGGAATGATTGAAAATGCCACTTCTTGATTTTCTGGAATCAACTGATTTAACTAATTTGGGCAGTGTCCAGACCACGAATCGAGTAGTAGCATACTTTTGCGGCCAGTATTGGGCAGATACACTTGGCTAAACCAAGTTTTGAAATGTTCTGCCGTGAGTTTTCCTGATTTCGAAGCTTCGATGTAAATATTGTTTGGTCGGAATAGTGTTTCTTGCACCTTCGGGCCAAATGTTCCTGTATGCTCTTTCAAAACTATGTATAAGGGTGAAAGCAGACGCCCGCTTGCTGAAATAATAGGCATAATAGTGTAACTGTGTGTCGTAGCGGACACCGATTGAATCACTGCTTCTACTCTTTTCACTCCTGATTTTGCCAATGTTCGTCCAGAATGTATTTCAAGGTTGAAGCACTCTCGTCTGCATTACAAATTTCTTCAACTCCGATTGTTCGAATGCTAGATCTTACGTTCGAAACAAAAGTTGCTGCAACAGTTTGCAAGTTACCAATATCTTGAAACGTAGATCGCGTTCTGAATGTTGTTATCTTGCGAGATACGATTCCATGCACATTCTTGAAATTCCAAATCCACCATTTACTTGCCTTGAATTTGGATATGTTCACTAGCAGGTCTTTTGCTTCCAAACCCATCATCTCAAATTCATGTCATGGACAATAAGTCTCCTGTCAGAAGCTTCTTCAAACTTTTGCAATACATATTCCGTAATAAATGTAAGAGTATCTGCATTTGTTCCACCCTTCTCAAGACCCGCAGCCCACCTGTATAGCTGATGCACCGATTTAACCTTCCGAAAGTTTTTTTGTACAGTGGTTAGCGGTCGAAGTGTTTGTCTTCCGCTTTTCCAAAACTCCACAGCTTTTTTCTTATAACTTATATCGACTTTTCCACCTACTTCATCAACAATACACTCTCCAGGGTCAAAATTATCTTCTTCATATTCTGTAGGCGTAATATGCTCTACAATTTGAGCACTATGTGGTTCTGATGGATCATCAAATTCAAGCACATAATCATGTTCAATTGATGGTGAATAATACGTACTTTGGAAACTATTTATAATATCACGAATTTCATTATGTAAGTCAACTTCTACCGGCTTTATTGGTGTCTGCGTTATACACGCGATTTGAAACGTAGTAGCTAACATGTCTATTACGTTAGCGATATTAATCGACTTCATTTTAAAGAAATGGCTTTGAATATAATGAACACTGACTTTTTGTAATGAAATGGCACCATGTGCACTTGACTGCTGTCGTAGACCCAACTGTAAATGAGCTACATCCGCGCGAACATTTATATACAAGCATCACCGGAAAACTGCACAAAATAAGTAACATTTCGAAGATAAGTATAACGATAATGGAAACCTCAGACGGTCAACATTATTATTAATATTTCAAGGTTTTCAATATTATTCACAATACGTATTGACCGTCTGAGGTCTGAGGTTGAGACATTGTTTTAACATTTATGTTTGTGCAGTGCATATCGTTACATTCTGATACCGAGTTGGAGTGAAATGTTCGTGGAGCGGCTGCTATTCGCCGATATGCGTGGTGTGGCGAGTACTTTTGTCTCAAAAATTTCCATGAGGATTATTATTATTGTACTAGTTATAAACCGTAATTTTCATTGTATTCATCAGTGGCTTAAAAAAGAATATTTAAATATGTAAATAACCATTTTATTAATAAAAACTGTTTTACTGCTACAATTAAATTTAATATGAATAACTTTGATGTAAGTGAACTTAAAATAAATGTAAATTATATAAGTATTGTGTTGTGAGAGCAGTTTATTAAAGAAAAGTGCGTAAAAGGAGTCCAAACTCGTTAATAATGTTTTTTTTTATTTAACAAAAAATTTCAACACATATATCATTTAGAGATATGAAAAGAGGGTACCCAGAGGTATTTCAGCACGAATAGTAAACAATATTTTCTTAGGGCTGAGGGGGTGGGGGAGGGGTAACTCGAAAACCACGTATTTTTCCAACAAATTTTTTACGCAGTTAAGTAAACACAATAAAACGATGCAAGTTTGAATTAAACTTTTTTCAGATATCTCTCAGCGTTCCTGAGATATCTCACGAAAAAGAAAATTCTCGTTTTTTCAAGGGCGGATTTCACCCCTTAAAACCGAGTTATGGCACAATTGGAAAATAGGGTTGTATTACGGATGACATACTGTACTTGTATGCAAAGTTTCATAATTTTCGGAATCTTCGGGTTGCCGAACCTTCCTTGTCAGTCAAAGTTACCCATGAGCCTATGGGCGGAAGCGGTAAGTACAGCCGTTTATATACGGAATAGATGCCCAACCGCAAAATTAAGCAATTCGACACCATATGAAGAATGGTCAGGTAGAAAACCATACATTGGATTCCTACGAATCGTCGGAAGCAAGGCAATTGCATTGGAAACAGGAACAGGAATCAACAAATTCATGCCAAAAGGTAAGGAGTACACATTGGTTGGCTATTCACAAGAGTCTAAAGCGTATAGACTATGGGAACAAGGAACGAGAAACGTAGTAGTAAGAAGATATGTACGATTCCACGAAGACATAAGAAACGACACAATGGAAAACGAAGATATGTTTATAATATCGACTAAAAATGAACTTAATACCACAACAACAAATGAAGAAAAAGAAGAAATCTACGAATCAGAGCCGGAAGAAAACATCTCGGAAACAGAAATCGGGGATGGCGAAGAAGATATCAGGGATGACGATGAAGAAATCAGGAATGGCGAAACCATCGATGAGAACGAAACGCCAACTGAGAGAAGGACGAGAGGCCGTCCAAAATTAATACGAACCGGAAAAAGAGGCAGACCGAAAAAGTTATTCCACCATACAGCAATTGTTAGTGAAGCACAGTACATGGAACCAAGAACGGTTGCCCAGGCCATGAAGAGCGATCAAAGACGATTATGACTAGATGCCATGGAAAAAGAATACGACTCCCTTATGCAAAATGGAACATGGGATCTAATAGACAAACCAAAGAACGGCAAGGTGCTCACCAACAGGTGGGTATTCAAAATAAAACAGAACCAGGATGGTTCAATAAACAAATTCAAAGCAAGACTTGTAGCTCGCGGAAATGAGCAGAAGAAGGGTATAGATTTCGACGAAGTTTTCGCACCCGTCGCAAGATACGAAATAATACGCACATTATTAGCAGGAGCAGTAGAAAATAAAATGCATGTGCATCACATCGATGTAGCTTCTGCGTACGTACAAGGTGAATTGACGGACACCATTTACATGAAGCAACCGGAAATGTTCGTAAAGCCCGGAAAAGAAAATAAGGTGTGCAGATTAAATAAACCGGTCTATGGGTTAAAGCAGGCAGGTAGAAACTGGTGTCAAACGTTGGATAATTATTTAACAACAATTGGTTTAGAAAGGTCGCCGGTTAATCCATGTGCATATGTGAGCATCGCGAATAAAGCAAATCTCATATTATTAGTCTATGTCGACGATATATTGATAGCAGCAAAGGATTTAGAAGAAATAGAGAAAGTCAAGAAACTAATACGGAAGAAATTTAAAATTAACGATCTAGGAAAAGTTACAAATATCCTCGGCATACATGTTGAAAGAAATGGAGACACAGGAAATATCGAGTTAAATCAGCGAAAATACATAGAGGAAAACCTAGAAAAATTCGGATTAGAGGAATGTAAGCCAGCGCATACATCATTGGTACCGAGCGAGACATTCGATCAAGAAACTAAGAACGAACAAGAGTTGACAGAGACACCATTAAGGGAACTCGTAGGAGCCCTTATACATATCAAATGCTACACGACCGGACATAGCGTTTGCTGCGAATGCTCTCAGTCAATTCAGTGGAAAAGCAACAAGCTACCACTGGAAAGCGGCAAAACACGTTTTACACTATTTAAAGAGTACAATTAACTATGGGATAAAGTATTCTGTTACAGGTAGACCGGTAAAAATATATGTTGATTCAGATTGGACAGCTGATGGAAAGGGGAGGAGATCAAGATTCGGCTATGTATCCATGTTAGCGGATGGTCCCATCAGCTGGCAATCCCAAAAGCAGAGATCGGTCGCGTTATCAACCATCGAGGCGGAGTACATGGCGATGTCGGAGGCAACAAAAGAAGCAATTTATCTAAAGAGACTGTTAAACCATATGAATCTTAGCAATTTAGTATGGAAAATTAGATGTATTCTGCGACAACCAAAGCGCAATCCAATTGAGTAAGAATAACACGTATCACCGTAGAAGCAAACACATAGATATACGTTACCACTATACTAGGGAAATGCAAGAAATGGGTGAGATAAGCGTGCATTATGTGAGTACAAATGAAATGGTCGCGGATCTATTAACTAATTCTCTACCAAAAATTAAATTTGGAAGATTCGTTGATATGTTCAATTTAAGATATTAGCGTGTAGTTATAGTATTAAGCTTATGTTGCCAAAAATTATGTATTCATTTAGAAATAAGTTCAAGAGAATAGTATGTGAAATAATCACTTAGAGTGTACTTCGAAAGGGGGAGTGTTAAGACTTTCGAAGTAACCGCGTAATTAGGCGCTCTTTTGTTTTACGGAAACCGACCGCGTTGTCTGCCGCCGCGCGATCTCCCCCTCTTTCTCCTAGCGGACGCCCAAGAGCGTGAACACGTGTGTAATTCCCAACACGTTTCGTCACCCGAAAGACATGATTAATAGAAACAAAACGAATGTACATTTGAATTCATTACAATTAATATCACGCAGGTCGCTTATAATATTTGCTACAACAAAATGTAACTTCATTAATCATTAATTTAACTAATGTATATTCAAAACATAGATACCCTTTCCCCTGGAATTTTTCTGAAAGATGTTCAAAATGGCTGTAAAATGACCATTCTAAACTGAATGTTTCTTGGTTACATTTGTTTAACTCCTAATGCTTACTCATACGAACCAAATAAATAAGAACTGTTCAATTGTTACTGACGTTATCAAAAAATATTTCAACTGAAATTTTGTTTTATCCAAAGCTAACTGCGCATCTGTGAAGAGAAAATGCCGTAAAATTCCGTCGGTTATCGTAAACAAATGAAGGGGTACTGAGCACAAGTGCGATCAGCTGCATCATGACCGAGACGGCCGTGGCCAGACGAAGACCCCCAAATATCCTTATACGGAAAGTTCTAGTGCGTTCCGCGCATTTTGGGAGTATACATATATACCCTTTGGTTTCTACCCTCGTTGGTTCAGAGTTACACAGTCACGCGCATTGTCACGTCGTGCCACGCTCGTGCAGAGTCAGTTATATCAAGTGAGATTGGGCTTAGCGCACCTTTGGAATCATAGATTAACCCGTTAGAATCCGCTAGTCCGGTTGAAGTTCTTTCGACATACTCTAAAAGCGGCTCTCAGACCCCGCATCGCCAGTGCGTCAACACCGTGCAAATACTTAGGTAACTTACACACTTAATATTATTTCATCGCGACAATTACATTTGTACAGACGACTGATCTCAATATATATTTAATTTGTTCACCATTAAATCGAGTAGATTCTTTAAACCTATCTTTACCCCGTAATCCTTTATATCAGTAGTAACGTTCCCACAGATACAAGTTAACCGCTCGAGTTGTATTGAATATTAATTTAGAGTTCGAGGCAAATTAACATTTCCTGCGACTACCTGATCTCGCATCAGGTTCGTTCGCACGTCTTTATCCTAAGAAGCAAACTAACATTCCAAACTGCTATTCCAAACTAGTGGTTTCCCGATCTCGCACCAGGTTCGTCCGTGACCTACGGCTCCCCGATTACGCTTTTGGTTCGTCCGTAGGTCTACCAACCTCCGAACAGCTCCCTGTTCAAGCGCCAGGTTCGTCTATGAATGTTTCACCCTCCTGCGGCTCCCCGATTTCGCATCGGGTTCGTCCGCACTTGAACCCTCTCTTGGAGGCTCCCCGCTTTCGCATCGGGTTCGCCCTCGCTTACAATAATCCTAGCGGCTCCCTGATTTTGCACAAGATTTGCCCGCGCACCTAACTAACAAACTGATAAACATATTCCTGAGTAATATACCCTTCGCCGGCCTATCGTGTTGTCACACAGTCCGGCTCGCAACACTAGATACATGCAATTTTATTTTTTCTGTTTGCATGCATGCATCTAGTTAGCTCCCTCAAATACGACATATTTTATTTGAAACATTTTTTAATAACGTCAATAATAAGCAACTTATTTCAGATGGAAATTCTGATTGGATCACCGTGCATAACTGCTACTACTTAAAAGAACAGAAAGAATAATGAATACCTAGAATCTGAGACGAGGTACCATTTGCCTGGCGGTGGTTCCAACGCAGACGGCAGGGTTGCAGTTGCTTCTTCTGTTTCGGAATCAGAACTCGAAGAATATGAATTATCTGGTGTGCTTTCAGCATCTTTTGACGGAAGAAATGACCACCGAGGGTTATCCGATGTCAAAGGTAACCGTGTCTGCAAAGAATACGCATATTCTAAATTTTGTATACTTGCATATTAAATTATAAAAATGATTAGGTCAGCAACGTGGAAGTTGAGCACACAAACTATGGAATTTTCTTTAGAATTGATAATAGTATTCGCAAAAACAAATTTTTTTTTAATGCTATAGCCGAATAAGTGGGGAAAATATACCCCTAAACCAAATTCGTCTTGTAAGGTGTCATTTGTATCAAGTTTCAACTCTGTAACTCAACTGGGAGGGTAGTTACTGCGAAAAATCAACAATCAAGCTTTTGCTCAATATCTTCCATTTTAACGCACAAAAGATGCTGACAAAAAATGAGGCATTTCTATTATGGAAGCACATATTACAGAAGTTTTGCAGATTTTTAAATTGAAAACCTGAGCTGCAAAGAATGAAAAAAAATTAGAAAATGCTGAAAAATGCCGATTCTGTGTTGATGGAATCGGGGTACTACAATTATACTTTTTTTGTAGCTACATATTATTGATACTAATACTCTCAATTTTTTTCAGATATTTTAATCAGGTGCACCGCAGTTTAAAAAATTAAAAACCGATTTCTTCGTACCTTATATTCTAAAGTACACAACATCCTTCCAGCGGTGTCAATGGTTCTGCGGTTAAGTATCCGACTGCTAAACAGCTGCAGACTTTTTTATACGTCCGAGCCTCCCTCGGGTTCATTTTTTTTAACATTTCTTTTTTCTAATTCCCAACTATATGACAATGATCAATACTTGCTTACATGTATTTTAAAAATATTTGTTAAATATTTAAATTTAATATACGTACATATGAACTTAGGGCGCCTTCTGTGCTACCGTTTCTTTTGTCATATAACTTGTCAATTATGCTACTGTTTGGCATTTCGTACACTAAATTAATTCTTTAAAAGATAATTATCTTTTCGATTGATACGGACGAGAAACCTGACAGAAAAGTTCTTAATCTTCAACGCTATCTTGGTTAAATATTAGCACCACTTGCTAGTTGCTCAGTACTTCTGCGTGTGTTACAATTTTTAACAGGTTGCAAGCTTGCGATAAATAATAAATTATTGGATTGGCAACAATAAATATTTGTAAAAAAGAAATAATTATGAGATCAAAAAGAAAGGCAAAATAGTAGTAAAACGTTAAAGGAGTTTTCCTGCACTCCATCTACGACTGATCAATCAAGACATCTGAAAATGGACTTCATATATTACTTTAATGTTACACATATTAAACAGTACTATAATTGGCAAGATACGTGGCGAGAGAAACGGTAGCACAAGAGCGCTCAAAGTTCATATTTATGTATATTAAATTAAAATTGTTATGTATGGAGAATATTTTCCATATGTCGCTCTCGACGCGTTTTGGGACTATATCAACCTTTTGGTTTCTACCCTCGTTGGTAAAGAGTTACACACTCACGCGTAGAGTCACGTCGTGCCACGCTCGTACAGAGTCAGTTACACCGCTCGAGTTGTATCGAATATTAATTTAAAAGTTACGAGACAATCTAACATTTCCTGCAACTCCCTGATTTCGCATCAGGTTCGTTCGCACGCCTTATCCAAACAAAATAACTACAAATACTCCAACCCAGTGGCTCCCCGATTTCGCATCGGGTTCGTCCACGAAAGCTAACCCATCCTACAGCTCCCTGGTTTCGCACCAGGTTCGTCTGTATCATACGGCTCCCTGATTTCGCATCAGGTTCGTCCGTACGTTTTCCAACCTCCTAGCAGCTCCCCGATTTCGCATCGGGTTCGTCTGCGAACTTCTTTCCTAGTGGCTCCCCGATTTCGCATCGGGTTCGTCCACGACGTTTCACCCTCCTGCGGCTCCCTGATTTCGCATCAGGTTCGCCCGCACTTGACTCTATTCCTAAGGCTCCCCGATTTCGCATCGGGTTCATCCGTGCACCTTACTAACAAATTCTCAACCGTATTCCTTGGGTTATATCAACCTCGCCGGTCTAGGCGTTGCCCACAGCCCCGGCTCGTAACACTCGCATCGGGTTCGACCACTAAATCTAACCCTTCCTACGGCTCCTCGGTGTCGCATCGAGTTCATCCTCGCTTACAATAATCCTAGCTGCTACCTGATTTGATAATAACTGAATTGAAAAACTTGCAAAACTGATAACCATATCCTGGGTAATATACCCCTCGCCGGCCTCCCGTGCTGCCACACAGCCTGACTCCAAACAAAATATTTAACAAATATTTGTAAGCAAGCATTCATCATTTTTATATTGTTAGGAATTAGAAAAAAAATTAATGTTAAAAAAAATGAACCCGAGGGAGGCTCGATCCTACAGAAAAGTCTGTAGCGGTTTAGCAGTCGGGCACTTAACCACAGGACCACCGACATCGTTGAATAAATGTATGAAATACTCAAGAATACAGAGCAGTTACGTAATTTCAATTGGTTCGGTTTATCTAGATTTGTCAATTTCTATATTGGTTTGCTGTATGTAAAAACATTGAATATTGTATAAAACACTTATTTGACAAAGAATAGACGAAAGTTCGCCGCATAAGTTACTGTGACATGCACACAACGACGACAAAATCGGTTCTTAACTTTTCTAACTGCAGCGCACCTAATTAAAAGATCTGAAAAAATTGGGTGTAATAGTATCAATAATATGTATCTACAAAAAAAGTATAATTGTAGTACCCCGATTCCTTCAACACAAAGTCGGCATTTTTCCGCATTTATTCACGTTTTTTTATTTTTTGCAGCTCGGGTTTCCAATTTAAACATCTGCGAAATTTGTACAATATGTTAGAAATTATACTTTAAGAGTATGCAAGGTAGATCTACCCCGGACAGTTCTGGGGTAAAGACTGAGCGGTCAATCACAGTTCATTTACCAAAAGGCATAACCTTCCCCACTCCGTGGCCAGATCCTCCAGGAGCAGAGTCCCTATACCTTGGTAATACGGCGACAGGCCGATTGCCATATTTGGTCTGTCACTCCACATTCAAATAAACACTCCTTCGACACCAGATGGTTGGAAGACACAGAGCGGTCGCCAGCCACCGTCGGCCAACAGGATGTTCAGTTTCATTCATTCATTCTTAAAAACCTCTTGTAAACAGTCAATCCTTGGACATTCGATAGTTGAATAGCGTCGGGCCACCAGCCATCGTCTGTCGTCCAGATTGCCCGTTTCTAAGACACTCTCCAACCATACGCAGGCTAAGCCCCTATCATAAATTCTTCCCCGAATGAATAGCACTTCGCCACTCGATCCTTTTCTTTTCGTTAAAAATACACTGTCGCTAACAAATATGGGCACCCATAATTGCAATGTCTCAGATTTTTTTCCAAATTTTATATGCTCTAAAATCGGTGATATTGAGCAAAAACTGAATTTTTATTTTTTCGCTGTAACTACCCTCCCAGTCGAGTTAAAGGGTTGAAACTTGGTACTAATGGGTTTTTCTTGATAAATTATCGAATGGCGCCTCACAAGTCGAATTTCGTTTAGGGGTACATTTTACCCCCTTATTCGTCTATATCCTTTCTTACATCCGTATTATAGACTAGCATAAAGAGCCATCCAACTTTTCATTTAACTTTTTTCCTGTATCTTAAACAGTTTGTTACTTATTCACGATAATGTGAAAAGTCGAGATTTCTTTGGAGGGGTGTTTTCTCTCCCAAGACCGTTTGTTAGCAGGAAAGAAAAATTGTTCGGTTGTTACCATACTATGAACAACATTTGAGCAAAGTTTCAAATTTTTCAAGAGTTAGCGAACTTCTCTTGTAAGTGTTCCCGTTTTCATCTGTTCACGTTAGCACGAAATAACTACACTTTTTAGTTCTATTTTGTAATTGTATCTTTCCGTATATTAATTATTTGTAGTAATTTGATTGATTATCTTACGATGTTTCTAAGGTTAAATCTTATTCATTTAAATCATATTGTAAGTTGCGTAGCAAAAGTTCTATAAACTTGTGAACAACAACTATTTTCTCAGATTGAAAAAAAGGGGAAGTAAGGAAAGTAATTGAAAGTAATCCCTGTTTTGGTCAATATATTGGTTTTAAAATGTAGAAAATAATTAAATCAGCTATGGCGAACACGCGGCCCGCTTGTAGACTATATGCGGCCCTTTACAAGTCCTACAGCTACGTATACAGGGTGTTCCGGCACTCACGATGCCCCCATCAAAACCGAGCGCAGCTGAGAGGTACGGGCCTGAGCGCGCGCTCGACGGCCGGTCTCATGGGCCAGTGCTTTTTATTAAAAACACAAAAACGAAGCTGCAAACAACACTGCTGTCAATAGGAAAGTAGTTCCGAATCACCTCAGCAACCCCCCATTTCCCGGAGTTCCCATAGTTACGGTACACACTGTATACAGGTCCCGAAAAGATTACTGAATGTAAACACCTGACTAGAACACAAGAAAAATGCACTTTATTTAATTGCATGTTCGAAATGCATTCCGCCATCCGCGACGCAATATTCTGCTTGTTTGCAGAAGTTTGAATGTGTTGCTGCAATTAGACTTGCTGGATCCACAGATCTGCATGGTGAGATGATTCTTCCTTGCAATTCTTCAATATTATTAATTGCTGATTGAAATACAACGGACTGTAAATATCCCCATAAAACATTCAGTAATCTCTTCGATATCAAATAATGTTTAGACTGTCTTAAAGTCAAATACGACGAAAACCTAAATATTTCACATTTCCAATACTGTAAAGGGAGTAATATGTTAGTAAATATATCATGTAATATGTGTTTTGAATTCGTCTCGATGTCCTCTACAATATGGTAAAAAATTCCTATTTGTTTTATCCGAAGTGACCTTGATTTCGCCATGAAAATAAACTGTTTTCGAAATTTTGTTTGCTGATTTATTATACACTCTGCAACTTTTGTTCTAAACTTTCTTTTGTCAGATGGCTGGAAGTGGATGAAAAATCGTGCGTCGCGTTACACGAAACACCCTGTATATCGTGCATTTTCTTAATAATAAAATAAAAAATATACATTGCCTGTTGGTAGATTTAGCGAGTATAAAGAGCGTTCTCTAGTACATATTTAGCCTGTGTAAAAAAACAATCGTCACATTAACATTTAATTGAAGTTTATTTTAGAACTGTATTGATTATATTAAATGAATTATATAAAGGAAATAAAATATAATAATGATTAATTTCCATGTTTGTATGTGCGGTCCACAAGAGACCACATATTTTCATTTTCATTTCCCAAGCGTCGAAAAAAGTTTATTGTGTGAATAATTTTATTTATTTGATTTTGTGTTTGTAACATAACAGGTTTATACACCCTCAATTCAATTTTACACAACTAGTCAGTAATATGTAGGGACTAAAGCTCAATCCGTTTCACAATATACCGTCAACTATGTATTAATAATATTGTCTGCATTGTATTACTTTAGCAGTATATTATATTATAATTTACAGCAATTTAAAATAGTTCTTAATAATTACCTTTACATAAGCAACGTAGTGACCACCATGAATAGTTCCACTATGCTCAACCACACCATAAAGTGCATAAATTCTTGGTTTCTTATGCTTCTTGCAGATTGGAGCTAAGTCAAGCAGCGGCGGAAATGACACATGCCGCGTTACTTTTCGAAAATCAATCCGTTGTGCTTGAAATCGTTTAAGGTGCAGGATCAGAACTGCAGGTACTTGAGAAATTAGGTATTGCTTCGTACTTGGGGTACACACCATTTTACAATTCTCCTTCACCTAGTATCATAAAAATATGCACAATTTTATTCTTAAATACAAACCAGTAATCTTTGTGTAATTTATTAAATGTATAAAGCTGCAGTTTAAAAAATCTGAGTATGTGTAGTATATGTACAATATAACATATAACCATTTGCATCATTAGCACATCATACGCATATGCGCTCAATTTTTCTTGTCATTATAGCCAGAGCACCTATGCGCGCAGTTAGTGAAGAGTGGTTAGCTTTTTATCCGTTTTAAAACAATTTAATTTTTATATAATAAAACAAATTTTTTGTGACAAGGACCAATTTTCCACTTTTCTGTACAATGCAAATGGGGGTCCATGTGGATCGTATGATCTTATATCAAAATTATATTATTCAAATTTATTACAACGACAAAATTAATTTTGCAATATCGAAGAAAAAATTGTTTGTATGTAACCTAGAATATCCATACATCAACATGTTAAACCCACTTGTTCATTACTTACAGAGCAGTCAAAGTACAACTTCTAGCAAACAATTATTTGAGAACTGATCGAGCACATTTCTTTGATCAACAGAAATGCTCTGCAAGGTTATTACGATGCATTTAAGTTTTAAAGTCATGATGGATTTAGCATCCCGCAGTATCTATTTTACCTTAAATAAAGCTAAATTATTAACACCTTTCTATATTGTTGTAAAATGAAGTTGTAATGAAGTTCTAGTGAAGCAATAAATTCTTAGTACAAACTGACATAATGTTATAGTTCATCAGTCATGGAAAATATGCTCCACGTGGCTCCACGAGCTATAATTAAGTGGATGAAAAGTAGCGACTTTAAATTTTCATTTTAAAAACAGTTCTACCTGCAAACATTTATTTACCTTACAAATTGCTAAATGCCCAACCTAACCTTAACGTTTACGCCCGGCCATAACCGAACGCTCGCCACTGAGCCTGCTTGCTGCTAAGACTTATCGACCAGGTCTAATATACCCTATACTGCGATAGTTTACAATTTAGTACATTCGAGACCAATTCTTATTTATTGTTGCCAATCCCAGTACTTCTGCCGAGAATTATGCCATCACGATTTGAACGAGAGTTCGCCTTACTCTTAGCTTTTCCGCCCTTGACGCGCCCCGACATGTTGTTAAGTAAACTTGGATATAATGATATAAACTCTAAAGCAATCAAATGAAATGTTTTTATTCTATTCTATATTTAAGTGCAACACGAATTTCTGTAATTTTATGTAATTAGTCATATTTTTATGTTATTCATCTTTTTAGTAAAATAATAAACTTTCGTACAAAAAATTCGGTTTGTCATAATAAAATACTCGTATAAGGCCAAACCCGCAAAAATATAATGTTGTCCACTTAAATATGCCATTCGAAACACTGTGGGCCCCAACGAATTTTATAGACTGTAAAAAGGTTTATTGAATACAAGTTCCATTCAGTGACAATAAAATATGGCAAAGCGACCGTTGCTAGTTCAATGACCATCTTCGCAACAATTGATTCGAATGAGATTTAGTTTCATACGCGGGTTCTTTTATAGAGTGTTTCCTTTAACTACACGAACATTGGCTCGAGTGATTCTGAACAACTTTTTCCTTGGCCAAAATGTTGTCACATATTATTCATTAATAAGAAATAAACTAATTATTCTTTTAATCAATCGCGCACGATCGTGGTCATTATTCATGAATAACAAATAATTCCAGATTATGCTTAATTTAAGACGATAAAATAGTTGACACACGTTTCCCTCAATACCTTCGATGCCTCCGATCACGACCAAGCGCAGTTGAGAGGTACGCGCCTGAGCGCACTTTATACGGACGATCCCATTGGCCAGTGTCTTTCAAAAACGAAACTATATATAACATTATTACCAAGGAAAAAGTTGCTTACATGCACCCCAGCTATATGCCAATCCTCGATGTTCCCTGAGTCTCCGGTCACCCTGTATATGTTCAACGGTATGAACAATATAAAGAACTACTAACCAATGCCAACGACAAGGCAAACATGATTCAGCTGGCCCGTTCCTTCACAGAAGACTTAACGCAACTTGTGAAAATGCTTCGTGAAACCGACCCCAGTATTTCTAGTAGATCCATTAAAAATACAATCTCTAGAATTATCAAGAAATTGGAACTCAACGCCGGCTGGTCCGAAGACAAGAAAAAAGGTATCCGACTGTGATGCGACCATCTCTGTAGAAGACCTTTCTACAAGAAAGCATCCCCTTATCCTCTCACAAAAACAAAAACGTCCTGCATCACCTGCATCCATTATAGAAAAAATAGAGGAATTACTCGATCCTGCCAGAAACAACATAGAAGACCCAACAAATAATTACATCCTAAACTTTACTCAAATGAAAAGTTTTGTGGACAATGCTTTTAGATCACCTAACCCCCTAGAAATTTCAAGGTCATGCGCTTACAATACTAGTAGTACTTACAATACTAGCCTTAATTGAACTGATTAACAATATCTATCCCATACTGAAGGAACGTAGCATTCAAAATAGATTACACAGATTGTGCAAAAAACTTAAATCTGAAATAGCAAACAATTCCTCGAACTGATCATCAAACACAGAAAGCGACACCTCCCAACCAAATTAAAGCTCCAAAATACCCCTATATTAGGAAACAAATAATCCAGCGGAATATTATTATATTTTACACACTGAACAATTGCAAGTTTTAATAAGTCAACTATAGTCCAACCATTCTCCGTTTGCAAGAAACAAACTTTAAAAAAGACTATCATCCATCATTAAAAAACTACACTACATTTGTTAAAAATAGAAACAACGAGATTGTTACGTATGAAGAATATTCCATACGTCGCTCTCAACGCGTTTTCGAGCTCGCGTCTGTGATGGGAAAACGCCCTAAAACTCTTTCGGTTATCATAAACAGAAAAAGGGGTCCTGAGCACATGTGCGACCAGCTGCATTATGACCAAGACGGGCGTGGTCCGACGAAGACTCCTCAATGTCCTTATATGGAAAGTTCTAATGCGTTTCCGTGCATTTCGGGGGTATATAAACCCTTTGGTTTCTACCCTCGTCGGTTCAGAGTTACACAGTCACGCGTAACGTCACGTCGTGCCACGCTCGTACAGAGTCAGTTATATCTAGTGAGATTGGGCTTAGCGCACCTTTCGAATCATAGATTAACCCGTTAGAATCCGCTAGTCCGGTTGAAGTTCTTTCGGAACACTCTTAAAGCGGCTCTCAGACCCCGCATCGCCAGTGCGTCAACACCGTGCAAATACTTAGGTAACTCACATACTTTATATTATTTCTATCGCGACAATTACATTTGTACCAACGACTGATTTGAATATATATTTATAATTTGTTCACCATTAAATCGAGTAGATTCGTTAAACCTATATTTACCCCGTAATCCTTTATATCGGTAGTAACGTTCCCACAGATACAACTTAACCGCTCGAGTTGTATCGAATATTAATTTAAAAGTTACGAGACAAACTAACATTTCCTGCGACTCCCTGATTTCGCATCAGGTTCGTTCGCACGCCTTATCCAAACAAAATAACTACAAATACTCCAACCCAGTGGCTCCCCGATTTCGCATCGGGTTCGTCCACGAAACCTAACCCATCCTACAGCTCCCTGGTTTCGCACCAGGTTCGTCTGTATCCTACGGCTCCCTGATTTCGCATCAGGTTCGTCCGTACGTTTTCCAACCTCCGAACAGCTCCCCGGCTCCGCGCCGGGTTCGTCTTGTGAATAAGCCAACCTCCTAGCAGCTCCCCGATTTCGCATCGGGTTCGTCTGCGAACTTCTTTCCTATTGGCTCCCCGATTTCGCATCGGGTTCGTCCACGACGTTTCACCCTCCTGCGGCTCCCTGATTTCGCATCAGGTTCGTCCGCGTTTGACTCTATTCCTAAGGCTCCCCGATTTCGCATCGGGTTCGTCCTCGCTACACATATCCCAGCGGCTCCCCGATTTCGCGTCGGGTTCTTCCGTGCACCTTACTAATAAATTCTCAACCGTATTCCTTGGGTTATATCAACCTCGCCGGTCTAGGCGTTGCCCACAGCCCCGGCTCGTAACAAGATCCATGCTAGTGGTGGAGTGATGATCGCGGTCTCAAATCAATTTAATGCTAGTGAAATCCCGTTGTATACCAATTTTGAGGCGATTGCTGTTGCTGTGAGTCTACCAAACAAAATACATATCTGCAATATTTACATTCCAAACAACTAAACCTCAAAGACCTAGAACAACTGATCAACCAACTTACGCCTCCAATACAATTAGTTGGCGATTTCAATAGTCACATCACTCTCTGGGGATCCTTAAAGACTGACAGTCGTGGAAAAATCGTTGAGAAACTTCTTGAAGACCCGAATCTCGTATTACTCAACTATTGTGCAAAAACTCATTTTGCTGTAAGTACAGGAACACTAACAAGGAAGGTTAGGCAACGTGAAGATCCCGAGAATTATGAAACTTTGCATACAAGTACAGTATGTCATCCGTAATACAACCCTATTTTCCAATTGTGCCATAACTCGGTTTTAAGGGGTGAAATCAGCCCTTGAAATAAATCGAGAATTTTCTTTTTCGTGAGATATCTCAGAAACGCTGAGAGATATCTGAAAAAAGTTTAATTCAAACTTGCATCGTTTTATTGTGTTTACTTAACTGCGTAAAAAATTTGTTGGAAAAATACGTGGTTTTCGAGTTACCCCTCCGCCCTAAGAAAATATTGTTTACTATTCGTGCTGAAATACCTCTGGGTACCCTCTTTTCATATCTCTAAGCGATATATGTGTTGAAATTTTTTGTTAAACAAAAGAAAACATTATTAACGAGTTTGGAGTCCTTTTACGCACTTTTCTTTAATAAACTGCTCTCACAACACAACACTTATATAACTTACATTTATTTTAAGTTCACTTACATCAAAATTATTCATATTAAACTTAATTGTAGCAGTAAAACAGTTTTTATTAATTATCGATAAAACAGCTACCAATCATTGGAATTAAATTCCTTCTAAAAGTTTACAACTGCATATGGACCTACCATGCTTTCCCTGATGAATGGGCGAAAGCAATAATTATTCCTATACTCAAACCGAATAAAAATGAACACAAACCTGCAAGCTAATGACCGATCTCTTTAACAAACTGGGTATGCAAAATTCTAGAGAAAATCATTAACAAAAAACACAGATGGTTTCTTGAATCCAATGGAATACTGTCCCCCCATCAGTGCGAATTCCGGCAATACCGCACCATCACTGGTGCCCTTATTAATATCGAAACCAACAAATGAATTCCTCGTTAAAGTATGTCTGGACATAGAACAGCATACGACACAATACAGAAACCGAGAATCATCGAAATATTTCACTCTCTAACAATACGAGATCATATGATTGCCTTCATCAAAGATTTCCTTGAAAACAGATCTTTCGAAGTCAGAATAAATGGTATCTACTCCTGCCCGACATTTATAAAAAACAGAGGACCTCAGGGATCAGTGTTAATCGTCACTTTATTCCTAATGGGAATAAATGATATAATTAAGAATATTAACCCTTTGCACTCCGAACGATTCTGGACGTTGGCTATCAGCTACTCAGCGCCACTTTGCGGCTGAAACGAACATTTACAGACCCTCGTATCATTTACTATAATTTTGGAAATAAGTAACGTATTATAATAATATGGGACTTATATGAATTGGTTGAAATCGAGGAAAGTATATTTGTGTTACGTATGAAGAATATTCCATACGTCGCTCTCAACGCGTTTTCGAGCTCGCGTCTGTGATGGGAAAACGCCCTAAAATTCTTTCGGTTATCATACACAGAAAAAGGGGTCCTGAGCACATGTGCGACCAGCTGCATTATGACCAAGACGGGCGTGGTCCGACGAAGACTCCTCAATTTCCTTATATGGAAAGTTCTAATGCGTTTCCGTGCATTTCGGGGGTATATAAACCCTTTGGTTTCTACCCTCGTCGGTTCAGAGTTACACAGTCACGCGTAACGTCACGTCGTGCCACGCTCGTACAGAGTCAGTTATATCTAGTGAGATTGGGCTTAGCGCACCTTTCGAATCATAGATTAACCCGTTAGAATCCGCTAGTCCGGTTGAAGTTCTTTCGGAACACTCTTAAAGCGGCTCTCAGACCCCGCATCGCCAGTGCGTCAACACCGTGCAAATACTTAGGTAACTCACATACTTTATATTATTTCTATCGCGACAATTACATTTGTACCAACGACTGATTTGAATATATATTTATAATTTGTTCACCATTAAATCGAGTAGATTCGTTAAACCTATATTTACCCCGTAATCCTTTATATCGGTAGTAACGTTCCCACAGATACAACTTAACCGCTCGAGTTGTATCGAATATTAATTTAAAAGTTACGAGACAAACTAACATTTCCTGCGACTCCCTGATTTCGCATCAGGTTCGTTCGCACGCCTTATCCAAACAAAATAACTACAAATACTCCAACCCAGTGGCTCCCCGATTTCGCATCGGGTTCGTCCACGAAACCTAACCCATCCTACAGCTCCCTGGTTTCGCACCAGGTTCGTCTGTATCCTACGGCTCCCTGATTTCGCATCAGGTTCGTCCGTACGTTTTCCAACCTCCGAACAGCTCCCCGGCTCCGCGCCGGGTTCGTCTTGTGAATAAGCCAACCTCCTAGCAGCTCCCCGATTTCGCATCGGGTTCGTCTGCGAACTTCTTTCCTAGTGGCTCCCCGATTTCGCATCGGGTTCGTCCACGACGTTTCACCCTCCTGCGGCTCCCTGATTTCGCATCAGGTTCGTCCGCGCTTGACTCTATTCCTGAGGCTCCCCGATTTCGCATCGGGTTCGTCCACGCTACACATATCCCAGCGGCTCCCCGATTTCGCATCGGGTTCGTCCGCGCACCTTACTAATAAATTCTCAACCGTATTCCTTGGGTTATATCAACCTCGCCGGTCTAGGCGTTGCCCACAGCCCGGCTCGTAACATTTGCAACAAAATCAATATTTTATTGCTTATAATTTTGTACAGTATGATAAGTTTTGAAACACTCCCCAATATGCATTGGAGGCTGATTAGTGCATGTTTGACAATAATAAGTTGTTTGACGCCTGCCACCAGATGTTTTCCTGTTAGAACATACAATGCAGTCCCGTTTTCTTTGTCCCACATCGGGAATATGTAGTTTATTGTTTAATCTATTGTCCGCAGAAGATGTGGATGGACGCGTTCTCAATACACGAAAATCGCCCTTCGATTGGTCAACGAGTGTCTTGACAAACTTGTGGTGTGTCATTGGCGTTTCATTATGTGTTTGTTTTGAGATGCGATACATTATGTATGAGTTTATCACACATATTTACAACCCCCCAAAAAATTACTTCCTCCACCATTTCTGCGATTTATGGAGGAAACAATACGTCGAAGCGTATTGATCCGCACCGTATATTCTAACACCATTTCAGGCTTATTGACTGTTACGACATATCCACCGCGTAATGTTCTGTGTGTGTTATAATAATCACTGAGCATGGTAATAATTCTTTTGTCTTTTCACGCAAGAATCGTAGTATTATTCTTCCTGTATGCAACTGTTTTATTTGCTGAAAATTTTGGTTTTTTTATTTGTGTCGGTACGCCTTTTCGATTTATTTTTATGGTGCCAGTAAGATGACAATTCATCTTTAGCAGTTCTTCCGCTAAAAGGATGCTGGTATAGTACTTGTCGGTGAACATGTGGTATCCTTGTGCATCAGGAACTCTTTTTAATGATTTCTTATATAAATGTAGCGGAATCCTGGTGCTTACTGGAAGATCCGGCCGGGAAATATTATCAGAAGTTATGCTGCCATAGTATGGAAGTATTGTAAATAAATATCCTGTTCTTGAGTCCGCCAGCGCATATATGCGTATGTATACCCCACTTTGTTGGCTTGTTCGGATTATATGTGATAAATGCTATTCTGCCTTTGAATTTTACGACAGATTCATCCATAGCGACTGCTTTATATGGGATGAAATATTGTCTAATTTTGCTATCTATATATTCTAAATAGTTGCTGACTTTTTGAATACGAGTTCTTATCGTTGCATTTCCTTGCGTGGGTTTCTTCAAATGTAACATCCAGAATATCGGCATAAATCTGACCCTGGTAAATGTTTCCGGGCAAAAAGGGATTCTACTATTGGCAGCAGTAGACCAGTATTCTTGCATGTTCGGAAGTTGAATCAATCCCATATTCAGGATGACGGCGATGAATGCTAAAAATTCTTCTTTGATAATATTGTACCCCTTGTGCCAAGTTGACTTTCAGGAAAGCTGTTTCTTTCTAATTTCTTCTTTGGCATAATTATTTGTTTCTTTTATTATGCTGTCTACTAATTCTTCGGTAAAATATAATATAAAATATGTTAGAATATTCGAGGTACAGGAACGGCCGAGGCGGGCCATGTGCATTTCGCCGATGCACGCTGTCTTTGTCTAGCGTAGCTTTCTTTTGGGGCGAACCCTAAAATGGTTAAAAAGGGCCATGGTGACGTAGGCGTCCTCACGACCGACGCTTTTGCCAAAGGAAGGCATTCTTGTATAGACTACGGTCGAGAGAGCACAGTATTAATAAACGGAATACCTTGTTAATATATACACGCCTACGCAATTATTCTAATACCTAATCGAGACTTCGATTCGAGTATTAGTGTATATTTTCTCTTACAAAATCAGAAGTGGGATTACCAATTGTTTAGTGCACATTGTGACGATATACATATATACTCGCGTACTACGTGCATAAACAATTATTGAGTGCCGTGTACAGACAATCGAGTATTTGTTGTCGAACTACAGACTGTGCGGTTGGTGTTGTGCTCAGTTTATTGGAACTGTGTAAATAATTAGTAATAGTGACGTACTAAGTGTGTAAATTGACACTTTTGTGCGATACTTTGAAAATTATGAGTCGTGATTCGATCAGCCGTGAGGTTCAGCCGATGGAAGGTACGAGCCGTGATACGACGAAGTCGCGACTTGGGAAGTTGGAGTATATGATGGGGGAATTCTTACGTCGGTCGCGATCCCACACGCGGTCATATCGGCCATCGCATTCTCGATCACGATCCCGGTCGCATTCGTCGACATACCGTCGAGCCCATTATCGTTCGCGCACCCATTACCGGACGCGGTCGAATTCGCGTTCGCGTACTCCACATAGCAAAGTGGGTACGGAAAAAGTGTATGACGATGCGCTGCGAGAGTGTACGGTGCAACAAGTGGGAAGCGTGAATACGCATAATAGTTCCGCGTCGCGACCAAGATCGCCCGGTCATGCGCGTCTTGGTGACGAAAACCTGGTGCCCAAATATGACCCCGCGAAGGAGAATATCTCCATCGAAAATTGGGTACGTCACGTTGACAAACTGGCCACGAGATTTTCATGGGACGATTTGAGCGTCACGCGTCTTATCGCGACGAGGTTGCAAGGACACGCACATCAGTGGTAGGAAACCACAATGCGCAGCGTAATCACGTGGGCACAAATGAAGGTGTGCCTCGTTGCACAGTTCCGACGGACGATACCGTTTTCACAGCAGCTTCGAGAAGCGGATTTGTACGAGGCAAACCCGGGACAATCGCTTGGAGACTATTGTTTCCAAAAGTTAGATTTGATCCGACGGTTGGATATAAATCTATCCGACGAACGAGTCATCGATATGATCGTCTACGGAATTGCGGATGAAGCTATCGCCAGGGCGGTACGGTCAGCGAAGCATACCGATCCAAATGACCTGTATGCCTTCATGAGAGCGATGGGTAGTATGCCGCGCAAGGAGGAAAAGCAGGTAGGCGAACGAGTGACCACGGCAGCCAGGACCGCGATGGGAAGCAGGCTGCCTCTCACTTGTTTTAAATGCGGGAAGATGGGTCACAAGGCATGGGAATGCCGTAATCCGAGGATTCAGTGCAGCATATGCAGACAATCAGGTCACGAACGAGAAAGCTGCCCGCAGAAAGAGGTAAATATGGTACAGAACACTAGACATTTTGCCTCTAGCATGTTTCATATGCACGTCCGTATCAATGGATACAAAGTGGAGACACTGGTGGATACTGGAAGTGCATGCACAGTAATACATGCGTCCATTTCAAAGAAGTGTCGAATTGAGACCGAATCGGTAAAAGATACCATATTTAAAGGATTTGCCGGACGATCGATTCTGATAAACCAAATGGCGCCGGTTACGGTTAAAATACAGAATGTAACCGCCAACGTAAATTCTTTTATCGTACCGAACGAATGCATGATTTACGACGCGATACTTGGGAGGGATTTTCTACAGCAGGATCACGTTATAATGCTAAAACGAGGAAATCGACTGATATTCAACGACACCAGGAATTGTAAAAGACCGCAGGCAACCCCTGCGATGGATATTTACGTCATCGAAACGGAGCTTAATTTGAGATTGGGAAGCATTGGGAGAGAAGACCGAAAATTATGCGTCGGGTTGATAGAAGAATTCCGGGATTGTATATCGTCGTCGATGCGGGACCTCGGGAAGACGAGCACGATGTCAATGGAGATCAAATGTCTCGCGGACGAGCCGATCGCGTACCATCCGTGCCGACTCGCGGGTCCGGAGAAGGAGATTGTCCGGGAGATAATCCATGATCTCTTAGATAACGGGATTATTAGAGAATCCGATTCACCTTACGCGAGTCCGATCACACTCGTCAAGAATAAAACCGGAGATTATAGAATGTGCGTAGATTACCGCAAATTGAACGCGATAACAGTGAAGGACAAATATCCCCTACCGCTGATCGACGATCAAATCGACAAGCTTGGGGGTAGTCGGTATTTCACGGGTCTCGATTTAGCGTCTGGGTATTATCAAGTTCCGGTAGCGGAAAATTCAGTTGCACGTACAGCATTTGTTACACTAGAGGGGCACTATGAGTTTTTAAGGATGCCATTTGGTTTAACGAACGCGCCAGCTGTTTATCAACGATTGATGCAAAAGGTTCTGCGGCCCTTGAAAGAGGCAACAGCCATCCCTTATCTGGACGACATAATAATACCGTCGAAGACTGTAGAAGAGGGCATCGAAAAACTAAGGATGGTTTTGGAGGCACTTCGAACACATGGGTTAACACTTAGACTCGAGAAGTGTTCCTTCTTGAAAAAAAATATCGAGTACCTGGGTCGGGAAATAAGTGAACACGGGGTAAGGCCAGGTCAACGAAAAATCGACGCGGTTCGAGAAATGCTGCCGCCTGAAAATATAAAGCAAGTACGTCAATTCTTGGGACTGGCGAGCTATTTCAGGAAGTTTATTAAGAATTTCGCAGCCCTCGTGGAACCCTTCACACGGTTGACACGTAAAAACGTACAATGGCAATGGGGAAAAGAACAAGAAGATGCTTTTCGTCAGGTAAAAGAAAAGCTAGTATCAAGGCCAATATTACGTATATTTGACCCGACACGGACTACGGAACTGCATACGGACGCAAGCTCTATAGGTGTGGGAGCAATGTTGTTGCAGCAGCAGGAAGACGGAAATATGGCAGTAATTGCATATTTCAGTAAACAAACAACAGCGGACCAGAGGTGCTACTATTCGTACGAATTGGAAACGATGGCCGTTGTTTTTGCGTTGAGACATTTCAGAGTCTACCTGCTTGGCATCGAGTTCAAAGTGGTAACTGACTGCAATGCACTAAGGACAACATTCTCGAAGAAAGACTTATTACCACGGATAGGTCGATGGTGGTTGGAAGTGCAAGAATTTACTTTCGAAATTCTGTACCGACCAGGACCGAGGATGGCACATGTGGATGCACTCAGCCGTAACCCTCAACCGACCACCCTTGAAGTCGCCTACGAAGACGTAACGGAAGCGGATTGGATTGTTGCAGCCCAGATGCAGGAGGAGCAGTTATCACGGATTAGAACGATATTAGCAAATAATGATAAGTCGCCCGAGACAAAACATTATTTCAAGGAATACGCGTTGAAAAAAAACAAATTATATCGATGCTTATCGAACAACCGAAAGGCTTGGGTCATCCCAAGAAGCACGAGATTACAAATTTGCAGGTTGTGTCACGATGATGCTGAACATTTAGCGACGGATAAAACGCTGAAACGGATTCAACGGAACTATTGGTTTGCCGGCATTCGACACTTTGTCAAAAAGTACGTAAAAGCGTGCTTGAGCTGCGCATATTACAAGCACACAGGAGGAAAGAAACAGTGCAAGCTGAACCCGATAGAAAAGGTACCGATCCCTTTCCATACTTTGCATATCGACCATGTGGGACCGTTCGAGACAAGTCGGAAGGGCAACAAATACCTGCTCGTGATAGTGGATGCGTTCACAAAGGTTACGATCATCGAACCTGTGAAAAGTCAAAAGACTCGTCATACTGAAAGGGTATTATTGAATTTTATGTACCTGTTCGGCGTACCAACGAGGATCATAAGCGATCGTGGAACAAGTTTCACATCACGCAGATTCGTATTATTGTGTGAAACGTACGGCATTAAACACGTACTTAATGCAGTGGCTACACCGAGAGCGAACGGACAGTGCGAGCGCTATAATAAAACTATTATCGACGCCCTAGCGACAAGTGCTGCAGGTCAAGATGCAAGGGACTGGGACACGCATGTCAAGAAAGTGCAGAGTGCCATAAACACTATGCACAATAAAAGCATCAACGCAACGCCGATGAAAGCGTTGATCGGTTGTGACGTAAAATCAATAGCTGAAGGACCGATACTAAGCGCTGTTCGAGAAGAGATAGATCGACTTGATCTAACAGCATTAAGAGAAGACATCAGCGAACATATCTCTGAAGAGCAGAGGAAACAGAAGGAACGATATGACCGAACGCGAAAAGAACCTCGCAAGTATACCACGGATGAGTTGGTACTGATACAGGTGACCAGTGAACCTGTGACAGGGGGCAGCCGGAAACTACTACCAAAGTTTAAAGGGCCGTTTCGAATTCGAGCGGTGCTGCCAAACGACCGCTACGATGTGAAAGATCAGAGGGAAAGCTCGAAGCGAGTGAGAACGGTCGTCGCCGCCGACAAGGTTAAACCATGGATCACGATCCAGGGAGATGCGCAGGATGCATAGCATCGTTTCGATATCCTTTTCTTAATGTATACTTTGTTTAGGGGCCAGAAATTAAATGTTGCGCATTATTTCACCTGTATGTTCTGTCCAGAGAAAGCGAAGGGTAGACAGAAGCCGAAGGCATAAGGCCAAGGCAGAGGAATGAGAGAGAGGGGAATGAGCGGTGCAAAGAGGCGTTGCCCGACGACCAGGCAAATTCCACCGAAGGGAGGCAAGGGCTTCTAGACGACAGTGGACGATTGCGACAACAGCTGTCCATCCGCTAGGGTGCCAACGGGTACTGTCGTAGAGGGAAAGGATGCAACGAGCGTTATGACAGGATGGCTGTCGGTGGTGCTGAGCATAGGTACAATGGTACCTTAGGCATGGGCCTGAGCATAGGTACAACGGTACCTTAGGCATGGTGCTAAGTATAGGTACGACGGTACCTTAGGCACGGTGCTGAGCATAGGTACACAGGTACCTTAGGTACGGGCCAAGCATAGGTACGACGGTATCTTAGGCGATGACCACTGATAAATACGACGGCATGCTATCGATAGTTGGCCCCAAACCAGAAGGACACAACGGTGTCTCAGGCAGGGCGGTTGCAACTGATAGATGTAATTGTTTCATCAGGGGGTTGTCACCAAACCAGAAGGACACAACGGTGTCTCAGGCAGGGCGTGGCAACCCGAGAAATGCAGAGGCATTACCTCAGGTCAACACCAACCCAGACGGACACAGAGGTGTCTCAAGCAGGGAGGTGGGGATACGACGGTATCTGGAGTGGGCCGTGACCGATACGACGGTGTCGTGTTGCGCCACCAATACTAATTTGAAATTAAAGTTTCAGGAAATAAATGTGAAGTCTGAGGACAGACCTGACGTCAGTATGGCCGAATGTTAGAATATTCGAGATACAGGAACGGCCGAGGCGGGCCATGTGCATTTCGCCGATGCACGCTGTCTTTGTCTAGCGTAGCTTTCTTTCGGGGCGAACCCTAAAATGGTTAAAAAGGGCCATGGTGACGTAGGCGTCCTCACGACCCACGCTTTTGCCAAAGAAAGGCATTCTTGTATAGACTACGGTCGAGAGAGCACAGTATTAATAAACGGGATACCTTGTTAATATATACACGCCTACGCAATTATTCTAATACCTAATCGAGACTTCGATTCAAGTATTAGTGTATTTTCTCTTACAAATAGTCTATGGACTCTTTTATGTTACTCGGGACTTGTGGTCCGGCTATTTCTTCATGTAAATCAAAATTTATCGTGGCTGGAGGAACGCCCGATTCGGTAACATCTTCCCACTCGTCACTTGACGATACGTTGTCATGTTGCCGTGTGTTTTCTTCCGTACTACTATTATCGCTTTCGCTATTTATGCGAACAATTCGTCGCCTTCTTGGTTGAACGATATCACTATCACTGCTGCCGTTTTGTTCTACAGTTAGTCTTTCTAACATGTCTGTATAGAGGTCTATCTGGAGCTCATCTTCACTACTACTTGTGTCATGAGACCCATTCGTGGTTGGACGCTTTGCCATTGTTCTAATAAAAAATATGAATAAATGCATGGGTTGAAAATTTCTAATTGTTATTACTAACTCACAAGTTGATATTTACGAAAATAGTTTTCACCAAACAATTTATTCACTAAGAAAAGAATCACTTTTCCGATTTTCTCACTCGTTAGATCTGTGTGTACTGCTCGAAGCTTCAAACCAGCTTTGAACGAAAATCTTTTCCTCCAGATGCAGACTTGTTTATTTGTAATTATATATCTCACTATACAGTGCGCGCTATGTTCGCATACCGACCTTTCTTCTACAAACTCCCCTTATCACTCTTTTCAAGTGGCGTCGCGAAGTGCTCGGACCGTCGTGAGCACGCATCTCACGTTCTCGTCTGACACAAAACCCGCTGACATTTCTTGTATATATCTTAGTAATTTTACGATATTTGGATTTGATTTTTTGTGCCATTTCAAGATAAAACTTCAGGGAAACATGCATGTCTCAAAAAGTTGCGCTGAAATAACTCAATTCCCCGTAATCACGAATAAATTTGAATGTCCCCTGAGAGGGGACATACGAGTGATATTCTAGAATTACGATGTCCCTGAGAGGGGACAGTGGAGTGATATGCTAGAATCACGATGTCCCCTGAGAGGGGACAGCGGAGTGCAAAGGGTTAAAGCTCCGGTTCAAGCAAACCTGTTCACTGATGACCTCACACTAACTTGCAGCAGGAAAAATCTGGATAGAATTATAGAACTTGTGCAATCAACTTCTATTGGTGTTTTCCTTAGCAGAAAGGTCTGTTCTATCGCGTGGCATAGTTAGATTTCCCCCAGGACCGTAGTTTTGAAATAAATTGGAAGATATCAGCCAAAATGGGCGTACTTTCAGTGTCCATTTCACTTTGATCATTATTTAATACCGAAAAGAAAGAATGGAGCAGGATATGTAACACGACGAAAAAAACAAAAAATGTACGCAGTAGCAAAAGACTTCTACCAAAAAATGCTCACGCTCAACTTAAACACAAAAGAAAAGTCGATCATGACGAGACTCAGAATTGGGCACACGAAGATCACTCATAAATACATCCTAAACTAGGGAGAACCTCCAACTTGCTTCATATATGTAACCAGATTATATTCACCAAACATTTGCTGTATGAATGCCGGAAATATGGATCACAAAGACTCAAACACAAATTAAAACCTGACACCGCATTGACATCAGGCGACCACATTTCTGACACACTAAACTACCTCAAGGAAACTCAGCTTTATGACAAAATTTAATCAATGATTATGAATTCGAAATTGTCGCTAATGACCCTGGTGTCGAGGCGCCGTTAAACCTAAATGAAAAAAAAAGATTGCAAATTAAAAAGCCGTCGCCATTAAACGTTCATTCTAATAGTAAACGTTGTAATAGAAACATCTTTATAATTTAATTAACAAAAGCAATATCACTTAATAATATTCACACGTCAGAACATATTACGATAATCAAACGAATTTGATTTTTCGCACCTCACAAAGTAACAAATTGCTAGCCATGGTCAGAGTTGTGGACGTTGAAAAATGAATTTCGCTGGTTTACGAAAACCGCTATTTGTAGGATTTGAGGGGAAAAAATTACAGGTTTTATGTAAGTGCACAAATGGCAAAAAGAATACCAGTACATTGATCCTTGGCAATTCAACTATTTTGGGTAATAAAGTTTTACAGCTTTGAACAAATTTTTTAAATCGACTTTTGGCCAGGTAGATCGACAAAATACCATACTGCGCAATGTAAAGAACTTCCGGACCATAAATTCTCTCCTTCCTAAAAATCAAATTTACCTCCCCACCATCGCCGCCCTTTTCTTCAATTAAGTTGTAAAATTAAAATGAATTAACAAAAACATGAACATAGAATCAGAAATTGTTACAATCAGTTTAAAATATAAGTTAAGATAAATTAATATTTGTAAAAATCAATAAAAATGTATTTGTTAAATGGTTTTGAAACATTTGTATTAAATGCTGTACTTCTAAATGAACATTTCTCATTTTACCCAATATTATCCATAATTTATTTATAAATGCAATCAAGCATTAAATTTTATTGATTATTTTGAACCGGAAAGGCACCAAAAATATGCTCTAATTGTATAAAAGAAAAAAATTACTGTTTAACATATGATTTGAGTCAGAATATAGTTTCTTCCGCCGTCGAGGGGCAAATTGTACTCCATTGTATGTCGGGCCCAAATCAATACGTCATGTACGTGCATATCAACACGAATGCGCACTGTGATTGTTTATACACATGTAACGAAGACTAACGCCCAGTCTCAGCCGTAACACCGCGACCAACGCTTGCATCGGCAAAAGCCTCGTAACCATTTTAAGACAAAAGCAAACCCCACTCTGTGTACTACCAAAAGATATAAAGCAATGTATCAACCACAAAATAAAGTTCTGTTCAGTCTCTACCATCAAGATCAAATAGTCTTAACCCTGATTTACACCACTTAATGCGATACTATTAGTGATCTACGGACCACTCTTAAGAAATTCTGCGATATTTCAATTTAAATTAACTAAATTTATCATTAAGTACTGAACCGAGAAGTAACATTTTACTTCTCTCTATACTTTTATTCAAACGTGAATAATTCCCGTCACACACATATACTACAGTTATGACAGACTGACGTTTGCTCTGACGTTTACTGCCTTTTTGTAACAGTTCGGATATATTCGTCAGAAAAAGCATCCACTATAACTGTAGCCTTAATCGGGGAACAAGCACTGGATAATCGAGCTTCGGTAACAAGTGATTAAGAACGTATTCTTCACGCGCAATTATATCTTTACACAAAAGAAAATCTATTCCTTTGAAGACTGTAAGTATGTATTAACACATTGTCTGCGGGATATCTTACGTGGTTCAGCCCACGTTATGCGCGCCATTTTTGGCGATTTTACGCCCCTAGAAGAGGAGTTTTAAAGGCGCTCTGATTACTAATATAACAAATTGCAAACTCAGTGCATAAGGCCCTCAATTTTAAATTTACAGTTGGCTTAAAAAAGGTTTCGCGGCATAGCGATCTCCTTTCGATCATGAGATGTTAAAAACATACTAGTGCGTTTCCCTCAGACTACCGTCAGTCCGCGACAGACGTACTACATAGTACGCTTCTCACAATGAACTAAAATAATAATGGTACTTATAAATAAATATTTGTATAGAGCCATGTCTATGTGACGTCATGAATTTATCTTAATGAAATTCTATGTTAATTGTTAGACATATTTCAAGAAAGTTCTGCAACAAGTAATTTTTTGATCATTTATTCCGCTATTAAAAATGATCAGTACGCGTCAGCACTTCAATCAATACTATTTACAAATCTTTGGTATACGAACAGATAAATATCCGTCAACGCTAATGTAGGCTAATTCATACGTATTTTGAATAAGGGCCTCGTTCTTTTATACTTATGTACCTTCTTTTCTCTGGCACTGCAAGCTTCACAACCAACTTTGTTGCTACCGCTCATTAGTTCTAAAGCTGTAAATTGATTCAAACACGATTGTATTGAACATTCTCCTTCTTTAGTTGGATATCTAGTAGGTGATTGCTGAATGCTTCCTGCAATGCCAATTTTCGAAATCCCAGAAGTGATGCTGTTGATTCCAGTATTATTTTCGTGTCCACATTCTTCTTTTCTCCTTACTTTCCTGTTATACAAACACATACATTACATCTAAGCTTCCACAGATTGCCGAAATTCATAAGCTACGTAGTATCAACAGCTTGTCATACGAATTTAGCTATGTACACGTACATAGATAAACCCTTCAGATTAATGGTAATATTTTAATATGCGTCAGGTGACCAAACGTGTTATAGAATATCATGTTTTATTAGGATACTCAAAGACATTAAAACTGAGCTAATTTTATAATCTTTTTACAGTAACAGAAAAAACAATTGGACTGAACTGTAAAAGATTATAAGACACAGGAACAGAAGCACACGTTTAATACCTGCAAAGAAATTTTAATGTAAATTGTGTCAATGTTATTTAAAATATAAGGAAGTTATGAATGCCTTTTATAAGCAATGAAATAAAATAAAGTTTCGTCTCAGAAAAGGCATCGTAATCGCCATGTTCCAAGTAATGGAACTAATGTACAAGGTTTGACCAAAACGTTCGGGAGTTTCTTTTATAAGTCGCGGTAGAAATGATTTACAGGTTTTACAGCCTTTCTGCTTACTAGAATAATGGATATTTCGATGATTTCAATAACTTATCCTAGTGCAGGGAGATCTCACAATGTATGCAGAGAACTCAGAGGCAGCGGATGACTTAAATGGAACAATAAGAGAAAAATCCGGCAGGGAAGAGAGTAAAAGGGTCCCGACCTTGAGGACACACAGGGTACAGACAAAATGTTTGTACAAAGGTGACATGGTATCGTGAGGGACATCCCGTGATGTACTCGACAGGATTGTAAGTAGAGGAGTTTAGGGGATTTGAATGTCAACTTCGTTTTTTTAAATGGAATGCCCTACTTTTTACGGCAGTGCGAAAGCTCATCCATTCGCAAGTAGCAAAGCATTAAACATTGTATGTCCTAATTTTAATAATTAACGAGATATTAAAGAAAATTTGATTTGGGTGCGGAATGTGGCAAGGGAGAACAACTGGGAAGGTAAGTAGCAGCAGGTTGAGAAAAGACCTGTGCGTGTACACCAGAAAGTTTGAGAGGAGAGCGAGACAAGCAACGGGGGTAACAAGAACAATCCAATAGTTGGGAGCAATTATTAGAAGACAGTATTTAGGTTTAGCTTTTAAGGATGAAGGTTTAAACCTAACTGTATAGACCAAATGCAATTGGGAAATTCTAAAATAAATTTATAAAGATGGCGCAATAAATATTAATAATAATGCAAACTAGTTCAATATTAAATAATGAAAGGGAAAATGACTCATTTGCAGATGCAAACGCACAGCACATCTTATTCCTCCTATGATGCATGAGACTGCTGAAATTGTCTCCGTGTCCATTGTTCTACTGGAGATAAAAAAAAAGTGTACCACGGATTTCAAAAAATAGTGATGATTTTAAAATCTTTGACAAAATCTCCATCTACGAAAAAATGATTACTGACATGTTATAGAAGGATATAGTGCGTTCGGGCGCCCCCATCAAAGAACTGAAGAGAACATAACATCATACAAGAGTGGAAAGGAACCGTGGCGTAGTGGCTTTGATCAGTGCCTGAAGATGCAGGCATCTTCACCTTCACCTTCACCTTCACCTTCTGCACCACCAGAAGATCTCGGGTTCGATACCCGGCCCTTTTTCGTCGATTCCTACATTTGGGAGCTGGTCCGAGATGGAAGACAGCACCGATCACACGACACAAATCAGAGTTGGACTGCGGCAATGAGAAATTGAGATTCGCGTGCTGGAGCGCGCGCTCTATGGGCGGTCTGATTGGCCAGTGTTTTTCGTGAATAACTTAAGAACGAAGCTGCAAACAACATTTTGGTCGAGGAAAAAGATGTTCACAATTACCCCAGCATTTCCCGATGTTCCTGTTACGTAGGAAACCTTCGTTTCTTTCATTATGCCCTTATTTGGTAATCGAGAGTGCATGCCATCGAGTCTACCCCTTCCGCGATGTCGCATGACTCAGCCCTTTAGAAGAATCTTTGGACTCCCTTGGAAGATTGCATGCTTCCACCATCCTTTTAGACTGATTTTTCGGATATAAAAAGAGCATGAAATCTACTCTCAGCGGTTCAGTATTGAATCGAACTAGCTTCGTGTTACGTGAGTATCAGCTAAATCATATGCAACTCAGCGAGATCAGGTTTTAGACCCTTTCGAGCAATTACATACGTATAGTAAATAAATCTACTGTTAGGCGACATGAATATAAATTGTTCACGTATCCGTAAAGATTGAGAAACGTGGATACTTAGTTCCGCGACAATCTGTACACAACGAATTGTAAAGATCACAGAATTGGAAATATAGACTTTTTCTTTTAAACTTAAAACATATTACAATAATTAGTGTCCTGTGCCAATCATTTGCAGTAAAGTCCCACAAAAAAGATACGCTTTAACCGCTCAAGGTGTATCGACATATTAAAAGTTACGAGGTTACATTATTAACAATCCTATTGGCTCCCAGTTCTGGAATAAGTTCCGGTTCGTCCACGCATTTCCTATCTTAGTGACACCCGGAGATGCAATAAGCACCGGTTCGTCCGTACAACTAACAACTCTTAAACAACCGATTCTCGGCTCCGTAGCCGCGCCTCTGCCCTCGGCTCGTAACATTGCCATAGTTAAGAGACACCCCGTATATGTAATTATTGAATCATATGCTGTTTGAAGTAAACATATTAAAATGTTTCTCTCTCCAGCTGTATAAAAATAGGAAATTCGTGGTTTAATAGCGACTAAATGTATAAACATGTATGTTTTAAGGAATACAATAAATTGTTCAATATTTGTTTCCATAACTGTATGCAACTACAAATAATTTTCTTTTTTGTTAAGGTCAATACAAATGTTACCTACAAATATTATGTAATATTATAAATATTATCACCGAATTGACACCGAATTCAACGCGATATTAAAAATGCATAGAGTACGAGGCTAAGTCCGCATTTTAGTGTAATTAACATAACGAAATTTATCATCTTTATCCGCCACTGTAGGTGCAAACATTAATATGTATAATGAATTTCCTTATTTTAATTGCATGTACCTACATATGTAGGTAATTAACATAACGAAATCCATTATACATATTAATGTTTGAACTTACAGTGGCGGATAATGTAAATACTACAATTTTGCAGAAATTAACTACTATACATAGTACTATGTCATACAGAATATGAGGGTGTCCAATTATAAATCAGTGTTATCAATATAAGATAAAATGTCTAGTATTCGAGTTAAAGTAAAGGAATATTTAAATCATACCGCTGGTTCCAGATAGCTTCTTCGTCGCTGTGGTTCAAAGACCCCGGTGAATTAAGGCTAGACATCGGTACCTTAACATTTTCTACACTTTTGCCATTCATTAAATTACAAATAGGTCTAGTTGGACTTTCTTTCGATGAAACGGAATTGAAACTAATGGTAGGAACTTCTGGACTCGTTAAATCAGAATTTACCGCCACAGAAGTGGATAAAGAAAAACCAGTTTGGATTCCACTTTCATTTTCAATACTTTCAGAACTATCTACTCGGTCCAGCACCTTTGCTTGCGATGCGTTTGACGCGCATACATTCACGGGGCTGTGAAACAAACGAAACACTAAATTAAAAGAAGAAACCAAGAAGGATTAAATAATGTCACACTCTAGTATTAATCTTACGGACTAACCCTTTAACTGTCGATTCAACTTATGAAACTGTTTATTGCAACGATGATGTGTTTCAACGAAAATGCATCTTGTTGTTTCTTTGAAAACAACCCTAAGTATTATAAAACTTATAAGGTGTGTATTTAGTTAATGTTGTCATGAGCTTAACAATTTAGACTTTTTCGTTTGGCCGTACAACGTACGAATTTAACCGTTTGGTACTTTTCGTCTTGTCCGCTCGACGCACTGGCTCAACAGTTAAAGAGTTAATAATTATTAATCGATATACCTGGGTATCGAATTTGTGTCATAGCGAATCTCTAGCTGCGCTACAAAACCATTGTCTGCAGCATTTAATTGTAAATAATTATCTAAAGGTACATCATTCATAGCTTCTGTTGGTTTCTTTGGATCAGTCGGTGGCGAAGCAGGACTGGCTAAAGTTGATTGTTTTTCCGAACTACAGCTTGGTTGACCAACTTCAGGCAGAAGACCTTCTATTTCTACATTGTCTTCCACATCTGCATCACTCTCTTCTGTAAAAAAGGTTTTGTTTTCCTTTTGACCAAAATACATTCATCGCTACATTTACAAACTCATTGTTTCATTTACATTTATATATTGAAACTTCAATGACAATAAAGATAACTGCTACTGCAATAACTGACTGCCCTTTTCATAAGAACAGTCATTTGGAGTCATCCCACTTGTCAGTTATAGATTTCAGTAACGATTTTCGCATTTTCGTTTATCTGAATTTGTAGAAGGTAAATATTTTAATAGAGTAGCTTAAAATATTATTCTATAAACATAGCATTTTACCTGACTCAGCCACATTATTGTTTTCCTCCCCATTATTGGTTTTGTTGCATGTAGCACTATCACCATACTTCCGGCCTTCGTGCCTTTTATGTTTACGATTTTTTCGTGCTGCTTTCTTTTCCTTTTTTAGTTGATGTTTTGAAGGCACGAGTGAAACATTATTCCCCATTACATCAAATGTATCTTCAAAGCCATTGTTCTTCCTTCTTGAATCAATATAAGCATGGTCAAGTTATGATGTTATAATTATTGCTATTATATTAACTAACCAATTATGCACACATAATAAGCATCTCACTTCTAATTTCTATAGAAAGATATACAGGTTGTCCCGTAACTAGTGCAGCATCCGGAAATGAAGGGTAGCTGGGGTGATTTTGAACAATTTTTTCCTTTTCTAAAATGTTGGTTGGTGATCGCAATACGTTAGTTCACGACCACGACCGAGTGCGGTTAAGAGCCACGCGCTCCAGCATGCACTCTATGCGCGCTCTTATTGGCCAGTGTTGTTCGTTAATAATTCAAAAACGAAGCTTCAATAAAAATTGTGGTAAAGCAAAAAGTTGTTCAAAATCATCGCAGCTTCCCCCCGTCCTCGGATTCTACAGTAGTTACGAGACACCCTGTATTTTACCTGAATTGTAGAGACAAAAGCAGCCTCCTAGTATTTATTTTACTTCTAACCACTTCCTATTTGAAGGTCATTTTAGGCGAAATTTGCTAAATCGTCGATATTTCTTTAGAACAAATGTATCTTTCTCGGCATTTAGTCGTGCTACAAACATTACTCATGTTGTATGGAAAATTTCAACGCGTTTTTCTCAAAACGACTGTCTTCAATCTGTCGTGCAATATAGCGAAAAAGCTAATTGACAAATTGACATGAATCAAAGTGGATTTTCAAAATAAATAAATTCTCTTCTAGTTATACCCAATTATACATTGGGTACGATGGTATTAAGCGTATATTTTCTACTCTTTGGTTATTCTACAGTCTGATTGTAAACTACAAAATCCACATTTCTCAATCTGTACGGATTGGAAATGTATGCTGCCCAACAAAAAGGCCTGACGATATACCGTAAAATATGTATATCGTTTTGGAAAATGAACGTGTAAGAATTGCTCGAAGGGGACTCGAAACCCGATCTCGCTGAGCTAAAATATGAAAATAGTCGATACAGAACGTACTCGAAGCTAGATTAATACTGAGCCGCCGAGAGCAGAAATCGTGCCCTTTTTATACCCGAAATCCGGACCAAAAAGCTGGTGGGGGCACGGAAAATTCCAAGGGAGTCCGGAAAGATCCCCCCAAAGGGTCACGTCATCGCGACGTCGCGGAAGACTCGACTGCATGCACCCTCGATTTCCAAATATGGGCATAATAGAAGGAAGAAATGAAATAATACTTCCTACGTAACAAAAACAAAATCAATTTTTTCTAAGCTCTGTACTTTTGATCGGCTACGCGCAATTTTTTGCAAATTTAGTATACTTTATTTGTTGTTCTAAGTCAGGGGTAGTCAACCTTTTTATACCTAGCGCCCACCGATTCTACAGTAATGGTGATTTATAAAGTAGAGAAGTAACTTTACTTTATAAAATATAAAATATAATCCCCACCGCCCACCATGAAAGCTGAACACCCACAACTGGGGGATAGGAACCAGGTTCACTACCCATGTTCCAACAAGAGAAACCACGAACCCTTACTCCCGGATTTGAATGAAACTTTGTAGGTTTATAGAGTGATCCAAGACAAGAATAACCGTATGCTTCATTCGTGCCTAATCGCCCTTTTAGGCGTGTGAAAACTAACCTCAAAGACATATCGGGGTTTCCACGTTTTCGCATCTATCTCTTAAAATACATGAGATGGTAAAAAATGTTTTAGGTACAAGTTTAATGGTGCAATCACCGCTATAATTTTACATTCAGAAAATTTTAAAACAAGGTATTTTGCGTGAAAAGAAAATTTGTTTGCGTTATTTTAAAGAATTTTTACATTTTTATAATAACTAAAAATATTACGTGTTTTATTCTGAATTCAACCATGCATACTAATTTTACTATACACCATCGACTTATGCAAATAATAAAATCAAATGAAACATTCATGTGCTACCTTATTTAATATAAAGACTGATCCTTACTTTAAAACTGGAGGTTGTGGTTTCTCTGCCATTACTGGCAAACTGAGATCTAAAAAGGGCTCTGTCCTCTGCGAAGAGTGATGACAATCGAGGCATTCTAGAGTGGAAACTAAAACCCCACGAAAAACAGGCTCTGGTCCAAGTAGTCTTGCACTCGCCTGATTTCCATAGAATTTTACACGAGCTTTGAGGCCCTCTTCTACCGCATCAGGTTTAGTTTTTCCGGTCAAGCCGACTTCTTTCAGAATTATACTCTGATATCGCTAAAAAGGCACCGATTCCAAAATATTTATAAACATCAGTAAATAACGGATTCACATAAAATATTATAATATACACTGAGGGTTACTAAAAATCTTACATCTTAATACTTGGAAAATATTTAAAATGACTGTAATTGATAAAGGTACAAATTGTACAGGGTGGAAAGAAAGTAAGCGTAAAGAGCATTGTAACGCGATTCCACACCTCTGGATCGATGCAGATCTGTAAATAGAAATTGGTGCAGAATTGTCCTTGACCTTGAAACTGACGGTCAAACTTTTTTTATTACATCGTATTCTATTCATTATGTTACGCATGAAGAATATTCCATACGTCGCTCTAAACCCGTTTTCGAGCTCGCGTCTGTGATGGGAAAGCGCCCTGAAATTCTTTCGGTTATCATAAACAAAGAAAGGGGTCCTGAGCACATGTGCGACCAGCTGCATTATGACCAAGACGGGCGTGGTCCGACGAAGACTCCTCAATTTCCTTATATGGAAAGTTCTAATGCGTTTCCGTGCATTTCGGGGGTATATAAACCCTTTGGTTTCTACCCTCGTCGGTTCAGAGTTACATAGTCACGCGAAACGTCACGTCGTGCCACGCTCGTACAGAGTCAGTTATATCTAGTGAGATTGGGCTTAGCGCACCTTCCGATTCATAGTTTAACCCGTTAGAATCCGCTAGTCCGGTTGAAGTTCTTTCGACATACTCTAAAAGCGGCTCTCAGACCCCGCATCGCCATTGCGTCAACACCGTGCAAATACTTAGGTAACTTACACACTGAATATTATTTCATTGCGACAGTTACATTTGTACTGACGACTGATCTCAAATATATATACACGCACACGCACACGCACACACACCGTCTCCAAATTTAGTGGAAATCGACGGCAGATGCCGATCACACAGGGCAGCATCGGCCCTTGCGTTGACCCCGTCGCAGCGCGGGCGTTGGCACTACAATGTTATCACATTAAAGAACATGTGTGCGTGTGGAAGCGAGTGCGAACGTTTAAGCTGCCAGAGCCATGCTGCTACCGAACGAGCAACATGAATCGTAGAAACACAGAATATTACAAAATGTTCAAACGTAGAAACAACAAATTGTTTTTAAGTACCCCCACATTTCACAGTGGCAAGTGAAGTTATGGTGAAGTGAAGTGATCGTGCAAGGATACTAAGCCGGCCGTAACATCAGCTGTTGAGCGTTTCCTAGGTCAGGATTCACAGAATGTTAAGCAGGTTAATTCGTGAACGAATGGGTAAGTTTAACTAGCTTTTCCTAACATTAGTTATGCGAATCGTTTATCTTAAAACATAATTTATCCACCTGAAAACGTACTTATAAAAAAAAGTATTTTTTTCATAAGTAATAAAACACTTCATTCCTTCCGGATAATGAATAAACGTATCGAACACGGTTATTACACGGTTTATTAGTGTATTTCTTATTCACGAATAATGAATAATTCCACATTATTCTTAATTAAGACGATGTAACATTTGCCGCATGCTTTCCTCGGTACCCCCGATGCCCCCATCACGACCTACTGCAAGTGATCGGTTCGCACCGGGCGCTCTCATTGGCCAGTGTTTTTCGTTAATAACTCAAAAACGAAACTATATATAATATTATTATCAAGGAAAAAGTTGCTTATATATACCCCAGCTACACATCAATCCTCGATGTTCCCTGAGTGTTCTGTCACCCTGTAGTCACCCGACTCCTGAGTTGAATGTATCCGAAAAACCATAAAATGGTATAACAAGTATTTTTTTAAGTACTTGCATTGTTTATCCAAGCATAAAACGAAGAAAAACATGTCTATTGCCGAGTAAGGCTGCCACGGCGCGCCGCAGCGAAGGGAGCACGCGTGTGGCGCGTGGTTACGTTTTTCATCACCTTTGTGACCTTATTTCAAGTAAAACCACAAAAAAACGCAAGCTTTTGGAGGGACTAGAAGGGCCTTAGTTATAAACAAACAAACAAAAAGTAATTGGCTTTCAACTTTATATTTTGTTCTAATTTTTTAATTTAAAGTACTTCTTATGTTGAAAAATATCTATATGACAAAAATTTTAAAAATCAAGGATTGTATTTAAAAACAACAAAAAATGTAAAACAAATTTTGTTAAATAACATATATCAAAGGTGTTTTTATTGTCCATGTCTCGTTCCAAGTTATATTATGATCTATAATCGACGTATTTTGATATTGCCGTAAAAATAGTTTAAAGTGTCGATTCCATAGAAAACGAATTTTTGCCACGTTTTGGGGATTTTGCACCATTGTGCGGTGCTTCGGCGGAATGGACCGCCGTAGCGAAAGCGTTATGTCATACGTAGGAAAAACAAACGTTTTTCCACACAAGTCAACGAGACAGCACGGTATGCCGAAAGCGCGAGAGAGCAAAGGGGAGAAAGGAACGAGCTCAAATGGTTGAGGCAAACCGGGAGTCATCAGATGAAACTGCCCAACATGCACGTCGGCGCGAGCTACGGTTCCATCCTCCATCGCTTTTACCTCCTTTACCATTGCACCCACCGACAGACCGGTTGTCGATATCTCCATCCAGGGTACGGCTTTTTTGGCTCAGGGGCCAGGACAAGCCTAGCCAGTCCCAAGCTGTACGAGCTCCTTAGGAAACGGCGGTTTCATTACAAGGAAACGGTGGCAAAAGTTATCCTCGCAGATGGGCGAGCAAAAAATCAGACGATATACACCACAACCATACCCGTAACATTAAAGGGAAGAATATTTCAAACGCCGTTCGTCTACACAGAAAGCGGCTCAGAAGCAGTCACCCTCCTCTACCCCCAGGAGGACTTTGCAAAAATACCATTTCCACGGTAAGCGACACGAAGTTTATCTCTTCATCAAAAAGGAAATACACGATTCCTTTCAAACTGAGGAGCATGTATGTTTGGGGATCGTCGAAGAATGTGAGAGTGCATGGACATCGTCAACAGATCTCGTACCTAAGCCACAAGCAAAATTCAATCTCTGCATTGACTATAGGAAGCTCAATGCAATTATCACCCACAGCAGAGAAACATCTACAAGATCTCCAAGATGAATTTAACCCTTATGTTAGCAACCGAAATTTCAACGTCTGTCTCATAACCGGGTACCCCATACTGTTTCCATCGGTACATTAGCCAAACTGGTTGATTCCACCTACTAAATTTTTTACAATTTTATCGTTAAAGCGCTTTATTCGCACTTAACTTCTTATATTTATAATAAATTGACTTCTTTTTGTTTTGTGGACTTAACCGATGTAGCCAATGAGTGGCTGAAATGTGAAATTATATTCTTTCGGGACTGTTAGCTTTCATTTCTATAACTCAACAGCTGCAGCTTTAAACATTTTATGCAAATCTATTATATGCATATTCTTATACTGAAATTAAGTATCAGTTTTTTTTTTAATATGTTAAGTACATGCTCCCCTATGAAGTCTCCCAGTTTCTCAAGTGACCAGTTTTCGAATTTTGATTCTTCGAATCGTTCCTAGTTCGATAACTAGAGAATGGATGCTTATCTTCTTTATATAAACAAGTATAAGCTAGTTTCAGAGACCGTCTCCAATATGCATCAGTTTGTATTCGTTTGTTTTCGATTCGGGACACACGATTCTTTGCAGTTAGGTGAAACGTACAGTGCTTTTGTGAAATATCATTTGTAAGTTTTAGAAGTTCATATTGTAAACACGGAAGCACTATCAATAATAATATATTGTCTAGAAAATCAAGTAATCGTCGTGTGTTTCTACGGCAATTAGGGGAAGACCTTTCTTTTCCAACAATTCGAACCCGATTGGCATATGCTCAAACTATGAGACATCTTTCCACAAAATTGGCAATAAAAAGCATGAGAAATAGTCAAGCAGAAATAAATGAAATACCTTCTACTTCAAAAAAAAGTCGTGGGATTCTGTTATATGTGTCAGGCTGATCCCGAAAAGAAACGACGAAAAAAACGAAAGGCATACCACAAGTGCGACCGTCCTATTTGTGATAAACACGTAAATACTATAGCAATATGCAGAAAATGTGCACAGAATTGTTTATTATTGTAATTTAATAAATAAATAAATCATTTTAGTTAAAAATTGGTTCCTGTGTATGTGCATAGAACACCTAACAATCTCGTCTCTTATATGGGTACCCCGGTTACCAGACAGGCGTATAAATATGTCTGAAGCTTTATAACTTAAAAAATTGCGAACCAATTTTATTTAAAATTGGTATAACGACGTATAAACATCCAAACAATGGGGATCCAGAGGGGTTTTGCGATATTGTTACCAGAACATCACAAATTCTTGTAGGAAACATGAAATGGGTACCCGGTTTCTAACATAAGGGTTAAACGCCTTCGGCAGTACAAGTTGCGCATGAACCGCGGAAAATATTGATTTGCGTGTAAGTCGGTAAAGTATCTCGGGCACATCGTGTCATCAAAAGGAATACAGACTAACCCCGAGAAAGTGCGGACTATTCCGGAAATAGTACCCCCTACAAATGTATGACATGTGCAATTGTTTCTTCAGACCTGCAGCTGGTATAAAAAATTCATCCCGGGTTTCGCTGACATAGCTAAACCACTGTGTGAATTAACGAAGAAAAACGCGGACTTTACGTGGGGAAAGTTACAGGAACAAGCCTACAAGCTGAAGGCAGCTCTGGTTACAGCGTCAATACTGGGCCAAGCCGTCTATTCTGCCGGCTACACACTCCGCACGGATGCCAGCAGCTACGCAATCGGAGCAGCCCTTCCCCAGGGGGAGGAGAAAAACGAGCAACCCATCGAATACGACAGCCGCCTGCTAACTTCTGCCGAACGAAACTGCTCGACTACGGAACGTGAGGCTCTCGCCATCGTTTGGGCCGCCGAAGTTCCGGCCGTATTTAGAAGACGCGCCAACAATAATCGTCACGGATCGCCAGTCATTACGATGGCTCATGACCCTTAAATCACCGAGCGGACGTCTTGCTCGGTGGGGTCTTCAACTACAATCATTCAACATTTCCATTAAACATGCGCCAGGAAAATCGAATGTTGTAGCTGACACGCTATCCCGACCCCCCTGCTCGGACAGTACAACCCTGACATGCCCCGTCTCTATCATCTCCGTAGATCTACGTACACGCAGCGCTGCGGATGTACAGCGCGGACAATTAGAAGATCCAGAGCTACAGAAAATCCTTGAAGCTCTCGAAACTGGAAGCCCGGAGGAAACTAGACCATGGACGACGAGAGGATATGTGCTAAACCAAGGTGTGTTATATCGATACACCCAGGACGACGATACCGAGGAAGCTCAACGTATTATTCCGGTACAAGAAGGGACGGAGATCCTAACGGAGTACCATGACGCCCCCACAGCTGGACACTATGAAGTGGAGCACACCTTCCAGAAAATACGCCGTAGCCACTACTGGCCCGGCCTATGAGCTTCCGTAGCTCAAAACGTGCAAACCTGTCCATCACACCAACGATACTAACGAGGGAAGACTCTCAACTGGTCGACTCGGATTTTAATGTCCTTTGAGTTGATAATACACAGGCTCCTGATGGTCTACGTAAAATATTAGGTGTAGTTATTCAGAAACTTTAAAGATATTAACAATTAAAGTTACATACCTTCTATGTGAGGCTACATCTTCTATAAATAAAAAAGAATCGTCAAGAAGATTGGTAGCCAAGTGAGATGGGGTGTGGCTTGTGCCGTAGAGGTCCCGGGTTCGATTTCCGGTTAATTGACATTCTTTTTTTTTTGTGGTTTCATTTTAGCGACACTGTGCACGTTTCTGAATGATAACTAGTTCTTTTCAAATGTTAATAACTATGAAACAGTATCTCTTTACAATGCGTTGTAGTGTTGTAGTTGTAGCGTTGTAGTTGTAGGTCCACACTGTTTATGATCAGATTGGAGATAAAGTGGAGTACGTTTCTAATTTCACGCAGAGGCTCACCTCCCCACACTGCGATCTTTATTATTTTGTCTTAATATATACAAACTCAAGAGTTTTCGAAGTCGGTCCAAGATGCATAGCTAGTCCTATAGGAATCAGTGTAGTTTTCGAAGCCTATCGAAACGTTTATTGTGTGTGCGTGGTGTCGCACTTTCCTGTGTTTCAATTGCATGTATGACAACCATCATCCAGAAACGTCCACAGTGTCGCCAAAATGAAACCACAAATAAAAAAAAATGCCAACTAACCGGGAATCGAACCCGAGACCTCTACGGCGTAAGCCATACACCATCTCACTTCGCTACCAATCTTCTTGAGGACTCTTCTCTATTTATAGAAGATGTGTCCTCACATAGAAGGTATGTAACTTTAATTGTTAATATCCTTAAAGTTTCTGAATAACTACACCTAATATTTTACGTAGACCATCAGGAGCCTGTGTATTATCAACCTGCAAAAGGACATTAAAATCCGAGTCGACCAGTTGAGAGCCTTCCCTCGTAAGCTACAAATCTAAAAGCGGCGGGACTACTACAAACGCCTCTTCTCCGGCAACGATTCGAGGTAATAGCTATAGATCTTTTCAGACTCTTACCCGCCGGTCCACAAAACGAGAAGTGGATTCTCATCATAGAAGATTATGCAACCCGTTGAACCGAACTATTCGCACTGGAAAACGCGATAGCCGAAAACTGCGCTGGGACCTTAATAAACGAAATCTTTCTGAGGTTTGGTATACCCAAACGCCTAATAAGTGACAACGGAACTCAATTCATCAGTAGCGTGATGCAACAGATCACCTTTAGCTTGAATATATGTAGGATATTGATATTTATTTATGATTTAATGACACAATTTAATTTATTATACATAGACACGTGACTAATCTAATACTACTGTTAATACTACGTAGAAAACTATGTGAACAAAGGGAAACGTCCTCTTCCTGCACGTCGTCACCACAATCTGCCCTCTCGATCTTTTCGACCGTCGCACGTTCTCTCCCCCCCCGGCGTTTTCGCGTGCCACGCTGGCACACTTCGCAGGCACACTTCGCAGGCACACGCACGCACGCACACAGAGGGAGAGGGAGAGAGAGAGAGAGAGAGAGAGAGAGAGAGAGAGAGAGAACACAAGCTTACCTCGGTTTACCATCCGGGCGCGACCTAACCCCCCCCCCCCCGCCACAAGAAGAAACAGACGCAAAAACACAACTCGCTATCATACTAGGAAACGACCATGGACACTGGCCGTCAAAACTCTCTGCCGTACGTTGTACCATCAACACTACTCCGTGCAAAGGAACTGGGTACACGCCCGCGTAAGTTCGCACCGAAACGAGACGGCCCATTCGTGATTCTCACCGTTCGAGGACCTTGCAGTTATGAGATCGCCAACCCCGCGGACCCCACAACTACACTGGGGATATATCATACGTCTGCTCCGACCGCCTTCCAGGAGTCTTCCACCCAGACGAAGACTACACCGGTCCAGCCGATCAGAAAACGAAGACGAGCCAGGAAAGCACCTTAGTCGTTCCGACGCATGATTTTGAGGGGGAGAGTAGTGCACCGGACGGCCGGTAGTAGCGGTCCCGTCACCCTGCTTGACCTTCACCCCCGGCTACTTGTTCTACCCTTTTGTGCTTGCGCGCTGACTGCCCCCCCCCCCCTCCCCATCACTCGCACTGGCACAAGACCTCCCGCAAGGAATAAAAAGAAGCCCGGCCGATAGTTTCCTGGAACGCTGCCACGTGTCTCGGCTGCCACAACATCAAAGGGGACCCGAACTCCCTCGATAATCGTGTCTGCACACGATTAGTGTTCACATTCGGTCCCGAGTGAAGTACATTAATCGAGACATTACTGTATTACAAAATGTTCAAACGTAAGAACAATAAATTGTTTTTCAGAATCCCCACATTTCACAGTGGCAAGTGAAGTGATCGCGCAAGGATACCAAGCCGGCCGTAACATCAGCTGTTGAGCGTTGCCTAGGGCAGGATTCGCAGGGGGAGCAGAAGCTGGTGCTGCACTTCCTGGCGGCCTCTTCGCCGGGTCGAAACCCTGATGGAACTGATGTTCTCCTATATCTTGCCACGTTATCGGTGCCAGGTGCGGAGAACTTCGGTGAAGTTGGTGAGCCCAAACTGGCTAAATCCACTCACCTCACCTCCGCGTGGGGGTACCTGGGTCCCTGCAACGGCATAGCCGGGGCCTGAGGTCGAGAGGAATTCCGCCAGTTCCAAACATCTCAAGGGTAACTTCGTACGTGCCCTGATAGAGTAATGCCTTGATCGACGCGAAAGATTTCTACACCATGCAAGCGAAAAGTTTATCCCCACCACTGCGGGGTATACCCCTTGAGGCGTCCAAGTTCACTTGGCGATCAGTGGAACGCGATTCGGGCTCGGGTATATCGGTGAGCTAATACTAATTCAACGATGAAACTTTGCTATTTCTCATCCTTTTCTTATGAAACTTTTACATAGCATAGCTGACAATTTTCTGATTAAAATGACACCAAACACGATATAATTTGGACTATACTTACTGCCTTAATTGACAATAATAAGTTTCGACCGCAGAAAAGGATAGCTAGTGAAAAGAAAAGAGAAACTGCGATCGTGGCAATCGGCAAAGATTAAAGGCCCAGTACACGGTTTAACATACCAACTTATTACCGTTAATTAAGGCAGTAAATATAGTGCAAATTATATCGTGTTTGGTGTCATTTTAATCAGAACATTGTCAGCTATGCTATGTAAAAATTTCATAAGAAAAGGATGAGAAATAAAAAAGTTTTATCTTTGCATTAGTATTATTTCACCGATACGCTGGATATTGTTTTTTGGTTTGGCTACTCGGTTCTCTTTCTTTACTCGCTGTCCTTTTCTACGTTCGACGCTGTCGGCAAATTTCAAACAATGTAGGAACTACACGATGGAAGCGAACGTTCAGACCCGAGGCTTTCGCATCGATCAAGGCATTACTGTAGTGGCTGCCAGAGAGACCTCTGTGGCAGTGCGGTGGCTGTCGGTGGAAAGCTCGAAGCTGGGGGCAGAGCTCTCGGACATCAAGAGGGGGCTGGCGGAGCTCAAGAGGGGGCTACGAGGAAACGCTGCGGGGTGCGAGGTGAGTGGCCCGCAGACCATGCCGGTTCCGGCTGCGAAGAAGGCAGACAGAGGAGGGGGGTGCGCTTCGGGCGCCACGGACAACAGTCACAGAGAGAATGGAGGAGGTCCAGCGGCAGCAGCGGCAACAGGGGGCCAAGAGGAAGGAGAAGCCTCGCAGCTAGCTGATGCGCCAAGGAGATCGGAAGCCCTGTGGGTAGATCTGCCGTAGGGTAATCAAGAGGGGTTATTGCAGGAGAAGCTGCTGGCCCAAATGAGGTGGGAGATGGCGGCCATGAAAAGGCGGCTTATGGCCACCTTCGGCTCCATCTCCCGGGCTGAACATGGGGCGACGCGGGGGTCGCCCGCGGAGGTCGCCGGGACGCCGGACCTCGGGGCCCAGCCAGTGGCCGCTGATGCGGCGCCTTCGATCTCCCCGGCGGTGGTGTCATCAAGAAGGAGAGACAACGAGGGCTGGAGGGTGGCCCGCAGCAAGACTGCCCGCAACAACCTAATAGAGAAGCGAAGAGCAGGGCGGAGCAGGATAGGAGGCAAAAGACCACCGCGCCTCCCTGTCAACCTCAGTTGCAACCACGATTCCAGGGGGCAGTGGCGGGCGAACGAGGATCCGGGCAACGGCGAGGACCGGAGGGACAACAACACCTCAGGGCGCCAGAGGAAGAGGTGATCCGTCTTGCAGCGGCCCCCGAGAACGGCCGCCGTCACGCTGACAGCAGCGCCTGAGGCCAAACTAACGTACGCCCAGGCGATGGCGACGGCCAGAGGGAGGATCAGCCTGGCTGAGATAGGAATAGTAGGGGTAAAGCCAAAGACCTCAAGGACGGGCGAGCTGATCCTCGAAGTGCGGGCCTGGCAGCCAGGAGAAGGCCCAACAGCTGGCCAACTTGGGGGATAAGCGCCTGCATCGCGCCCTTCCGCGACACCGACGGTGACGCCCGCGGCGCCGGCGGCGGAAAAGGCGCTGGCTCCTGAACAGAGTCCAACCAAAGAGCCGGAAGAACAAAAGAGGAGCCCAGACCGCGTGGTCAGGCAATGCCCTATGGAGGAGGGTATGGATCTGGAGTAGCCTTCAGTGCCCGGCTGCTCCAGACCAACATCAACCACTCCCGCAGAGCACAGGATCTGCTCGTGCAGACCATGCGGGAGTGCGGGTTGGGATTGGCGATTGTCGCGGAGCCATATGCGGTCCCTGTTACCCACTCCGACACTTGGATGAGGGTTGCGCGTGGCTGCGTGGCGATAGCACGGGGGGGAAGGCCCCCCGACGGTGGCCCTAATAGAGCGCGGCGACGGGTTTGTAGCTGTGCAGTGCGGGGACCTGGCGGTGGTGCGAGTATATGCCCCGCCCAGCGAGCGCGCTCCGGCGTTCGGGGCCTTCCTGGACCGGGTCGGGGCGTATGCAACCCGGTGCCATCCCTTACCGGTCGTGGTTTTGGGGGACCCCAACGCCCACGCCACTACGTGGGGTTCCCCCCTGACGTGCGCCAGGGGCGATGTGCTGCTGGGGTGGGCAGCGGACCTCAGGCTGGTGAATCGCGGGTCCGCGGTGACCTGTGTACGGTGGCAGCGTACATCCATAGTGGACTTTAGGTGGGCCAGCCCTGCTGCGGTGCGCAGGATTTCGGACTGGAGAGTGGCGGAGAACGGTGAGTCTCTATCGGACCACCTCCACGTCATCATGGAGGTGGCCGCCACTGGCGGCCCCGCCGCGGAAAGCCGGGCTGGGGAGCGAGGCTGTTCCGCTCCCGCTGAGATGGGTGATGGGCCGGATGAACAAGGATGCCTTGGCGGCGGCGCTTCACGCCGTCGCGTGGTCCGGCACTCGCCCGGTGGAGCCAGTTAGCGCGGAGGGGGAGGCTAAATGGTTCCGGGGCACAATGAAGACGGTGTGTGACGCCGCCATGCCCCGGGCCGCCCCTCCGCGAGGGTGCGCTGTATATTGGAGGTCGCGGGAGATCGCGGACCTCAGGGCGGTGAGTATCCGCGCGCAGCGCCGGGTGCGCCGTGCTGTGGGATCGGCGGCTCTGCCGTACGGGGAGTACAGAGAGGCGCGGGTGACACTGCGACGCTCTATTGCGGTGGCCAAGGCCCGAGCCATGCGCGAGCTTCTGGGGACGTTGGACCGGAGCCCGTGGTGGCGCCCGTACCTAATGGTCATGGGCAAGATGAGACCATGGGCGCCCCACTGACGCAGGCAATGGAGCCCCGACTGCTGTGGGGCGTCTTGGACGCTCCGTTCCCTGCAGCCGGGGGCGGGGAGGATGCGTCTCGCTCGGTGCTCCGGGGAGGCGGGCCCGACCAACTGGTGTGTAATTTTATTTGAACGATGACCGATTGATCTGACAGTCGATTTTTTTTCCTTTTAAGACGACCTTACGATACTTCTGGCAGATAAAGTCACGTTACGATTACTTTCTCGGTATCTCGGGCGACGATAATGCATCAAACTTCGATTACCGATAATAGGAGAACTATGGCATTTCTCGTTCGGGCCACGTAGTCGTTAAATTTCTTTCATTGCAGTCGCATCGCTTCCAATTTCGTTTACGAAGCGTTTTGCATACGTTTTTTCATCGCACATTGTATATGAATTACGATTAATCCGACTCGACAGTTTCGATTTCCAACGTTTTGCACGTTGCCCACAGTTTGTCAGGCTGCACGTACAATTTCGCTTAATCGTTCGTTGCTACCTTTACGCAGTTACCGTGTGTTCCGAACAACGTACGGAGTTTCGCTTAATTAAATACTTGGGCTTTAATTAAACACCAGCGACTCGCGAAAACAGCATCGCCGGTATCTCTAAATTCTGCCCGGTCGATGTAATCCAGATAATCATCCGCGAATATCACGGATCAACGTTGCTTAGCCCCGTTTTTCAGTGAGATATCGTTTGATCATCGGATCCGATAAAATCCACGATTGGTTCAAATCGATGGCGTTAATGCGTTGGATGAAAGTCGCGGCGAAATCGACGTGTCGCTCGAGACAACGTTTACACGGATACATTCCGGGGGGGGGGGGGGTGTATTTGGCTTGGACGCGACAATCGTGTCGATGACGTGCCGATTGAATTGGTGCGAAAGCAATCGATGCTAATTGGAAACAAAAACGGGGGGAAAAAATGGAGATTCGTGTGAGAGAATTTTTGTTACGTTTCAACTGTTCCCGCCGCACAGCAACGTGTTTTCTTGTTCCGTGCAATTTTATTATATTATATGATATTTCGACAACCGCTATACTCGTCCGCATGTATTGCCATGAGTTATTGATACGTGTTAATAAGTAAGATTGAAGATTCGGATTTTTTACACAAAATTAAAATACCACCAATCCTTGGTTGAGAAATGGTTGACTTTTTTAATTACCCCATCTCCGTGGTTGATCCTCCACTTTTACATCGCTATACTAAATTTTGTCAAAGACACTTTTGTATCAAAGAACAGAGCGGATAACTGACGGCACTTTACTTCACCGAAAAATGTTCAGAATTAAACGACTCCAAGGAGTTCAAAGAACGGTTGTTCAGTCGGCACGCGGTCTCAAACATGCAATATTCGTTCGAATGATTACTATCACACCATCTGGGCTAACTCTGCTATGCACGACACTGTTTACGTTATCTAACACTAAACAAATGTGTATACATCAAATTTTATACCCCGCAGAAATAATATTCGGTTGAAAAAATAAAATCTCGGTCAAACGATTCCCTCACTTGCCTTACCCCCCAACCCGCTGACGTCAGCGTCACCGCCTACGCGGATAACGCGGGCGTGGAGAGGCTCGGCCTGCGCGTGGCCCCCCATAAGGCCGAAGCCATGTGGATTGTGGATAGGCTTCGGCGGGGGGAGCCGCCCGTGACTGGGCTGTGATATGTGATATATGAGCCGGTCCTATGTGGGGTGGGTCAGTGTCTCAAATATCTGGGACTCACCCTGGACGCCCACTGGAGCTTCGAGGCCCACTTTGAGCGTCTGGCTCCCCGACTGGAGCTTGGCCGTATACTCCCGAACATTGGGGGCCCGGCTGCGGAGGTGCGTCGCCTCTACGCGGGGGTTGTGCGGTCCATAGATCTGTATGGAGCGCCCGTGTGGAGTGGTGACCTGATGGCTAGTCGGCGCGTCGAGAGGGGCGATAATACTGGCGGGGCTCCTGCCGTTCGACATCCAGGCAGGAGTAGCCGCGGCCGCCTACGCCTCGGCGAGGGCGTCCGATGGCGGCGACTCGCGGCGTGTCAACTGGCGTGGGGCGACGCGTTGCCGGGGCGATCCTGCCGAGCCTGGAGAAGTGGCTGGGCAGATCGTGGGGAAGACTTACGTACCGGATGACGCAGGTGCTCACCGGGCACGGGTGCTTCGGGGAATACCTGCAGCGTATCCGGAGGGAGGAGACGGCGCAATACTGGCACTGCGGCGAGGAAGTGGACTCGGCGAGGCACACGCTGGAAGAGTGCCCAGCCTGGGCTGCGGAGCGCCGAGTCCTGAGGCGAGCGGTGGGCTCGGACCTCGCGCTGCCGGTGGTCGTCGCCGGCATCTTGCGCGACCGGGCGGCTTGGAGTGCCATGGCCTCCTTCTGCGAAGACGTTATGTTGCAGAAGGAGGCGGTGGAAAAAGGCAGGGAGCGGGCAGACCCTGCCCGCGGTAGAGGTGGTGTCGGTAGGAGTGGGCGTGGGCGTCCATACCCCCCCCCCGGTGACCGACAGGGATCCCCGGGGGAATGGGATGGTGGGGACCTTCTGTCTCCACAGGGGGACCACAGGCCGTCTGATTGGGGATCAGACGGCCATTGCAAGTGGCTGCGCGATGCCGCAGTGGGTATTTAATTGTAGTTTTTGGAGGAGGGTCAGAAGGACCCTCCACGTGACGGACCTCCTTTTAGAGTTTGAGGCACGGCGTGGGAGGGCATGGTGGTGCGTCCGCAAGGGTTCCGCGTGCCCTCCCAAGTCGCTTAGGAAGGCCACCGTGTTGGTTTTAGTCGGTAGGAATCCGAAACTACCCCGGTCTCTCCCCAGAGCCCGGGGTGTCTCATGAAAGATTTCCCGCACGTTAACAAAAAAACAAAGGATCAGGATGCGCACAATGTTAAGCAGGTTAATTCGTGAACGAATGGGTAAGTTTAACTAGCTTTTCCTAATTAAACATTAGTCATTATGTACCTGAAAACGTACTGACAAAAAAATATTTTTTCATAAGTAATAAAACATTTAAACCAAAGACCAAAATGTTATGTATGAGGGATGGAAACGGTCGAGAAGCGTATGTGTGTGTGCGTGCATGTGTGTGCATGTGTGCGTGCGTATGCATGTGTGCGTGTGTATGCATGTGTGCGTGTGTATGCATGTGTGCGTGTGTATGCATGTGTGCGTGTGTATGCATGTGTGCGTGTGTATGCATGTGTGCGTGTGTATGCATGTGTGCGCGTGTATGCATGTGTGCGCGTGTGTACATGCGAGACAAAACAAGCGATGCGAAGGCAGAGCGCGTGGAAGAGCGTGCAGAAGAATCAGTATCTGCATAGTCGGCACAGCGGGCGAAACATTGACGTTTTATTCATGCCATCATTATTTCTATTATTTCTCTTATTATTATTAGTATTAGCATATAGTGTAATGCATAAGTGTACAGTCTATAATAAATTAATGTAAAGTAATCAAGAGAACAGCTTCAATCCTACATGTATAGTTTCGTTTTTGAGTTATTAACGGAAAACACTGGCCAATGATAGCGCCCGCTGGGCTTCGGCTGACGCGTGCTCAGGCGCGAACCTATCACCTGCGGTCGGTCGTAATGGGGGCATCGAGGGTACCGAGCGAAGCGTGCGGCAAATGTTACATCGTCTTAATTAAGAATAATGTGGAATTATTCGTTATTCGTGAATAAGAAATACACTAATAAGTCGTGTAATAACCCTGTTCGATACGTTTATTCATTATCCGAAAGGAATGAAGTGTTTTATTATTTATGAAAAAAATACTTTTTTTATCAGTAAGTTTTCAGGTGGATAAATTATGTTTTAAGAATAACGATTCGCATAACTAATGTTAGGAAAAGCTAATTAAACTTACCCATTCGTTCGCGAATTAATCTGCCTAACATTGTGTGAATCGTGACCTAGGCAATGCTCAATAGCTGATGCTGTTACGGCCAGCTTAGTATCCTTGCACGATCACTTCACAGAGTCATTCTGCTATTCATACGGGTAACATGGATCGTACACCCGGAGAATATTATGAAATGTTTTTTTGTATTCACGCAATGAAGTGATCGTGAGGTGAAGTGATCGTGCAAGGATACTAACAAGGAAGGTTCGGCAACCCGAAGATTCCGAAAATTATGAAACTTTGCATACAAGTACAGTATGTCATCCGTAATACAACCCTATTTTCCAATTGTGCCATAACTCGGTTTTAAGGGGTGAAATCAGCCCTTGAAAAAAATCGAGAATTTTCTTTTTCGTGAGATATCTCAGGAACGCTGAGAGATATCTGAAAAAAGTTTAATTCAAACTTGCATCGTTTTGTTGTGTTTACTTAACTGCGTAAAAAATTTGTTGTAAAAATACGTGGTTTTCGAGTTACCCCTCCCCCACCCCCTCAGCCCTAAGAAAATATTGTTTACTATTCGTGCTGAAATACCTCTGGGTACTTTTCATATCTCTAAATGATATATGTGTTAAAATTTTTTGTTAAATAAAAAAAAACATTATTAACGAGTTTGGACTCCTTTTACGCACTTTTCTTTAATAAACTGCTCTCACAACACAATACTTATATAATTTACATTTATTTTAAGTTCACTTACATCAAAGTTATTCATATTAAATTTAATTGTAGCAGTATAATAGCGTTTAATAATAAAATAAGTATTTAAACGCTCCCATTCTCTTTTTGTACATTGTTCCACATCGAAGGGTTGTATAAGTAACAAACGATAAAAATAGTAAAACTCATGGTTTGTAATTGGTACTGTTACGAGCCAGGGCTGTGGGCAACGCCTAGGCCGGCGAGGTTGATATAACCCAAGGAATACGGTTGAGAATTTGTTAGTAAGGTGCACGGACGAACCCGATGCGAAATCGGGGAGCTGCTAGGAGGTTGGTTTATTCACAGACGAACCCGGCGCGTAGACGGGGAGCTGTTCGGAGGTTGGAAAACGTACGGACGAACCTGATGCGAAATCAGGGAGCCGTATGATACAGACGAACCTGGTGCGAAACCAGGGAGCTGTAGGATGGGTTAGGTTTCGTGGACGAACCCGATGCGAAATCGGGGAGCCACTGGGTTGGAGTATTTATAGTTATTTTGTTTGGATAAGGCGTGCGAACGAACCAGATTCGAAATCAGGGAGTCGCAAGAAATGTTAGTTTCTCTCGTAACTCTAAATTAATATTCGATACAACTCGATCGGTTAACTTGTATCTGTGGGAACGTTACTACTGATATAAAGGATTACGGGGTAAAGATAGGTTTAACGAATCTACTCGATTTAATGGTGAACAAATTAAATATATATTGAGGTCAGTCGTCTGTACATATGTAATTGTCGCAATGAAATAATATTAAATGTGTAAGTTACCTAAGTATTTGCACGGTGTTGACGTACTGGCGATGCGGGGTCTGAGAGCCGCTTTTAGAGTATGCCGAAAGAACTTCAACCGAACTTGCGGATTCCAACGGGTTAATCTATGATTCGAAAGGTGCGCTAAGCCCAATCTCACTGAATGTAATCGACTCTGTACGAGCGTAACACGACGTGAATCTCCGCGTAACTATGTAGCTATTAACCAAAGATGATCGAAATGAAAGGGTTTATGTAGTCCCAAAATGCATGGAGTGGCGCGTTTGGGGTTTGCATACAAGGTAAGATCACCGGGAGCCCTTCGGGTCACGCATGCACTTATTGTTAATCGGTCAGGATGCAGTTACTAAATATCAAAGGCCCTTATTATCTGTCTACGATAGCGATAGAAATCTTTGAGCGACATCCCTTCTCACGCAAGTTTGAGCGACCCGCGCAAGAGCAGCGTATAAAGAGTAACATTCATACGTAACATAGCAGTGAACATAAAATTAGTATTTATAAAAATTATACTTTTCATCTAAACTAGGCGTCTTATTAATATTATTAAAAACAATCAATACTGACAAATAAAATAGAAAGAAACTATATAAAACACACTTCTGTGTCACTGAACTAATGTGAACCTAACATTATTTCGGCCACTGTATACAATAAACATGTAGTTCACGCGAAAAAATTTAACTTGCCTTTCCCTCCTCACAAGCTGGAAAATTAACCGTCATACAAAGTCCCTATAAGTCGAAACCTCTCTTACTCGAACACTCGATAACACGAAACCTCTATAACTCGAAGTTTTTCTCTCTTCCCTTCAGATTCGAGTTAGCGAGGTTCGACATATAAATCTTAGCCATATCTTAAGATGGGCGACTCCTTTGGGGCCAACTCCGAATCGATCTAAGCGCCAATATACAGGGTTTTCCGTCTAATGCGACGCACGATTTTGCACCCATTGACTTCAATTTTTAACTTTAATAATGTTTACACTGTCTTAAAGTCAAATACAACGAGAAGCTAAATATTTCACATTTCCACTACTGTAAATCCAATAATATGTTAGTAAAGATATCATGTAATATGTATTTTGGATTCGTCTCGATGTCCTCTACAATATGGTAAAAAAATAAATGTGTTCCTATTTGTGTTACCCAAGGTGACATTGATTTCGCCATGAAAATAAACTGTTTCCGAAACTTTGATTACTTATATTTATTGTACACTCTATACTCTGCAACTTTTGTTCTAAACTGTTTTTTATGAGATGGCTCCATGTGGGTGGAAAATCGTGCGTCGCGTTAGGCGGATCACCTTGCAAAGAAACGGGCATTAGTAAAAACACATATTTTGCAAATTGGGCACTTGACAGTGTGACATCTAACTTCATAATGCATAATTATACACTGGCAGTGTGACATCTAATGTCATTATACAGAATAACAAACGAAAAATGAGAAAGCATAGTTGCCAAATCATATAATTTTAGAGTTCTGCCGCATCTGTTACAATTCTGACCATCAACAAAATGAATCGGCTCGAGCCCAGATTTTGATTCCTGCCGGACATAACATAACTGCCCAAACGCCGCATACTTTTTCGTAGGTTCGAGCCCCCCAGCAAGGTTAATTTTCACATTTATTTTGTTTAATTACTAACTGTATGACAATGATCAATATGTATTACCAAATGTATCAAAAATATTTGTTAAATTTTTAAATTTATTATACGGAAATATGAACTTACAAACAAAGGACCCCAACTGTCCGACTTCGATTTTCACGAGCTTTTGTACAATCCTGGAATATAGGGCCCTAATGATAGGTGTCAAATATTAGCCGTAGTTATACAATAGTTTTAAAGATATAAACTTATAAACAATTGTAGGAGGGGCGGATCGGAAGTTTTTGTCAGGTACTTCAAAAAAACCGTTAATTCGTAACAGTAAATGATACTTTATTGATGGTACTGTGGCCTCCTTGGCTGCCAAAGGCTAACTGCCTAAAAACGACACGTTCTCGCAATTTCTGCGTGCGTCGTGGCAACGCGACGCCACGATCGCTTCCTCGAACTCCGCGGCAGGCCTTTTAACCTGGACCGTAAAGCCGATAGGGTACATACAATGTACGAGGCGAGATCGCCCGTCGACTACACAATTGAAGGTACGTAACTCTATTTCTACTATGAGTATACAAACATTTTATTGAATGTGCGATTGCAAAGTTAGATAGTTCGGTGGCTCGTAATGCAAAATTCCTGGGTTCGATTCCCGCAGTGTTTGAAATTCAAATGAGCGTCAGCGGTGGCGGTGTTCGCAACCGGCGACGTTAGTCGAAAACACTTTTTTTGACTCAAGATCGTCTAGCGACACCGCGGCCCAATAAACGTTTAGAGCCATACCCTGTCGTCATTTGCGACCAATGGGGCATCACCCGCAAAAAGGGGAAGAAAAAACATGCGACGAGCATTTGCGCGAAAGCATTCGCTCTGGGTAATCAGAATTGAGAAAACCGCTCAAGAGTTAACTTCTGCGTGCTCCCGCACAAATTCAAGTTATTCGAACTTCGACCACGTATTCTGTACTCGTCAACTTTGTCAATTTTTGTTACTGGACCGCCTTGTTAGTGTTATACTGGAGTGTCAAATATACGTTGTAAAATACCGTACTCGTTGCACTCTATCTTTCGGCCTGCACCACCTTCACGCTCAGCGCTGAGCGATTCCAGCGTTCACCGATCCATCAGAAACATTTTTTTTTGTGTTTGCAGTATCTGCTGCTGTTCAATCCAAGACATATGAAAATTTATAAAATATATTACTTTAATATTATAAATATTAAAGAGTATCATAATTGGCAAGATACTTGGCATTGAAATCGGTAGCACCAAAAGCACTCTAACTTAATATTTACGTACAATAAATTTAAAAATTTAACAACAGTTAATATGAGATAAAAAAATCTATCGAAAACACTAATATGCGGGATGCGGTGATTGGAGGAGGGAAGGTGGCGAAAGTGCCGGCCGGCTTCCCCGATGAGAGCCGCCCTAGAGAACCGGGAGACATAGTCCTGAGAGATGTCGCTTGTGTGCGCGGACGAACAGTTCAAACAATGAGTACAGGCCACGGTGCCGAAGATCAAGCCTGGGGAGGGAACCACGTTAAAAGTAGTGGAGAAGGAACCCCCCCCCCCCCAAACTAGTAAGAATGAATGTCATCTTTCGGGGACAACCGGAGGAGACGGGCGTCATCCTTAAAAGGCTGGCGAGACAAAACCCCGGACTCAAAACCAATATCTGGAAGATCTGGAGATAGATGGAGATCCCCAAGGCCGTAAACTACGCCATTCGTGTGGGCGAAAATTCTGTACAAGGCGTTAAAGCTCAAGGGCTTTGCTGCCTACGCGGGGCCCGACAGCGTCCTTTTTTAGGAGAGCCGGGCTGGGCCAGCGGAGAGACGGGAAATGAACAAGGGTAGCGCACCAACGGCCGGTGACAAAGGGAGGTCATCCGATCAGTCGAAGGTCACGGATGCGACAGACGGGAAAGAAGGGAAGAAACCGGAGGGGAGCGCGTATTCAGGGAAGGTCCCAGAAATGGAGACCACCACGGGCACGGAAGCACACCGGGGAACAGCTGGGGCAGACCCGCTTCTCAGACCGAGACCGATGCCACCGCTTCACGCACATCAACTTCCACGAACGTTCTGGAACATGACCTGGCAGTGGGAAAACCACACATAGCACTCATGCAAGAGCCATGGCTTTGTAATGGATGCCTGGGATGGATGGGATCGGTAAAGGGAACACTGATACAGGGGCCTCAAGACTTGCATCTTCGCGGAAAAAGGAGTAAAGGTAATAAAAATGATAGATTTTTGTTACAGCGATCTGGCAGCAGCGAAAGTCACGACAGGGCTTGAGGCAAGACCGCATGAGATAGTGATCTGCATATCTACTATATGACTCCAGCCAGCTGGCACGCCCCCCCCCGGGGGGGGGGGGTGCTGAGATCACCGGTCGACTTCTGTAGGGAGAGAGGTCTGCCACTGGTACTGGTTCATACGAGACAGCAGGTCCGATAAGGAACCGGAGGGACAGCCCGAATGTCCCCTGGTGGAGCGGTGAACTACACCGCCTGCGCAGGGGTACTATAAGTCTGCTCAACAGAGCCAACCGGATAGGGCGAGAAGTAGACTGGGCCAAATATTAAGAGGCACAAAAAAGCGAATTCTTTTTTTCATAAATCAGTTTTGTATGTATAGCATTCGATTTACAAAGTTTTATAGTGAAATCAAACTTTTTAGACGTGAAGTAAGTACCTACAACCGTCCCGAAGGGAACTGGTAGAGAGATGCACTTGTTTGACGGCTACCTCCGAAACATTTACATGCTGGTACAAAAAATAATTGAAATTGCTGCGGTTATAGCTACTGCTATCTTTAATGAAGGACACAATAGGTTTGATTCTTGGGAGAGAATGCCATTTATATGCAGAATCATATAAGAAAACACGACTGACGGGACAAGCGCGTCGCATCTTCAGCAGCATGAAAGAGGCCCGTATAGCTTGTAAACCCAAGCAAATTGAGGAAAATCAATTGTTTGAAGAATCTGAAGTTCTAGTGTATGGGCCTGGAATAGCTGATTAGCTGCAAAAAGTACAATAACTTACCTCTTTTCTGACGGAAACTTTAAACACGTTTTTCTCAAAACTACTTTCTTCAACCTGTCGTGCAGTATAGCGAAGAAACTTATGGACCAATGGACTAATAAAACTAATTGACTTGAATCAAAGGGGATTTTGGAGATAAATGAATTCTCTTCTAGTTATACCTAATTGTTCGTTAAAAAAAGTAATTTAACATACTTTTTCCATCCTTTCAACAAATTTTTCTAAAAAGAAATCCATTTTTTTTTTTAAAGCTCTGTATTTTTTATCAGCTACGCAAAATTTTTGGCAAATTTAGATATAACTATAGCGTAAATCCATGAACAAAATGAAAATACATCATTTTTTGTTCTATGTCAATTCTACGAAGCTGTACACTGTACGAATTGGAACTTCCCTGCTAAAGCGTTCAAGCTAACTGAAGATATTTATAAAACAAATTCTTTTGTTACTACAAATAATTTTTTTATAATCTTAAATGTTAAATGAAGTACTAAACAAAATTTCAAGTAGATTGCTTAATTTGTTATCTTTAAAAAAGTGATAAAGAAACTCCTTAATGTAGGCGTGGTAAATGAATTGCCCCCCTTAATGGAGGTACACTTCCCGGGCACGGAGGTAATGAAGGAAGGAGGTCTGGAACAAAAGTACGGGCCACGGCTAATCCAAATGCCAGTGGGATGGAGGGTGGCCTCCAGAATTGTCACGTATGACAAAATCAGATGGGCAGTCGGTCCATAACGGCTTTAAACGGTTTGTTACGAGCCAGGGCTGTGGGCAACGCCTAGACCGGCGAGGTTGATATTACCCAAGGAATACGGTTGAGAATTTGTTAGTCCTTACTACGCACCTTTGCGTGGCACAATTATTTGACGATTTTACTTAAAACTTTTGTGCAATACATAATCTTGCAGGTATAATAAATGCAAAATGGGTCTTTATTTTTATAAGTAATTAAGACTTATTATTTACAACTGAGAAATTCGTTTTCTGACATGTTACGAGCCGAGGGCAAAGGGGCAAGGCTGCGGAGCCGAGGATCGGTTGTTTTAGAGTTTGTTAGTTACGGACAAACCAGTGGCTATTTCATCACCGGGAGCCGTTTAATTCGTTCCAATGATCCGTTGGTCTGTGGTCTGTATCCCGAGGTTGTAATTTGTTGGATTTTAAATATTTCTGATAATTTTGTCGTAAAGCATCTGTCCAATGTGTCCAAAAGCATCTGCAATAGTAGCAGCTCGAATATTTGGTATTGCTACAGCCATGCAATACTAGTTAGTTACATTATCTTGCTTAGTGAGGATGTTTCTATTTCCGCTTGGCGTGGTGGGAAAAGGTCCTACTGTATTCAAGGCGATTTTGTCAAATGGTCCCATAGGTGTGTCGGTAATTAACATAGGTTGACGAGTTTTCACTCGGACTAATTTTTGTTCTTGGCAACTTTGATATTTCCGGATGTAATCTTGAATTTTGTTGCGCATTTGCGGCCAATGGAATTTTGATCGAATGCATTTATATGTTTTCGTTATTCCTTTGGGTCCACCAATTAAACTATCATGAGGTTCGCGGATTATTTCTTGTCTGTCTTCTATGGATGATGTCGTGATGATACAATTGCATATAATAATTTGTTGTGCCGTTCCAGTAAAGATTTCTCCTAACATTTTGAGAAGTTCATTGACTGGTAATTTATGGAAATCTCCGGTTGCAGATCTTCGGAATGGTTCGATATGGAGTTGATTTAAAGTGTCTTTAAGAATTTCCAAACTTCTCAGTACGTCCGATTTTTTAACATTATCATAAAAATTGTCAGAGACTACTATACTGAAAGACCCGTTATCCGAAGTTACTGCGCGTCCCTTTTCTGTACACATAAAATGTACTCAATGTCCTACTTTAACAGTGAGAGACGTTAATGAGACAGTTATTTTATGTGGTTGTGCTGATAACGCTTCTTCCGGATCATCTTCATCAGTTGAATTTTCCAAGTCAGAGGCGATGAATGGATAAGGGTCGAGCTTATGGTCAAAGAAATCGTGTTGGGTTTGCCCGTTATCGGGTAATCGTATAACACTTGCCTCGCTCTGGGTGTCCGCGGGCAGCTGGTTTGCTGGGGCTTGTGAAACTACAACCGGTAGTTGCGAAGACACTTGCGGTGTACTAACAATAAGTGAACCTGTCGAATATTATTTGTATTCTCTATGACAGTAGCTTCGAACGGTTCTTCAAAAGTTATCAAATTGTCGCGCCCGGTCTGGTTTTCGTGTGGAAGGAAAATTTGGGTAGGGTTTGCTGCGGGTAAGAAATTGTTTATAATTTCCTGGTGTTCGTCTGGCACCGTTATCTCTTGAGACAGGCTGGGAAAAGATCGATTCTTGTATATAATCGGTGAGTGTTGAACCTTTCCATACGCGGCTCCCTCTATTTCATCAAAGCTGCTGCTCTTTCGATACTTAGGCCGGTTTTCCCTATCTCGTCGCGACTGTCAAACGCGATGTCCAATTGAATCAATATTAGGATCTGTTTTAGGTACCTGTACTTTAAATTCAGAATCCCTGCATTCCCGTGGAAGAAGTGGTAAACAGACAAGAGTGGGATTACGCGACAGAGCATCTGCATTTTTGTTCGTTTTCCGGATTTATGAACAACTTCATACTCATCATCTAAAAGTCTAAGTTCCCACTTCATGAGTCTAGAGGTCGGATCTTTAACAGAATGTAACCAGACTAATGGTCTATGATCTGTAATAAGTGTGAATTTAGTTCCATAAATGTAAGGCTTGAAGTATCTTATGGCGTAAACCATTGCCAAACATTCGTTTTCTGTAGCTGAATAATTTCTGTCGGATTTTTTGTCCTATCCCTCCTTGACTGAGCACGGCTCCGATAGCATGCTCAGATGCATCTGTTGTCACGATGAACGGCTTGTCGACATCTGGATACTGTAAAATGCGTTCTTGACACAATTGCTGTGCAATTATTTGAAAGCTTGATCTTGTTCTTCAGTCCACTTGAATTTCATGCCTTTCCCTAACAAGTTAATTAGAGGCTTTGGGTTAGGTTTTAGCGAAATTAGGTACAAATCTTCGATAATACCCTACAAGTATTAAACGGCTTTTAATTTCCTAGAATCAGTTCTGACTCCATTTTTTTATATAATGTGTCCTAAATATGCAACTTCCTTTCGTAGAAATTAGCATTTATTGGTCTGAAGGGATCCATGATCTTTAACCACTTGCGCTGGAAAGATGTGCCATGCACGCCGTAATGCTTTTGTCACAGAATTGCCAACGACGTCGTATGTACGACATCCTGCGATTGTCACAGAAACAAAAACGACGTGCATGGCACGTCGGGTGGGATTGTTTACCAGAGCACAAATAGATTATCACTGCACTGCATAGCGTACAGTTATCAATATTTAACCCATATTCTAAAATGGAAAGCAAAAGTGAAGTTAACGATATTATTTCGGCAAATAGAAAAAGAAAACACGATAGTGGTGATAGTGATAGTGACTTCGAAGAAATTGTTTTTCCACTTCGAAATCGGCGTATAATTTTATCTGATGACGGGGAAGAATGCATAAATGAAGATTGTGAAATTAATCTTATATCTAATGAATGGATATGGAAAGATATCGAAAATATAGCTGAAATCTGGAAATATTCACGAATTTCGAAAATGAATATACCATTTGGGCAAAGTGTTGCAGTTTTAGAAATGGTAAATGAAATACTAACGGAAGACTTTTGGCAAATTATTGTAACTGAAACGAATCGTTACGCGAGCCAGACACTCCAACATGAAACTCACAAATTTAAAAAATATGAAGACAATTGGAGAGATACGAATGTTGATGAAATAAAAGCATATTTTGCTTTATGCATTTTGATGTTGTAAGTGAAGAAAATCCAGAAATGTGCACAATGTCGCCAAAATGAAACCACAAATAAAAAGTCACAATTAGCCGGAAATCGAACCCAGGACCTCTACGGCACAAACCATACACCATCTCACTTGGCTACCAATCTATTCTTTAGGATTCTTCTCTATTTATAGAACATATGGCCTCACATAAAAGGTATGTAACTTTAATTGTTAATATTTGTAAAGTTTCTGAATAACTACACCTAATATTTTACGTAGACCATCAGGAGCCTGTGTATTAACAACCTGCAAAAGGACATTAAAATCCGAGTCGACCAGTTGAGAGTCTTCCCTCGTGAGGCATCGAACACTGCGTGACGCCTCCCAGCGAGTTACACTGGACCGTTCTGGTACACGCTTCGGTGAATTTTTTGCCACCCCAAGTGGTTCAAGCGGTTTAATAATTTTGTAACTTTGATGTGGTGGTTTGGAAGCGTTGAAGCGTATTCTACTATGTCGTCCAGGTAAACAAAAAGATCTGTCCCTTGAAGTCCAGTGAGTGCTTGAACCATGATGCATTGAAAGGTGGGTGGCGCGTTCTTTAATCCGAAAGGCATTCGAGAAAATTCGTAATGTCCATTCGGTGTGGTAAGTGTTGTTTTTGATTTAACCTGCTCCTCCCAATCGGTCTAATATTTCAGTGATTTGCCGTAATGGGTATTTGTCAGAAATTGTTTTTTCATCGAGTGCGAAAATCTGTTACTAAACGCCAGCGTGTGTTACCCTGTGTTACGTATGAAGAATATGCCATGCGTCGCTCTCAACGCGTTTTCGAGCTCGCGGCTGTAATGGGAAAACGCCCTAAAATTCTTTCGGTTACCATAAACAGATAAAGGGGTCCTGCGCACATGTGCGACCAGCTGCATTATGACCAAGACGGGCGTGGTCCGACGAAGACTCCTCAATTTCCTTATATGGAAAGTTCTAATGCGTTCCCGCGCATTTCGGGGGTATATAAACCCTTTGGTTTCTACCCTCGTCGGTTCAGAGTTACACAGTCACGCGTAACGTCACGTCGTGCCGCGCTCGTACAGAGTCAGTTATATCTAGTGAGACTGGGCTTAGCGCACCTTTCGAATCATAGATTAACCCGTTAGAATCCGCTAGTCCGGTTGAAGTTCTTTCGGAACACTCTTAAAGCGGCTCTCAGACCCCGCATCGCCAGTGCGTCCACACCGTGCAAATACTTAGGTAACTTACACACTTAATATTATTTCATCGCGACAATTACATTTGTACAGACGACTTATCTCAATATATATTTAATTTGTTCACCATTAAATCGAGTAGATTCGTTAAACCCATCTTTACCCCGTAATCCTTTATATCAGTAGTAACGTTCCCACAGATACAACTTAACCGCCCGAGTTGTATCGAATATTAATTTAGAATTATGAGACAAACTAACATTTCCTGCGACTCCCTGATTCTCGATAGCTAGGAGACCCAAGGTGGTCGCCAGCCATCGCCTGCCGACAGGATGTTTGGACGCATTCATACACTTTCAAGGCATGCAATAAATTGGTCAATCCTAGGGCATCCGATAACTGAATGGCGTCGATCCACCAACCATCGTCTGTCTCCTAGGTTGACGAATGCCAAAACACTCTTCGACCACCCGTAGGACTGCGTCCCCATCAGAAATTATACACAGAGTGCATAGTACTTCTCCACCCGCTCCTATTTCTTTCATTAAAAATACGCTAACGGTAACAGTTATAAAACACGATAGAGCGTTTAAAAGGAAATCAAGCATTCGTAACAATATTATTTGTTAACATAACAATAGTATTTAGTAGTGCGCTTTTAATTCTTATCTGATCATCCTTTTATATCGAAATTAAATCTTTAGGAACAAGCGTTAAAACATTCGTGACATCAGAGTAGTCTATAAGTTGTGGTACAAATGGAATCCGGGAATTTCTATGGCTCGAAATAAGACGAAAAACAAAAATAAGAGAATCGCGTTCAAGGCTTCGTCTTGGAGGATATTGCATTTGCGAACCAATATACTATGGGTACATCTACCGATTTTTACGATTATTTTTGTACAAAAAAATTCTTGCTTCTGCATTGTCACGAATTCGTTGGCCATGGCCACGACTTTCATTTCGTAACTGACAAGGACCAAACTCTTTATTGACATGAAAAGTGGTAGTGATTTTGAACAACATTTTCCTTGACCAATATGTTGTTTATATCTTCGTTTTTGAGTCACAAATGCGCGATTGAGAATCGCGGCTTGAGCGCGCGCTCTACGGGCGCTCCGACTGGTCAGTGTTTTTGTTAACAATTAAAAAACGCAGCAACCATAAACAACATTTTGGTCAAGGAAAATGTTGTTCAAAATCACCCCAACAACTCCCCATTTCCCGATGTTCCCTGAGTTATGAGACACCCTGTATAATTGGCCCATATGGACGGTGACGAATTGAATTCCGTTCACGATAATAGCGTGCTGCAGAAGATGTATTGCCACTATGGCTTCCCAATGCAAGCATCCTTATTGTCAGTATCGGTGTGAAGTGAAATCCATATCGTCAATCAACAGTTGGGCGTGCGCATACTCGACTGATTCTTATACGCATTTTTCTCGAAAACGAAACCTTTAACGCAATTTTGTTGTTCTTGATTTTCGTCTCATTTTGAGTAATAAACTCTCACTGGCTCCATTTGCAGCATGACTTACAGACCATCCTATACATGTACTTTTCTAGACGTTCATCGTTACATTTTTACACAGTACCGATATTTGATATTTACCTGGAATACATTCCTATCAAGATTGGAAGCAAATAATTATATCAAATTTAACTTGAAGAAAAGGTAGTAGTGGCCAAAGATAGAGTTATATTATATTCCATTCATATTAAGATACTTCCCACTGAGCAAAGCTTAATTGCCAAAACATATTATTCATCAAGAATTAATGATGGAAACCTTTAATAATTTAATAAAGAAAAATGAAATACTCACCCTAAGATCTTCGTTCCGAACAATTTCTAAAAGATGTCTGAGGAGTTCATGTGAATCATGTTGACCGCCATCCATACATTGCATAGTTTTCTTCTTAAACGAGTTCAGCAATTCCGATGGACGATAAGATTGATGCCCATCAGAATTTTGCATTTCTCTAAGCGTTTTAGATAAAATAGAAGTGAAGTTGCCACAACCTTCCAAGTTGCCTCCTATGGGTGGCTAAACAAAACTTTTTTTTTTAGTATAATTGCATAGCCAATACAAATAACAATTATTCAGAATACAATAACGAGTGATATTATTCAATAGATGTGTATTGCACAAAGAGATTTGGCCCACCTGCTGTGCATTACCAAAATTAATAATGTACTCAAATACAAAATAGTACATCACAATTTTCTAAGATATTAAATCAATATAAGCTTAATTCATACGAATAATTCGTATGAATTTGAACAATATCAAAAGCAATTCAAATATGAAAATTTTTAATTAACCCTTATGTTAGCAACCGAAATTTCAACGTCTGTCTCGTAACCGGGTACCCCATACTGTTTCCATCGGTACATTAGCCAAACTGGTTGATTCCACCTACTAAATTTTTTACAATTTTATCGTTAAAGCGCTTTATTCGCACTTAACTTCTTATATTTATAATAAATTGACTTCTTTTTGTTTTGTGGACTTAACCGATGTAGCCAATGAGTGGCTGAAATATGAAATTATATTATTTCGAGACCGTTAGCTTTCATTTCTATAACTCAACAGCTGCAGCTTTAAACATTTTATGCAAATCTATTATATGCATATTCTTATACTGAAATTAAGTATCAGTTTTTTTTTTTAATATGTTAAGTACATGCTCCCCTATGAAGTCTCCTAGTTTCTCAAGTGTCCAGTTTTCGACTTTTTATTCTTCGAATCGTTCCTAGTTCGATAACTAGAGAATGGATGCGGTTGGCAAATGCTCAAACTATGAGACATCTTTCCACAAAATTGGCAATAAAAAGCATGAGAAATAGTCAAGCAGAAATAAATGAAATTCCTTCTACTTAAAAAAAAAGTCGTGGGATTCTGTTATATGTGTGAGGCTTATCCCGAAAAGAAACGACGAAGAACACGAAAGGCTTGCCACAAGTGCGACCGTCCTATTTGTGATAAACACGTGAACATTATAGCAGTATGCAGAAATTGTCCACAGAATTGTTTATTATTGCAATTTAATAAATAAATTAAATAATTTAGTTAAAAATTCGTTCATGTTTATGTGCATAAACACGTAACAATCTCGTCTCTTATATGGGTACCCGGGTACCCCGGTTACCAGACAGGCGTATAAATATGTTTGACGCTTTATAACTTAAAAAATTGCGAACCAATTTTGTTTAAAATTGGTATATCGACGTAGAAACATCCAAACAATGGGGATCCAGAGGGGTTTTGCGATATTGTTACCAGAACATCACAAATTCTTGTAGGAAACATGAAATGGGTACCCGGGTACCCGGTTGCTAACATAAGGGTTAAAGTAAAAATTAGTTTTTCTGAATTTTCTTCTCTCTTTTTAGTTTTTACTTAATAAATTTTGTACAAGTATGCAATGTCGATACTATTTACTGCATGTTATGCTGCAACATTTTTTAGCGAAACAAAAATACGAAAATGTCGATGTATTAAAAAAAAATCGAAACATAACTAACTTTACTTTAACTAACAAATATGTAGGCAAATATGTGGAAAACGAATAACACCAGTAGTTTCCACAAGTATATTTACAATATTTATATAAATTTCCATATAAAACTCAGCATAAACTAGCTCGCGTAACATTAGGTTCTAAACCAGGGCTCGGCATTAAGGGCCCCGACGACTCCTTTGGGGCCAACTCCGAATCGGTCTAAAAGCCATTGTAAATAAACGGACATTAATGAAAACAGAAAATTGGCAGGTTCGACATTTGACTCCGTGACATCTAAAGTCACCATTATGTACGATTGTAAACGGAGAATGAGCTGCCATAGTTGTCAAATCACATCATTTGAGAGGTCTGTCGCCATGTTGCCAAACCTGTAACACTTCTGTTCATCAGCAATATGAATCGGCCTGAGCCGAGATCTTGATTCCTGTCGGCCATAGAAAAGGACAGCGCGAGCAAGAATGAAACAGTACACATACGGACCCGACCATAAAACTTGTAGGATCCCCCGAGGTTCATTTCTTCTTAACTTTAATTTTTTGTGTGTTTCATAACTATATGACAATCATCAATACAGTAATGTCTCGATTAGTGTTCAAAATTGTGTCTATGATTCGAGTTCATTTCAATCCCCACTACTTGGGGTGGTCGCCCCCTGGAACCAGCGAAGCGTGAAGCGCCGAGCATGCAAACTGCACCTAGATCGAATGTCGGTGAGAGCCAACACTGATGCAAGCGAGATTAAAAATTAAAACTTGTTCACTTTTGGTCCGTTTTAAATGAACTTTTACCAAAATATTCGTTACAATCTCCTGAATAAAAAGACACCAAACACGATATGGTTTGTACAATTTTTACTTATCACGGTATTAATAATTTCATTCCCCTTTATTATTGTTTTCGATAACAACTAGAATCATATATTTTGGAACTATACATATATTTACTTATTATTATTGATGCGATGAATGACCCACGTCTCTTCTCTGCGGAGTTTCTTTATCCAAAAAGTAGGTATAAATTCGTACAATTTCTTATCAATAAAAATTATAAACTCTTGAACACCGAATGTAATGCGACAGGAACGAGAATAATTCTCGATAGAACAATATTTTGCCATTATCTAAATATAGCAATTTAAGATTAAGAGAATTAAAAGACTCTCGATTCGAGAGTTTGCTCCCAAAGTAACCTCGGCGCGCCCTATACGGGCGCGCTCATTGGCCAGTGTTTTTCGTTAATAACTCAAAAACGAAGCTACTTACAATATTGTGGTCATGGAAAAAGTTGTTCAGCATCACCTCAGCTACGCGAAATTTAAAAATACTGCGAGACTTACGGGCCACCCTGTATATATATATAATTTGTTCACCATTCAATCGAGTAGATTCGTTAAACCTATCTTTATCCCGTAATCCTTTATATCAGTAGTAACGTTCCCACAGATACAACTTAACCCTTCCGACCCGACATCAGTACTACGTACTGACCCACCGGTTGCCGTATGCGGCCGACATCAATACCGCGTACTGACCCGGAGAATGAATCAACGCTCTCCACGCGCGTCAGGCAGAACCGAATTCGACACGCACTTATGTCTTTCCCAAAGTGTCTCTGGAGTATCTCCAGACCCACAAGTCCTCAGTTTTAAACTAAACAATCTGCAATGCTTTCTTTATTGCTGCAGACACAGTTCTTGATCCTCGACAACACATAGATACAAGACATCCATCAGACAATACAGTAGCTAGACTAAACGAAAGACAATTTATAAGAAACATATCCCCAACGGAAAAAACAAAAACGCAAAAAGAAGATGTGCAGTATATACAAAACGTGGAAGAACGAGAGACAGTAGGTTCTGGTGTCGCAAATGTTATGTTGGACTCTGCTTAGAAAAGTGCTTCGAAATATACCACACGAAGCTGAATTACTAGCTGTTACTGAGATTAAACTTTAATTAATTTCTTAATTATTCAGTATAATACTGCATATGTTATGCATATGACAAAGACGCAAATACTTTAGGAACAATTCGATATTTTAGGACTCCAATTCTCGCCGGCCGACCACGGACGTAGCGAGCGACTTACGCAAAACGCACTCGGGTCGGAAGGGTTAACCACTCGAGTTGAATCGAATATTAATTTAGAAGTTACGTGACAAACTAACATTTCCTGCGACTCCCTGATTTCGCACCAGGTTCGTTCGCACGCCTTATCCAAGCAAAGTAACTATAAATACTCCAACCCAGTGGCTCCCCGATTTTGCATCGGGTTCGTCCACGAAACCTAACCCATCCTACAGCTCCCTGATTTCGCATCGGGTTCGTCCGTGCACCTTACTAACAAATTCTCAACCGTATTCCTTCGGTTATATCAACTTCGCCGGTCTAGGCATTGCCCACAGCCCCGGCTGTGAGCCCCGGCTGTGAGCCCACGGCTCGTAACAAAATTATTAATACCGTGATAAGTAAAAATTGTCCAAACCATATCGTGTTTGGTATCATTTTAATCAGGATATTGTAACGAACACTTTGGTAAAATTTAATTTAAAACGGACCAAAACTGAACAGGTTTTAATATTAGATTTTGATCGCGGTAGTGTTGTCTCACGTACACGGGTATTTAAACTTGCTTGTTTCCCTGAACGCTGCCCCGTATCTCGGCTAGCACAATATCAAAGGGGACCCGAACTCGGTCGAGAATCGTGTCTGCACACAATTAGTGTTCCCATTCGGCCCCGAGTGAGGTACACTAATCGAGACATTATTGGATACGTAAATATTAATAGTTGGGGGCGCTTTTCGTGCTACCGTTTCTCTTGTCGTGTATTTTGCCAATTATGGTACTTGTTGCGTCCCGAAAATGAACAACAATTGCTATCTCGCGTCTTACCTGCGAACGACGGTAATAAAATCGTACCGTGCGAAAAAAGGCGGCTAGCAATCTGCACAATGAAGAACCTTCAACGTGCAGATGGCTAGCACGTTTATGACGCGCAAGTAACAAAACTGTCTTTGAGGAAATTGTTTTATTTCCTAAGCCAAGAAGCTATAAGCCGTCAAATCTACAGGGTGGCACAAAAGCCAGGGAACATCGGGGTATAGGGTGTAGCTGGGGTGATTCTAAACAACCTTTTCCTTGACCAAAATGTTATGTATAGTTTCGTTTTTGAGTTATTAACGAAAAACGCTGGCCAATGATAGCGCCCGCTGGGCATCGGCTGACCCGCGCTCAGGCGCGAACGGTCACCTGCGGTAGGTCGTAATGGGGGCATCGGGGGTACCGAGGGAAGCGTGCGGCAAATGTTACACCGTCTTAATTAACCCTCCGTCAGCGATGCCGGAGTCACTGGTTTGGAGACCAATACGCACACAAGTACCCCAAAATTGAAAAAACCCTGAACTCGGTTGGCTGAATGGAAACAAATGTGCAGCGAGGGATTATTCTTGCGACGACCAGCGACTTGAGCGAACCTCTCTTCGTATTCCTTTACAGCTTTCCGTTTAACTTGAGTCTGATACGTTGCCAAAGAAACTTTTTTGTTGTTATTTCTTTGCTGTTTTTATTAATGGAATGTCTGTGTTACGAACAAAGGAGCAAGTTCGGTCTGGTGATTTTCCGGAAGACGCCTACAAAATGTATTCCATGCAGCAATACAAATTTATAATCAATATAATGTTTATTACAATTCACGAAATTATTATTTTTTCCTATACGTTTTCCTATACGTATGTATAGGATTCCTATACTACACTCAAAGCGAATAGAATACAATGTATCCATGAGGGTCTAGGGACGAGCAACCGTCCCTGGTTAGTACAATATCGGTGGGGGTTTGGGGGCTCGGGAATATGTAGTAGTGAAATATCGGTGTGAGTCAAAATGACTCCACATTTCGCAGTGGCAAGTGAAGTTATCGTGAAGTGGAGTGATCGTGCAAGGATGCTCCAAGGATGCAAGCTAAGCGTAACATGCTTAACGCTGTTGAGCGTTATTATTTGTCCCCAAATGAAGGCCTACGAGCTTCTATTTGGAAAACAAAATTCGAATAAGCCCAGATGGGCCTATATTTGGGCCGGCCTCTTAACGGAAAAACCCGGTAGTTGTTCGGCGTATATCAAATATACCAAAAAGAATAAAAAATTTTGTTTATAAAATACATAGCAGAAATTTCGAGTTTTTGATTCAACAGATTTTTGGATTAACGTGTATACATGTCGAAATGTTAGAAATATTAAACAGTACCATAATTAGCAAGATACATGGCAAGAAAACGGTAGAAAAAGGCGCTCCAACTTCATTAACGTATATTAATTACATTAAAATATTTAACAAATATTTTTCATAGCAAATATTGATCATAGTCATATAGTAAGGAATTTCAGAAAAAAATGAATGTAATAAAAAGGGACTTAGGGCTGTGGTGATGTCTACCCGTCTGCTCTATATCCGCGAAAGTTTCATTAATGCAATTATCGAAACGAAAAACGAAAAATTAGAAATCGAGTCTCGCTCTCGCGCATGGCGTATACGTGTATGATTAACGTCATTAAGCAGAATTATAAACGGAGAGTCGGGTCGGAGGCCATAGTTGCCAAAAATCACATCATTTGAGAGTTCTGTCGCACTGTTGCTACATGTGTTACAATCCTGGCCATCAGTAAAACAAATCGGCCCGAGCCGAGATGATTCCTGCCGGACATAGACACAGCTGTCGAACCGCTGGAAACTTATTCGTAGGTTCGATCCCCCTCGGGAATATTTTTGTACATCAGGGCTCTGAATTAAGAGAACTTCCGGGCCGATTTTCAGAGGCTACGCCCCCTTTATCCCTCCGCGCATCTTGGCCCCATGATCGTCAATCGGCTCGAAGCTCCTCAGGCGTGTAGCATTAGAACAGCGGTCCATGGGACGATGTGGAATCCTATTCATACAAGTGTCGCCCTAATGCAACTCGCGCGGTTCATATGCTACGCGCCTAAGGAACTTTAGGCCGCAAGGCGATCGCGCGGACCAAGACGTGCGGTGAGAGTTCACGAGAAAGTTCCCGTAATTCCGAGCCCTGTACCTGATTGGTATTTAGAAATATTAAACAGTACCATAATTGGCAAGATACATGGCAAAAGAAAGGGTAGCACGAAAAGCGCTCTCAGTTCGTATTGGCGTTTGTAATATTAAATTAAATGTAACAAATATGTTTAAAACATTTGTGAACAAATATGGATCATTGTAATATAGTCAGTAATTTAAAAAAATTAATGTAAAAAAATGAACCACAAGGGGACTCGGACTTAGAAAATAGTTTGCTGCGGCTCGAAACAAAATCGCGAATCGGCACGAGCCGATTCACTTTGCTGATGATTATAATTGTAATAGATGTGGAGACGTGTGACAGACGTCTTTATACGGTGCGGAAACTATGCCTTACTTGCGTCTGTGTTCACGTATGAATCGCCGTTCGTGGTGTCAAATTAGAGCTTACATTTACCGACGGATTTGTATTTTCATCGACCCTCACGATAACGTGGTGAAATTAACTAAAATATACTATAAAGGCCTTCGACGGAAAATCAGTGAACTATTGTTGCGTCCGATGCGTGCAAATCGTAATGCAAATTTAAGCTCATACGCCTTCGAGAAGTGATAAATTGTGAAAAATCGAATTTGTGATATTGTGCTAGTTCAAAGATGGGTTGGTGTAAGCGATATCAGTGAATAAACCATTAAATCGTTCAATATTTGCCAAACGTGATATGCGACGAGAGTCGCCAGCCATCTTGTTTGCTACATCGATGTCTCTGTCTCACGTTTACAGTTTCAAATATACCATTTTCTCAATGAAAAGTGTTTATTGACGTTCAAACCGATATATCAACCCTGTGGTGAAGTCTACCCAACAAAAACAAATTATCAAGGCGAAAAGTCTAATTTACAAAATCGAGTGTCTCTCTCGCGCATGGCGTATACGTGCATACTTTCCTTTGTTTGGGTGTTTGCACGTACACAGGTCATGGCGCCTGGAGTCGGGGCCCTTAAGTGCTATTTCGGGCCGATTTTCAGAGGCAACGCTCCCTTTCCCCACCGCCCGTCTAGGTCTCCACGATCACCATGTGGCTCGAAGCTCCTCAGACGTACAGCATATACCCGTATCCGTAGGTTTCCAAACGATATCCGTAGTATCGCCCTAATGCTAACCGCGCGGTTCAAATGCTACGGGCCTGAGAAGCTGCGGGCCGCCAGGCGATCGCGGAGGCCCAGACACGCGGCGGGAGAAAGGGGACGTAGCCTCTGAGAATCGGCCTGAAAGAACAGTCAATTCCGAGCCCTGTTCTAAACTATCAGTATAGAACGTTGTTTGAAATTGGCGCATCATATCCTTAGAATTAACTTACCAAATCAATTTCTTCTGTGCTATTGGCAAACTTGTATTTGCCCCCGGGTAAAGTGAATGTCTGTCCAGGAAGATTCAAATCTTCCAGAACATTTACTAAGAAGGGTGTTTGCGATAGACACTGCAGAACTGCATTAAAAAAACAAGTATTTCCCAAATTCAATAGTCCCTAAAACAATAAAAATGTATATTCTAGTTATATAATAACGATAATATAATAAAAATATATCATATATACAGGATGCATCGTTCATGACGTTCATAATAATATCTTGAATATCTTTGTCAGGTGCACAAAAAATGTTCGAAAATAAAGTTGTTTGAATCGGATTGACGAATGTTACAATTGTTAACTTTCTCTCTTAAGTTTTTCGAACTTTCAACGTCATCGATAGATCGAAATAATATTGAATATTTTGATTATTGTAGGATCAAAATAAACATTTCGAACAGCAATAAAAAAGTGTTTCTTTCAATTTCAACTTCTCAGTGGCTTCAAACTATCGTGATTTCGCCATTCAAGGTCATTGAAAGGTCACTGCGTTGTACATGCCTGAAATCCGTCCTTTAACAGCTATAGCAATATTTTATTACTTTTTTATACTACATTTATACTACATTTAGATACTCGGAAAGATCGTGTGAAACATATCTGGCTTTGAGTGAAACAAATCATCCGAGTTCCGTTTAACCGAGGCGCCGTATTATTCGAAGTGCTTTAAACTTGTAAAATTATTCGGGTCTCCGAGGTTTCGTGTTATCCGAAATGCTGCGAATCATAATATGTATCATAACCAGTAACAAAGCTACAATGTTTTCTGGCAAGACAATTTTTTAACAGCTCAACAGTTATACAGGGAGAGGCACTAACTATTGCCACCTACAATAACTCAAAAAGTGTGATAGTAGCAGAAAAGTTTTCGAAACAAAAGATGCATTGGACAACAGTGGCTGTAATATGGCGTTAATCTTTTTTCCCTAGGTAGAGTCGCTTCAGAGATGAGTAGGTCACCTTTGTTTTTTTTAAATGGAATGCTATGTTTTGTTTCCTGTTTTCTGATACCGGCTATTGAGACGAATCCAGCGAGGTGCAACATTAAGGTCTTTGAAGGTCAGCAAAGGTCATTTATGTCGAAAAAGGCGAAATAAACTTGCATTTATAGAAGGTGTTCAAAGTGATTGCCATTTGTATCAATGCAATGCTGCAATCTTCTTACCACGGGTTGAGTAGTATTTCTTATCACTTCGGCACTTATCGAATCACATGCTGTAACAATTCTTTCTCGCACATCTTCAGACGTACAGTAATGTCTCGATTAGTGTTCATTTCTATCCGAACTACTTGAAACCCCCTGGAACCAGCGAAGCGTGAAGCGCCGAGCATGTAATCTGAATCCTAATCTAAATCTAATAAAATTTACAATCTTACTACTAATTACCTTATTGCTGTTAACTAATACACACATATTCTAGTTGTTATCGAAAACAATAATAAAGGAGAATAAAATTATTAATACCATTTAAGTAAAAATTATCTAAACCATATTGTGTTTGGTGTTATTGTAATCAGGACTGTAACAAACACTTTGGTAAAATTTCATTTACAACGGACCAAAACTGAACAAGTTTCAATCTTAAATTTTTATCGCGTTAGTATTGCTTCACGTACGTGGGTATTTAAACTTGCTTTTTTCCTGGAACGCTGCCCCGTATCTCGACTGCCACAACATCAAAGGGGACCCGAACTCGCTCAAAAATCGTGTCTGCACACGATTAGTGTTCGCATTCGGTGCCGACCGAAGTACACTAATCGAACCATTACTGTAGTTGGGATGTCTGTACAAACAATGTCTTTCAAGAATCCCCACAAGCCAAAATCCAGAGGCGTCAAGCCTGGCGAACGAACCGGCCACGATACAGCTCAACCGCGTCCAATCCAAAGATTTGTAAATTTTCTGTGTAACTCTTTCTAGCCATCAGCGAAAAATGTGCCGGACATCCATCGTGTTGATACCACATTCTGTTTCTTGTATCTAAAGGTAGTTCTTCTAATAACGGACCTAATGTTTCTTGAAGGAATGTGGTGTACTTCCTACCACACACTGACATACGCCAGATTCCCTTTTGATTTAACGCGAACTAACGCAAGGATCACGAACCACAGTGGCAAGAATATCAATTTCCGTTTCTTCATTAGTTATTGGCTTCTGCTAATCCTTTTTCTGATAGGCCAAGGATCCAGTCGTTCTCAATTTATTATACAAATATTTAAATGTATGGTGTGTAGGGTGAGAACGTTGAAGATATCTTTCAGCGTATAAATCTGTAGCTCTCACTGAATTTTCATGGCATTCTCCGTAAATGAGAAGCATATCGGTTTGTTCTTCGAAAAAATATAACATCATTCATAATCGCTTGATTCGATGACACTAATCTTACTATTCTTATTATTGATGTTCTGCGATATCGTCCTGAAGTGTTTATTTGTCATTACCAGGTTTAGTAAATGCGCTGAAAGATATCCTCAACGTTCTCACCCTACATGCCGTACAATTAAATACATTTGTACAATAAATTGTTTCAACATGTGATTCGATAAATACTACCAAAAGATTGCAGCAGTGCATTGATACTAATGGCAATCACTTTGAACACCTTCTGTAAATGCACGTTTATTTCGCCTTTTTTGTCATAACTGTCCTTTGCTGACCTTCAAAGACCTAAATAGTGCACCTCGTTGGATTGGTCTCAATAGCCGCTATCATAAAACAGGAAACAAAACATAGCATGCCATTTAAAAAAACAAAGGGGACTTTCACATCTCTGAGGGGACTCCGCCTGGAAAAAAAGGATTAACGCCATATTGCAGCCTCTGTTGTCCCATGCATCTTTTGATATGGGCAGGCGTAACTTTTGCGTATTTACCGTGTTTTGTTTATATTTTACTTGTTAAGTTTTGTAAAAACATGAGCACGATTATTACATTATCAAAATGTTTTTTATGATTTTATTGCGTGATTTATGAACACCCATCGGCCCTTCCGTATTATTACTGTACATTTGTTAATGAAGTACCCTGCATACAGGATGTCCAGTTATTCTCTAGTCGTCATAAAGAAATTAAATGGAGAAAAAAATGTGGTATATAAACATGGTGTTAAAAGGCGGTTACTTAAGGAAATATACATTTAAAATTTTCATAAATAGTTTTCACAGAGTACGATCAGTTACATAGTAACATCTAAAATACGTGGTAAAGTTATGCTTTATTCATTTACCGAAAAGGTTCAGTGTTGATGTTTATAACTAAGAACCATCTCTAAATGAAACAAATGAAATCTTCAATCGTTCAGAGCATCAAAGTTAAAATCGCTCTTATATTGGGGGATACACAGATATGCATTTCGAGCTTGCTAAATGTATAAATATAATAGGATGACACGTAAACAGTATGCCAAACAAATATCCTAATGGAGTGATGCCAAAAATTAATACCAAATAATAAATAAATTCCATACTAGATAATACGATAGCAATACTATAATGCAAAATAATGAATAAATTTTAACTAAGCGCTAATATTTGAAAACTCATATCTCATTAAGTATTCGTCTCTGACACCATGTGCGTATAACACTTCTTCCTTAGTTTACCTCACCAAATGCCACCTATGAAGAGATTAGCAAATAGCAGAAAACTGTATTTTTCTGCAAATTATTAGATATCGCATTTTGCTTTATTAGAAATTTCTTCTTATTCGATCATGTATTATTTATGAAATTAAACAGTTTTAATGGGCTGAAATATAAAACTTATACGGAATTTAATACGGAAAACAGTTAAGTATACGTACCCCTATTTTTGGAAAATTATGCAAAACTTTTTCCTTTTCTTTCTTGTCTACATCTATATTCTCTTTTTGACACTGTGTCGCTACCGCTTTAGCGGACAACGAATTTGTTGTGCTATGGTATCTCTTTATAAAGTCTATTGTTTCCTGCAGTTTTTTTCTAGAAATTAAAAGTAATTACGTAATCTATTAAAAACATCTGATAAAAACAGATTGTCTGCATTCAGTTTTCAAGTCTCTGAATTACCTCCTATAGTAGCTATTTGATTATCAAGAAATTTAATATTTACCATTCCCGTTTTCTTTTTGGAAAATATAAATAGCTTTCTATAATTCAGTCAACGAATCAAGTCATCAGCTGCAGACAAAAGTACCAAGTATCTGCATTTAAGTGACTGGTCTTTAATAATTTATTTTAGATAACAGCTGCCGTTTCTGCATGATTTAGCAAATGAATGCTTTGTTTGCAGCTGAATGCTTGGCTTGTCAAATGGAGTATGGTAACTTGTACTTTGTCTTACATGTTCTTCAAAATTAGAAATGTATTTTATACATACCTACGGCCAACATCAACTTTTGTACCGCACTTAAAACACCACACACTCCAATAAAGTGTCTCGACTACCATGAAATGGCAGTCACTATGAGGTTTTTGATAATGCTCTAAGGCATGACCGCATTCTTCTCTTCCACAACCTTGATGCCCGCATTGCAAACAAATCAAGGTTGCTGCGGTTGTTACACATTCCTGAAGTATTAAATGCTTTGACTTTAAAAACGTCTGTTAGTATTATATTAAACAAAAATTTCAAGCGTTTACCTGTGCGTCCTCATTAACTGCTGCTATATCATTTTTACTTTTTTTACATATTGAACATTGTGCACCAATCCCTACTTTATTCATGCACTTCTTGATTTTATTAAAATTTAATGCCTTTGGAATATGTTGACAATTATCACCTATAAATATTAATATTATCTCTATAATTATTAGCATATTTTTGTGGTATTCGCGCGTTACTGATCTTTTGTATTTTTTTGCAATTTGATGTCTATCAATCAATTCATGCTGCGATCTGACTTTTGCAACTAAATTTAAGTCAGATGTAAAATGAAATATAGTAAACCATTAATAAACGTTATACGAAATTATTACACAATTTAACGTATAATATAAAAGCCTGTCTTTTTTAAATTACTTACCCTAGTTCTTTCAGAAAAATAAATCAGTGCTATATAAAGTCCTTGAAATGATATTTTCTCAAATTGCATTAAAAAACAAGATTTAGAAATTATGTTTAAATGAGTTGAGTTCTAACCTGTAGTATTAGATTCATCGCAAGAATCAGTGGAACCTTCACTTAATTCTCCATTTGCGTCTGGTTGTCGATTACGCTTCTTACACATTTTGAATTATTTCCAAATTTCATCGAGTTGATTTATTTGTAATTCTAATTTTTGTCACTTGGTAGTTCGGTAAACAAAAAAACATGTGGTTATACGGAGAATCGCAAGGAACATTTGTGCTAACCAAAACAAATTTGTATCTTATTTCAATTCTTATTTCGTTTTGTCCGAGAATTTGTGAACAATAGCTAAATGCAATACTAGTTATTTGAAATAAATAAAAAGCAATTACTACAGAAGAACGTTACTGTCACAACGAATCCTACTTGCACAATTGCTCTATGTACCGTAGTTCACATTTACACAGTTGCAAACTATTGAAACTGTTGCGTAGCTATTGGTGAGATATGGGGACTTATTGTCAGCGTAGGTCGGTCGCCCGTGGAACGCGGAAAAATCAAACACAATTTATAGAGTTAGAAAGAAGGACTATTTATTCTATTATTCAGCGTAAAAGATACTGGTGGTTCGAAAAATAACGACGTTCTGATGAGTGTGGCTTCGTTTTCTTTCCATTACGGCTCTGGTTGTTCTTTCCGAGTTCCTTGCTCCCCCCCCCTCTTCTTTGGTAGTGGCCAATAAGATAGAGTCTTGCTGGGCCTTGGATCGTCCTTCGGCACGTAGAAGAGTCTTACAGCGTGTTGTAGGTGTTGCGTATCTTTTGGTGGGATATGGGGAGTTTAGGTAGGTTCGGTTGCCCGTGCAGCGCTGAACCGCTCTGCTTGTGGAGAAGCGCGGAAGAATCAAACACAATTCTTAGAGTTTAGAAAGAACGACTATTTACTCTATTATTCAGCGTAAGAGATACTGATGGTTCGAGATATAGCGAAGTTCTCCTGAATGTGGCTTCTTCTTTCTTCCATTTCGGCTCTGGTTCTTCTTCTTGAGTTCCTGTTTTCCCCCTCTCCTTTGGTAGCGTCCAATGAGGTTGAGTCTTGGTGGGCCTTGGATCGTCCTTGGGCGCGTGGAAGTGGCAACATTTCCGCTTTCCGGTACGGACGTAGGGGTGTACGCGCAAAGGGGAGAATGGGAAAAACCCGGTGGACGCATGAAAGTCGCATGGTAACGGTAAATGAGGTGTCATGGAAAAAAACCTAGTAAAATACGCGAAAAGGTCGAAGAGTCTTACAGCGTTTTCTAAGGATATGCGTACATTAATTAACAGATGGATATATCGGCTTAGCGCATATGTTCATCTGACTTGGAATTTAGCTCCCGGATTCCTATCGCTATCGATAAGTGCGATTTTACTGTCGATTCGGGGTTCGATGTTACTAGACATTAAGCCTGACTAACGCGATAGCGTAACACAGGAATACGCTTACAAGTGTTACGCTATCGCGTGAACCGAGTTTCAATTCCCTAGAAATCCCAAATGAGATACCGCCAATATAAACTGTAACGATAAGTAGTTTAAGAGCGAAATTCGAAACCGGAAAAGGTATGTACACAACCCTCGGAATGTCGAGTACTACGATACCCAGAACCGGCCTCCACATGGCCTACCCGAAACAAAGGAGCCTTTGTTATCTCCCACCTACTCTCGACGCAATCTTCTGGCTTTCCCGCGTTTTTCCCTTAGCTCGTGCGCACCCTGACTCGTCACGCGGACACGGAAGCGTTGCCACCTCCACGGCCCAGCCACAGCAAGATTCTACCCCATTGGATAAGACGAAGGCAAAAGGAGGAGCAAGGAGTGCAGGAAGAGGAAACAGAGCCGAAAAGGGAAGAAGAAAAAGCCTCGCTGATGAGAACTTCTTTATAACTCGTTGCAACCAGTACTGTCTACATTTATTTACTGAATAAATAGTCGTTCTTGTTAAATTTCTTGTTGGTATCTCAGCGTAACAAAAGCAATATACAGGGTGACAAAACAGTCAGGGAACATCGAGGGTTGGGGTGTAGCTGGGGTGTTTATAAACAACTTTTTCCTTGATAATAATGTTACATATAGTTTCGTTTTTGAGTTATTAACGAAAAACACTGGCCAATAAGAGCGCCCGTCGGGCATCGGCCATCATTCCGATACCATCGGGCATCATTCAGGTGCGAACCAATCACTTGCGGTTAGTCATGATGAGGGCATCGAGGGTACCGAGGAAAGCATGCGGCAAATGTTACATCGTCTTAATTACGAATAATGTGGAATTATTCATTATTCATGAATAAGAAATACACTAAGAAGTCGTATAATAACCGTGTTCGATACGTTTATTCATTATCCGAAAGGAATGAAGTGTTTTATTACTTATCAAAAAAATACTTTTTATAAATAATTTAAAATAATTTATAAATACTATAAAATGTATAGGGTGGCCCGTAACTCCCGCCGTATCCGGAAATGGGGGTAGCTAGGGTGATTCTGAACAACTTTCTCAGTGACAACAATGTTGTTTACAGCTTCGTTTTTTAGTTGTTAACAAGCCCCACGATCGGCCACGCCACTTCTCTAGGCATGACTCGCCGCACGGATGAACCGATCAGCCGGGCCCGCCACTTACCCACGTTTTGCGAGAAACTGAAAGTGCTAAGAGGAAATTTTCAACTACGGTAAGTGAAGGATATATAGTAGGTAAAAAGAGTTAGAGCTAGCCCTTGTACGGTAAGATGCTGTTTATATAAACAACCCCCCTCTTTCACTCACAATTTCTAAACATACGCTATAGTCAGCAATCGAGGCCCCACAGTTCATCAGTTTCTATCGTTAGTTCCTAGCAATTCCCACCATATTTGTTGTTTTATATTGAATTGTGATAGATTCAAGCATGAATCGTAAGTGTAAATATCTTAAAACTCAAATAATTGACTCATTTGCATTATAAACAATGATATACTGAAATATTACAATACTAATAATAATAATAATAATAATATATTTCCTAAATTAATGGGCTATAGAACCCTTTAGTATTCAGGGGGTTGAAACACACACAGAGTAGTAGCATCATGTACAGTAAGAGTAAAGAAAAGAATGAAAGACAGAAAAGAATAACAAATTGAATAAAAATAAAGTAGCACATAGTGAGGGGACATAAACTTAACAGAAATAGCACGAAGCCAGAGAGAAAAATTAATAATTATTTACTAATTTACCACACTTAGGGTAGAATGCTTAAACGCTATAATGGAGGTCCCGAAAAAGTTGAGCAGATTACAAAACTTGTTCGCGTTGGTGCACAATCAGTTGAGACAATTAAATTTCCCATAGAGAGTCCGATGAGTATTCGTGTAAAATAGAGTCTGTACCCTTAGATGAGAGGAAGGGACGTGAAATTATAGTTCTGAAAGGATATCGGGGCAAAAAATGAGGTAATTAATAACTTGTATACATATAAATAATAAGTCAGCTATAATACACCGTTGCCTAAGGGTTAATAATTTGAAGCGAGTTAGGTAATATATATAATTGTGGCATAGTGGAGACATCGGTATTTCGGTGAATCGAGAGGCAAGCCTTAAGAATTTATGTTGAACGCGTTCCAATAAGTCGATATGGTTCCTGTAGTAGGGGGGCCGACCATATAACGGATCCGTATTCTAGTCGCGGTCGGACCCGAGAACAGTACCGTCTTACTACAGTGGAGCCATTGGAGAAGTGTGTAGATGTGCGGGAAATACAGCCTAAAATTTTCAGGTAGGTGCTGGAGACATTGTTGAAATGAGTCAAAAACGGCAGATCGCTTGACATGGTAATGCCTAGGTCGCGGATGAAATGGACATCGGATAGGGGGAACCATCAATACTGTATGGGTGAATAACCGGCCTCAGTTTACGAGAAAAACGAATGGCGTTACATTTCGATGTGTTCAGACTAAAATTGTTAGCGTGGCACCATGTTGCTAGTCTATTGAGGTTAGATTGCAAGAGGAGAGTGTCCTCCAATCCCGCTACCAGGCGGAAAAGCTTCAGATCATCTGCGTAGAGAAGGAATCTGCAATGCTGAAAAACTTGAGTAATATCATTGATGTATAAAATGAAGAGTAAGGGTCTAAGATGTGAGCCTTATGGAACACCGGACGGAGCCAAGAATTTTTTTGAGAAAGACTGGTTGAATTTGACTATCTGGGATCTACCTGTGATATAACTCGACAGCCATGCCAGTAGTAAACCATGACAGCCAAGAGCATGCAATTTTGCTATAAGTATTGGGTGGCTCACTGAATTGAACGCTTTGCGTATGTCAGTGTAGACAACATCAACTTGCTGACCGTCTTCCACGCAGGTAGAGAGATAATTATGGAAGGATAGAAGATTGGTAATGGTGGAGCGACCGGGTACGAAACCATGCTGCTCATTTATGATTAAATTTTTGCACAGAGAGGATAGCCTATTAGTTACAAGACTATCGAGTAACTTAGGCATTACATTTTGTTTGCTAATTGGTCTGTAGGAGGAGGTACATGTACCCGGAGGTACCCGGTCCACTGTTTAAACCTAGAGAGTCTATACCCTTAAAAACGTCACCAATCCTGATATTAAGAGAGGAAACATCAACCGTGTCCTTGAAATTATAATAGCATGGTGTTTTGTTGTCATGAGAATATACTGACCTAAAATAATCAGCGAGGGTATGGGCAATAGTTTGTTCAGTGCGGGCTGTACGGCCATTAAAGGACATGGAGATAGGAAAAGGAGACTCATTTTTTATTGATCGTATGAAGCTCCAAAATGCTTTAGGGTTATTCTGAAGAGATGATTCAGACTTCGCAACATAGGTGGCCAAGCAACAACGAGCCAGAGCGCGACATTTAGTTCTAAGACTGGAAAAAACGAGGTAATCGGAAATGCAGTTAGTCGATTTATAGCGTCCGTGAGCAGTTTTCTTTTTTGCAAGAAGAGAAATAAGTCTGCGAGAAAACAAAACCGGGTGTGTGGAAGTAGTGATAGGATGGAGTGGTACACATGCATTCATGACATAATTTAAGTGATGATAAAAATGGTCTACGGCAGAGTCAATAGGTATCGGAGAAAGGAGAGCGTCCTAGTCAAACTGGGATAGATCATACTGTATATTAATACTGTTATTAATCATACTGTAGTCGGCAGCTCTGAAGTTCAGATTAAAAAGGAGATACGACAGGAGGAGGGTGCTGTCGGCAGTTTTGGAATAGAAAAGGAGAGGGGGGGATGGTAGGAATCTTCTGACAAGAATGACTCAGGAGCAGGAGAGGTGGAAATGCCTGCAATAGTTAAGAAAACAAAATCTAGTATCGAGTTGTGTGAATTAATAACATTATTAAATTGAGAAATATTCAAATAATTAAAGTACTCACCGATAATGACATTGAGTGAATGAGAATGATGTAAAAGAGAGGAGTTGGTACGCCCAGTGAAATTCGGTATATTATAATCGCCGGCGATTACAACAGGAGTATTAGGCGAAAGAGCACGTACCCCCTCACTATTTGACAATGTTGTTCGTAGTGGGAGCCCAAAGACGGGGGGAATATAAACCGCCTCGACAATAACACTGGTATGCCCTATATGCACCACTACGAACATTTGCTCGGTAGAATTAACGGATACTTCAATACGACGACTAGAATAAGAACGTTGCCGGTTGGTTTTGCGGAGCGGGGGAGCTTGGCTAGGACGAAAGCGCTTAATCCTGAACAGGTTTCATTTGCCTTTTCAAATGTCCAATTTATTCAGCAAGGTGGACCTACCCATAGGGAAGCAGCCCACTTAGCCGAGTTTTGGACTGCGGACAGTCTCAATCGTCGTTTACAGCGGGGGCCACGTGGAGGCGAGACTGCCAGCTTTTTCTCGGTCCCAGCAGGTCAGCCTGAAGGCTGTTATATCTGAATTGTCACAGTCCTCCGTTAGGGTTGCCGCCTGCGCGTATGATCGCAGGTTTTTGTTTTGTGCCCTCCTGGTTGAGGGGTCTCCGTTCAATTTTTATCTCATGCTTCGTTAAAGGCAATGTGTTGGTGCGTTCAATCTCGCCGGGTTTGGCCTGGTGTCCGGGCTGCCTTGGCGGTAAGCACGCGTCGTGCGTATCTTCTAAATTCCTGATAGAGGTGGTGTTCGTTGGATAGCAGGTCGGATTCGGGGGGGGGGGGCTATGCTTGCCTAACTAACCGCCTGTTTTAAGAGTAGCGCTCTTCCTCGTGGCTCGGACATTGCAATAGTACGTGTCGGGGCGTTTGTACCCAGCCACATTCACAACTGTCATCCGGTGCCAGTGCGAACTCCTTCAGCTTCGCGCGGGAATCTCCGTGTCCGCTCAGGAATTGCACCACATGGTGATCCATTGTTGCTCTTCTAAGTCGTAGACGGACATTTTCCGATCTACATCGTTGAAGTATTCGTACGTCGTACGCCCTATCTCCGATGACGACATTCTTATTTGCCACACTCTCAGAACTTCCTTGCGTACCCTTACTGTTGCTTGGGAACTATTATGATCCTGGTTCCCAGCTTATGCGGCACTCTCCGTAGTCGATTGACGTTCCTTTACCAATTTTGCAGGCGCATGCACGTTCCGCAAATGCCAGGTCCACCGGAATCGTTCTGGCGATCACTGTGATCGCGTCGTAGGACACACTCCGATACACCTTGGTCATCCTAATGAGCACCTGCCTCTGGGCTCTAACAAGTATGATACTTGTCATCGAGCCGAGGAGGTCCTCTCAGGTAGCGGCAGCATATGCCATGATAGGGACAAAGAGTCCTTTGTATAGTGTACTTAGGGCTCGATGTCCAGGTCCCCAGTTCTTTCGCGCTACCTTGGCTGAGGTATTAAAGATGCGCAAGGTTTTTGCACTCGTGTACTTTACGTGCGAGAGAATGCCCAGTCTCTCATCGAAGTGGACGCCAAGGTACTTAATGGCAGGTCTTAGTGACACACTTTTCCCACCGATCTTAATCATTGGGGGTCAATCCCGATTCAGAGTACCTTTCAAGAGGATCATTTCAGTTTTAGTAGCTGAGAGCGTTAGCTCCTGAGTGGCACTCCGTTCAGAGATTGCTTGGACAACTTTTTGGCCTTTTTCTTGGAGTTCCCTCCTTGAGTTGCCATAGACAATCACGAGGAGGTCGTGCGCATATGCTATAAGCTCGCGGTCGAGCTCGGTGTTTGTTAGGATTGCAAGAATCACATCGAATATGACATTCCAGCAGCTTGGGCCAAGTACTGTAAAACCTGCTATATGCACAAAAATTTGCTTGGATATAGATACGTTGACTATCCCCTCCCCACTTGGGAGGAATCCCCCTTTGCGATAAAGGCGCTCCACGAAGGAGCGTTGTAATATGATTAGAGCCGGAATATCGGTGTGACTAATACTAATTCAACCATGAAACTTTTTTCTTTTTGACGTTTTCTTAATAAAAACGTATTTGCAAAATTTTTCTGATTAAAATGGGACCAAACGCGATATGATTTGAATTATATTTACTTATTAGAATAAGAATAAAAGGATCGCCTTGTGATCAAAAAGTACCCGGAATTTGTCAATAACACGAAAACGGTTCAACTATTCATCGATATTTAGTTTATTGCCTTCAAAGCAATCTCCATCGCAAGCAATACACATATTCCAACGCTTCTTCAAAACAGTTTTCATAGGCCGATTTTGGAATCGCCTTCAGCTCCTTCTGCGAATTCTCCTTTTTCGCCTCAATCGTCTGAAAAGGCTTTCCGCGAAGTGGTAACTTGAGTCGTGGGAAGAGGAAAAAGTCAGGGGCCATGTCAGGTGACTACGGAGCTTGCGGAACGGTATTAACGTTGTTTTTGGTCAAATTGTCGCGTACAAGATGAGATATGTGAGCCGGTGCATTGTCGTGGTGAAAGCGAAATCGATAGTGAAATGCGCAGAGTACACCAAACAATGACTTGTTTACAAGGCTATTACGCACAAACTCTCTGGCAGATTGCGCTTAACCCTTTCGCTACGGGCGACTTCTCTGCCGCGATATTTCCGCTGAACGTGCCGCCGCGGTATTTCAGCTGAACGTGCCGCCGCGCCAAAAATGTGCACGGTGCTCGAGTAAAATCGTCAGCGGCCGCGTTTATGCTTCACGGTAACCCGAGTTGGTTCGACGGTTTTATTGAAAATAAGATATTAAACATATTCACTTTTATGAATATTCGGCCGGAATAATTTGGTAGTCCATGTAATTTGTCTTTCTATATCTTTTCCAGATTCAATTGAATTGTCTTCTGCGGATTCAGAATTTAGTATATTTGCTCGAATTCTTTTATTATTTGTATTTCGTCTTTCTTGTGCCAAATTTAAATTTATTTGATCATCTTCTGATTGCTCCGGATAATTCTCATCCTCATCATTAATACGTCTTGCTCTCTTATATTTCATCATTTCAAAGAATGGGTTAAAATCTGTTAAAAAATAGTTAATCTAAATAAAGGTAAATAAATTTCAGAAATGACGAACTATACCTTTGTGTCTGTTGTCGGAAAAAAGTAAATTATATATCTTTAGCAAGCACTAACTTTATTCGTTGCAAACATTCAGACAAGCGTCTCCAAACTGATTTGGCATTTATTTTGTGATTTTTATACTTGGGGAATCTCGAGAGAGACAAATGATACAAACAAAAGACATGCTACATTTCCAGCGAAAGATACTCGATATGAAATAACTCTAATCGTTCGTCATATGTATTATACAGTGTACCATACGCAGCATTTTATACATAGCGGCTATAGCCGCCCGTAGTACGTCAGTGGCATTTTATGGAGAGCGACTATAGTCGCCTGTAGTAGCGAAAGGGTTAAAAGTGACATGTAAACAACTGACAGATGTACCAACTTAGAAAAAAAATGATTTCGACAATATCTCAAGCGCGGTTCGTTTAAATGAGAAATTGCGGATACTTTTCGATCACAAGGTATTCTAATAAATAAATATAATTTAAATTGTATCCTGGGTTGAGAACGGTTCCTGCGCAAGTAGCACATCGACGTCCCTCGAGCACATCGCGGCACTCACATAATCAAGAACGGTTCGGGAGCGCTGCAGGATATGCTGCAGGATCCGAACACGCACTGGAGTGTTACCTTTGTTTCTTCTAACCATAGTTGGTGTATTAGCGCTATTCTCTCTAAAGCCGTTAAGTGAGACGCGCAGGCCTTTTCTCGCGTTCGATGGTCAATTGCAATCCCGTTGCAATTGGCGCAGGGCGGGGCCTGATCCTTGCTCTTACAGGCGGCGTAAGCATGACAGCTTGATGCATAGTGGCCAATGTGCACAGCTGTGCTTTGCAGAATTTGGTAATATATCCAAATCTCTGGCACTTATAACACCGAGTTAGGGCAACGAAGTACTGCGCTCGGCAGGACATCCAGTCAACGTAGAGTCGGCCACTCCCTCTCAGTCTCTTTCGTATTTCTGGCGAGACATCTGCGACACAGTTGACCGTATCCTTGCTGCCGCCCTTCGGCTCCATCATAAAACGGAGCTTAAGGCAGGATGACACAGCCTTCTGGTCGAGGTCCACCAGATTTTGCCTCCAAATTGTCCTTTCTATCTGGGGCTTGGTTAACTCTTTCGGAACCACGTATACCACCATTCTGGGGTTTCTTTCCTGTGGCTCTTTTACAGCAAGTCCCACTTTGCGAAGCTTGCTGTTGTGCTGGAAAATCTTCCTTCCTTGTGGATGGGTCGCATGGCTCTTATCCGGATTTTAGCCTTCGTAGGCTTTATAATTGTGAGGGCAGTCTTCCTTATGTTGGCATTGTTACGTATGAAGAATATTCCATACGTCGCTCTCAACGCGTTTTCGAGCTCGCGTCTGTGATGGCAAACGCCCTAAAATTCTTTCGGTTACCATAAACAGAAAAGGGGGTCCTAAGCACACGTGCGACCAGCTGCATTATGACCAAGCGGGTGCAGTCCGACGAAGACTCCTAAATTTCCTTATATGGAAAGTTCTAATGCGTTCCCGCGCATTTCGGGGGTATATAAACCCTTTGGTTTCTACCCTCGTCGGTTCAGAGTTACATAGTCACGCGTAACGTCACGTCGTGCCACGCTCGTACAGAGTCAGTTATATCTAGTGAGTTTGGGCTTAGCGCACCTTTCTATTAATAGATTAATAGATTAACCAGTTAGAATCCGCTAGTCCGGTTGAAGTTATTTCGGCATACTCTAAAGCGGCCCTCAAGCCCCGCATCGCCAGTGCGTCAACGCCGTGCAAATACTTCGGTAACTTATATTACACTTTATATTATTGCATCGCGACAATTACATATGTACAGACAGCTGATCTCAATATATGTATAAATGGTTCATCATTAAATCGAGTAGATTCGTTAAACCTATCTTTACCCCGTAATCATTTATATCAGTAGTAACGTTCCCACAGATACAACTTAACCGCTCGAGTTGTATCGAATATTAATTTAGAGTTAGGAGACAAACTAACATTTCCTGCGACTCCCCGATTTCACATCGGGTTCGCCCACGGAACCTAGCCCATCCTAAAGCTCCCTGGTTTCGCACCAGGTTCGTCTGTATCCTACGGCTCCCTGATTTCCCATCAGGTTCGTCCGTACGTTTTCCAACCTCCGAACAGCTCCCCGGCTTCGCGCCAGGTTCGTTTGTGAATAAGCCAACCTCCTAGCAGCTCCCCGATATCGCATCGGGTTCGTCTGCGAACTTCTTTCCTAGTGGCTCCCCGATTTCGCATCGGGTTCGTCCACGACGTTTCGCCCTCTTGCGGCTCCCTGATTTCGCATCAGGTTCGTCCGCGCTTGACTCTATTCCTCGCTACACATATCTCAGCGGCTCCCCAATTTCGCATCGAGTTCGTCCGTGCACCTAACTAACAAATTCTCAACCGTATTCCTTGGGTAATATCAACCTCGCCGGTCTAGGCGTTGCCCACAGCCCTGGCTCGTAACAGCGCTGTCGTCTTTCCCTTTAGGGTGCAATATCCTCACCACGTTTCGTGGTGGTCTTATTGCCATTTGTGGCACTTTGCGGCTGTCCAGCTTTACTGCCTCCGCATAAGATGCCTGTGGGCTTTACGTCGGCGCGGAAGGCTTTGCCTTCCCCGCTCCTGAACACCGGGCCGGTTCACCCGCAGATGAAGGCCCCCTCAGATCCCAGGATCCTATACTCCAGCGACAGAATTTTACATGCACGACAAACACGGGGGGGGGGTTTGTTCAGAGCAGTTACCCTTTTGCCCCGCTACATCGGTTTGTCTCCTGATTAAGGGCCCCGACTCCATGCGCCATGAACTGTGTGCGTGCACTCACACAAACAAAGGAAAGCATGCACGTATACGCCATGCGCGAGAGAGAGGCTCGATTTCATAGATTCGATTTTTCTTCTCTATAATTTCATTAATGAAACTTTCACTGGTACACCACACACGGGTAGACTTCGCCACAGCCCGAGTCATTCGTTTGAACGCCAATAAATTCAGCATTCGTTCAGGATAACGTTATTTATGAAACTGTCAAGCTTGAGACAGACATCGATGTAGGCAACAAGATGGCTGCAGCATCTTGACACACTTCACATATCGCCAATATTGAACGATTTAATGGTTTATTCACTGCTTAAACACCCTTTCGGCCTTCCTTTTACTAGCACAAAATCACATAAATTATATTTTTCACAATCTATCACTTCTTTAAAGCGGAGAAACGGTTCTACGATTTGCACGCATCTGACGTTAGAATAGTTCAATGATTATCCGTCTGTGGCATTTATGGCACATTTTAGTAAATTTTGCCAGGTTACCGTCAGAGTCGATAAAAATACATATCAGTCGGTAAATGTAAGTTATAATTTCACACAACGAACGTCGTTTCATACGTGAATACCTGATGCGCAAACACATACGCAAGTAAAACATAGTTGCCGGCACGTAGCAAGACCTATGTGACGCTGTTGCCACATCTTTTACAATTATAACCATCACCAAAATGAATCGGTTCGTGCAGAGATTTTGATTCGAGCCGTTGCAAAAACTTTTTTTTAGGTTCGAAACCCCTCAAGTTCATTTTTTCTATATAATTTTTTTCAAGTTACTAACTATATGTGAATTATATATATTTATTAACCCTTATGTTATTAACCAAGTACCCATGTACCCATATAATAGACGATATTTTTAGGCGTTCTATGCACATAAACATGAACCAGTTGTTAAATAATATGATTTATTTATTTATTAAATTTCAATAATAAACAATTCTTTGGACAATTTAGAAATATTGCTATAGTATTTACGTGTTTATCACAAATAGGACGGTCGAAATTGTTGCAAGGCTTTCGTGTTTTTCGTTGGTTCTTTTTGTGATCAGCCTGACACATATAACAGAATCCGACAACTCTTTTTCTGAAGTATAATGAATTTCATTTATTTCTAATAAATAAAAAAATAAATCTTTGTATTGCTTTGGATTTTTATTATGGATATATAATTTTATGCTACACAATTGTTGCCACACGGATACGACCCACACACACCTCTGACGGGCCATGACCGTTTGCACTACAATGAGGCCTATGTACGTCAATGTGTGGCTCGCATCCGTGTGGAAACAAGTGCGAATCAGATCTTTATCGATCGCCGGGACGTGCGTTTCGTAGCATAAAATTGTTAAGATAGGTCAGGATTGGTACAATGACCAACGGCCAAGGACCCACTTTCGTCGAAGCTGGTTACTTCGTGAACGAAAGGATATGTTTATTTACCTATCTTTTTTTAACATTAATTATCCAAACATTGTTTTAATAAGTAATAAAATACTTCGTACGTTTCGGATAAGGAATAAAAGTATGGAACAGTTAATAAACGGCTTGATAATTAAATTGTTATTCGTGAATAACGAATCATTACACATTATTATTAATTTAAGATGATGTAATATTTGTCGTACGTTGCCCCTCGATACACCCGATGACAGCCGCGCGCGTTGGTGCCTGGGCGCGCGTTATACGGGCGAGTTCATTGGCCTTTTTTTCGTTAATAACTGAAAAACGAAGCTACTTAGCATATTTTGGTGATGGAAAAAGTTGTTCAGCATCACCTCAGCTACAAGAAAATTTAAAATACTGCGACACTTGTGGGCCACCCTTTATATTTAACAAATTAATAAACTTTAAATACAAAAAATGATTTTTAAAAAATTTTATTAATAAATGTGAAAAACGACGTTTCTCCTCCCGCCATTTTCGCCCGTGACACCGCATACTACTACAAAGCGTGTACGATATATAGTATGACGCACGTGGCCCACGGCCCGCCGGTTGGCTGAGCCTGACATATATCAAGCAACAATAGCAGCCTTCTTTCATAAATTAAAAAAAAAATTGTTTTAAAAAATTAAAAAATTGGTATATGTATATACACGGAATAAATAAAAAATATGAATAAAACGTTCTATTGTTAAACATATTAATATTGTTTCATAAATCTGTTTTGTTCAACATGACCAAGGAATCTCTTTCATTTACACTGTTCATTAGATTTGTAAAAAAAAATAAATGTGTGTTCTAAAAGAAAGCAAAATAGTAGTAAAACATACCACTGTTTGAAACGGTAGCACGAAAAGCGCTCGAACGAAGGAAGACTCAACTGGTCGACTCAAATTTTTATGTCCTTTTGCAGATTGATAATACAAAGGCTCCTGATGGTATACGTAAAATATTACGTGTAGTTATTCATAAACTTTAATGATATTAGCAATTAAAGTTACATACCTTCTATGTGAGGCCATATCTTATATAAATAGGGAATAATTTTATAGAAGATTGGTAGCCAAGTGAGATGGTGTATGGCTTTTGTCGTAGAGGTTCCGGTTTCGATTCCCGGTGAATTGACATTATTTTTTTTTAAATGGTTTCATTTTAACAACAGTGTGCACGTTTCTGAATGATAAATAGTTCTTTTAAAATGTTAATAACTTTGAAACACTATTTCTTTAAAATACGTTTTAGTGAACATGCGGTCAACACTGTTTATGATCAGATTGTAGATAACCTAGAGTACGTTTCTAATTTCACGTATAGGCTCACCTACCCACCCACTGCGATATTTATTATTTTGGCATAATATATACATAGTCAAGAGTTTTCGAAGTCGGTCCAAGATGCATAGCTAGTCCTGTCGCACTTTCCTGTGTTTCAATTACATGTATGACAACTATCATCCAGAAACGTGCACAGTGTCGCAAAAATGAAACCACAAATAAAAAAAAAAAATTACTTAACCGGAAATCGAACCCAGAACCTCTACGGCATAAGCCATAAACCATCTCACTTGGCTACCAACTTTCTTGAGAATCGTTCTCTATTCATGGAAGATATGGCCTCACATAGAAGGTATGTAACTTTAATTGTTAATATGATTAAAGTTTATGAATAACTACACATAATATTTAACGTAGACCATCAGGATCCTGTGTATTATCAACCTGCAAAAGGAAATTAAAATCCGAGTCGACCAGTTGAGATTCTTCCTAGTATGTTCAGATTTTCATACGTATATTAAATTAAAATATTTAAAAAATGTTTTTAAAATATTGGTCAGCAAATATTGATCATTGTCATATAGTTCGGTATTAGAAAAAAATTAATGCAAAAAAAGATATACCCGAGGGGGATCGAACCTACAAAAGCGTTCAGCAGCTATGACTATGTCCGGCAGGAATCAAAATCTCGGCTCGAGCCGATTCATTTTGCTGGTGGCCAGGATTGTAACAGATGTGGCAACAGTGCGACAGAACCACAAAATTATGTGATTTGGCAACTATGGCCTCCCACTCTCCGTTTATAATTCTGCCTAATGACATTAGATGTCACACCGTCAGTTTATAATTCTGTATAATTACTTTAGATGTCACCCCGTCAAATGTCGAATCTGCAAATTTTTTGTTTAAACTAACGCCCGTTTCTTTGTAATGGCGCTTAGATCGATTCGGAGTTGACCCCAAAGGAGTCGGGGCCCTTAAGGGCCCCGACTCCATGCGCCATGACCTGTGTGCGTGCACTCACACAAACAAAGGAAAGCATGCACGTATACGCCATGCGCGAGAGAGAGGCTCGATTTCATGGAACCGATTTTTCGTCTCTATAATTTCATTAATGAAACTTTCACGGGTATACCACACACGGATAGACTTCGCCACAGCCCAATTGATATGGTTGAACACCAATAAATGCAGCATTCGTTCAGGATAATGTTATTTATGAAACTGGCCAGCTTGAGACAGACATCGATGTAGGCAACAAGATGGCTGCAGCATCTTGACACACTTCACATTTCGCAAATATTGAACGACTTAATGGTTTATTCACTGCTTAAACACCCTATCGGGCTTCCTTGAGCTAGCGCAAAATCACATAAATTCGTTTTTTCACAATCTATCACTTCTGGAAAGTGGAGAAACGGTTCTACGATTTGCACGCATCCGACGTGAGAATAGTTCAATGATTCTCCGTCTGTGGCGTTTATGACACATTTTAGTTAATTTGGGCAGGTTATCGTCAGAGTCGATAAAAATACAAATCAGTCGGTAAATGTAAGTTATAATTTCACACCACGAACGGCGATTCATACGTGAATACCTGATGCGCAAACACAGACGCAAGTAAAACATAGTTGCCGGCACGTAGCAAGACCTCTGTGACGCTGTTGCCACATCTGTTACAATTATAACCATCAGCAAAATGAATCGGTTCGAGCAGAGATTTTGATTCGAGCCGTTGCAAAAACTTTTTTTTAGGTTCGAACCCCCTCAAGTTCGTTTTTTCTACATAATTTTTTTCAAGTTACTAACTATATGTGAATTATATATATTTATTAACCCTTATGTTATCAACCGGGTACCCAGGTACCCATATAAGAGACGAGATTGTTAGGCGTTCTATGCACATAAACATGAACCAGTTTTTAACCAATATGATTTATTTATTTATTAAATTACAATAATAAACAATTCTGTGGACAATTTCTGCATATTGCTATAGTATTTACGTGTTTATCACAAATAGGACGGTCGCACTTGTGGCAAGGCTTTCGTGTTTTTCGTCGTTTCTTTTTGGGATCAGCCTGACACATATAACTGAATCCCACCACTCTTATGAACACCGAATATAATGTCATAGGAACGAGAATAATTGTCGATACAACAATGTATTGCCATTATCTAAATGTAGCAATTTAAGATTAAGAGAATTAAGAGACTCTCGATTCGAGAGTTTACATCCAAATTTACAATCTCACTATTAATTACCTTATTGCTGTTAACTAATATACACAAATTCTAGTTGTTATTAAAAATAATAAGAAAGGAGAATAAAATTATTAATACCGTAATAAGTAAAAATTGTCCAAACCATATCGTGTTTGGTATCATTTTAATCAGGATATTGTAACGAACACTTTGGTCAAATTTAATTTAAAACAGACCAAAACTGAACAAGTTTTAATATTAGATTTTGATCGCGGTAGTGTTGTCTCACGTACACGGTTATTTAAACTTGCCTTTTTCCTGGAATGCTGCGCCGTATCTCGGCTGCCACAACATCAAAGGGGACCCGAACTCGCTCGAGAAGCGTGTCCTGCATACGATTAGTGTTCACATTCAGTCCCGAGCGAGGTACACTAATCGAGATATTACTGTATATGTAAAAAAAAATAATTGTGTGTTATAAAAGAAAGCCGAAATAATAGTAAAACATACCACTGTTTGAAACGGTAGCACGAAAAGCGCTCTAACGAAGACGCTCAACTGGTCGACTCGGATTTTAATGTCCTTTTGCAGGTTGATAATACACAGGCTCTTGATGGTCTACGTAAAATATTAGGTGTAGTTATTCAGAAACTTTGAAGATATTAACAATTAAAGTTACATACCTTCTATGTGAGGCCATATCTTCTATAAATAGAGAAGGATCCTCAAGAAGATTGGTAACCAAGTGAGATGGTGTATGGCTTGTGTGCCGTAGAAGTCCCGGGTTCGATTTCCGGTTAATTGACATTCTTGGAGAATCTTCACTTGGAGAACCCCCAAATTATGCGAATTGGCAACTATGGCCTCCCACTCTCCGTTTATAATTCTGCCTAATGACATTAGATGTCACACCGTGAGTTTATAATTCTGTATAATGACTTTAGATGTCACTCCGTCAAATGTCGTGTGGTGATGGGCTACCCCCTCCTTGCGGATTGTGCAGGAGTGGGGGAACCGTCCCGGTCTCCGCACACTATGATGACAATTTCCTTCGTTCCTAGTCCTTCATGAGTATCGTTCAAAGGGAGTCAACGATCAGTCGTCGTGCTGGGCACACAGTCTCATGCAATAGATATAGAGACGTAAAGAGCAGGGTATACGTGCCTCGTCGGCTAAGTTGAATAAACGGATGGAGACATATCAGAGTGTTGTAAGCTCCTTCTTCCTGACCGACCGTCCGCCGAGGAAGACTCCTGGTCCACCCGCTGCGTAGGGCAGCGCAACAAGTCGAGGCAACATCCCCGACGACCCCTACAGTCGAACCTGCCAATTTTTTGTTTGCACGAACGCCCGTTTCTTTGCAATGGCGCTTAGATCGATTCGGAGTTGGCCCCAAAAGAGTCGAGACCCTTAAAATGACACCGAAGACGGTATGGTTTGGGCAATTTTTATTTATGATGGTATTAATAATTTTGTTACGAGCCGGGGCTGTGGGCAACGGCTAGACCGGCGCGGTTGATATAACCGAAGGAATACGGTTGAGAATTTGTTAGTAAGGTGCACGGACGAACCCGATGCGAAATCGGGGAGCCTCAGGAATAGAGTCAAGCGCGGACGAACCTGATGCGAAATCAGGGAGCCGCAGGAGGGTGAAACGTCGTGGACGAACCCGATACGAAACCGGGCAGCCACTGGGTTGAGGTAGTTGTAGTTAGTTTGTTTGGATGCGGCGTGCGAACGAACCTGTTGCGAAATCAGGGAGTCGCAAGAAATGTCAGTTTGTCTTGTAACTCTAAATTTATATTCGATACAACTCGAGCGGTTAAGTTGTATCTGTGGGAACGTTTCTACTGATATAAAGGATTACGGGGTAAAGATGGGTTTAACGAATCTACTCGATTTAATGGTGAACAAATTATATATATATTGAGATCAGTCGTCTGTACATATGTAATTGTCGCGATGAAATAATATTAAGTGTGTAAGTGACCTAAGTATTTGCACAGTGTTGACGCACTGGCGATGCGGGGTCTGAGAGCCGCTTTTAGAGTATGCCGAAAGAACTTCAACCGGACTAGCGGATTCTAACGGGTTAATCTATGATTCGACAGGTGCACTAAGCATCCCCCCCCCATCTCACTTGATATAACTGACTCTGTACGAGCGTGGCACGACGTGACTCTACGCGTGACTGTGTAACTCTGAACCAACGAGGGTAGAAACCAAAGGGTCTATATACCCCCGAAATGGGCGGAAACGCATTAGAATTTTCCATATAAGGAAATTTTGGAGTCTTGGTCGGACCACACCCGTCTTGGTGATAATGCAGCTGGTTGCACGTGTGCTCAGGACCCCCTTATCTGTTTATGATAACCGAAGGAATTTTAGGGCGTTTTCCCGTCACAAACGCGGGCTCGAAAATGCGTTGAGAGCGACGTATGGAATATTCTGCATACGTAACACCCGTATAACTCGGTAATTGGGTTTCAGAAGAGATGTTCTTATGTGAATTAGTGTTATACAAAACTAATAACTTGTGTATGAAACATGGTTCGATTTTAAAATTAACAAAGCTACATTATTTTCTTTTTATAGCAAATGCATTACATGCTTTCTTCTTCATCACTGCTAAGGTCCGTTATATGCGGTAATTTTCCTTTCGGCGAAATATTATTATTATGTTTCCCTTAAAATTCTGTTATCGGGGTTCAACAGTACCGTGTTATACGGGGGATGCGTGTATTTACAGTGGAGTATAAAGCGTAACAAAACGGACAAGGTAAAGTTACTGAAATATCTATTTTCAAATAAATTTCATAAACATAAATATGTTATGCAAATGCATGTACAATGAAAGTCTGTACTATTCTGTCTGTAATAATAATAATAATATTCTCCTTTATTATCGTTTTCAATAACAAGTAGAATATGCATTCGGTCCCGAGCGAAGTGCACTAATCGAGATTTTACTGTATTTCTTCTTAATGATATTTTGTACTTACTTGGCATACATGCGATCGACCGTACATGTACGGCCACGCCGCTAAAAGGATTGAATTATTATAAAAAATTTCAAAGTCTATTAAATTAGAAAAGCAATACAATTTATTGAATGATGTTCACACTTGGTAATAATACATAATGTTCATATCCTTTTTTTAATACAAAAAAATGGATAGTTTGTTTTTGTCGAATATGTCTTAATATTGGAAAATTATCGTCTACCCCTTCCTCTCCCTCGTCCTCCGCGGCCCCCTCTTGTACCGCGTCCGCCTCGTCCGCGACCACGTGCGGCCCCTAAACGTGATGTAAAGAGAAAAGATATTACATAAAAGATCGTATGGGATAGCCGATAAAAGTCCGCCGCAGAAATCCTGCCGTTCAATGTTCAAAGATCACTTCATATGTTCCGGGTTTTTCCGTTAAGAGGCCCACACAAATATAGCCACATCTGAGCCTATATTTGGATTTTGTTTTACAAATAGACGCCCGTGGGCCTTTATTTGGGAACAAATAATAACGCGCTTTCTGGAACGTATATCGGTGCTCTACGCGTGGGGCCCGATATCGTCGGCCCGAGATGTTGGAATATTTGGAAGCATACTGTTATATTGTTGCAATATTTGAAATAAAAAGAACCTTTCATTAATCATATAAATATTTTTTCCAAATAAACCTGTTTCCGTGACGAAGCCCATGGGCTTCTATTTAGGGACAATATGTGAACCATAAAAATGCAAAAACCAAATACAAGCCCATGGGCTTCCTAACGGAAAAACCGGTACGATAGTACAGGTTATTGATAACGATGATATCTACGAAAAATAATTGTGTTTAGTTTGTACAACATCAAAGAACGTATATAAGGTATGTATACAGAGTAGTCACATACCATAACACAAGTTATGGTAAAATTGGGGTCAAACAGGTGCTATACTTAATAATGTTCTGTATTTTGTGCGGGTGAGAATGAAGAGTTCTATTGTACAAAAATAACTGCAGTTGCGGTCTGCAGTGACATCCTTAACGCTAGTCATCAATTAGATACCCGTGATGCACATTATTCTCGCAAACGAAACGCAATTTCATTTTTCTTGATTTTTAGCTTATTTTTAACCACAGAACCTCTAAGACTCCATTTGTACCATGACTGACGGCCCACCCCGCATACAGTATATTGTAATATGGGTGTGGTCGACGAAGACTTTCCAAACAACCAAACTAAGCACTTTGAAGTTTATTAGTCTCTATTAAATGCCACGGGAACGCCGAAAGAAAGGAAGGCCTTCTTGGCCGTAAAATGATTTTTCATATAATATTGCCGATTTGTTGGGTACTATGCAAACCTGTGTTGGAACACAATCTAAATTCATGGATATGCTTCTGTCTTATTGGGTGCGTACAAAAGTTTTGATAAATTTTCAGTAGATGATGCGATTGGTATTGTTTCGTGGATACATTAAACACACTTGTTGAGCTATTATGCATCTATGGCAACGTGGCACAGTCAGTTGTTATTCAGAATAGACATTGACCAGCTTCAGCGAATCATTTTGTATTAAAATAAAATTGAAAATCGATAATAAGGTGGATTTTGGTTAATTGGGGCACATTAGCACCGGACGAATTTGTCCCAATTAAGCGGCTGCCCCGAAAAACCGAATTCCAACAAGCAGGCACAACCAATAGTGCTGTATCTGTCCCGAATAAACGGCGGTCTCGCTTAACCGGCGTCCCTATTAACCGGCGTCCCTATTAACCGGAATCCACTGTAATACATTCCATTTGTATTTCTCCAGAACATAGAGTTATTGTAAAAATCAATTAAAAAAAATTGCAAATTTTCAGGTTTTGAAGTGTTTTGTACGTTTACAGTAATACAGTGGATTCCGGTTAATAGGGATGTCGGTTCGCGGGACCACCGTTTCTTCGGGTAGATACTGAAGAACGGAAACAAAAACTATTGGTTATGCCTGCTTGTTGAAATTCGCTCTTCCGCTTATTTGGGACAAATTCGTCCGGTCCCAGTGTGTCGCAATTAACCGTAATCCACTGTAAATATTCAATTGCTCTTGGCACGAAATGGTTCTGTGGAGTTTCACGAATACAATGAGATAAGTAGTTACTAAATTATAAACGTTTAAATAAGTTTAATTAATGATCAAAGTAAAAAAGTCATCAAACTGCATTTTTACTGATATTTTTCAATTTATTTCAGAGGATTTCAGGGTCTAGAAGATTCATTGTGAGTGCCACTGTTGCCGCCGGGAGTTTTACCAACTGTTTCGCTTGCATATGAAATATAAAAATGATTTTATAGCTTCTGTTCATGCTTTGCTTAGTAGAAAGATCTACCCTTCCTATCTAGTATCATTAGATTTTCTCCTTGATAATTATTTAAACATATTTAAATGTTTATAATGTAATACTTATATCATTTTATTTGTGAAAGTACAACATAATTATTTCGTACCAAGAGCAACTGAATAACTATTACCGTTCCTATTGCAGTTCCAAAATTGGAAACTTGCAATTTTTTTACATTGATTTGTTCAAAAACTGTTTGTGTTGGAAAGAATGCGTTACAGATTCATATTCAGCACTGTAACATGTATAAGAAACGCCTATCGATGTTTAGAAAATCGGGAGAAAGTTATAGGTCATTCACTATAGCACACTGTGTTGAGCTTGTCTCAACAAAAGCTATCGTATTATAAATTTAAAGTGTATCATTTAATTTTAAAAAAGAAATCCCTATACCTCCACCCACGCAAAAAATATTTACATCTTATTATGTCCCCTTGGTATCATGCTAGTTTGATGTATAATATTTTTCCATATTATAACTAAGTACAAAAACATTCTAGGTCAGTGAACCCCTTTAAAATTACGGACAACTGGGGCTTATAAGGAAAGTCTGCAAAACAACAAAATTGCTATCATAAAACTACTAATTAAAATATGAATGAACCTTTTATCAAATATTCTAAATTACAGATTATATAACAGTAAAAGCAGAAACCATTAATTTAAAAAAAATACAATATTCGTGATTTTATAATTTTGATGGTCACTTGTAACAAGTTCGCAGAACATTGACTACCAGGTTTCCTCAAAATTTATTTCCAGTGCCTATAATGCCTATGAACTGAATTATAGCATGTTAGAGACATCATGCCATTTTGAGATCTACTTATCACAGTTCTTTTTACCAAATTTTATGACGTTTATAGAGATACTCTGCTTTAGTTTCAATCGTTACATATATGGAGCATGAAGCTAAGAATGAATAATATATCTTGGTCCAACGCTTTAGAACTAAATTGTAAGACAAGGTATTATGAACGACTGTTGCACATGGTCAATGTTTTTCGGCTACCATATACAATTGTTTACCAATCTTTAAAAAATAAATACAATTGTTTGTACAAACCTCGTGCAGCTTCCTTCTTTTTTGCTTTTGCTTTTGGTGTATCATCTATGAGCAAGGTTTCCAGTGGTAATGAATCTGGTAGTATATAGTAACGTATATTATTACCCCGTAAACTTAATGTATCTAATTGTACTGGATCTCTATTCTTTATCGTCATTTTTACAGTTTTTAAATGTGTATTCATTGCCACATCCACCCCTACAAAAAGGAATGATACGTTATAATTTAATAAAAATAAAGTTATTGATGCCTCAATTTTTTATAGGTTATATTGACATACCGGTAATAGTCCCATGTACCTGAGTACCGTTTTTTAATTCTATTGTTACAGTCTCATGACTGAGCTTCATTAAAAATCTGAAAACATTGCAAATAACAACGTTGCAAGTTACGTATAATTAAATAGTGTGAGAAGATAATTGAGAAAACTTATAAGGATTGTACACTTCTGAGAGTAAGTTACGCTTCGTGAAAATAAGTTCATGTTTTTCACGAATATATTTCGAATGTTTTATGTGATTAATCATTTTTACATTAAACACACGTACCTTACTAGCTTCATGGTAATGCTGAATGTTATGTATATGCAGCAAACTTATAATTTCAGTATCATGCCGCCTTTTCTTACCTATATCACACAAAAACGCTACACAAGTTTCATTGTGTTCCAAAACCGCACATTTATGTTCCAAACAATCTTGTAAGTAAATCATAGAATACATCATACCAAGAGTAAATATAAAATGGAACAGTAATTTAACAAAGTGTACTTGTTATAAAATTATACATGCTTGAACTTGTGATTAGTTTTATTATCAAAGATATTTTGTCAGAATAATAGGTTTAGAAATATGCTGGATAAATCTACATATATAATTGTATAGGACAATATAATTTTTGTGCAACAGTAATACAAATGTACGTTGTTTTATTGTTTTAATTAGGTGCACATTGAGAATAAAATCTACAGGATGTTCCGTAGTGTTGCGTATCTATTGTGGTGGGATATGGGCACAGCCTACTCTAGTACTAGCCGCGCTGAACATAGCTACGCCGCGTGTTTACCGATCGGGAATCCTATTTTCAGTAATGGGAGTCTTGTACTTGGGATTACAATTAACGCTTTTTCCCATAGAAAATTATGTTAAAGTACACAATTTTTTCTTACTTGTCTCTGAGTAATATATAAATAATATAACTATGGTAAGTAGAAGTGACATTCACTTCAATTATATCAGACACAAGTAAGAAAGAATTGTGTACTTTAACATAATTTTCTGTGAGAAAAAGCGTTAATTGTAATCCCAAGTACAAGACTCCCATTACTCAAAATATGTCTCCCGATCGGTAAACACGCGGCGTAGCCACGTTGTTCAGTGCGGCTAGTACTAGAGTAGGCTGTGGTATCAGTTTTTAATGAAAAGTACTGGCCAATCACAGCGCTCGAGCGCGTGGCTCTCAACCGGACCCGGCCGTGATCGTGAACCGACGCATTGGCACAGCTGACTGCAGCTAACTAATGTTAGAAGAAGCTAGTTAAACTTACCCATTCGTCCACAAATTGTTGACACTGGGTTAATCCTGACCTTTCAAGGCAATCCTTAGCAGCTGATGTTACAGCCAGGTCGGTGAACTCACTTCACTATCACTTTCATTGCAAGGCCACTTTTAATTTCCACTGTAAAATTTAGGGATACTTCGGCAGGACTTATTGTTCTTACGTGTAACCAAGCTGATCACACAATGACGAATAAATGCCCTACTGCGTAATGACAAGGTCATCTGACGGCCAAATTAAGATTAATTCACTGTCCAACCGATGGATTTGGCAAGTATTCGCACACGCTTCCACACACCGTCTCCCAGCTTAGCGGACTGATCACATCGGGCGGCATCGGCCCTTGATGTCGTGGCCGATGGCCACGGGCAGTTTTCTTCAACTTTCCGTTGCGCAGTATTGTATTCATTCGTCACTGAGTGACCGACTTTGTTGCACGTAGGAACAATCAATCCTGTCGAATCATCCCTAAATTTTACAGTGGAAATCTTAATTTCCGACCGAGCAATAAAAGTGATAGTGAAGTGAGTTCACCGACCCGACTGTAACATCAGCTGTTAAGGATTGCCTTGAAAGGTCAGGATTAACCTAGTGTCAACAATTTGTGGACGAATAGGTAAGTTTAACTAGCTTTTTCTAACATTAGTTACCTAAATCGTTTTTCTTAAAACATAATTTATCCACCTGAAAATATTTTCATAAGTAATAAAACACTTTATTCCTTTCGGATAATGAAGAAAACGTATCGAATACGTTATTAAACGACTTATTAGTTTATTTCTTATTCACGAATAACGAATAATTCCACATTATTCTTAATTAAGACGATGTAACATTTGCCGCACGCTTCTTCGATACCCACGCTGCAGTCAACTGTGCCAATGCGTCGGTCCACGACCACGGTCGGGCGCGGTTGAGAGCCATGCGCTCGAGCGCTGTGATTGGCCCGTATTTTTCGTTAATAACTCAAAAACGAAGCTTCAAACATTTTGGTCAACAAAAAATTGTTCAGAATCACCTCAGTAATCTCCCATTTCCCGGAGTTCCCATGGTTACGGAACACTCTGTATATTTGCAAAACATTTTTTCATTCGGTGTCATTGCCCAAATCATTTCTCGAAAATGTTTAAATTCTACAAGAACATTATGTATGTGACAACAAGATACTAAATTTAAAAAATGTTTAAAATAATTCTCCACATTAAAATTGGTTTGTTGAACGTGTTTTATATTTACATTACTAACGACGCCAACGTTAATCTTGTTATGTTACAGTTAACAATGTAATAGAAAAACACTGCTTGTATTGCTTTTACAAAACCAAGCTATGTATATTATGTTCAAAGAAAATTTCTTACTTTGAATGCTCTCAATTTCCTTTGTATCCATTACAATGTTATATGTAGATTGATAAATTTGTTTCAATGAAAATACACGACAAAAGAATTTTGTAAAGCAACATTGTTTAATTAAAATCTGATATTATACTAGCTGCAGTAATAAATCAAATTGCAGTACATGTTCTGCATGCTTTTGCATTGATTAACTTCAAAATTGCTTTCATTCTCCCTCCTGATCCAACATCGTATGTTTGTGGAAATGGTGTTCCTTCTGGTCGATTGTATATACCTTGCAAACATTGTTCCCACCTAACTGGCGAGACAATTTGTTTCAGTATATATTTCTTTGCCAATCTCAAATTGCTGTACGGCACTGCTTTATAATTAGAATATACTTTGCATCTGGGTTCATGTATATTTATCAAACTTAATGTTTCAAAAACCATTCTCAAGGCAGGTTCCATTAGTGGAGTATGAAACGCTCCTGATACAGGTAATTTGGTAACATCAGCTAAACCATATTCTGTTTTATGTTTTTCAATATATGATAATGCTTCAGCACTTCCTGCTAATATCTTCCGCTGTGTATGTAGATAAATAGCAACTCTGCAAGCAATTAATTAGACACATACTTTCATATCAAAACTATACAATTCTTTTTACTACATCCTGTTAAATATTCAAATTTTATAACAATCATTACCGACATATGGGAGTCTCAATGCCCATATCCATTGCCCATCTTTCTGCCGCTATGCAAGCCTCAGAAACTTTTGCATCTCGTGTGCAAAATATAGATAACATTCCTTGAGGTGAAGAATCTGCGGCTCTTTGCATTGCTTTGCCTCTAGCCCATACTAAACGAATTCCGTCCTCAAAAGTTAGAACGCCAGACAGAATTAAAGAGCTTATTTCTCCTACACTGTATCCTGCTGTAGCAACACATGTTTCAAATACCTTAGGGTTCTGTGCTCGAATCTTTTCTAGCGCTGCTAAAGATGTTACTACCGTAGCAGCTTGATTAAATTCTGTTCTATTCAGTTTCTCTTGGGGACCATTCAAGCAAAGTTTCAGTAAATTAAAGTCAGTGATTTCATTAGCTATTTCGAAGAGTGCCTTGGCGGCTGGGAATTCCATGTATTGCTTAGCTATACCAACTTTAATAGTGCCTTGACCAGGAAATAATATAACAGAAGTATTTTCTGGATTAACTTGTGGTTTTGTTTTTTGTTTATGATTCAGTGGAACATCTGTGGGATATGGACTTGTTGTCCAATCCTTATTGTTGGCATCTCTGAATGTTGCAGCTTCATCGAGTAACTTAGATACCTCTTCTTCATTATGTGGATATTGATAAGAGTCTTTCACTGATTCATCTGTAGTCGAGACTTGTTCAACACAATTGATATCTTTAGCTCTTATTGAGTTACTTGAAATATGATTTATATTGTTTAACCAATTACGTTTTGGCACGTAAGAAATTAATTTCTTAAATAATAATCCCTGATGCATTTTTGTTAATTAAAAAAAAAACCTACCTAACACAAAACTATATAGAAATTAACAGCAAAAATATTCATTCAATTTTATCACAAAAGGAATGACTTAATATAGTCTATTATCTATAGAAATATAATTTCTGTGATATATAAATATACGTCCTATATTATTGTTTCTTTCTTTCAAATACAATATGCTTTTCCAGGTTATATCTTGCTATAAATACAAATGTTTAATGAATAAAAGGTTTTAAGAACACTAAAAGTATGTTTTTAAATACTCTTTTTAAGAAATCCTTCATATTATTATTATACTATGAACAATAACAATGTAAGACTTTTCCCTTTGCTAGTAGTTTATTTCGGACGTTTCTATATCTACATATGTCAAATTAAGCGGCACGATTTAGTTCAACGTTTTGCGTTTATTCGTAGTAAATATGTATTTAATTTTCCAGCAACATCTAGTATCATCTATCCTAGTTTTATATTAAAATTGACAATGTAATGAGTAAAATTTTTGAAATCAGCAAATGATCTTCTGTAACTTTAAATAGTGCAAGAATAGTATGTCGAGGTTACTTACAACTTCGTAACCAACTCGGGACCACGTGTATGTTGAATGTTATAATTACGTATAGAATGCCTTCTGAATTTTTTTGTAATGTATAAAACAACACTTATGTTGCTTAGTTAAAGCGTTCCATTGTAATAACATTTATTTGCGTTTTAAAATATTATAAAGTATTGTATTCTACATTCGTTATCTTTTTCCAGAACTTCATTAATTTAATGCTTAATATATCGGCCTTCGGCGACTCTGAACAACTTTTTCCTATACCAAAATGTTGGTTGAAGCTTCGTCTTTGAATCATTAACGAAGAACACTGGCCAATCACAGCGTAATAAAGAAAAACTTGTAGTATATTAATCAACAAATTATACTTCTGTAATGTTAGACTGTCAAAGTTGAGGGTACTAAAAATTTCTGTTTTTTTATTTAGTCGATATAAAAAAGAGGGAAATATTAACTAAATCAACATATTTGTTAGCTGGAAAGGCACTAATACATAGAAACCCATATTAAAATTTCGGATCAAATGGTCGAATAATTTACTTTTTGATCATGACCGCCAACCACACAAGAGTCATTTTAAAAAAAACACACGTTTAAAGTTTTGACTATCATTGGTTAGCAAAGTCGGCGTTGATACTGCAATGTACACTTACAGCATTTAAAACACGTTGAAGTTCCCTCCAAAAATTGAGGAGCATATTCTAGAATTTAGAAGGCATATTTTATCGAATTAAGCAGACAAAAAATTTGATTTTTTCAGACTGAGATTGTAGAATGTCCCCTTAAGATTTGAATATACCTACATACATGTTAGCGACAGCGTATGGTTTGAGAGTGTCTTAGAAACGGGCAATCTGGACGACAGACGATGGCTGGTGGCCCGACGCTATTCAACTATTGAATGTCCCAGGATTGACTGTTTACTAGAGGTTTTTAAGAATGAATGAATGAAACTGAACATCCTGTTGGCCGACGATGGCTGGCGACCGCTCTGTGTCTTCCAACCATCTGGTGTCGAAGGAGTGTTTATTTGAATGTGGAGTGAAAGACCAAATATGGCAATCGGCCTGTCGCCTTATTACCAAGGTATAGGGACTCTGCTCCTGGAGGATCTGGCCACGGAGTGGGGAACCCAGTCAGCCAAAGCTGCCAGAGCAGATTCTGCTAGCACGTTCTTTAGGCGGACTGGCCACAGATGTGATGCAGGATCTGTTAAACCCCGCTCTGGCAGTAGATTAGCGGTAGAAAGGGAAAAAGAGTCTGCGATAGCAGAGACGCAGCAGATCCTGCAACTTTAGCCATTTAAATTGTGCATAAGAGAGTGAAAATATCGCTACCTCCGCGCCTCTATAGGAGAAAGTAGTCCTTTCTGCCACCTCTGCGCCTCTACAGGAAAAAGTTAGAATCTCGGATTTTCTCGGCGCCATTACTGTAGGGAACCGAGAGTTCCATAAAACACAGATTGGTTTGTGCCTTTATTTCAAGCTGTATCAAAAGAGTGATATCCAAGATCATTTTTATTAGTGGAATACATTAAACTCACAAATCAGTGACCCCGACGTGACTTGTGTGGATTTTCATTAAAATCGCCCGTGTCTCATTTCGCGTCTCAACAGCGTCCATTTTAGACGCTACCTAGGAAGATTAACTTTTTTCCAATTACACAATGGCTCTAAACAGATCAGCTCCTTCACAATATCTGCTGCGAAGTGCAGAAGCATCTCAAAGTCGTGGAAGCGACGAATTAATCAACAAAAGTGAAATCTACACGATCTTCAAGCTCCAGATAATGCGTCCCAATCGTCGAAGCCGCTCGTAACTTTGGTAGACCTCGTGGATGAGGATTTTCGTGCGAGCATCAGTAACCTACAGCTTCCGCCGTTCATAAAAGATTGTCCGGATCTTGAGTTCTTCCTAATAGAAGAGGAATTCTTGCAAAGCGAATAAGGACTGACACGTTGACACGGATATCTTACAGGAAGTCACGCACGTTCTCCACAATCCACCTACAGCGGACAAGTACGAACAAGAGGTCAATGATATTTTTGATATCGAAATAAAATCCTCTGCTTTTTATGTGTATATAAATGTAGTATTTCGAATATCGAGTTTTCTATTAATCCACATGATATTCGTGCTGAATGAATTGTACTTTTTTTGTTTTCATGTATGGCAATGCAGGGATTCCAAGAAGAATCAATTGGACACGTGGTGCATGCACAAGCACGTACGCTTCAGTCCAAATGCACTGGAGAAGAGGAATCGTCACAACAATGAAGAAAAAAGCAAAATATTAGCAGTCACAATTTTTAATCCGATTAATACTCTTATTGATTTAAAATCATTCAAATTCCTTCTCTTTATGTTTGCACAGCTTCCAAATCCTGATTTCAAACTTTTGACTGATAGTATATATGGCATTACTTTGCAGAAATTGTTAATGTAAAACTGAACACCGAAATTCTCAATCTGTATTTTAAATTAATAAATACATATATATGTCGGTTATTATGAAAGTGTAAGTCGAAATGTAAAAAATATTGAACTTGTCAGTTCTTATGTATTATGTTGCTCGATCAAGTGAAAAATTTGACTTATACCGCTTTCATGATAACTGGCACATATATTAATATTAAAGTTATTTAGTTCTTTCCCTTAAAACATAAATAAGAATAATCTTGAAGAACTCATTTAAAGGGCCCAGGCCAGTATACGTAGACTCACCACTACGGAAAGCATGCACGTATATGCGCATACATATAAAATTTAAATGGCTGCAGTTGCAGGAACTGCTGCCAATCTGGCAAATAAGTTTCGCTTGCAGAATCTGTTTGCGAATAGGGCGCCAAATGCGGACACAGGTGGATACCGATTGGGCCCCAGATTCTGGCGGATTGTGCGGCGATTTGACGCCAATCTGCTATCCATTTATAGACAGATTGCTGACTGGGAAGGTTATGCCTTTTGGTAAATGAACTGTGATTGACCGCTCAGTCTTTACCCCAGAACTTTAATACAGTCTAAATGCGGAAACTCCAAATACACCGTTCTCAGTCTGTACGGACTGGAATGTATATTGGCCAACAAAGAGGCCTAACGATATATTCTAAGATATGTTGTCTGAAAAACGAATGTGTAAAATTGCTTGAAAGGGACTAAAACCCGATCTCGCTGAGCTTAGATTTCAATACAGTCGATACGAAACGTGCACGAAGCTAGATTAATACTGAGCCGCCGAGAGCAGAATTCGTACCCTTTTTATACCGAGTCCGAAAAGATCCCCCAAAGGGTCACGTCATCGCGACGTCGCGGAAGGGGCAGAATCGACTGAATGCACTCCCGATTTCCAAATAAGGGCATAATAGAAGCAAACGAAAGGGAATAATACTTCCTACGTAACAGTATGTAGATTGATGCAATTGTAACAAGTCATATCCTTTTGCTTGAAGGTAGAAAAAAATGTTAGCGGAAAAGGAGAATGGCTCAAGGTGGACTGCATATTCACAATAATTCATGTGGATTTTGCAGTTGCACTACTTTTTTTAACATGGAAACCTATCTTTCTTTTCACATAAATCGAATCCTTTCGGCATTCTATGTTAAATAGTATTAGAGTAATTAAAAATAGAGTAATAGTAAAAACGCAATCATGATCAAAAAATGATTAGTGCGTGAAATATTTTGAATAAATATGTTTCTCAAAAGAGATGCTCAAGCGCCTTTCTATTACATTCAAACATTTCGAACAATGCTATACAATTCGTTTTCATCAACGCATTAAGGTGATTTTTGGTTATTGCTTTGCAATTTACTCTTATTTTTCCTTTTGTGTTTTCAACCGACTGTAAGGCACGAGTACACCTTATGCCTATTTTTTAATATAAAAAATCAGTCTGGCACCCAATGCAAGGTTGGTTTCCACGCTCGTTCGACGAAAAATAAGGTGTAGCTTTCAGTCCATAATCAATGGACTATGATTATGGACTGAAAAGTAAATTTCAAAAGACTTGTCATATATTTGTGTCCGCAGATTCGTAATTGCACCAAATATTTGAACGTTACCTAAAAGCGCCAGGTGCTGAATTCAGAATCAATTAAATTTTATTTAATGATCTTTATTAGCGAAAACATTATAAACATTCGAATAAAATTAGACTGGTGGGAAAGATATCTGTTCAGTTTCTTTACCTGCGTTTTTTCGGAGCTAGGTGTTAGCTTTTGTTTTTTAAACGAAACGAGACTTTATCAAATATATTTTGTTCAGACGAATCTATATTATACGGGCGATTGCTGTAAGTGTTTGAATTGCACTTTGAAAAATAAGGGTTATAACAATCGAACATTTACATTGTTCCTAAAGGAACATTTTGAGACATCACGACGTTGCACAACATCTACTGATTTTTCATATACACACACATACTTTTGTAACTTATGTGTATTATTTACTTATGTCATTTATTATGTTATTAAATTTTGCATAATTTGTCTTTATAAGAAATATTTGAACACTACTATAGTTTCACTTAAAAAAGTGAAAGGTGACATCCATATCACGAAAAATATATAGAATGTAGATAAAGCAACTTCGATGTACGAAAGTTATGTACTTTAATAATAAGTATCCGGAAATTTATATCCGATAACGTCATCCCAAGTTTCAACATATATGGCTGCCTCTTTTTGCCACTGTATTTCTACATATGGGCCCTTATAAATTACATTAGTAACTATGGAAATTATATTGTATAGTAAATATTAATAAATGTATTATTTTCTTTTCATTCAAGAACGGGCAGAACTTTCCGACAGACCTGGTATAATATAATACGAACTTTCATCTAAAGCGATTTTTTTATCTGTATATTAAAAATTGTTTGTAGTATTTGATGGATTCTCTACGGTTCTAAAAAATATTTATCATACATTTTGCAATATATTTTTGGCGATTTGGGCCCCATTGGTTTTTTACTGCTTTCAAATTGATTGGGTGATTTCACTGACTACTTTAAAACATTCATTTCTTTTATTCATGAAAAATGTCTTTACCACATTGCTATATGTGTGTTTTCGTTCATGTTGCAGGAATACCTATGCAAGCAATTTTCATTCAATATAATTTCTACTATTTAACCTTTTGTACTTAAATTTTATTTTAATTTTTTCCATTTCGATTCAAGTGATGATGATTACTGTACATAAAAAAGCTCGTTCGCGGCTTTCACGAGACCATATTTGTGGGACAAAATAACAGCGGAAAGTTATTTTTACTGATGAAAAGCGGTTTAGTCTGGACGCACCAGATGGGTTTTCTAATTGTGTTCGCGATTTGTAAAAAGAAGAGCAGGTATTAAGGGTCCCGACTCTTTTGGGGCCAACTCCGAATCGATCTAAGCGCCATTGCAAAGAAACGTTCGTGCAAACAAAAAATTGGCCGGTTCGATATTTGACGGGGTGACATCTAAAGTCATTATACAGAATTATAAACTCACGGTGTGACATCTAATGTCATTAGGCAGAATTATAAACGGAGAGTTGGAGGCCATAGTTGCCAATTCGCATAATTTGGGGGTTCTATCGCACAATCCTGGCCACCAGCAAAATGAATCGGCGCGAGCCGAGATTTTGATTCGCGCCAGCGTAAACATTGCTTCAGTAGCGCTTGAAACTTTTTTGTAGGTTCGATCCCCCTCGGATATATTTTTGTTACTTTATTTTTTTTTTAATTCCTAACTATATGACAATGATCAATATTTGCTTGCCAATATTTTAAAAACATTTTTTAAATATTTTAATTTAATATACATATGTAAATCTGAACTTACGAGGAAGACTCTCAACTGGTCGACTCGGATTTTAATGTCCTTTTGCAGGTTGATAATACACAGGCTCCTGATAGTCTACGTAAAATATAAGGTGTAGTTATTCAGAAACTTTGAAGATATTAACAATTAAAGTTACATACCTTCTATGTGAGGCCATATCTTCTATAAATAGAGAAGGATCCTCAAGAAAATTGGTAGCCAAGTGAAATGGTGTATGGGTTGTGTGCCGTAGAGGTCCCGGGTTCGATTTCCGTGTTAATTGACATTCTTTTTTTATTTGTGGTTTCATTTTTGAATGATAACTAGTTCTTTTCAAATGTTAATAACTTTGAAACACTATTTCTTTAAAATGCGTTGTAGTGAACATGCGGTCCACACTGTTTATGATCAGATTGGAGATAAACTAGAGTACGTTTCTAATTTCACGCATAGGCTCACCTCCCCACACACTGCGATCTTTATTATTTTGCCTTAATATATACAAACTCAAGAGTTTTCGAAGTCGGTCCAAGATGCATAGCTAGTCCTGTAGAAATCAGTGTAATGTTTGAAGCCTAGCGAAACGTTTATTGTGTGTGCGTGGTGTCGCACTTTCCTGTGTTTCAATTGCACGTATGATAACTATCAGCCAGAAACGTCCACAGTGTCGCCAAAATGAAACCACAAATAAAAAAAATACAACCCATACACCATTTCACTTGGCTACCAATCTTCTTGAGGATCCTTCTCTATTTATAGAAGATATGGCCTCACATAGAAGGTATGTAACTTTAATTGTTAATATCTTCAAAGTTTCTGAATAACTACACCTAATATTTTACGTAGACCATCAAGAGCCTGTGTATTATCAACCTGAAAAAGGACATTAAAATCCGAGTCGACCAGTTGAGCGTCTTCGTTAGAGCGCTTTTCGTGCTACCGTTTCAAACAGTGGTATGTTTTACTATTATTTCGGCTTTCTTTTATAACACACAATTATTTTTTTTTACATATACAGTAATATCTCGATTAGTGTACCTCGCTCGGGACTGAATGTGAACACTAATCGTATGCAGGACACGCTTCTCGAGCGAGTTCGGGTCCCCTTTGATGTTGTGGCAGCCGAGATACGGCGCAGCATTCCAGGAAAAAGGCAAGTTTAAATAACCGTGTACGTGAGACAACACTACCGCGATCAAAATCTAATATTAAAACTTGTTCAGTTTTGGTCTGTTTTAAATTAAATTTGACCAAAGTGTTCGTTACAATATCCTGATTAAAATGATACCAAACACGATATGGTTTGGACAATTTTTACTTATTACGGTATTAATAATTTTATTCTCCTTTCTTATTATTTTTAATAACAACTAGAATTTGTGTATATTAGTTAACAGCAATAAGGTAATTAATAGTGAGATTGTAAATTTGGATGTAAACTCTCGAATCGAGAGTCTCTTAATTCTCTTAATCTTAAATTGCTACATTTAGATAATGGCAATACATTGTTGTATCGACAATTATTCTCGTTCCTATGACATTATATTCGGTGTTCATAAGAGTGGTGGGATTCAGTTATATGTGTCAGGCTGATCCCAAAAAGAAACGACGAAAAACACGAAAGCCTTGCCGCAAGTGCGACCGTCCTATTTGTGATAAACACGTAAATACTATAGCAATATGCAGAAATTGTCCACAGAATTGTTTATTATTGCAATTTAATAAATAAATAAATCATATTGGTTAAAAACTGGTTCATGTTTATGTGCATAGAACGCCTAACAATCTCGTCTCTTATATGGGTACCTGAGTACCCGGTTGATAACATAAGGGTTAATAAATATATATAATTCACATATAGTTAGTAACTTGAAAAAAATTATGTAGAAAAAACGAACTTGAGGGGGTTCGAACCTAAAAAAAAGTTTTTGCAACGGCTCGAATCAAAATCTCTGCTCGAACCGATTCATTTTGCTGATGGTTATAATTGTAACAGATGTGGCAACAGCGTCACAGAGGTCTTGCTACGTGCCGGCAACTATGTTTTACTTGCGTCTGTGTTTGCGCATCAGGTATTCACGTATGAATCGCCGTTCGTGGTGTGAAATTATAACTTACATTTACCGACTGATTTGTATTTTTATCGACTCTGACGATAACCTGCCCAAATTAACTAAAATGTGTCATAAACGCCACAGACGGAGAATCATTGAACTATTCTCACGTCGGATGCGTGCAAATCGTAGAATCGTTTCTCCACTTTCCAGAAGTGATAGATTGTGAAAAATCGAATTTATGTGATTTTGCGCTGCTCAAGGAAGCCCGATAGGGTGTTTAAGCAGTGAATAAACCATTAAATCGTTCAATATTTGCGAAATGTGAAGTGTGTCAAGATGCTGCAGCCATCTTGTTGCCTACATCGATGTCTGTCTCAAGCTGGCCAGTTTCATAAATAACATTATCCTGAACGAATGCTGCATTTATTGGTGTTCAACCATATCAATTGGGCTGTGGCGAAGTCTATCCGTGTGTGGTATACCCGTGAAAGTTTCATTAATAAAATTATAGAGACGAAAAATCGGTTCCATGAAATCGAGCCTCTCTCTCGCGCATGGCGTATACGTGCATGCTTTCCTTTGTTTGTGTGAGTGCACGCACACAGGTCATGGCGCATGGAGTCGGGGCCCTTAACCGCGCTAAATAGATCTACCCTATGTATTCACGCGCAGCTACATTCTACAACGCTTTATTATTGTATTGCATTGTTTTAATATAAACAGTACTATTACAGCAAGTCGAAAGGGAAGCGTGTACAAAGCAATAAACGTGACCAGAAAGTTGTAAAAAGTGCGCTCATGTTTCTTTATTTAACCAATCCCGAATTAAGATGCTAAAAAGAACTGTGCACTTCACAGTTCCAGCGGCGTGGTGTTTGACTGTTGTGCGTATGCGTAGATACAAAGCTGCATGCGAGGCTGCAAGGAAGAGAGAGTGCCATCGCTCCCGCAGTGCCGGATACATGTTTGTTCCCTTGTTCACAATTTTAAAACAAAGGCTACAAATTTTCTGGAGCAGCACCCGCACTAATTTTAGCTACGAACCGCCACTGCATCTGATTATATCCACACGAGATTTCCTACGCAATACATATACGTTCTCGTGCAAATGTGAATCAATGAAGGACGATGAAGATTCTGAATCTACGAATCATTATTGAACATCTTTAAGCATAGTTTCGCACGCGCGCGTGTGTGCGAAATAAGCAATTTTCAGCATTACTTTAATTAAGGCAGGGATTGTCAAGCTTTTCTCCTCTAACGGCCACCGAGTCCCCACTACCAATTAAACGCGAAAATAATGTGATGTTGATATGCCATCTAACACAATACGCATAGGTGTGTGGAGCGTCATTTGTCTGCATTAATCAGTCATATAACGCACGACCAGTTCGCTGTAGGTGGAAGATAGATAAGTATAAGTAGGGGAAGAGGCCACCATTTGGCAATCGTTAGCTTAGGGGGTCTACGACGCATACAGGAACAGGTGTTCGGTAACTCAGGGAACATCCAGAAATGAAGGGTAGGTAGGGTGATTCTAAACAACTTTCCCATTGACAGCAATGTTGTTTGCAGCGTCATTTTTGAATAATTAATCAAAAACACTGCCCAATGAGAGCACCCGTAGAGCGCGGTGGCATCAAGTGTATCGAGGAAAGCATCCGGCAAATGTTACATTGGGCAGTGCTTTTAGTTAATAACTTGAAAACGAAGCTTCAAACAACATTTTGTTCAAAGAAGAAGGTAGTCAGAATCGTGTAGTTAAGGGACACCATGTATAATAAAAAGACTTTTATATTAATACGAGGCGTTATTATAAATTTCAAAATAATATATAATTAAACTTTGCAAATGTATACTTGATTTATTACTAAGGTCTGTGCATAACATACGGTTACGCACAGTGATACACAGATTTATTAACATCCTTTCCAGTTTTAAGAGTAACGATATTCTCTGTCATCCCAAGATGTAATAGTCTGTTCTTCGCTTTTTCTGTACTTATTGTTAGTGAAAACATCTTATACGTAGGGATTTCTAGTGAACTTTATAAATAACTGAACATGTATAATCAAATATAAATTTAATCATATCGAAAACGTAGCTTCCTTTATTTCTACATTCTTTCTATACAACAACTTTGATCTTTCAGAGTATATTATTATACTATACTATTGTATTGCTTACTATTATTATTTATTTCGAAACGTTTAAGACAAATGATAAATTATATTACATGTATTGAAATACATGTCACACGAATGAGGAACTATAAAGAGGGAGGGGCAGAACCCAAAAGGAGTGGGAAACAGCGGGCGTTGCAACGTCTACGAGAGTCGTGTAGCTACATCCGAGGAAATAGCATCTTACAGGATACGTTGTAAGTTCAGGTGCAGACTACTGACATTTTTTTAAAATGCTACTTGTATATATTTTCCTTATTTATGTATGTTTGACAATTGGAGAATGTGTGGATTTATCATACTTGTGTGGACAATATTTAATACATCGCGTACATCTCTTATAGAAAAGAAATCAGTAGTTAAAAATTGCACGATTGAATAAAGTAATAGGGAAGGAAAACACTGTGGTTACTACACTAACATCGGTTGTAACGTGAATATTATTATTGCTGTAATTAATTTGCTATATTAAAATCACGCTTCCTTGTAAGTATGACTAAAGTATAGTCAGAAAACACATTTAAACAGAAATCCTAATTCTCTCCATTTTTCGTTTGATGTCCTGCGTTTATTATGTTCGTATATTCATCTCGGCGATATTTTAATTACGTTGTTATGAATTTTCCGGTAAATAATTTAAGTTGGAGAGTTAAAAATATCAAGCCCAATCAAGCCCAGTTTTTTAATCTATATAATTGTTGATTTATAAATACGAAAGCCAGTTTTCTTATTGGACATAATTTTGTCATGCTACCATTCCAGTAGGTTTAATTATTATAATTCCAGTACGTTCATGAATCGTACCGCATATTTCGAGTAGGTTGCAATGGTTACATTAGGCAGTTTTAATTCATTTATAAACTCCAACTTGTATAGTGAAAAATGTGTAAAAACAATCCGACCAAAGTGATTTTGAAATCGATATCATCATTTTCAAACTATGTCTGCAAGCTAAATTTGGTAGTTCTTACGTAACGTGTTAACGAACGCACTCTGACACTGTGAATATATGTACGTACCGATTCGTGTTAAATTAAACTTCAAACCGATTGTTTATACATCACAATGTAATAATATAATAATATAACAAGAAAATAATAAAATAATCATGCACGTCAGTTTTATAATTACTTAATTATTTATGAGGCTTACGTGCATTACAATGTAAACGATAACACAATAGTTGGGTAACAAAGTAGTGCTAGTATTATTACTACCCCCACTACTGAGCATCCTAGGATAACTTATAATATAAAAAAATATTTCATAACAAATAGTGGCTTTTGTATAATAACAGCTATTGCAGCATCTTCTATATTAATTAGAATTTACGACATAGATATTTCCGGCAACAGTCAAACAAAACTTTTTTTAAGTAGATTGTCGTATAAGTGAAGGCAAACACGATGTTGTTTTCAATATTGCAATGATCATAATAAAGACCTTCTTAGAAAGGTCCTGTAACATAATGCTAACGTTTCATTTTATGTATATCGATATCGATTATTTTTATCGATGTCGTGTGCATCAGACCGCCATTTAATTAATTATTTATTTACGCGTTTGCTAAAGTGATTTCCGTCTTATTAAAAAATATCGATCGTATGGAATAAAAAATGAATGGCATACAATTCCCTTTGTGCTTAATTGTATTTAAAAACAATATAACAATACTGTAAGCTGAGTTCGAAACACATGAACTTTTATTGATTTATCGATTTACTATTTGTAATTCTAAGATTCCGTTTCAATTATTTTGAATTCATCACACATGCATAATTCAACTATTTCAATACACACAATACACAATACACATAATTTGAAGTTTCTCAGTAATTCTCTTTTCATTTGACTATTCTATTAAAAAAATGAAAAATTATTTGGACAGTAAATTTTTCTAGGGTGCGTAAATTTAGTTAACATTAAAGTAATTAATATTTAAAGTGCTATATGAAAAATTAGAAAAAGGGATTTTTAAAGAGCTGGTAACGAAATGCTGTGTTCACAAATATAGTTGAATAAAACCTACAGAAAAATGGGTCATATGTTAAAATAGTGATTTGTCAACCTTTCTAAAAGCTGACTGCAGTCCAACGATTGAACTATTTAAAAATTTCAACCAGTATTTAAATAATGTCCAAACGTGGCTCTACCGATATTTTTAAAGTAAACACAAATTTAATTTTTTATTTGTTCATACTTACACATATTGATAATAAAAATGAATATTTATTTAAATTCAATATCTTTTTTTATTAATATAATTTTACCACATACTGTGTATTTCTCACAATAACGGTAATAAAATAAAATTTGTGGCAATCAGTTGTTTCAGCTGTTTAAACTATACACACTGATTATGATTCATTCATTTTCTTATGCCATAAATGACATAAATAAACGTAGATAAAAAGGATTGTTTCCACAGTGCACAAAATTTCTTTTTCATAATATAGCGCACAAGGAGTATATTTTGCTTCCCGTCATTAATTTTCGATAAGATTGGGTCTACTACGTAGTTGCATTTATCTCTAATATTGAATAACTATAAAAATTAAATATCCCGCTAAATAATACATGTTCCATCATTATGGTTGTTGCGAAGTTGAATGGATACTGCAATCACTTTGTAACAAAAACACGATTAATCTGTGATTTTTTAAGTAATAGTGTGAAATGTGCTGCAAGACGAGAATAAAAGTAGGAAAAGGGACGATTGGGTGGAAGAAAAATAGAGTGAAATGTACTTCGTAATTGGAGGCGGTTGTCCGGGCTCGAGTATACTGTGTGCCAGTTCAGTTCACGGACACCAAATTAGACATGGTCTATTTTTGAGCAACTTATAGTTGCTTGTTCCAATTTACTGCTTACTCATGCTAGAAACCCCACCGCAAAGTCAAATGTGGATATAGTCAGACTTTCGAGTTTTCTTCATTTCCGCCTAAACGATTGACTACAAAAAACAGTAAAGATAAAGAAAAATTGCAGTAAACGATTTCGGTTTCAATTTCGTTTTGAATAATGGATAGTTCTTTATTTACAATTCAATAAATGATATTGCAAACAGAAGCATCTGATACTTTTTGTTCTTTCTTTCTTTGCGATATTTACATTTGTATTTACTGATTTTATTGTAGCTTAGTTGGATCAAAATAGACGTATGGTTCGTTAAGTATTGGACGATATTTTAGGGCACAGCACCAATTCTATCATGCATTGCCAATTACCAAATAATACGTGAAATTAATACGATTTGGCAAACTGTATCCTATTCTGTTGTATCATGGCATTGGATCACAGAGATACAAAAATATTTTTGTGTTTAATAGTTCTATTATTGTAGTGATGCGTTCAAGCTTCTAATTGGCTTATTTTTAAACACACCAGTGGGAAATGCATACAAGCTATGTTGTTTGCCATTGCCACTATCTTGTCATCTTGCATGCTACCTATAATAATTAGTTTTAAATATGTATATTGGGGATTAATTACGCTAGGTTAGAAATATTTGTAAATTGTTCAGAAAAACTTTAATAGAAACCATATTGATCAATATTTTTCCATGCATTTTTTTTGCAATAATGTTGACATGTGGTTTTGAATATTTATAAAGTAGAAACATGTTTGCCAACATAATTTATATCTAAGTGTTATCATTTAAAATGTATGCAACATACTAGACATACGGCAGCGCGTTGATTCTCCGAAAGAATCTTTATGAGCACGTAATATATAGACCAGAAAAAAAACAGTTTCCAAATATGGATGTTTATTACGCAAAAAATACATATCAAACAGACAAATTCTGCACAAAATGTAAATCAAACATTCTTAAGTTCCGCCAAGTATCAGCATGCGTCATTTGCTGGTTTCAAACTTTTACGGAAATAAAAACTGCTTTCATCTAAGTTCTACTGAACTTTTACTCTCTTTGGCTCATGATTTTTATCGGAATATCGGATATCGGAAATTGTGGAATGTCCAATATTATATTTTTTAGCTAAATTGTAAACACTTTGACCATTTTTTAAACCTACAATGATATTCGATGGGAAACATATGTACTGTGCGTTCGCCGAGAGTTGGCGAGTGACAGCTTACGCTCTCACTCTGCTGCTACCACGTGAGTTGCTGTTATTGGCTGAGGACGGTGACAAAGGTCGATGATCAGCATATCGAGACAGAGTGATATAGAATGATTCCAAAGCATTGGCGTAGCCTCAGGAAATCATTCAATTTCTTAATACATAGTGCACACTTTGATTTGGAGTCTACGTCAATGCCTAAACTCATCATTCTATCTTACTTTGTCTCGATATGCTCGTCATCGTTCTTTGTCACTGGCCATAGCCAATAACGATAGCGCGTGTGATGCAGGAGAGGTGGAACAGAGTGAGAACGCAATATGCTGCCACCCGCCATCTCTCTATGAACGCACAGTAGATGTCCCAAAATGTAACCACCGTTAAATACGTTGTTTACGTATTTCGGAAAATCGTCGTTCTACCTTTATGTACTGACAGTGAGTTGATTATTATTCATCCCCTTTAATGAAATTATGCCGAGCATAATAATAATGGTTTATACAGTTATAGCTGCCTGGCAGGAAAAGATTATAGAAAACTAGCCCCTCCATTTTTTGCCTCCATTTGTATTATAATTATATTGTTATATTTTTGCAAAGTTCATTACGAATATATAATAATAATGAATAGTGCATACATCTATTAAGTATGTTTGTTCTTTATTTCGTGTGCAATATCATATTTACCAATGATATTGCTTGATGTCTCTTGTTTTCGAAAAGAAAAAAGAAAATAGAAAAGAATTTAGCACAGATTACATGTAACAATATTTATACACATTCTGCTTATACTTGAAATGATGTAGTAGCAAGCATTTTTCCAAAAGCAACAGCAAGCAATCAATGTTGACAATATTAGTCATATTGATTCAATGTTTTAAAAAATGTCAATCTTTGAGTTAGCTTGTTAAGGAAACTAGGAGTTGAACATCTCAAGCCCAGAGTCTGTTTATATTACTATCTATCTGGTTATCTAAATTTGGATGAGAAGAAAGCACCGATATTCAATTCATGATTTTAACTGCAAGATTATTCACAATGATATAATAGAATTAGCTCTGAAATGAGAATCATTGTGTTATACATCTTAACTTAGGTGTTACCTACTTCGATGCTTTTAATAAAAAGAAGAAAATAGCAGGTCGTTGACCGTGTTTTCATGAAAATTGATTGAAGATACGTTTAGCGATTTCCTTTGACCCTCTAATCATCGTCGCTGATGGTAAAAATATGTGTACACCATATATGCATAACATGTCTAACTCCTTCTCAAATTTTACACATGGTTTATCATAATACGTGAAATCTATCTAAATATCGATGTAAATATTTTGACACTGTTTTTCTGATAATTTCTTTTTGAAAAGTATCTTGTATTATCGAACATGTATAAAAATTTGTCGCATTTAGTACTTGGTTTAAATTTCAACACCGAATATTAATTTAAATAATTGATAAGCTGTGTATTATTGCCTATTTATTGAACTGCTACAAGCCTGGCTTAACTATGTAATCAGTGGTACTCTCCCCGTGCATCATTTTATTACTATGCCTTAGGAATAAACATATTTTGTACGCAGTGATTCTTATATTAAAAAAGTCTCAAAGTAAATTCGGAAACAGTTTTTCTTAATCAATAATATAATATATTAGCATACTTCACGAATAATTTTTCGCACTTCACATTGCTAATCTTTTTTAAAGTATTAAGAAACCCTTAATCTTTAAACAATAACATTGATATGCAATACGATTTTCCAGACTCAATATTTAATTGCACGCTTACACAGTATATTTCGATGACTTTATGCTTTTTGTTTTATGAATGACGATCAACATTGGGAATTAACTTCAACTATATACCAACTAAATTTTGATTTACTTGATTCTGTTTTGGAGAACCGGCACCAGTTTTGCAATTAGACAACCATTTAGATCCAATATTCTCATATTTATAGATGGTACATATAATTTCATTGGCCCGTAGGTGAAACTTTATTTTTGCAATTGTAACAATAATTGTAAATGCTGGAAATGATCTTCCTGATCCTACAAACTTCTAGTTACTTTTGAACTAGAATCTACTATTGAACAGTTATAATTGAACAATTTCTTTTCTATCTTTCTCGAGTGCCTCTCACGAGCCATGTCAATTTGGTGGCATTTATGTGTCAGAAAATTAAATGCAGTAACAGTCATCGGGAGTATTAACATTGAATCTTAACAAAAATGTTTTGATCGAATGGTATTGCAATTCATATTTAAACCTGTTAGTATTTATAATGGATTTTTCATTCAATTACAATACTATTGTCCCGCTAATGTCAGGGTTCAGAATAAATGTTGTGACAACTCTGCGAAGGGAATAAATGTGTCATGAATTCACTTCCGGGGGTTCTTTCTAGGGAACATACAATTTTTAATTAAACTTTGAATAACAATAAGGGATCGCACATAAACTACGATGCTCTGCTTTTGCCACATTCCGGGCAATGCCAGCCTTCATCGATACGTTCTTTTTGTGAAAAGAAGCTCAACCTTTTTGCTTCAGAGATTGACAAGCTACCAAATAAATCGGAAAGAGTTTTACATTAATATTTAAATGGGGAATACGTTGTAGACTAAGTACTTCTGTAACTTTCTACAAAGATAACAAGGTGGTGCCAAAAAAGCGTCAATTACTTCAGACTCAACTCAATATTTATATCGGAACAGGGACAATATTGTAAACAAACAGGTGCATAGGTCCGCGTTTCTTATTAATTACTTATTACGTGATCGCTGTGACATGTGAAAAGCGTGAGGACCGTAGGAGACACGGAACACGGGTTTATAAAATGATGCAATTAGATTACTAAACATTTGTTGGCTAAATAAAAAAATTATCTAGATATGTAGTAACTAAATACGATGTAATGCGAGGTAACACTTTATTCCCATCATCGAAAAATATATTTTTTAAGTCAATAGACAATCTAATGTTATAGACAGTTTTTTTGTAATATAGTAGTGTACTTATTTAGTTTGTCATTGTCTTTAGTGAGAAAGAAATCATTTTTTATATCCATTTTGTTCGATGCTATAAGAAGGCACTTCAAATATCGATATAAAGACAGTAGTTTATTTGTCTGCCAATAAGGCAAACAATGAAAGGTTAATATTTCAATTGTTTTTAAAGTATGAATCAACTTTAACTACATTTATCTTTGAATTTTACTTTGATTAACCCTTAAGAGCTTTTCCACTATATTAATTAATTTTCTATAGGTGTCCACATTTTGGTTTATTCTTCAATCTTTTTTTTCTACAATTTATACTTTGCAGTGAATCGCGGTCTATTCTGTAGCATGTAATATTTGTTATAAACTTCAGTATCGATTGTATCATTGTTATACAATCGACAATATTATTGATTGTTAATCTATTGTCATTATCATATTGGCATGTAATAATTACGTATAAACTCACTTATAAACTATATTGTGTAACAGCTGAACAAATACCTATTGCTCGTGCTCTTCTTTCAACTTTTGAGTTTTTCACAAGGGTATTTCTATGACGTTGTTTTCACTATTCAGCAAAATTTTGCGATGTCTCTTAGGTTTTTTTATTTTTTCAATGAAGGTACTATTTTCACTTCCAAACATTATTTTGAATGTGGTTATTAGTTGCGTTTTGAACATGTCCAAATATAACTATCTGAACACAAACATTGTCTCCAATAAATTTCTGTTCTAGTCATTCCAAAAATAGTTGATAACCATAGTTAGAAAAATCTATACCTAAAATATACAATGCGTTTTATATTTATATTTAATATGAAATGCAATCTATATACATAGTATATTTACTTGCGTCTATTTGAGTAGTATTTGTGCCTTGCGTTTTTCACGTAACGAATATGGGTTAAAACTTATTTTTGACCCGCTGGATTTTTCCGCTTGGTACAATGGCCAAAATAATCTTGGGGTCATATTAGTTCAGTGAGGTAAAAGTGTGTTTTATGTAGTTTCTTTTTTATTTTATCATATTTATCAGTGTTGATTCGTCTTAATAATATTAACAACTCGCGTAGTTTAGATGAAAAGTATAATTTTTATTAATATTGTTTTTATAACTACTAGTGTGCAAACTGAATTTTATGTGCGAAATAAACATCAGTTTGCAATTTTATTTTTTCATTAAGAATTGAGCAATTCTTACAGCAATGAAAAACTCGAGTAAATGCTTGTCAAATGTATTAAACACGAATTAAATAAAAAAGCAAACACGACAATATTAGTCAAGTGGTCTGGAAGAGGTTTGGGAGCAAATGTGGAGTGTTTCTTGCTTCCTCATACCTTAACTCGTTACTCGGTTCGGCTGATCGAGAAACTGTTGGTATTGCGACCCGCTACAAAGGAGCCGGTGAGCTGCCGTAGATGTGTGCACTCGCCCTTGCGCCACTGCCAATCTGTTAGTTCCCCTATGAACTACCGTAGACGTGTGAACTCGTCTGTGCGGCGCTGTTCCTATGTATTGCAGACTGTTTAGGCTTGGAGGATAGGACTCATTGAGCCTCGTCCAGACCCTCTTATAACGCGGTCGAAACTAACGCTATTTTTGCGGAGTAATTTTTAGTCTTTCGACCGTCTGAGTGCCGGATTTAGATGGTAAATTTCAATCGACACATCAGTTTCCCTTTTTTAATACAATTAATGCCATTAGTATCGATCGACAGACACGACAGAAATCAATGCCGCAATATATCAACAAAAAGTTCTTTGTGAAATATTTTTATAAGTATTTTTATAGTTTTATAAGTAATGAAGATTTATTATGTACGACTTATAAATTATTGTTATACTAGAATCATCAACTTAAATCAACCTAATCCGGCCGAAGGTAGCCAGAAAAGATACAAATTTAAAGAAAGCTATAACTATTCGGCCGATGGGACGGCCGAATCAAGTAAAAAGTAACGCTATGTGGTATCATGACACACATCACATTTCTTTCTAGACCTTTTCTAGACCACTTGACTAGGTAACAAATCCCGGTACGGTAACAAATGTGGACGCACTTTTACGTGCAGAAGAATAGGAAATGGGTCTCACACCAAACCGCGTTACCAAAAACTGACGTAACGGGTGTCAGTAACAGGAACAGGCCTAGGTAACAAGTGTAGACCCGCCTTAAGTGTATGCCGAAAGAGTAATGCAGCGAATACGGACGCAGGACAGATTTATTTTTCTACCATACACTTTTGTCGACCACGTGGCGAGTCGTCAGGCGCGCTTTACTCAGTATCTTTCGCAGTATACAAATTCGTACTGTCCCCTGGATCATTCGCGAACGGGCTATATCGCCCATAAGCATCCCCGCTCTCCGGGACCAGGAGGCTAGAAAAACCTCGCTGACTTTTTGCGTCGCCTACCTTCTATCTGTTTGTCCGCCGACACGCAACAGGTGTTAGATTTTTGACGCGAAAGTTGATAACATGCTTCGTTGCATTTTGCTCGCCACCAGAGATATACGTGCATTTATATTAATTTCTACACTTCTAAACGTATATGGGATTACAGCTAACTATAATATCTTGCACCAAGAATTTTATAATTATCTTTTGTCATCTGTAATGGTGCGGAACAAGAAATCTTGTAACCGTATTATGAGCAATTAACGGAACAGGAAAATATACGTAGTAGAGGAAGCAGCAGTGGCTGCTCGCGTTTAGGCACTGTGGAACTGCAGCACCCCCTACTTCCACTTAATAATAATCTATAATAATCGATGACATTTAATATAATGAGTTGTTTTTTCTTCAATTCTTTCCTTATACTTGTAGAATATATAATCCTTAAGCTTAACGTAAGTAGCCATCCCCCAGTTTATGAAAAAGATACAAAAATCTTTAGACTCAAATATAACATTGCAAATATGATCCCCGCTGCTCACAAATCTTAACTTTCTAAATCTTAGGGTGAAGTGGGAGTTTCGTTGATTCCATATGTCCATTTTTAATTAGAACTCTTGCATCTGTGTAAAAACTTCATAAAACCATTATTTATTCTTGGAAACTCTAATCGGGAAACATAGGCCGCGGAAATTAGTGAATGAAACATAATAAAAAATGTAAGAATCAAAACCACGGGAGGAACGGGATAAAGGTGTAACAAAATAGTTGTATTTCGCTAAGGTGGTACAAGCTTAGTAATGCAATGTTTTCGTTCGAAGGTCTGTGCAAGACTGCCGCATGGACCAGAAGGTTCTTGCGGTGTCACAGTTAAAATTCCGTAAGGCCTTATCTAATTTATGGCGGGCCTGGCGTCACGTTGTCCGGACCCGACGTCGCGACGTCGTGCTCACTTTAAGGGTACCCATCGGTACCTAAACGGCTACGCCTCGTTCGTGGAGCAGATTTTCTAACAAAAATGTGTTTGCAAATTTGACGGCACCAGAAAACGGAGATTTTTCAAAATATACCAAATTTTTTATAAAATTTTTTTTCAGTATATATTATTTTCCATGAGACTATAGGCATTGATAGGGAAATAGCAAGCACACAGATTTTGAATTTTATATTAACAATAGCTAATACTTCCGCAAATAAAGTATCCTCTATACTTTCCATCGAAACATAAAGGGCAAGTAGATACACCTGGCGTGGACAAAAATAATAGGAGTTACAGGGAAATCCAAAGCACACAGATTTAAATTTCGATATTAATAATTTGGATCTGCATTTCTATGCTAAATATTTGTAACAAATTATTAACATTTCAGGTAGCGAAGCAGCAAATCAATCATAATGTCAAGGCCAATTCTTAGCAGGCCACGAACACGTGTCTACGGATGTAACTATGATAAAGGAGAGTCTTATTACAAACCAATGGTCGATCACTTGGATAGAAAGTATAGCTCTCGGCCACTCTTCTCTGAACCAAGAACTTCATTAGCCGATGAGATCGCAGCCCGTCGAAACGACATCGGTAACATCTTCAGTCGTTTTCCAAAATGGTTTTAAGGAGTGAACTTTCCTATCCCCAATATTCCTAACTACTACGAACGTAGTTGTCAGTATCTGTTCTCAGTGAGAAAGTGCTGAACTATGTCCTTCTGTATTGGTAATTAGTGAGTGGCATGTCCGACCCAAATCCCAATGTATTTGTACTCTTGTATGTATGTATTCTTTCATGCATCTACCGTTACAACCACGACAAATTTTCCTTTCATACGCAATCATCTCAAAAAGTCTTTGCACTAGTAACGAAAAATAAAATAAAATCGTAATATAAAGCTGCATCGTCTAATGATTTATTACATCCTGTGACACGAACAATTAGAATTTATACGATCTAAACGTTGGTTTTCTGGAATAGCGGAGAGAAAATTTCGTAGGGAAACAGAATTTTTATTCTATCTCAGATTGTCGTTATGTATCTCTGCGTACACGATACAACTGTCATGCGATTGTTTACAAATCTCTTCAGTTCCTTCAAAATAATAAAAGACTACAAAATGTAGCTCAATTCCAGTTTGTTAACGAAATAACCTAATATTGTATAGAGAATTCAACAAAATGACATTAACGCACTACGCACTAACGCACATTATAGATAGCATAGCAAAAGGCAGATTGAAAAAAAAACAATATCATAATTTATATAAAATTCATAGCCCACTATTATTATTAGCCCACTAGTTTTAGACAATACACTTGATAAACGCATTATGACGTGAATTCCAAATTTTAAGTATACACAAATATTCGTCCCATTTATTGAGTTTCCTGTTGGTTGTGTAATAGTCGCAACGAAATCGTTCAATTCGGGCAGTTAATTTAAAATGAAGTCGTCATTGCAATATATTTTGTTTACAAAGTTGACGAATATTTGATACGTCACTGTCTGTAACTCAATAGTAAAAGTTTGCATCGAGAGTAGACAACCTCGTGCTACTATTGAAGTAGCTATGCATTACACATCCTAATTTCTCAGTTACTAAGAAATACTAAGTAGGGCTGGATCTAATTGTAGGTAGTCATTTTCTTTGAATCTACTTAAGGATTAATTGTTTTGTCACGCTTTGGGTGAAAATGTATGCAGAATGTTCTGTAAAATGTTGGAGCCCACTTCAGGGATGAATTTAGTTGTTAAAAATCATAAAAACCCTTCTCACGAGTACGTGTCTCAACTGAACTAATTTGTAAATGAGGCGAAGCAATAATTGCTTCCGCAGACGAAATTATTTCCGACAGTGCTATTAAACAATTATTGCCATTAAATACTGAACTAGGTGCAAAAGTCTTTGAAGTCAGACGTGTATCCATATTATCTCCTTAGATATGTTAAATCCATTGCAATATTAAAACTGACACTCGATCGAAATGCAACAATTCCTGCTATACCTGATAGTAGAGAAGGCAAGAAACGAGACGAGGTGTGGTACGATAAGGGGTGGCAGCGGGGTGTGGTGGTGGTGGGGGGGGGGTGTACTTCGGAAAGATATCGAAGGATAGATCGACAGAACACGCACACGCCATGATAGTTCCTGACGAGTTCGTGGTCCCTGAAGTGGGTCCTGACACTTTATGTTCATGATCATTCGAGGAAATTTATGCAGTTTCAAAGTGCAGTATTTCGCAGTATTTTGAACGCAAAAGGCTTATTCTGCTCACGATTTTAATCTATATAATAGCCAAGTGCACTACGTATGTACTTTAGGCATCTCTAACAATCTACATACTATGATATATCGGTTTTTCCAGGCACGCGTGACCTCTCTGATCCTCGCAACAGTTCCCTTGGGCGCGACCTTGACCTTGACTTAGATCCTTCCATTCGCGGCCCCCAAATGCCACTACCTTCCCTGGCTACAGACAACTTCTTCCCCGAAGACGAGGATATCGTTTACGACAGCCGTGGCCAACGAAGTCGGCGCCGACTCGCTGAACATTTTGCTAACGACGTTGCTGCAACGACGCAGCATTTGAAAGCAAAGCTAGCTGCAATTGGCCTGGAGGACCAGGTGGAGTCTGTGTTGGGAAGACCGCGACGTCTACGCCAGGAGCAGGACCATCTGCAAAGCAGCCTCAGCGCGAGAAGAAACTTGCAGGAAGTAAAATCGCTCAGCGAGGAGGCCGAGTCCACCTTCAAAAGGCGTTCCAAGCTTTTCGACGAAGTCGAGCGCATGGAGGAAAGCAAACCTATGCTCGCTAAATGGACAAAGCTAATCAACGACAATGAACAGTTAATCCCAGCCAGCGCTGCCGCGGTAAGGGCCAAGCAAACTAAAGCCCGTTTAAACGATTTGGAATCAGAGATGGAGGACCTCGCTGAGAGACAAGCGAAAAGAGAACGGAGAACGGCTGCACTCAAAGCTCTGATCAGCGAGACCGCCGCGGACGCGGAAAATATTCAAGAGCGGTCTATCGTCAGCAAGAAAGTTTCTATTCGCAGCGAACGCTCGGAGAAACACGGAGAACGAACATATTGAGATGAGGATCCTATTCTTAATAATCGAAGTACGATGACGAAAATCTACGCCTTTGTCTAGTTGGAAGTATCCCACGCGTTATCCGACGAGCACCGATTTAATTTTTCTTAATTTTTTCTTTAAATCTTCTTAATGCTTCTCGCATGCATATATCGGGCATACAGGTGTAGCATCGGGAACAGCAACGTATTCGCATTTTGACGGGCGGTAAAAAGTATTTCTGCAAAAACTGTCTTGTTTAGTGAAATACAGTAGCAGTATCATGGAAATATAATTGCAATTGGATTATAGCCTATTTTATATCTAGAAGCGTTTCGTAATACAACATGAGTTCTTTATATGTATAGAGGCATACATGCACCGAAAACTATGCGAGCGTGCACGCGTAAACGCGTATGTATATATATTTATCCTGCACAGGATTATACAAAAAGTTATAGAACTCTCAAGTTATGGACGTCTTCGATCGTAATTCTATATACATATACAAATATTTTTTTTTATTTATGTTCATGATGGTCAACCATTACGCGTCTACTGAAATCTTTTCCAATTTCACGACATCGAATAAAATGTCTGCGGCGAAATATCGATGATGTATAGTGCATGCGTCTACATTACGTTAAACTTTAATTCAAGTTATGGGCGTCGCTTCTCTTGAAGCATTAAATAATTTGGTCGTTATTTATTCTTGATCTATATCCAATAATGCGACGCACTTTACACATAAAACTGAAAATACATATGGCGGGTCTATAGGAATGTGGATATAACACACGCAATGATTTGTATTCTTGTACTTTTAACAAATGATAGTTTCCAATCGGCATTAAAAGTTCGGGTGTATGTGTCTTCGATGATTTGTTAAATATGCGATATCTGACTTGGGATTCTGTGTAAAATAAATACATGAACCATCAAAGTGGAATTATACAAGGAGCTTGTTTCATTGTTACTATTCCCCCTTTCGCTATGGATCGAGCTACAACGGCCGATTAAGATTTTAAAGGAAACGTATACTAAAGAAATATGTTGTTCACACATTATTGTATGTATTTTTGCCGCGTCTTATTTGTAAACAAAAATTTCGTTTCTCAGCTATGTCACGTATGTATAGTACGTTTTTATATTTGATTTCACGCACACTTTGCATGCACAGATGTATTAATCCAGTTTATCCTACTGATGTTACATACACATTCACAACAATCCTCATTTTGCACGAAGGAAATACACAAAGGTGATTGTCGCGCTTTGCACGAACAATTCTCTGCAGTCGAATCGATAAAAGATATGAATGTTCAAAACATTGCATGTTAGCCGATTTTATTCAGCTCGTCATAGTAAGCAACGTTGCGACGGAAATAATGGGTCGCAGCATAAACCTTTTTTTAAAATACGAGATGTGGCACGAAAGTAGTGAGACTGTTACTAGAAAGCTCTGTATTTCGAAGGGTATCATAACACCACATTGACATCTTCAAGGTATGTACATAGTTTCGTTTGGCGCCTATACGCCGTTGGAGACGCTGATGACCCTCTTTGTAGCAGTGTTGAACGTCGTTTAGTGTTAGCTCCGTCAACTGGATCTGTCATGGCTCTTTGAATGCTGTACACATGGCCATAATGATGGCCTCTTGTGTTCAATGTCAGTTTTGAACAGAAAGAAGTCTGCAGGTCTGGAAAGATAGGTTAAGCAACCCAGAAATTCAGAAACGCTTGAAACTTTGCATACAGGTAGAGCAGGGCTCGGAGTGAAGTGAACTTTCGGGCCGATTTTCAGGGGCTACGCCCCCTTTCTCCCTCCGCGCGCCTTGGCCCCGTGATCGCCAATCCGCTCGAAGCTCCTCAGGCGCGTAGCATATGAACAGCGGTCCGTGGGACATGGGACGATGTGGAATCCTATTGATACGAGTGTTGTCCTAATACGACCCGCGCGGTTCACATGCTACGCGCCTGAGGAGCTTCGGACCGTTTGGGGATCGCGGGGACCAAGACGCGCCGCGGAAGAAAGGGGGCGTAGCCTCTGAAAATCGGCCCAAAAGTTCACTTACGTAATTCCGAGCCCTGGTTTAGGCAGACTCTACCTGTATGCAAAGTTTCATACGTCTCGGAATTTTCGGGTCGCCCAACCTTGCATGTGAGATGTGGTGAATTGGCGAGCTGTGGACCCACTGGAATACCCTTCCTGGACAAAAGTTCAGTGCTCAATAATGCAGAGTACCAGGGTACATTGTAATGATGACGCATCCATCTTTGTAACGCTCCACTAGTGAACAGTTAGCAAAATTTGAAAGTTTGCTCTTCACTAGCTGGTTATGTAAGTTACAAACATTATCTCCATTCTTGGACTGCCAGTAGGCAATTACCAAATAAAAGTAAAGAATACAAATAAGCAACAGTTTCATTTCTTTTCTGCCGCACATTGTATGCAGATATACGTATTGAAGTGACAAAATTTAATCTCGAAATATAAGATCACAATCAATTTTGCGTTACGTTTGTCTGACAGATGTTCATTTAATCAGACGTACAGAATTGCAGTGACTAACAAAATTGTTCACGTGAAGCTAATATATTTTTTTGTTCTAACTATTAATCACGTTTACTCATTAAATAAAAACAAATATCGCAATAGAAGGCCTTTGTAGTTGGCAAAAAACAAAAATGGTTCTTCTTAAAATTTCAAAGAACTTTTTTTCACCATTTCATACATTACCTTATTTTAATTTTAACGCAAGTATTTTGTATTTAAAAAGAATACGATATAAGCTGCAAACTGAATATCGTAAAAAACATCATCTTTCTACAGGGTGGTCCATTTACATAAAGCGACCTAAATATGTATCTCGTCGAAATTGCCTGGTAAGACGCGTAGAATGAGCTAAAGCATACGATCTCTAGAGACACCAATTTTTCGCAATATTTGCGAGAACAATATGCAATAAACAAAAATATGTAGTTGCATGCAAAGAAACACCGATAACCTTGAGAAGTCCGAAAAAATGACCTCTACAAAAATATGCTTGCCGTATGTTGATTCTTTGGTACCATTCTCATTGCGTAAAAAATATTTTTTGCAACATCACAATTCGACGAGATATTTAGGCAGCCTCTCTTAAATGGACCACTGTATACATACATTCAAATAAATCGCTCTCACACGCACGCATCAAATGATAACATTACTCATAGTACAGTTGCACTGCTTCACTAGTCATACTTACAAATTGTACGATATTCAAAAAGCAGGCAACAGACTAAAACACTGTTGCAAAGTATTTTGCTTAAAAAACATAATTTTGTGATGGAAACGGTGAACTTCTACAGCTAACAATTATTAATTGCGTTATTGTCCTAATATCGTCCTCCAAATATTTTAGGATCCCGCAATTTATCAGGGAATCGTAACGATTTCATGGATGATATGGACTTTCTGTACGACCGTGGGATACAGGACGATTTCGAAGATGAGTTTGTTCACTCTCAGCGGCGTTACAATGATCGCGCGGCTGCCGCTTTCGCCGAAGATCTGGCCGACTTGAGACGTAAACGACGAGACATGCAGGTTACATTTAAATTCAAAACGCGCACGTCCACATGACACGTTTGATTTGCAAGACAAAATGGTGTACTGCGACAAGCAGTGCAGGAAGCTTTTGAGTTTTTTCGAATCAATCGCTTCGAAGAATTTCCAGTAGGATAGAAATTAATTTTTTTTAATGTGGGGAAACTTTATTGAAGAACGTTGATTAACTTCATTTACAACCTTTGGCTACCTTTCCAGTATTGCGTTTATTTTGAAAAACACAAAAGCGTTATCTATTGCAAGAGTCCGGCATTATTTTTTGGCTAACTTAATATACTTACAGGATGTTATGTCACTGGATGTTCAGTTGAGAAAGGGTGGGACTACACAAAAAAATAAGACAAAAATAAATAATACGTTTGTCGAGTACGTGTGGTCTCGCAAAAGGGACGCTTGATGAAGCGCAGGCGCACCCCATAAATTTCTAATGCTATTTTTCTCGAAAATAAAGTTTCGTATACAAAAATGACATTCTTTACTTTGCTCTTATTTTTTCATATAGAATCATCCTTTGTCAGTTGTACCACCAGTTACATTAGGCACCCTGCATCTGCATACTGTTGCCCCAGGCAAACAATTACTATATCACCATAGATTCATCCTTGTCTAAATTTTTAAAGGCATGCATTACTTGAGCAAATGTAATTTGGGACACATTACGAAACATTTCGAATAGTGTCTCTGCAGATATTACAGTTTGCTAAAAACTGGAGAGGTGCTTAAAAATATGCGTAAAGCATTTGATGAGGGTGCATTTGGTGATTGCGAATCACAACTTTAATACATGAAGTTTAAAAATGGTTACGGAACCCGGAGGAGAGATTTCCGTTAGTCTACAATCTATGTTAACAAACATTGTGAGCAGAACTGGCAAAATATCTGAAAATGTCTGACACAGTTGCAAGGGACTACTCGTGTATTGTTCGGAACTGAAAAGAAGACGTAGCCGTAGGATACAGTAGCAAGGGGAGGACCCGTTCACATCACCTTTGGCCCCAAGATGCGGCACACTTTGGCATGATACTTTGATACACATGATTGATACACACCTGATACAATTTATTGACTTCTTTATCACCACAACGACTTACTTAATACTTATTGTATAACTCATTTTACACCATTGTCGCCCTGATTCAAAATATACCATTGTGATCCGATTCTATAATTGTGCCCGAATAGATAGGCTTATGTACTTCGCTACGACCAATTAGACCTACATTCTTGCCGCTCGTCTCCTTTTTAGCTCTGAGCAATGCCTGCTCATCACTTTTGTACTCTATTTAACCCTTATGTCAGTAACCGGGTACTCGGTTTCACATTTGCATACATTTTGTGCCTTTTTACTTTCCAGCGAAAATTTTTTTAAAACCCGTCCGAATCGTAGCAAATTAACCTTTTAGAAGTGAATCTTTTCCACATTTTTTTCTCGTTCTTAAGCCAAACAAATTTTGTCTATTATTTAGTAAATTAAAGTATTTACACTACAATATAATTAAAGAGATGATTAAGTGAATAAAAACTAGTGGTACTACCTCACCGATTTCGATGATTTTTGAATATGTTGTGGAACTCCGTATTCTGAACAACTTTTTCCTATGCATATAACCGCCGCTCGGCCTTAGTTTGCGAGATATTTGCAAGAAACTGTAGCTACTACACAATGAATTTTGTCTATACGCGCATACGTGCAAGAATCTCTATACCGGGTGACCTCATAAAAATTGGACCTCTAGAACTAGATATATCGTATCAGCTTTGGTTTCAACAACCATTATGATTTACCATTCCTCTCGCCTCCCGCCATCCCTCTACTAGGTTTGGGTTCGAATTTTCTGGGGAGGGGCCCGGCCCCTCCCCCGACAATACCAAATTTGATATGATATATCTAGTTCTAGAGGTACAATTTTTATGAGATCACCCGGTATACAGATTCTTCGCTGGCTGCCGGATAAGCGGCGGCCCCACACGTTGCCACGAGCGTGCGCGTATATACAAAATCCAATGTAGTAGTAGCTACAGTTTCTTGCAAATATCTCGCAAACTAAGGCCGACCGGCGGTTATATGCATAGGAAAAAGTTGTTCAGAATATAGAGTTCTACAACATATTCAAAAATTATCGAACTCGGTGAGGTACTATCACTTCCGTAGTTTTACCAGACTAGTGTCTGAACAATAGGTCCAGAGCCAGTACGCATTTAGAATTATTATTACCCTGTACATACTCGGTAATCCCTTGGCGGGGCCTGAGGACCATGTGCTCTGCGTTTCTTGGCGGCAATCTAACTGCTAGGGACGCGACGAAACATGTACAGTTTGGAGTTTAGAGACACGTTTCGTATACAGTCGAATTTCTGCGCATGCTTGGTGCGTAGTTTCTTTTGTCGAAGAACACGAAGATAGTAAGATTGAGATTTACGCGCGGTAAAATACGTTTTTATTATACGAATTCTGAAAGTCGGCACCCGGGTACCCCGGACATTGAACATCGTTATACATTTCGGTTAGTGACATAAAGGTTAAACAAGGCAAGCGCTTTCCATGGGACCTAATGCAAATTTGGGGTTTAAAGGATTAGACTAAGTTCCATGAAAAACATCAAGATACATAGGAATGGCCATAATTTTATTATACTACTTATGCTGCTTTTTGCAAACTTTTTTCCAGGATCGTATATTCGACGTAATTGATTTAAACGCTGAAATAGAGAAGGCCAGGAGTACTTTGGAGCAAGCGGATATTGTCTTCCAACGGCATGCAACAAAATTCGACAACACCGACAATTGCGAGGACCTGTCGTCAAAAAGATTTATTAACACGGAAATCCTTCCTGAAAAATCGACACCAAAGACCATCAAGTTTGTGAAGATCCCCAACGTAGACATAGAGTCGTGTATTCCACACCCTATAAAACTGCGACAGGACAGGATGAACTCGTTGATAGAGTCGAACAAAATCGCTGATCCGTTGAATACAGTTGCGATGATGCCGTTAAAGAGGAAATTCCTGAAAAGAAAGAAAAGTGTTTCGTTTTAAAATGATCCAAGTGAATACTTTAAGCTGTTATTGTATGATAATGATATTATAAAGTGTATTCATGATATTTAATATTCATATTTCAATAAAATGCGCAAAAATGGTGTCGTTTTAGAATTGCACTTTCATTATTGCTTATTATATTTCAGTTTCCCAGGCAAGAAATTTGCAGTTGCTCTACGTTAAACCTAGTTCTACATATAAAACTTACATAATCCACACATTCGTTTCATTCATTCTAGCTATCCATTCTTTCTGTCTTATTCGCCTAACTCCTCTCTTCTACTGCATATTTCGCTTTATCGTTTTGCTCGCTACGTATTATCTATCTATTTCTTGATAGTTCTCATTTCTCACCTTTTTCTCCGTCCTTTTCCTTTCCTGCTTTCTGAGACGTTACTTCCTATCCTTTCTTTCGCATGTGTCTCTTAATCCAGGGCCTGGAATTAAGTGAACTTTCGGGCCGATTTTCAGAGGCAACGCCTCGTTTCTCCCGTCGCACGTCTCGGTCCCCGCGATCACCCAGCGGCCCAAAGCTCCTCAGGCGCGTAGCATAAGTACTGCGCGAGTATCAATAGGATTTCCACATCGTCCCATTTCCCATGGACCTATGGTTCATATGATACGCGCCTGAAGAGAGTCGAGCCACTTGGTAATCGCGGGGGCTAAGGCGGGCGGCGGGAGAAAGGGGGCGTTACCTCTGAAAATCGGCACGAAAGATCACTTAAATCAGAGCCCTGAAATAAATGTTCAAGACTTGTACAAGCCACCAACGAATTACAAATGCATAGTATTCTTGCAAATAGGCAAGTACGTTTACATATGGGGTAGTCCATTACAAATGCTATAAATGGGGCCTAGATAATATAACAAATTACAAACCTGATGGTAGAAACCGTAATGTCACCGTTACGCGTTCGTAAGCCGAAATAGATTTTCTGAATCTTGTATCTTTTTTCGCAATTGTTGGCCCAGTTGTTTGAATATGCACTGAACTCCTGTTGCATTCATTCGCACCAAACTACAAAACTGTTCGCCGTCTTCAATCTGGAATTCCCTGATAAATGATGAACATGTTCCATATATCCGTATGTGGTGGATCCACGGTTTGACCCAGCAACTTCTCTTTCTACGTTGCTTCTTACTCTTTTTACAAGCGATTACAAGTTAATATTTTTTTATGAAATATTGCCAACCGCTACCGAAGCGTTTTATCGACAAATAAACACAGCAGTCTATTTCAGAAATTGATATGGATTTGAAACCTCATCCACCACTCCACTTGCAAGAAATTTTTTTACACCATAAATTATCTTCCACAGAATGTACCCCAGTGTTCTTAGAATTCGATATTTGAAATAGAAGACTTTGCAGCATAAAAATGTACGTAATTTAATTAGCACTTGTAAATGGAAAACAACCTGTTAAAGCGAAAGAATGTATTGACCATCAAATTGCTGACCCGAAATATTTTGTTCCACTTACAATCAGAACATGATAGATAATAATGTATTCCCACTACCAACTTATGAATATTAATTAGGCTTCAAATGAATTTAGTGTTACGTGGTAAAGTAATGTTAAAAGCCTGAAAGGCAGCTGTATTTTTAATTCTACAGTAAAAACAAAAAAATGAATGAATTATCTAACGACCGTTTATTTTCCTTCCTACCTGCAATCTGGGCGTTGATAAACTACGCAGATTGCATGTTTTGATATTTATATTCAAATTCACGATTATACCTCGATTTGCATGCATCAGTACCTACTTATTATTCCTTGCAATAGTAAGGGCTGTGGGGAAGGTGCACTTTTATATTCAATATTCAACAGTGCCCGTTGCGATATATATAAAGAACCCTACCCATAAGGTAATGAAAACGTGCTATGCGTTGTGCTGTCAGCAATCGTGCGAACAGTTCGTTATATTTATTTATCTCGAAGGAATAACAAATAATGAAACAAATAACGAATCTGCAACCTGTTTTTCTCCAGAGCGAATAGTTTTTGAAAAAATGCAGATTTTCAGAATTGTTTGGTACATTTACGGTAGTAGTTATTCAGTTGCTATTGGTACGAAATGATTCTATGGAGTTTCACGTATAAAATAATATCAATGGGTATTAGATAACATTTAAATATGTTTAAATAATGATCAAAGTGAAGAGGACGCTGAAAATGCACACATTTTGGCTGATATATTCCAATTTATTTATAAAACTAAGGGTCTAAGAGAAAAAATAACTACATGTCCCCACGCTATAGAGAAGACACTTCTGCTTCCCTTTCCTTCTGCTAAGGAAAGCACCAACGAAACTTAGAAACTCATTTTTGTCTTCAATATACAAAGGAAAGTGTTTGGCAAAACAAACGGCGACAACAGTGGTACTTAGCAGAGGGACTTCGGATAGGACCGTCGTTATACGTAGAGTACTACTGCCATGCCGCCACAAATATGTAAAAATGTATCATAATCTCTAATTTCCGAAGAGCCCCCGATGCGAACCTCGGCAAACCACGTACTGGCCACGGCGCATAGTGTGGCGACCCTATTGTATCTGTTACGTAGGAAGCCTTTGTTTCCTTCGTTTCTTTCATTACACCCTTATTTGGCAATCATGAGTGCTTGCAGTCGAACCACCACTTTCGCGATGACGCAATGGCTTAATTCCTTCAGAAGAATCTTTGGACTCCCATAGAAGATTCCATGTCCCCACCACCCTTTACGGGTTTAGGGATTTGCGAGTATAAAAAGAGTACAGAAACCCCGCTCGTGGCTCAGTATGTCCCTCCTGCTAGGCGGTTTTTTGAAAATTTTACCCCCTACACTCTCACCTTCTTTCCCATTTCATGCAGGTAACACCAATCAATCCATCAAGAACTGCCGGTACGAGAGCGCAGTAGCCCTCAGAAACGGTCCGCCCCAGTAAAAGAAAAAAGAGTACAAACAAAAAAACGCTCGTAGTTCAGTATAGTAAAAAGTCAGTACAAACGCTCAGCTAGCCATTCTGATGCCAACGAGATCGGGTTTTAGTTCTTTTCGAGCAACGACTTATTGAATAACGACTTTGAACCTATGTTGCACTTGTATCCGTAAAGATTGAAGAAGGCGAAAGATTTTAGTTCCGCGGCAATCTCTATATTACGAATAGCGGAAAAATAGAGAATATAGACTTTTATTACTTGAACATAAACCCATTATAACAATTAATTTCCTATACCAATCATTAGCAGTAACGTCCCATCAAATACATAGATACACCTTAACTGTTCAAGGTGTATCGAAATAGTAAATTCCGAGTGGATCCCAGTTCTGCAATAAGTTCTGGTTCGTCCACGATTACCTTCCTGTGGCTCCCGTTGGTGAAATAGGCACTGGTTCGTCCAAAACTAACAAAACTCTATAAAACAACCAATCCACGACTCCACAGTCACGCCCCTTTGCCCTCGACATGTTGCAACGTAACACATCGTGGGACATTGGGGCAGAAAAAATATTCGAATTTGAAAATTTAAGTTTATAGGTAAGAAACTATGAGCCTTTTGCATTTATGTACAACAATTTTTTTTTATTTTTTCGCACCAAATAATCCAGGGTAATCAATAATACATACCTATGTAAAATATATTTTTTTCTTTATTTGTTGTTTAGTACATCTATTTGACGATTGTACTTAAAACTTGTGTGCAGTACATAATGTTGAAGGTATAATAATTCCAAAATTTAAAAAAAAACTTTAAATTGAAAATGGAGCTTTGTTTCACTTCATAAGAAATGTCATATAAACATTACTTAATTACGCAAATTGACTAGGATTGCGCGAAGAAAACTCTTCACCATTATATTCTAGACTTTTTGTTTAAATTATTATTAAGGGACTCAACCGGGCGTTCAGTTCATCTGGACCATTGTGCCCAGGTCTCCTATTAGAAGGTGGTTATCCCAGGTTGCAGTGGTTCTCCTTCAGGCCGACCTCCCTAGCCAATTTAAGAAGTCTGTTTATCGGAATCTTCCTGTACTCCTGTATATCCAGGACTGGGGAGCGCAGGTGCCTGAGCCGGGCCGTCACCAGTCGCTCGCAGTTTGTGACGAGATGTAGAGGGGTTTTCTTTTATCCATCACACCACCTACATGTCGTTCCTTCATTGAGGCCCATCACATGCGGGTGTTTCGTTCTTTTCTAGTGTCCCGTTAACAAGCGCATGTCGCCCCTGTTCATTCTGTAGAATTCTGCTATCCGGGCAGGTTCTGGTTTTCCAGCCATGGCTTTGAAGTGTTTGAGCCCCGGGGTCTCCTGCAGGAGTCGGTTGGTCTGTTAATTCGAACAGTTTCCCACCGTATTCCTGATGTACCCCAGTGCATACCCTATGTTCTGTGAGGTGGAATACTCCTATGCCCGCCGCTCCCTTTTGGGCTATTATGTTCGCCCTCTCATTACCACTGATGCTGCTGTATCCTGGCACCCATAGTTCTACGTGGTTCTCTTTGGATGGTTCCTCTAGAGTCCCACTGTATTGCAGTACCAGCCTGGATCTCGTCATGTAGGAGCCAATGGCTCTTAGTGCCGCCTGGCTGTCGCTGCATATGCGTATGTGTTTGCCTTTGTACCCCCTTGCCACGTTTCATATGGCACAGGACCAAATGGCTTGTACTTCGGCCTGGAAGGCGGACGGATGGTCCCCCAATGTTATGGATACTTCCATTTTTGGGCTTTGAGCATACACTCCCGCCCTCGTGCCTATGCTTGTCTTGGACCCGTCCGTGTACCAGACGAGTTCTCCCGGATCGAAGGGTTTCTCCCCTCTATCCACTCTTCTCTTGATGGGATTCTAATTTTGTATCCGGTATGAAAGCGATAGACCGGCTCCCTGCGGTCGCCAGCGCCTTTTGGTGGCATCAATGAGACGTCTCTCTTGCTCAGCACACTCGCGTGGCCAGTCTCGCTTTCCCTCCATAACTCGCTTTTCCTTAGTCTTAAGGCCGTCTTCCTAGCACCTGTCTCTACTGCGATATGCAGTGGGTCGAGGCTCAGTAGGGCCCCCAGTGCTAGAGCCGGCGTCGTCCTGAAGGCGCTAGATATACCAAGCATGCTATTCGGTGAATGCGGTCTAGCATCCTCCGATTAGTCTTGAACTCCATCGCTGCCATCCACCAGACAACGGAGGCATAGGTTATTTGGGGTCTCAATATGGCTGTATACATCCATCTTACCACTATGGGTCCGATTTCCCAAAAACGTCAAAACATTCTGCTACAGGCCCAGTAAGTTCTGATGGCTTTCTGTGCTTCCTTTTATGTGGCTCTTCCATGTAAGCCCACTATCCATGGTTATCCCTAGTTAGCGTGCCTCCATGGCTCTTCTAAGCCTTACGCCAAAGATGTAGGATTCCTGTACTTAATAGTACTTCCTTTTTCTTGTGAAGAGCACCATTTCTGTCTTATCCGGATTAGCCGACAGGCATTGTTGCTGGCACCAGTCTTCCACGATTCCTAGAGCTCTCTGCATTGGTTTTGTCAGAAATGCCGTGAATTCGCCTTTAACCGTGATCACGAGATCGTCCACATAGCCTTGGGCTGTCAGGCCTGTCAGGGGGGAGTGTACTCCTCCCTGTGGGTATCCCTTCGCTAGGAGCCACACCGTCGACACTCCTTCTAGGCTTGCCACGATTTTTCGCCTTTGTAACATCTGGCATAACCATTGAATAGTTACTTCGCCAACACCAAAATGCTCTGCTGCCTTGCAGATGGAGACCCAACTGGTGTTGTCGAAGGCCCCCTGGATGTCCAGGAACACTCCCAACACCGATTTCTTCCATTTCAGAGCCGCTTCCACCTTCCCAGTCAGCGTGTGGATAACCGATTCAACGGATCTTCCAGCCATATAGGCATGCTGGATGATGTGGAGTGGTTTTATGCTTAGGGATGTCTCCCTTATGTGTCTTTCCACACGCTACTTAGGGATAACCATGGATAGAACCACAGAAAAGGACAGCCACAGAAAGCCATTAGAACTTACTGGGAAGTAAGAATGTTTGGACGTTTTTGGCGAATTTCACGACAGTGCCAGCGGCAGTGCCTCGGTTTCTTGGCAGAAGCTCCTCCAAGATTCCCTTTTTGACCGCCTGATTTGGTTTTTGTTTTTGCTGGCTCTCCTTATATTTGGCCCAGTCTATTTCTAGCGCTGTCCGGTTGGCCCTGTTGAGTAGCTTTCTAGTCTCCCTTCGAAGTGCAGTTCACCGCTGCACCAGGGGACTTTCGGGCTATCTTTACTATTCCTTACCGGGCACGCTGCCTCGTATGCCTGAGTTATGGCAATCTGCAGCTCGCAGACCACTTTCTCAGTTCAACCCACAGTCCCATATCTTTTGGTCACCCGGAGCCTCCCTTCTAGTTCCTGTTTATACAGTTCCCAGTTGGTGGCCCTCGGATTGCAAAACACTGGGCCCGGGGTCATATTCCTTCTTGTCGTTTGGAATTGGATTTGACGGTGGTCAGACAGAGTTTCCTCATCGCTGACCCTCCATCCTTTCATCCACTGCGTCAGCCTAGGTGAGCGCAGTGTAATGTCTATTACCTCCTTCCTGTTGGCAATTATGAAAGTCGACCTGGTTCGCCTATTCAGGATATCCAGATCCGTGCCGGAAAGATACTCCGTTAGTGCCATCCCTCTGTCATTTATGTTCGGGCGCTGTGTTGCGAGTTTGCGTGACACCCTGCAGACACCTTTCACCCTGCAGAAGTCGACCAATGATCTCAATTCCTCGGGGGGGGGGGGGGGCTGGAGCCATATGGCACATATGCTGAGCAGACCACTATCTCCCGCGGCCCTGTCCCGAGCCCTGTCATGACTTTCGCTGCTGTCGGATCTCTGTAACAGAAGTCTAGCGTTTTTAGTATCTTCACTCCTTTTTTCGCGAAGATACAGGGTCTGGGGCCGGTTTCTTTGGGCCCATGTATCAGTGTTCCCTTCCCCGATCCCAACTCTCGCACGCATCCATTACAAAGTCATGGCTCTTGAATGAGTGGTTGTAAAACACGTTGTAAAACGTTGGTGGCCGCTATACAGTGGTGCAAGTTAATCTGCGTGAAGCGGTGGCATGCCGCAGTTTTGGATACTGCTGTTGCTTTTTCCCCGCTTCCGCTTTGAATCCGAGGCATTTGCGGAAGAGGTCCGTTCATTGCGAGCCCCCTCCCCCCTCCTCCGGTCATCTAGTTAGCCGGTCTACCCGGCTCCTGTCCCCATCTGGCCGTCCCTCTTCTGGCGTCCCCGACTCGCAGGTGAGGCCTCATGCTGGTCATCTGGTCATCTGGTCCCCCTTCCGGGCGATCTCCATCGTCTTGCTGGATCTATCACGTGCCCGAGGGCCAGTAGTCATCCAGCCCCTTACCCCAGCCGTGTTCATTTCTGGGACCTGGGCAGGTTTGGTGGTATAGGCCACTTCCCCTGTCTTCATTTCCGATTGGGCCTTCCCGGTTGGCGGTTCTTCCCGTACTGCTCTTGTACCTTTCCGCCTTTCCGCTGGCTCCGCCTGGCTCTCCCTGAAGAGAACCCTGCTGAGCGACGCGTAGGCGGCAAAGCCCTTGAGCTTAAGCACCTTGTACGAGTTATCGTCTACTCCCAAGGCGTAGTGTGCCGCCTTTGGTGTCTCCATTTTTCCCCAGACTTTCCAGATATTGGTCCTGAGTCCGGGAGTCTGCCTCGCCAACCTTCTGAGAATGACGTCCGTCTCCTCCGGTGGACCCAGGAAGATGACGTTCATGCATATCAGTTTGGGAAGGGCTTCCTTCTCCATTACTTTCACTGTAGCTCCCTCCCATGGCTGAATCTTCGGCACCGTGGCCGGTATCCGTTTTTTGGATTGTTTATCCGCGCATACAAACCACAGTGTTCCTCTGCTCCACCTGCCGTCGTCAAAACATGGGATGTGCCCCCCATCTGGGAGCCTATCCAACGTCTAGACGATCTCTCTCTGGACCAGGTCTCCCTGTTCGCTAGAAAGACTTTCGTCTTTTGCCTAGGTCAGGTTTCACACAATGTTAGGCATGTTAATTCGCGGGCGAATGGGTAAGTTTAACTAGCTTTTCCCAACATTAGTTATGCGAATCGTTTTTCTTAAAACATAATTTATCCACCTGAAAACGTACTGATAAAAAAAAGTATTTTTTTCATAAGTAATAAAGCACTTCATTCCTTTCGGATAATGACTAAACGTATCGAACACGGTTATTACACGATTTATTAGTGTATTTCTGATTCATGAATAATGAATAATTCCACATTATTCTTAATTAAGACGAAGTAACATTTGCCGCATGCTTTCCTCGATACCCTCCATGCTCCTATCACGACCAACCGCAAGTGATCGGTTCGCACCTGAGCGCGCGTCGGCTGATGCCCGATGTATTTTGTTATGTATTATTTGAACTCCATTAAGTTACATCCATTTCTTCAATAAGAAGTTCTCTGGCCTCTGGCAACATATCTTTATGTGATGTATCTTTTGAAGGTCGAAGATGTGATATTATGGGGTCACCGGGCCGCGGCGTAGACTTTACCACATCCACGGAATTTGCTGCAAGACAGTGGACCAAACAACGAATCCCAATGGAAAAACATCTTCTTATATAAATTTGTAACGGGATTGTTGTAGATGGAAGGTTCCTAATCATTTTGATTGCGAAAACAAATTTGAAAAACTGTAAAAATGCAAAAAAATAAAGCAACTTCAAATTTGTTACTTTCAGTTTTTAACAACCATTGAGCCACGTGGCGTGACCTCCCTCAATCCAAATCTGGGACTTCGCCGCGCCTTCACGCGTAAGTTCGTTTTCACCGGCGTGCGGAAGCCGCTCTTCGGGGCGGACTTCCTTACTTTTTACGGCCTGCCGATTCAACCACGGTGTCAACGTTTCCTGGATAGGACATCGTAACTGCCGAACTCGGAAAGCACGGTCATTCAATTACAACATTCATTGATCTGAGCCAACAACTTTGTCCTTAGACATTGCTTTGTACCGGCAGAAATAACGAAGATATAGCGATTTACGTCATAGACAAAACACCCTGCAAGTTGCGCGTTATTTATAGCTTCTTGAGTTTTAAACATACATGTGATAAACGCAGTGCCATTGTCAGATAAGGCTTCAGACCATTACATAGACAGTAGCAAGTTCGTATAAGTTTTGTTAAATTTTATAATAAACTTTTGTAACCCCTTTTGGATTACTTTATTAGGTTCTTCCAAAAATTATGTTACATTGGGCACAGTATGTGAGAGGAAAGAGCATACATTTATGTGCTTAAAGCGTTTCTCGTTACTTTCGAATATCATACGGGAACATAGAGATAAGTAGAAATAGAGTTGCTGTTATTATATAATATAGTATTTTTTTATATCATGATAACAAATACATAAGTCCAATTTACAGAAAAGGTGATTTTTAATTATATTTGCGTACTATTCATGAATTCATACATTTCCAATGGTTGAAGGGTTGATTACTATATGGCTTAAATAGTACCTGATTTTTCAATAATTTAAAAACGACTAGTGTATAAATAACAAGAAAAAGTGATTTTCATTCCTGGAAATGAGAAATGAACAATGGAAAGACATTGTCACATTGTCGCCATTAAGGGCCCCGACTCCATGCGCCATGAACTGTGTGCGTGCACTCACACAAACAAAGGAAAGCATGCACGTATACGCCATGCGCGAGAGAGAGGCTCGATTTCATAGATTCGATTTTTCTTCTCTATAATTTCATTAATGAAACTTTCACGGGTATACCACACACGGGTAGACTGCACCACAGCCCGAGTCATTCGTTTGAACACCAATAAATTCAGCATTCGTTCAGTATAACGTTATTTATGAAACTGTCAAGCTTGAGACAGACATCGATGTGGGCAACAAGATGGCTGCAGCATCTTGACACACTTCACATTTCATAAATATTGAACTATTTAATTGTTTATTCACTGCTTAAACACCCTTTCGGCCTTCCTTTTACTAGCACAAAATCACATAAATTATATTTTTCACAATCTATCACTTCTTTAAAGCGGAGAAACGGTTCTACGATTTGCACGCATCTGACGTTAGAATAGTTCAATGATTATCCGTCTGTGGCATTTATGGCACATTTTAGTTAATTTTGCCAGGTTACCATCAGAGTCGATAAAAATACATATCAGTCGGTAAATGTAAGTTATAATTTCACACAACGAACGTCGTTTCATACGTGAATACCTGATGCGCAAACACATACGCAAGTAAAACATAATTGCCGGCACGTAGCAAGACCTATGTGACGCTGTTGCCACATCTTTTACAATTATAACCATCAGCAAAATGGATCGGTTCGTGCAGAGATTTTGATTCGAGCCGTTGCAAAAACTTTTTTTTAGGTTCGAACCCCCTCAAGTTCATTTTTTCTATATAATTTTTTTCAAGTTACTAACTATATGTGAATTATATATATTTATTAACCCTTATGTTATCAACCAGGTACCCATGTACCCATATAATAGACGATATTTTTAGGCGTTCTATGCACATAAACATGAACCAGTTGTTAAATAATATGATTTATTTATTTATTAAATTTCAATAATAAACAATTCTTTGGACAATTTCGAAATATTGCTATAGTATTTACGTGTTTATCACAAATAGGACGGTCGAAATTGTTGCAAGGCTTTCGTGTTTTTCGTCGCTTCTTTTTGTGATCAGTCTGACACATATAACAGAATCCGACAACTCTTTTTCTGAAGTATAATGAATTTCATTTATTTCTAATTAACTGTTTCTCATGCTTTGTATTGCTTTGTATTTTTATATTTACCGATCCTGACCTATCTTAACAATTTTATGCTACGCAATTGTTTCCACACGGATACGACCCACACACACCTCTGACGGGCCATGACCGTTTACACTACAATGAGGCCTATGTACGTCAATGTGTGTCTCGCATCCGTGTGGAAACAAGTGCGAATCAGATCTTTATCGATCGCCGGGACGTGCGTTTCGTAGCATAAAATTGTTAAGATAGGTCAGGATTGGTACAATGACCAACGGCCAAGGACCCACTTTCGTCGAAGCTGGTTACTTCGTGAACGAAAGGATATGTTTATTTACCTATCTTTTTTTAACATTAATTATCCAAACATTGTTTTAATAAGTAATAAAATACTTCATACGTTTCGGATAAGGAATAAAAGTATGGAACAGTTAATAAACGGCTTGATAATTAAATTGTTATTCGTGAATAACGAATCATTACACATTATTATTAATTTAATATGAATAAGACGTTCTATTGTTAAACATATTAATATTGTTTCATAAATCTGTTTTGTTCAACATGACCAAGGAATCTCTTTCATTTACACTGTTCATTAGATTTGTAAAAAAAAATAAATGTGTGTTCTAAAAGAAAGCCAAAATAGTAGTAAAACATACCACTGTTTGAAACGGTAGCACGAAAAGCGCTCGAACGAAGTAAGACTCTCAACTGGTCGACTCAAATTTTAATGTCCTTTTGCAGGTTGATAATACAAAGGCTCCTGATGGTATACGTAAAATATTATGTGTAGTTAATCATAAACTTTAATGATATTAGCAATTAAAGTTACATACCTTCTATGTGAGGCCATATCTTATATAAATAGGGAATAATTCTATAGAAGATTGGTAGCCAAGTGAGATGGTGTATGGCTTTTGTCGTAGAGGTTCCGGATTCGATTTCCGGTTAATTAATTTTTTAGTCTGCCCTTCCGCGACGTCGCGATGACGTGACCCTTTGCGGGGAATCTTTCCTGACTCCCTTGGAATTTTCCGTGCCCCCACCAGCTTTTTGGTCCGGATTTCGGGTATAAAAAAGGCACGAATTCTGCTCTCGGCGGCTCAGTATTAATCTAGCTTCGAGTACGTTCCGTATCGACTACCTTAATATTTTAGCTCAGCGAGATCGGGTTCCGAGTCCCCTTCGAGCAAACATTACTAAATTCTTATAAGTTCATTTCTTAAAGACGTTATACATATTTGTTGGTATATCGTCAGGCCTTTTTGTTGGGCAGTGTACATTTCCAATCCGTACAGATTGAGAAATGTGGATTGTGTAGTTTATAATCAAACTGTAGAATAACCAAAGAGAAGGAAATATACGCTTAATAATATCGTACGCATTTTCTCATTGAATCACCTCTGACAATCAATAGCAGTAACGTCCCACCAAACAGATACACCTTAACCGCTCGAGGTGTATCGCTATAAGTTACGAGTCCATTTTACTAACAATCCTGTGGCTCCCGGTGATGAAATAGGCACTGGTTTGTCCACGATTACCATCCTGTGGCTCCCGGTGATGAAATAGGCACTGGTTTGTCCACGAAAACCTTCCTGTGGCTCCCGGCGATGAAATAGGCACTGGTTTGTCCACGAAAACCTTCCTGTGGCTGCCGCCGATGAAATAGGCGTTGGTTTGTCCACGAAATCTTACCATCCTGTGGTTCCCGGCGATGAAATAGGCGCTGGTTTGTCCACGATTACCATCCTGTGGCTCCCGGTGATGAAATAGGCACTGGTTTGTCCACGCACTTCCTATCTACGCGGCTTCCAGTGACGAAATACGCACTGGCCGTCCGTAACTAACAAACTCTTAAACAACCGATCCTCGGCTCGCGCAGCTGTGCCTCGTAACAAAATAGTGATGATTGTCATATAGTTCGAAATTAAAAAAAAATAATGTAAAAAAAAAAATCCGAGGGGGATCGAACCTACAAAAAAGTTTCAAGCGCTAAAGAAGCAATGTTTACACTGGCGGGAATCAAAATCTCGGCTCGAGCCGATTCATTTTGCTGGTGGCCAGGATTGTAACAGATGTGGCAACAGTGCGACAGAACCCCAAAATTATGTGATTTGGCAACTATGGCCTCCCACTCTCCGTTTATAATTCTGCCTAATGACATTAGATGTCACACCGTCAGTTTATAATTCTGTATAATTACTTTAGATGTCACCCCGTCAAATGTCGAATCTGCAAATTTTTTGTTTGCACTAACGCCCGTTTCTTTGTAATGGCGCTTAGATCGATTCGGAGTTGACCCCAAAGGAGTCGGGGCCCTTAGTTTAATTAAGCGATTAAGAATACCTCAATCTATTTTATAATGTTCCTGCGGTAGCTCAAGAATGATTCCCTAAAAACTGGTTTGTATGCAATACATCGGAACTATAACTGTCTAAAAAACGTTGTGCTATCTCCTAATAAGAAAAATATAATATAAGAAATAAATTTTCAATAAGAAAAAATACATATATTTATTATTTTCAACAATTTTTATATATTATTTCAGAAAAATTTATGATTCCAATTTATTTAAAACAGAGTCGGAAATATTTGCCTGTTTTCACAAGCAGAGAGGTTGGTCTTGTAGTATTTAATGCAAATACAGTTCTTGAAATAGAAATATGCTTGGCTGAATAGCTAATGTTAATAATAATACAAATTTAATTACACACACATGTGCATATATATAACTGACCACAATGTACTTTATAATAGATATGCATCTGTCGATATTTTCAACAGCTAATCAAATTATAGAGTTTTATTCTCAAAAAATAAGGTTACAATATTTTTTGATACTTTAAGCTATAATATGCGCGAGTATGATAGCTATAATATCTAGGTTCGTGTCTCATGTTAATTATAGATTTCATGTCTGCAGAACGTTTGAAACTCTTATCAGTGTTCTTCTGGTCATAGGTCCTCATTGCTCGTTCAGCCCATTCCTGTGCTCTTGGTGGCTCCCTAAATAATCCCTTCTGCCTCTGGTTTAAGTAATCAATGACGTCGTTGTAATAATTTTGTCTAGAAACAAAAATAAGAAAAACAGTTATCATTTGAATAGATTTAGAAACTCGCAAGTATACTTTTAATATTTTCCTTGTAGTTGATGGTATCTGTAAAGTTCTTTTTCACAAAATTTTCATATTTAAGCAACTCCAAAGGAGTACTCGTGTTGTGACAATAACAATTTTAATTCAAGACTTTTTCCTTTTTTCTAATCTACACATGTATGATTAGATGGGGCAATAATTCCTATACCATGGTGATTGTCAGCCAATTAGTATCAACACGTTATGAAACATGATACGTATGTAGGTATTTGTTCAGCAATTATCATACAAAAATAATTGTGGATATTTGGATGTCCTTAATTGTTGCAATAAGAGAAAGTAAAGTTTCACATGAGAGTTGCATATTAATAGGTGCATAAATTTTTGTATGTATTTACAATTTAATATGGTACTAAGTATAATTAATATGCATAATACAGTTGTATGAAAAGCGATCCTATGAACTATGCATTTAATCATTGAGTTTAGAAAATCATCTATGGTGAGGAATAATACCGTAGCAGGCGATATTAAAACTCCAATATTCAAAATTATTTTTTTGTAAAAATAATCAATTAGTATCCCGAAGTTTTCAAAATGATCAATTATTCAATTTGGAATTATTAAAATGTGATTCATAAGCTTTCCATGTATACATACATTAAGTAATTAACTTTACCTTTTTCATGTATACGTGCAATAAGTACATCTATGTATACAAGTAAGAACTTTTGGTACCAGTATTGGAAGTGAGCAAGTGAAGTATAACAAAAATGTAAGAAATAAAACAACGGTGAGCGAGACTTGAAGCTTGCCTGATGATTATAATTGAATTGAATGAGTTATAAATATATAATACTATATATATATTCAAGTTACTAAAATTCGTTTCAAACAAAACTAATTTGTTGGTTTCACTGTAAGTTTTCAATCACATCTTTTGTTTGGTGTTCAATCACATTTTTTGCCCTCGTACTTTATGTATATTATATTCCCCTGGTATTACTGAAGTAATGAAAATATGTACATAATATATGGTCTAATGTTCGTTTAAAAAAAGATTAAAGTACCCACATAAGTTTTATGGTACTGATTGAACTTGGCGCTAATTATAAGACAACTTGTATTTTCATTATGGTATACTTATTATACTTGTATTATTTTCTTCACTATTTTCAGATCTCTTTAATCCCATTTATATTAAAAATTCCATAAATGTCTGACTAAAATATAGTTTCAGATGTAAATGAGTTAAACCCATGTTTCATTATTAAATGATAATTGAAAGCCAAATTTTCACTAGTAGGTCTATGAGTATGGTCGCAGCCTTAGTCATTGTAACACAAACTTTTACATTTAGTTTTATTCTGGAGCGAGTCACCTAACGTTTGCACCTCAAATATTTTTGTCGTTTTTAGAAATACGTTAAATGTTTTGAGGACAAATAAGTTAAATGGCTCAATGGGGCACATGTGCACGCAATGACGCAAAACTTATTGTTTTTTTATCGGTCTTTTTCAAAATATCTAGGTTAATTTTTTTCAAATGGAACCATACTTTTTTAAATACCTACGATCATGGTGCCTGTCATCAGGAATTCATAGACTATAGTTACTCAAGGTCATTCAAGGTCGCTGACAAAGAAAACATATTTAAATTTGAAATAATGACCATTTATATCGATCCATTTTTGTACATGGGCTCTAATGGAATGTAGAACTCTGACAAGAATATCCAACGTAATATTCGCACAGGCTGTGAAGGTACGCGAATTTCTAACTGGTGTTGGAGCATTGATGTATCCACTATCCTTTAGTGTCCCTCACAAAAAGAAGTCTAAGAGATTGAGGTTAGACGAACGTGCTGGCCATGGAACAATTACACTCCATCTAATCCATCGGCTCGGCTTAGAACACAATGTGTCCTTTGATATGTGTGCATTATACGCATACATTTTCTTTGTCTGTGACCTTGCATGGCCTCGAGTAACTATAGTCCCACTGAATTCCTGATGAAAGGGACTATCGTCGTAGGCGTTTAAAAATGTATGGCTCCATTTTAAAAAATAAGCTGACCTTGAAGTCTTTGGAAGGAAAATTTCAGATAATTAGTTGTACTTATATTACAATCGTAAACAAATAAATAAAACAGCTGCCATTCAGTTATAAAAGTATCCTTGTACTTGTCACATAGTGTGGCAGCCATGACATTTCACTACATACTATGAATATCTGGCAAAACGCCTGTCATCGAAGATAATAATAAAAAACTAACCAAAAGTACTAAGTTCTCCAAGGTACAAAATGTTATTGTATATGTTTAACTTTCTTTTACTTTCGTTTAAATACACAAAATAGCACACTGTGCCTAAAAAAATCTCAGTGGTTTACGTTAAAACGATCGAAAACTTTTTTCGAGGTGTAGTAGGTATATTTATATTCAAAAACAGATTGAATACTTCATGCTGCATGCATTTGACACAGAATTAGCTTCATTACGTGACAGTGTTATTCGATACAAATGATAGTATAACAAAATATTCAATTGGACAGTCTCATAAAGAACAACGCCATTTCGTGATATAAAATTCCGTTGGGTTTCTTGGTAAAACACTTACCTGTAATCGTAAATGTACCCATAATTGAGGAAGAGGGGACGAACCCAATGATGATTGTAGTGTGGTGGTTCAATTTTTTGTAGCTTAATCTTTGGTTTCTCCCCAGGTGCTGCCTCGCCACCTTCTCCACCTTCTACGGGAGCACCCCCCTCCTCTGTTTCCGCCGCAGGGGTTTCTTCTAGATCCCATGGCGCTGCTTCTTCGTCCATCCACATATTTTATCACGTGTTTCAAAAGGAAACTGGGCCTAAAACGCGCACATACTTTGTTCGTTTCACCCTTTCTTTCACAGTTTCGACCTCTCCTTTCCCCTGTCTTTCCATATTTTTTAAATTCTTCCCCTCTATATAATAAAACTGTGCAGTTACCAGAGAGTAGATAAGGGAAGAGAAATATTGTATTTTCGAATGATAGTTTGTTTATAACATTTATGAAAAGATTTTGCTTATATCGCTATTAGTTTATGGAAAATGCCTCTCAATCAACTTAAACTGTAACTTGTTAACAGGTATCAGATGGTCTTCTCGTTTGTTGTTAGCGTGTTCACGTTTGTTGGTCTTCTCTTTAAGTAGATGTTACAATGAGTACTCTCGATTGATATATTTAGCTAATGAGATATATTTAACGGATGAAAACGGGTCACGTTAAGGCACAACAATCTGTTTGATTGTGACATCAACTCGTATTTATTAGGATGGAATGCTTTACTTATCGACAATCTAACTAAATAGCCTTTTTTAACAATTTTATCACAGTATTCACGTTCACGAAACGTACAAAATTAGTCTCAATAACGAATAAACTGAATAAAACAACAGTAAGGATATAAAATACTGCATGTTGAATATAAACAATACACAGTTCTATTAATTATTTTCATATACGAATTTAACAATTCTATTGGAATGAAAAGTTTGGGTAACCGTGGTAAATATTGTAACATAATAAATCTAAAGTTGTATAAACCTATCGAACCAAGTATATATTAAAGCCCAAACTCGTATACAATATACAGGGCGATAGCTTAGATGCTTAAATTATTCTGTTGTTAGCAGGTTGGAGGAAAATTTGTTTATCTGGTATAACATGAATTAATAAGAACTTCAAAATACTTATACTAAAATGTATTTTTTATACTAAAAACTCTTTTTTTCCAAGCTTTCAAAGTCACCTTCAGTTTTTAAATATATAAAATTAGCTGTAATCAGCTTAAAGTACTAATTAAAAGATGTGCTAAATAAAAAAATGTTCGATTAGCCCGGCAACAGTAGAATGATCTAAACTGATCACGTTTCGTGTTTCACCCTGTAAAACTACTATAAAGATGCCACGTTCAGCAAATTACATTGTTTATTTTCTTTTATTTATTTATTTAACCAATTAACTGCAAAATAAGAGCATAGTTTTTCACTAAAAATAATCTCACAGGCTAATAGATTCACTGATACACTTGGAACTTACAGCTTGGCAGGTTTAAAACGTGTAATATGTTACAGTATTTAAAATGTCACTAACGATTGAATGAAAGCGTTCGTTAACATTTGAGAGGATAATACCTGTAATGCGACGACCACTCCACTAAGTACGTCTGCAGACTGAAAAAACGCTCGCGTTCTTTGCCTTGTTTCGCTTTTATTTTAGCTTATAAGATTTACCTTACCTTCCCACCAGTCCTCCCTTTAAGTAACAGAAGACCACCCCTCTCCGCAACAAGGCAGCAAAGAAACAATTCAGTGAGGAGACAAAGGGAGGGAAGAAGGAGGATTTTTGGCACTAAAACCACCGCGATTGTAGTTACCACACAAGACAATTAACAACTTATTAACCAATTTCACGATTTCGCGTTGCGCGAATTGCTATGTTTAGAATTCAAAGTCAAATTAGGCAAATAAGATTTAGCAATGTTGACTTTGTATTAAATCAGTTTGATTGAACATGTGAATAAACAGAACTGTGCATATACATACAATGCATACAATGAAAATTGTAATACAAAAATAGTTGATCCATATTATGATCATTTACAGAAATTACTTAATCGTAACGAATCGTCATGCAAATATTTATGCATTACTTACACAAGTGTGATGTATCGTAGCTTATTAGATGAAACACCTAGTATTCAAGATTTAATGTAAGCATTATTAATAATTCAAATAATTCAACATTTTTGCTTCAATACTTCGGTAGAAACTATTGCCACTTTTGTTACTAACTTTTAATGGCGTTAACGAAAATCTCTTTATCTGTAATGAGATTCATTTTTATTATAATTTAAACTTGTATAAAAACCTTAGTTTTCCGAATTAACTACCAAAAACAATCGTTTACAAAATTTATTATACATATAATTCCTTAGATACCTTTATATATTAAATAATGCACTTCTACTTTACTAAATTTCGAGAACAATGGTCTTGTACGTAAATATTAACCATTATCAGGTGTTCCTTGATTTCCTGATTTGTTCAGAAGAATAGGACATAAAAAATTTGTTGACACAAAAGTTTTCTGCATAATATTATACATATTTAAACTTTATTCAAAGGTTATTTATACACACATTGGACAGTCACATAGATTAATCGTTAACTATCTATCTACATAGGTCGTTCTTTCGAAACGTTCATCGATCGTAAGTGTAGGTATATTTTGTAATTATGATCAACGTTATAAGTTCTACTTATTTATAGATTGTCCGCTATAAAAAACTGAAGTACGTATCGATCGCTGTAACATTATGTCGAAATAAAAGCATTGGCATCGTACCCTGGTTTACTTACTATAAACCACAAGGTACGTGAAACACGCGTGATGAACATAAATGTGGCAATTACCTTTAAAGTTTACTAAAAATTTACATCCTAATCATGGGACTCAACCCTTAAATAAACGCAATACAATAGACTACGCATAATTTTCCTAGATAGTACGATCTAGTGCTAAAACATAACATCCATTTTAATGTCTTTCTATTGAAACCTGTTGAATTATTAAAATTACAATTACTATGCATCATTCGCGGCATACAGCGTAATACAAAAAATGTCTAAGACTTTGGGAACTTACAGTTCTCACTAACAATAAGAGGAATAAATAATACATATAGTTAACATAATTATTCCTACCGGGTTTTTCCGTTAAGAGGCCCACCGAAATATAGGCGCACCTGGGCCTATATTTGGATTTTGTTTTCCAAATGGAAGCCCGTGGGCCTTTATTTGGGAACAAATAATAACGCGCTTTCTCGTACGTATATCGGCGCTCTGCGCGTGTTGCCAGATATTGTCAGCCCGAGATGTCATTGCAATAGATGGTGTTGGAATATTTGGAAACATACTATTATATTGTTGCACTATTTAAAATAAAAATAACCTGTTCCGCGGCAAATCCTCGGAACCAGCACGCGGAATGTATTACCCACCCAATAACAAGTCGGCTAACAATCTGCAGAAAGAACAACCTTCGACATGCAGATGGTTAAGGCGTTTATGACGCGCTAGCAATAAAACTTGTTTTTGAGGAAACCATTTTTGTCCATAATCCGTTAGGATATAACAAATTAAGCATATACGGCCTCAACAGTCAATTGCATGCGTCATAAACGCGAACTTCCAAAGGGGCCCACAGCTGTGTCCCAGCAGGCGAGACCAGGTCAAGCTCTGGGACCCTGGCGGAAATTCCCATGCGTTGCCAGGTCATTCAAGACGGTCACGGTGCACCCCCTCCTTCGGAAGGCGCGCTACGAGCGCAAAGAAGGATGGGTGTGTCCTCGTCTTAAAAAGCACGCTGATTGGCATTTAGTCCTCTTTTTAATATCCAATAAGCGTGCCCAAAGGTTACTTCCGAGTCGACGTGATAGGATGCACTCGACGAGGAAGTCAGTCGTGAATCAGGACTTCAAGAGTCGTACATTAGAATTCCTACAGTTACCAAGGACTCATACAGTCGCCACAGAATTCCGTCCGTCGTTATACAGAACTACGTCGGTTATCTTTCAGAACTTAGAGCCGTGAGTTAAAGTTCAAACGGTCCATACTTAGAGTCCAACGCTCTCCGTTTAGAAACTGTCACTTGTATTAAAAGTCTAGCACTCTCCATATAGAGTTTTGACTTATTACAATTGGAGTCCATTACTCAATTCATTATTCAGATTTAATACTTTACATTCAGAGTCTATACAGTCCACATCCTTCGTCTAAAGGAGTCTCTGACAGGGTCTTTCGCAAGAAAAGGAGACACCTCTCTCCTTCTTCTCTGAGTCCGTGACTCAGCGGTACGAGAAACAGCATACTCTCCTACCTCAAGACCCCAGTACATTAGAAAAGGAGAAACAGTATCCTCTCCTTCTTCTTCTGTCAGTCTTTGACTCTGAAGTGCGAGAAACAGTATCCTCTCCCACTGCAAGACAACAGGTGACGACTTTGCCTCAGAAGTTAGAGAAACAGTATAATCTCTTACCTGAAGACATACGGGAAACATTATCTTCCCCCAACATTATTTCACTAGATATTACACACTCAATAGATCCGTTTTATTATTACGTTTTCCTTTATTATCAGTCTATTTATATTCAGTCAAAACTAAGATTCATTAATTAAATCAACAGTAAAATCAATTTATCACCCCTATCTCTGTAAAAGGTCGTAGGGTCATACGCGTGCAACGGTGTCGATAGAAATTGGAACGGAGATTTACAACCTCCGTATACTGGGCTCTCACCGCATCCTGTAGTATCATCGAAGCCGCGTATTGCGTAAAAACATAACCTTTCATTAATCAAATAAATATTTTTTGCAAATAAACCTGTTTCCGTTAAGAGAAGCCCTTCTTTATAGGCGGCTTCTATTTAAGGACAACATGAGAACCTTTACATGCCAAACCAAACACAAGGCCATGGGCTTCCAAACGGAAAACCCCGGTACCCTTACTGTCTATACAGGAAATTTCTTGAAACTAAGTGTTGAAAAGTAGGTTAAGCTTCATATGTTCATGTTATTAATTACACAACTTTGTTAACATTTCAACTGAACAAACATATATAAAAAAGATATTCGAAAACTGCGAACACATTACTCAATTTGAACCAATACGTGATCAACTGTAATCAAATGAATCTTTTCGATGAAAAACCTATGTTTGTATCTACGAGCGTTCGATATTATAAGTGCGTGTTCGCAACATATTAAATTACAAATAGAAGAATGGTTTGACAGTTCACGTATGAATCGCCGTTCGATACTACATATGACCGTACAGGATTACGACAAAGTCAACGTGTCAACTGTTGACTGATTTGGAGACATTTCCTTATTATGTGTTTTATACAAAACAATCAAAAGAATGAAAAAGGATAATAATAAGAGCAATAATTTCCAATAATTGCCGTAACTGCCACATTCTGAAAATATGATATCAGTACATGAATACTTCCAATATTAATGAAAAAATTCTTATCTCCCCTTTTTTATTTTAATTAATATAACCATATAATTATAACATAAATTCGACAGCGTTTCAAGTGGTGGATGTGTTACAGTAAAAGCGTTTAGTAAATTTATACAGTTGTCGGTCAATGTATGCCTAGAATGCATATAACGTAATCTAATATCGTACGAAAGTGAATACATACATTGACTGCGTCACGCTTTTACTGTAGAACATGCACTGACGAGATATAGGAATAGACAACTCATCCAATGTATTTTTTCGGCCACGATTTCTGGGTCCCGGGGACCCATTACCATTTCCGTGTCACTCGCAACGTTACCCACAGATTATAGAAAACGATGCGAAAATTAAATAATTTTACAGAATTCTTTTGTTCTTTGCCGTAATGAAAGGCAACAGGGGATATGAAACATTTAATGTTAATTAAAAATCTTTTAATTAAAGAAACGCATGATAACAAGTTTCCTTATTTCAATTGTACTATCAATAAATGAAATAATTTTTAAAGTTATACTCTACATTATTTTCTGATAAATGACAAAAAAAAATTGGGCTAAGAGATGTATATTTTTTTAACACTCAAAGAATAAAGTTGCCACAATGAAAAAGATAGTGACGATAATTGTATACTACAATTGTTAATTGTATAGTTACTAGACAAATTCTTTAATTATCTTTTTCCTTGGAGCAATTTTATCGTTAATGAAAGACGCAATTTCTTATTTATATTCAACTAATAACAATAACGAAGTGCTAATGACCCTGGTGTCGATGCCACGTTAAACTTTAATTAAAAAAAAAAAACGAAGTATCTCATTTACTAATATAAGGCAATTCCTGCGATAAAGGTGTCTGCAAACGATTATTGTTTGCATTCGGTTCCGAGCGAAGTGCACTACTCGAGATTTTACTGTATCTTCATAAACATAAGAATGCATTCGACATCCGTGATGTTCGAAGGTCTCCGCGATATTGACAACATTGTAGTCGTCGAGTTTAGTCGCGCATTGTCGGTTGGGTCGTTGAATTCGGTCGCTCAGTTTTTCATCGCTCGGTGAACTAGTGATAGAAAGTGTGTAGTTAATAATTTAAAAGTGATATAAACTGCAAGATTCAGGCGTACAAGTAAGTAGGTTAATTCTAATAAAATAATTATTGCACTAATTTATTAATAAGTTGGCGAAAGTAGTTTCTTTAGAATTAGTTAATTAATTTGTATATAATTAACTAACTAATTCCTTTCCCTCTTTTCTTTTTCTTGTGTAGTAGGTTCTAGATAATCTAATTTTGATACACACAATTATTAAGAATGTATATATGTATGTATATATGGATATGTATATGTATACATGCATGTTAATATGTATATTTATTTTGAATACATTCAAAAGGTTTGAATGCCTGCATGGGGTTTGTGGGATAATATGAGAATGTTGTTGGGTGACGCATGTTTCGTTATACAATGTTTATATTTATATCATTAACGCATGGATTTTAATTATACGAACGTTGAGTGTATTCCGGGATTGTAAAGTCCTTCTTTCATGCCTTCACGTGGCCAATCCTGTTAACATTACCAAGTACAGCTGTAATGTATGTATATGTATACATACGTATATAAGTCAAGTCCTTATGTACATATACACATAAAGATGTAGTGGTAATGGAACTAAAGTGAAAGTAAGGCATTTATAATTTCTTTCCTTTTATGTTAATAATAATCGTAGCTACTTATTCGCAGGTTTGGTGTTCACCTAGCTGGAAGTCAACTATCGTGATTATTTGCAACTGAGAGAAAAAGGAAAGTAAGAAACTGAAGAAAGATCCTCAAATTCTTATTTTATGAGCAAAGTGTTACAAATTCACTTTTATAAAAAAATCTATTTAATTCTGTAAAAGTACATTGCATTGTATTAAAATATGACGATTTAGAATAAAAATAAAATACATTACAAAACATGTACTACAATTAATTACATTTTTTTCAGAACATTATTATTACTTTATTTTTCTTATATTACTAAATATTTTGTGGCAATTATATGTAAAGGTGTGTTAATGCTAAGCGGGGTATCTGAAACACCTTATTTGAAATGTAGCATGTTTAAGATGTTTAAAACAATTGATTTTTGGACTAGAAAATAAATATTTTAAAAAAGTGCGCTGTACGCGACACACGCAATTCATCGCCCCGATGTGATTTCGACTCAACTCGAGCCAAACAGAAGTGCATCTCGCGACCAGGAACCGTAGCTCAATTTTTCTACCGAAACGTTGACCGAGAAAGAGCTTTCCTGATTCCCCCTAAACATTTCACATATATTCACCAGTCGCATGAGGCCTGTCCCCACTACTTCAGTAAATAATAGTTCTTCAAGTGACCACTGTTCATGAGCAGAGGACGCTCGAATCAGCGTGGGATTTCTGAGTCGGTATGACAGTCACGTTGGGCCACGAAAGTCCATAAGATGAGTGGTCTATTCATATATCTCGTCAGTGACCATATTATGTCGGTATACAGCTCGCTGCATTACCCGTGTCTACCCCCTTAAGGGCCCCGACTCCTTTGGGGCCAACTCCGAATCGATCTAAGCGCCATTGCAAAGAAACGGGCGTTAGTGCAAACAAAAAATTGGTATTTATTTATTTATTTCAATGAGAGACCTAGGCTTGCTGCAGCCCATGGCCGAGGTTACATGTAGTATATTTGGTCGATTGCCAGCGCTATCTCGTGGCTAGTACTGGCGTAAGAGCATATCTTAACCTATCTTATTTAAGTGTAGTTCTTTGGTAGTCTTAGGTTATCTAGTTACCCATGTGTCGGATGACACATGGGCGTATGCTGAGTGCCACTAAATACATAATTTCGCTTATCACATTGATCGTTGTTCAGTCTTGAGAATAGATTTGATTATACTTATATAGTTACTTATGTCTAAACGTATTTTCTACTTAACCTAAATGAAAATATTGCACTTTTCTAGGAACCTGCCAATCATACGGCATTCGCAGATTCGCGGAGACATCAAAAACATGTCTATGCAGAGGGGGAGTTGGTGACTTCTGCGTTTCAAGTCTTTCACTAGTTGTAGGCGGTGAGAGGCGGTTCTGGGGCACTGCCAGATAATGTGGTTCAAATTATGCTCTGTTGCCCCACAACCACACATAGGGTTGTTAATTATTTTGACCTTGTGGAGTGATGCGTTGAGGTTGTAGTGGTCCGTTCGGGCGCGACAAATCCACGAGGTGCTTTTACGTGGTAGTGATTTTTTGTGGAACCAGGGTTTTGTGCTGTTGGTAAAATGCGTGTTGAAGTACTTGGTTCCCATGTTAAAGGGTGTGTGGGCTCTCCGGAGCCATGTGTTCAGGGAGTTGGACCACATTTCTTCCCTGAAGACTGTGAAGAGGTCACACGCTGCCACTTTCCAATACAAATGCGGGTGGTTCTGCGTGGCGTCCTTGGCCAGCTTGTCTACTTCTTCATTTCCATTTAGGCCCTTGTGGGCAGGTATCCACATGAGCTGGATCCTGTTTGCTCGTTGGCTGCTTCGAGTGGCCTTATTGATCTTAGAGATGGTTTCTGTAATGTACCTGTTTTTGTGATTGTTGTCCATTTGAGTAAGGACCTGCAAGACGCTGAGTGAATTTGTGCAGATCGGGAAGTATTGGTCAGTGTGGTTGCTGCCATGTCCAGAGCCCTACTTATGGCCAGGCATTCAGCAGTGAACACTGAGCAGTGTTCATCAACACTGACTGCCTCTGCCTGTGCCAGTTCGCGACACAACCATGCGAATCCTGTGCAGATCCCATTGGGTATTTTGGATCCATCCGTGAATATGGGAATAAATCCTTGGTATTTTGTTCTTAATAAGTTGTCAAATTCTTTGTTGATGTCTGAGCTATTTCTCAACCTGATACCGTCCTCTAGATTGAACATGTCTGTTTCAGGAGCGGCGAAAGTACGAGTGGGATTTAGTTGAAAGCTGGTGTCCAGGGCTACCTTACGGCGCAGCGGCCATACCCTGTCCAGTGCATCTGCAATGGTTTCTAAGGACGGTGTACGCCCTTGTGTGTGGATTAGTGAATCGTGGTAGTGCTCAAGTTGTTCTCTTAAAAAGTGTTGTGGATTTGAAATGGCTTTGATTAAATGCTTTTTCCCTGTGAACAGTGCGCGTTGTTCCAGGGGTGGTAATTTGGACTCTGCTAGAGTGACATTAACTGGTGTGGTATTTCTTAAGCCAAGGGCGAGCCTGGCTGTTGCTAGTTGGATTCTTTCCAGTTTTAGCAGGGAGTTGCTGTATTTTGGCAGAGTTATGTGCAGACAGTATTGAATTTTCGAGCGTATGAGGCTCTTGTATATAGTAAGCAGGGTGTTTGGCTCTGCACCCCACCAGGTGCCCCGAAGGAACCTGATGATGTTGAGCGCTCTGCGTGCAATTGTACAGACTTTCTCTGTGTGTTGTTGGAAGGTTAATTTTTGGTCAATGAGCACGCCTAGAAATTTTGCAGTTTGTGTATTACCAATGGAGGTGTTTCCCAGTTGGATGGAGAGAGAACCAGCGGGGTTGGTTTTGCCATTGAACATTACAAACTCTGATTTGATCGGAGCAATGTCCAGTCCAACTGTGTGTAGTCTGAGAAGGCAGTTGTTGGCTGCTTCCGTCACTTGTTGGCATGCTGTCCGTTGGTTAGTGTTGGTAGCGTATATTGCAACGTCATCTGTGGTCTGTGGCTAAGTTCGCTATATACAGGGTATACAATAACGGGCTCAGCACGCCCCCTTGCGGAACTCCCTTAAACACGTGTCGTGCAATGGTTCGCTGGTGCCCATCATCGTTCCTAATGCGAAAATTAACATCAAGGAAAATTGCTGCGGTGGATTGGCCAAGAAGAAGTCCGGCGTCCACTTGTGTGGTTAAGCTGAGGATGTTGTCAGCCGTGGAGCGGTTCTTTCGGAATCCGGACTGGCCTGTGGGAAGTTTGTTGTGCTCTAGCCAATAGGTTAGCCTCCGAGAAAGAAGTCTTTCCAGGAGCTTGCACGTGCAAGAGGTTAACGCTATAGGTCTCATGTTTGTTTGTCCCGGCTTCGGGATAAAAAATAGACTGCTGTCCCTCCAAGTGTCAAGGTACATGTTGTGTGTGTAGATGTTGTTGAGAATGTCTAAGAGTACGATTCTCCACATATTCGGGAGGTTCTTAAACATATTGTTGTCAAGGCCGTCTAAGCCTGGTGCAGATTTGGAGTTCAGTTTGCTGATGGTGTGGTTGAGCTCGTGGAAGGTAAATCCTGTGTCGAGGAATGAGTCAGCTGAGGCCTGCTCAAGGTTTGCAGGCTTATTTGCAGCCCAGGGGGGGTATAGCTTGTCAATATGTGTGAGTATTGCTCTGGTTGGTGGAGTTGTTCTGTCTTGGGCTGCTGTGTTGGTCCATTTGTTCTTGAATATTTTAATTTTCGTCCAGAAGCTAGACGTGTCTGTATTTTGGTTTAGTTCTTCTGCCATTTTCTGAAAGCTGGATATTTTTTTGCTTTTGAGGAATTTTTTTGTTTTTGCCGCCTGTTTCATATAGGCTTCCCAGTCTAGTGATGAACCCGTGTGGCGCCATTTGAGGAACGTAGCTTTCCTGCACCGCACAGCCCTTTCACATTCCGTATCCCACCATGGTAGCGGGTTTCGATATCGATGCAGTGGGATATGGCCTTTCATGGGAGTGGAGCTTGATACTGCATCCCTCATTATGTTTGTGAAGTATGCATATTGCCCCAGGGAGTCCCTGTTGAGGAAGTCTCCGGAGATCAGAGTGTGGTGTGTAGAGTCCAGTATGAATTTGTATAAGTTCCAGTCTGTTTTCGTGGAGGAGATTCTGCTGCTAGTGGATCTGTAACTATGCTTTGTGAGTAGTAGGTCAATTTTGAGAGGGAAGTGGTCCGAGCCCCAAGGGTCATCGAGTTGGTCTGCGTGTATGAGGTGGGCAGTCCTGTTAGGAGAAATTATTAGGTCTAGGTTGCTGTTGCGGGGCCCATTGCGCCCTATGTGGGAGGTGTTGTCTGTGTTATGTACGAGGCAGTCAGCGTTCTCCAGTACTTGCAACAGTCGTTCGCCATTGCTGTCTGTGGCTGCACAGCTCCATACTGTATGGTGGGCATTGAAGTCACCAAGCAGTAGGAACTGTGAGTGCCTGTTGAGTTTATTTAAGAGTTGTTGCCACTTGTCTTGCTGTATGGGCAGTCCTGGTGGCTTGTAACATGCACATATTATTAAGTTGCTTTCTTTGCAACGTACTTCAATAGTCAGTCTTTCTGTGATTCCGTCATCAACCTCCATGTTAGAAGTTGCGGTCCACTGAAGGGAGTTCTTGCCGATGATGGCGACACCACCACCACGTCGGCTATTTCTATCTTTCCTGATGGTTTTATATCCGGGTATATGAAATTTCATGCGAGGGTTGAGCCAGGTTTCAGTACAAACGAAAATATCGTAAAGTTCTGCCTGTCTCCAGAGCTCTGTTTCTTTATTGGCTATCTGCCTGCAGTTCCAAAGTAGAATTTTAATGTTGTTGTGTGTGTGCTCCATTACTGCTTTTATCTTTGTGCGTCAGGATTGAGATGTGTTTGGACTTTGTTAATATCTTGCTTCCCACTGGGAGCTTTGTGTTTGTGGTCTTTAATTGGATTTGTTGATTACTGTGGTTGGTGAATGTCGGTTGTTTAGTTTGGGAGGTGTTCTGTTCTTGCTGTTTGCGTTGATTTAGAGGTTTACTGTTCGTGGTTGGTGTTGCTGGTAGCGAAGTTGTGTCAGACGTTGATGTGCTAGACCCGTTGTTGACTATGGGTAAGCTGGATCTTGCTGTTACTGGTGTTCTTGAGTATGTTTTGATATTTCTTGATTTCCATGGGTTCTCTTTTGTGTTGTTGGGAGTGGAAATACCTCTGATAACCCGGAGTTTGTATTCACCTTGCATTGTTCCTTCAGGAAGGGGAGGGTATATCTGTTGTGGTGTACGTTGTGGTTGTCTGTTTGTATTTTGTGAGTCGGTGATGAGGTTATGTTCAGTGTTGATCTTTGCTTGTGCACAAGCCTCATAGATGCTAATACTGTTGTGTGCTAGAATGATGTTGACTTCCTTTTGGAATAACATTTGTGGGCAGTTGCCGTGGAACGTGTGGTGGTGACCCTGGCAGTGGATACATTTGCTACCTGCGGGGCAGCTGTGCTCAGGGCTTTTGTCTTGGCCACAGGCTAGGCATGTTGCTTTCCCCCTGCATTTAGCCTGCGTGTGACCGTATTTGCCACAGTTTTTGCATGTTTTCACTCTTTCCACGTATGGTTCTATTGTTTTGTTCAGCATGCCGTATAGCTGAATTTTAGCTGGTGTGGTTGGACCTTCAAAAGTAATTAGGATCGTCTCGCATGGTATCCAGGAGGTTTCCTGCGTGACTGGGTCTACATGTCTTCTGTTCAGACGTTTTGCGTGTGTAATTTTGCATGGAGAGTTTGCAGAGTCTAGGAGGTCTTCAATGGGGTAGTCAAGGCTGAACCCCTTTAAGATACCTTTCTTTTCCGTGAAGTGCCTGCGCACAAAGGCAATTAGGCTGTCTTCTTTGTACTTTGTTAATTTGATTATTTTATTGGCCTCTAAGCTGTTATTGAAAACTGCTTCAGCTTTGTTGAAGCCTCTTGGGCGGAGCTGGTGGATGCCGGCCCGCATGGAGTGCAGGGCCTTAGCTATAGCCATCATGTTGTGGCTTTTATTTTTTTTAACATTTGAGCTGTTCAATCTTATCTCGACCACCGCTGGTCCTTTGTGGGACTCAGGGTATAAACGTTGGTATTCTGTGTCAAACTTCGGTATGGGTTTTGCTACATTACTCGTTATTGCTTCTTGAGTGAGGTTAGGTGAGGGGCATTTCCCCTTGGTCGGTTCGTGCGGCGTTGTGATTATTCGTTTCTTCTTGCTGGGAGCTACCGTGATCCAGCTCATCGCGTTATCCACCTCCATATCGATGGGAGGTCTCTCCTCCGGCCCGATAGGGCCCTGGAGAATTGTACCGAGGTACCACTCAACAGGTTGGCGTGGGGACGCTAACCTAAAATACTGGCGCTGACGCGCCCAACCGCCTCTCGGCCGCTAGTCCAATTTTTTTTTTTTTTGGTCTGTAATTTGTGCGTACCATCCAGTGCGTACTGACTAATCCAGATTCACTAAATATAAACTAAATAATAAAGCTAGCACACTATTTCTTGCGTCTCTTCTTGTCCCTCTCCGACTTATTTACCCCCCAAAAAAAAAAAAATTGGTAAGTTCGACATTTGACTGGGTGACATCTAAAGTCATTATACAGAATTATAAACTGACGATGTGACATCAAATGTCATTAGGCAGAATTATAAACGCAGAGTGGGAGGCCATCCCCCACGGGTATATCTTTTTTACATTAATTTTTTTCTAATTCCTAACTATATGACAATGATCAATATTTGCTGACCAATATTTTAAAAACATTTGTTAAATATTTTAATTTAATATACGTAAATCTGAACTTAGAACGCTTTTTGTGCTACCGTTTCTCTTGCCATGTATCTTGCCAATTAAGATACTGTTTAATATTTCTAACATCAAAGTATTCTGTATGAGGCGCATTTTGAGACGTCTTAGATTGAGGAGTCGGAGATAAAGTGCAGGAAAACTCGTGTGATGTTTTACTACTATTTTGCCTTTCTTTTAGATGACACTATTATTTCTTTTTACAAATAATTATTGCTGCGAATGCAATTATACCATCAGAAATAAAAGAAACTATTTATTTTTAGTTATTTCATACGAGTACCGAATGTGCATATATTGATAATTTTTAATTCACTTCATTCGCTTTTTCATTGCTGTGGTCATTGTGTAGAATGACAAACGAAAAATGGGGAGACATAGTTGATATTGTCATATCTATTACAGTTTTGCTTTTCAGGAAAACTTGAATAGATTCGACTGAAGTTGAGGTTTTGGTTTTTGCCGTACATAAAAGAGAATAGTGCAAATTAGAAGTGATTCCAGGGTCATGTTGAACAAAACAATTGGATAAAGCAATGTTCATGTGTTTAATAATGGAACGTCTTATTCATATTTTTGATGTATTTCATGTACTATATATACATATATAATTTTATAAACTTGTTTTCAAAAATATTCTTTGAACTTATGAGAGCAGGCTCATATTGCTGCTTGACATAGGTCAGGCCCAGGCAACTGGCGGGTCGCGGACCACTTGCGACATGCGTCGTAGTATGCGGTGTCACACCGATTCCCGTCTTGCTGTGCAGATCATAGGTCCATCAGACGTACATAGCTCTATCTTTATCTATCATAGTGCTGGATCTTTGTCTAGCTGTGTCTATCTTTGTGTAGCATAACTTCTGTTGTGTTAGAGCGAAGCATAAAATGGTCAAAAAGGACCATGGTGACATTGTATTGTTGTATAGACTACGGTCATGAGAGCTAAACAAATCAACTTTTTAACACGTACACGCCCACATAATGTTTGAACATTTTGTAATATTCTGCGTTTGTACGATTCATGCTGCTCGTTCGAGATCCGTACGCCTCCAGTAGTGTGGCGACGGTGTCAGCCCGGGAGGCGACAGGAGGCACTCCCTCCTCGTCTTTCGGGCGACCGTCGCAACCGCCCGGCGAATGGGTGGCCCTGCTGTGGGAGGACGCTTGTCCTTCTGTTACCCCGCAGGGTCACCCGATAGCCGGATCAAGCGGCGGGGAATGTGTGGGGGGACCTATATCCCTCCCCCCATCGATGCGAAGGTGGAAAAGCGGTGGCGTGGCCGAGGGTGCAGTGGTGTTCCCCCCTGCACCCCTCGGAATGGCGCCACCGATGGCCAGCAGACCGGCGGCCCGCCGGGAGAGGGAACACGTTTCCCTCCGTGTGCACGGGTCCGTCGGAGAGCCGTGAGGGCCGCGTCGGGTGTTACCCTCGGCGCGGCGGAGAAACAGGAAAGGGTGTCCATCTGACCCCCCCGAGGGCTGGGGCTGCGACAGCCAGATCGTGGGGAGGCACCGGATGTAATCTCCGGAGTTCCCGGGGCCTCCCCAACAAGCGCAGAGGAGAGGTAACCGAGGTGGTTTTAGTCGGTAAAAATCCGACACTACCTCCTGCTCGTCCCCAGGGCAGGAGGTGTCTTTTGAAGATTTCCACCTCGTAAAAAAAAAGAAAAAAAAACGGGCCAAGCATAGGTACGACGGTACCTTAGGCGATGACCACTGATAAATACGACGGCATGCTATCGATAGTTGGCCCCAAACCAGAAGGACACAACGGCGTCTCAGGCAGGGCGGTGGCAACTGATAGATGTAATTGTTTCATCAGGGGGTTGTCACCAAACCAGAAGGACACAACGGTGTCTCAGGCAGGGCGTGGCAATCCGAGAAATGCAGAGGCATTACCTCAGGTCATCACCAACCCAGACGGACACAGAGGTGTCTCAAACAGGGAGGTGAGGATACGACGGTATCTGGAGTGGGCTGTGACCGATACGACGGTGTCGTGTTGCGCCACCAATACTAGTTTGAAATTAAAATTTCAGGAAATAAATGTGAAGTCTGAGGACAGACCTGACGTCAGTATGGCTGAATGTTAAAATATTCGAGGTACAGGAACGGCCGATGCACGCTGTCTTTGTCTAGCGTAGCTTTCTTTCGGGGCGAACCCTAAAATGGTTAAAAAGAGCCATGGTGACGTAGGCGTCCTCAGGATCGACAGTTTTGCCAAAGGAAGGCATTCTTGTATAGACTACGGTCGAGAGAGCACAGTATTAATAAACGGAATACCTTGTTAATATATACACGCCTACGCAATTATTCTAATACCTAGTCGAGACTTCGATTCGAGTATTAGTGCTTTTCTCTTACAACTGTTTCAAAGTTATTAACATTTGAAAAGAAATAGTTATCATTCAGAAACGTGCACAGTGTCGCTAAAATGAAACCACAAATAAAAAAAGAATGTCAATTAACCGGAAATCGAACCCGGGACTTCTACGGCACACAAGCCATACACCATCTCACTTTGCTTCCAATCTTCTTGAGGATCCTTCTCTATTTATAGAAGATATGGCCTCACATAGAAGGTATGTAACTTTAATTGTTAATATCTTTAAAGTTTCTGAATAACTACACCTAATATTTTACGTAGACCATCAGGAGCCTGTGTATTATCAACCCGCAGAAGGGCATTAAAATCCGAGTCGACCAGTTGAGAGTCTTCCTCGTAAGTGCAGATTGACATATGTATATTAAATTAAAATATTTAAAAAATGTTTTTAAAATATTGGTAAGCAAATATTGATCATTGTCATATAGTTAGGAATTAAAAAAAATATATATCCAAGGGGGATCGAACCTACAAAAAAGTTTGAAGCGCTACAGAAGCAATGTTTACGCTGGCGCGAATCAAAATCTCGGCTCGAGCCGATTCATTTTGCTGGTGGCCAGGATTGTAACAGACGTGGCAACAGTGCGATAGAACCCCAAAATTATGCGAATTGGCAACTATGGCCTCCCACTCTCCGTTTATAATTCTGCCTAATGACATTAGATGTCACACCGTGAGTTTATAATTCTATATAATGACTTTAGATATCACCCCGTCAAATGTCGAACCTGCCAATTTTTTGTTTGCACGAACGCCCATTTCTTTCCAATGGCGCTTAAATCGATTCGGAGTTGGCCCCAAAAGAGTCAGGACCCTTAACTGGAAAACGAACCCGGGACCTCTACGGAACAAGCCATACACCATCTCACTTGGCTACCAATCTTCTTGAGGATCCTTCTCTATTTATAGAAGATATGGCCTCACATAGAAGGTATGTAACTTTAATTGTTAATATCTTCAAAGTTTCTGAATAACTACACCTAATATTTTACGTAGACCATCAAGAGCCTGTGTATTATCAACCTGCAAAAGGACATTAAAATCCGAGTCGACCAGTTGAGAGTCTTCGTTAGAGCGCTTTTCGTGCTACCGTTTCAAACAGTGGTATGTTTTACTATTATTTCGGCTTTCTTTTATAACACACAATTATTTTTGTTTACATATACAGTAATGTCTCGATTAGTGTACCTCGCTCGGGACTGAATGTGAACACTAATCGTATGCAGGACACGTTTCTCGAGCGAGTTCGGGTCCCCTTTGATGTTGTGGCAGCCGAGATACGGCGCAGCATTCCAGGAAAAAGGCAAGTTTAAATAACCGTGTACGTGAGACAACACTACCGCGATCAAAATCTAATATTAAAACTTCTTCAGTTTTGGTCCGTTTTAAATTAAATTTGACCAAAGTGTTCGTTACAATATCCTGATTAAAATGATACCAAACACGATATGGTTTGGACAATTTTTACTTATTACGGTATTAATAATTTTATTCTCCTTTCTTATTATTTTTAATAACAACTAGAATTTGTGTATATTAGTTAACAGCAATAAGGTAATTAATAGTGAGATTGTAAATTTGGATGTAAACTCTCGAATCGAGAGCCTCTTAATTCTCTTAATCTTAAATTGCTACATTTAGATAATGGCAATACATTGTTGTATCGACAATTATTCTCGTTCCTATGACATTATATTCGGTGTTCATAAGAGTGGTGGGATTCAGTTATATGTGTCAGGCTGATCCCAAAAAGAAACGTCGAAAAACACGAAAGCCTTGCCACAAGTGCGACCGTCCTATTTGTGATAAACACGTAAATACTATAGTAATATGCAGAAATTGTCCACAGAATTGTTACAACCCACAGAAGGGTTAATAAATATATATAATTCACATATAGTTAGTAACTTGAAAAAAATTATGTAGAAAAAATGAACGTGACGGGGGTCGAACCTAAAAAAAAGTTTTTGCAACGGCTCGAATCAAAATCTCTGCTCGAACCAATTCATTTTGCTGATGGTTATAATTGTAACAGATGGCAACAGCGTCACAGAGGTCTTGCTACGTGCCGGCAACTATGTTTTACGTGCGTCTGTGTTTGCGCATCAGGTATACACGTATGAATCGCCGTTCGTGGTGTGAAATTATAACTTACATTTACCGACTGATTTGTATTTTTATCGACTCTGACGATAACCTGGCCAAATTAACTAAAATGTGCCATAAACGCCACAGACGGAGAATCATTGAACTATTCTCACGTCGGATGCGTGCAAATCGTAGAACCGTTTCACCGCTTTCCAGAAGTGATAGATTGTGAAAAATCGAATTTATGTGATTTTGCGCTAGCTCAAGGAAGCCCGATAGGGTGTTTAAGCAGTGAATAAACCATTAAATCGTTCAATATTTGCGAAATGTGAAGTGTGTCAAGATGCTGCAGCCATCTTGTTGCCTACATCGATGTCTGTCTCAAGCTGGCCAGTTTCATAAATAACATTATCCTGAACGAATGCTGCATTTATTGGTGTTCAACCATGTCAATTGGGCTGTGGCGAAGTCTATCCGTGTGTGGCATACCCGTGAAAGTTTCATTAATGAAATTATAGAGACGAAAAATCGGTTCTATGAAATCGAACCTCTCTCTCGTGCATGGCGTATACGTGCATGCTTTCCTTTGTTTGTGTTAGTGCACGCACACAGGTCCTGGCGCATGGAGTCGGGGCCCTTAATGCCCGGCATTTGAGTTGGCATAAAGCACAAGGCAACACCAGTCCTAAAGCCACCTATGAAAAAATCTTACATGGTACATGCAAATTAGGATATCCTTCTAACTGTTTGTATATCTACTTACTAGTTCAGCAAACCAGAACCCATCCATGCCGGACTTCCTCCTGGCTACGCACAAACTCAAGCTTCAACCACATTCTCCCATTGTACTTACATTTAGATCCAATGACTTAAAATTATCTTTGCTCCATTGGATGTGTTGCGGATTCGCACATGCAGAGGGCGCTAAAATTCCCCGCGCCATGAACTGTCTCTAGGCGGCAGGAGAGAGCGCTCTACTCCGCCTGCACTTCCCCCTTCGGGCCCAACAAATGGGTATAAATTACAAAGCATAATTACAAATTACGAAGCATTGTTCTTATTCTGCTTCATCTTAAACTTACAACTACACAGGGGAACATAACAAACTAGAATAAAGGCAAGCGACAAGAACACTATAATTACTAAGGACTTATATTTACTAATCTATCTAAAATATAAAATATTGAAGTCTCATTCCACCAACATATTTATTAATCCAAGCCAGACACAATAAAATTATTATCTACAAAACTGATCTATTTAATAAACCACCCCGTTACCGAAACTTTATAATAAATTAATTGCTATCGAAAACAGGATGCGAATTATACAGACTCAGAAGCATGCACAAAATACAGCAAACTGCTGAGGGCAGTTGAGGCTAAAGTCAATACTTCAATACTCAATAATCTTTCCTTCTCTGGGTGCGTGGGCATTATTGCTTCGCATTGTTACAGTCTCCTCTATCTTTTAGACGCGATAATACATCCATGCCTAAGTGGAGAAGTAGGAAGATATCGAAAGTGTAGTGAAGAGGAGAGTTAAAATCAAGGGTGACGAATGGTAAAGGTAAACGATCTACAGTAGGTAACTGACAGAGGAAGTTTGGCAACTTGAACATTGAACAAAGTTTGAAAATTTTAACACATGTAGTTTAAATTATATTAACGGAACAATTTTTGTTTCCTGCTGAAAAACGGTCCTAGGAGTAAAATTCTGTATACGTTGCGAACAAAGTTAAACACATACTCCGCCGCACCCTGTGTTATGGCATTATGGAATACCCTATATGCATGTATGTATAATATTCCAAAATTGTTAAGAACTACACTAGTATTTTGGTTATATGTATTTTATTAATAGTATACATATATGTATTTCAAATTTGTAAATGCATATAAATGAATGAAAATAAATAATAGTAATTTTAGAAAGAGCTCATTTAAATGCCCATTCAAAATGTAATTGCCTGAACTGCAAAATCTTCTTGGTTTCTGCCGCTAATTTGGTCTTTCATCTATCGGCAGGTTCTGTGAACAAAACCAAAGCCGAATGTCCGTAACAGCTGTGCATGAACTTGTGCATAGGCTCTGGCAATATTTGTAGCGATTCTGCTGCTAATCTGCCTCCAGAAGGCTGTCTGGGAATGTGATGGAAATTTTCCTTAGCAAATTCCTTAGCAGATTTTTTAACTACTGGACATAGAACAGTTAGGAACTAGAGCGGCGACATTTATGCTGCTTTTACAATTCAATGAATCCCCCAACTAGCGTTTCAGGTTGCTATAACGATGATAAATGTACACAAATACATGTGCTCAGTGAAAATGTCCTGTTTTAGAGCAAAAAGTATATTTCCCTATCTTTTAATAAATTACATAAATATTATTCAAGCTATTGACACAAATACAGAAGTATTAGGATTTTCTCAACCATCACAATGTAAAAATAATGAATATTTCGATACTGTATCGTTTACCTGCGTAGAATGCGATACTAACAAAAACCTAAGACCATCTGTCGATCGTGAGTTTCAAATAATTTTTATGTAAAATGTAATAGCATAAGTTGTAAAATGTTATATAATTTGTTATATACCAAAGGGTTTTCCCCGTTAATTCTAACAAAATTATTATTATTAATATTGTAATCATTCCGAACATTTCATTCACAGGATCACATTGTACATGCAATAGCTTTAGTAAAAGAATTGATTTCAAGGATGGTCATCCAGTGTGTACAATGTGTGGCACGAACTCTGCAGTAACCACAGATGGAAACGACTGTGTGCCCTGCCACAGTACAAGCTGCAAATGTGCCCCTAATGAAATACAAAGTAATGTATTAGTCAAGAACAATAACGTGCTCTATATCTTATATTTCAAATTCTGTATTTATTATACATTAGCAGTTAAGTTATTTAACCCAGGTCTACTCAAATTATTGCTCATTATATTATAATACTTTTACAGTAGACAGAAGTTTGGACGGTACATTATTAGACACTATGTACTGCCTCCACTGTCCACACAATACTTACCCATTTTTGGATGGATCTAAATGCGTGCCATGTGAAGCTCTACGAAATAATTACTATAGAAATGATATTTATTTAACAAAGTATTATTACACTTGGGTAGAAAGTTACTGTCTACACAAATATATATTTTTCAGTAAAAAAGGTTTAAAGGACGCGTTTCAAATAAAGTTTGAAACTCAAACCATAGACAGTTACTACTTCAAAAACGAATTGCAAACTGCTGCAGACTTTTGTGAGGTAATGAAAAAGTTAATGTTATCAAAGTAAAACTATATTAACTTGATAATATTTTTAGAAAGAGGATAGTCTGGCATGTGAACATTTGTCGAATATGTGCGTCTTAAGTCTTTACGTTAATGATATCGCATGCAGATTGTTCATGCACAGTGAAAAACCATCCATGCTGTTATTTTATAGTAAAACTGAAAATATAGCTGTTTTACGCAGCACACAAATTACACAGGAATACAGTTTAATGAAATCTAATAGTGTACGTAACATATTTTTAATGATGTTATTATGAATGAACTATGTTTAATAATACAAATTTTACTTTTTTAGGCCAATATGTTGAATTTTACTGTCGCTACATTTTCTATGCATGGTAATTTCAAATCTCTTGATACCCCTAACGTACCATGTAACTTATTGGAGCACGTAAAATTTGGTATTAATCTTAAGAAAAAGTGTAAGCTTTCAATAAAATATTTAATGCAGGCAAAGATAGAATTCATGTCTCCTTATTTAAAATTTGTGAGGAATGATAATATTCTATTGCACGCAATGCCTATACTCATTAAAAATATTAATCAGGTAAGAAAACAATTGCTGAAATAATTATTATCTCAAATGTAAGTCGTCAATGATTGATGCCGTAAACATTATTTTATAAAATTCCATTACAATTGATACAACATAACTGTTCCGCAGAACAGTAGTAAAATATCAGATTGGCAATTAGTGAGAAAATTTTTTTTTGTTGATAACGTTAGTGGTTTTAAAACGTTATCAAATGTTACAGCTGACAAAGCTGAGAAAGCTAGTAATTTATCTGTGTTACGTTACATGAGATCTCTAAGTATTATGTGAGTTTTATTCGTTTTCTTAATAATGTATTTGACTCCTCCGTCAAACTGAATATTAATCGTAAGGCGCTACTGAAATAAAAATTTCTTATATGACAACACACTTTTATAGCATTGACGTTCAGACTACAAAGGAGAGGAATAAAATATTTCCACCATTAATGATTATTGAGTACGCTGAATTAACGCATGAACAAATGAATAAAATTGTAGAAGTAATGTTAGATTTTGAAGTAAAGTTTACTATGGAACATAGCAACATCGATACAAATCTTAAGGTACAAATATGAAATAATGAAAGATAAAGATTTGGTACCAAAAATATTAGTGTAAGGCTAATGTTATAGAAATGTGACGTATAAAAATATGTTTTCAGATAATCATTGGAATTTTGTCAGGATTAGCTTTAATTCCTGCTGGTATCGAAACATGGAGTTACAGTAAACGACATCATACTTCCATTTTTAATGTATACGTAATAATTTGGTTTTTTATTTATGCTATGAGAACTATAGGAAGCGTAATCATCTTATATTTAGTCTGTTTGAGTCTTTATCTATTTATATTTTATAAGGGTCAAACACTACCATATGTTCTGCTACCTGAAGATATTAGCGAAAAAACGATTAGAACATTTTCTGCTATAGCATTCTTCTTCAAAGTAAGCATATAACTTAAACTGTTGATATAACAATTAATGTTCACTATATTGTATATATATTAATCATTTCTGTTTTAGTTTGTAGAAATACTTGGGTTTATTTGCAGATACTGGAATATTGATATATTCCTTATTGATTGGGAACAATCAAAGACCCTTTACAAACGATTCAAATGCGCTCCTCCAAATGTGCTCGCGAAGGAACTACGTATTAATAAACATTCAAGAAATAAACACAAACATTCTGAAGCAGCGCTAGAAGAAATACCAGCTAAACGTAGAAGAAACTCGTACAAATTCGACGAAACTAATAATTCTGGGAGTTCTAATGGATCTGTCATAGATGGAAAACGGAAAGCCAATCCTTCCACTCTGTGCTCAATATCAGACAGCATTACTATAAATGAATATAATGATGGTTCTGAGTCACCTATTAACATTTGGAGAACCTATTTCATTGCAAATGAATGGATAAATATCCAAACGAAACGCAAAGTAAATGTAGTGGTGCAATTTCTAGCTGTTTCGTTTATCTATCAGGTAGGCTTGAACTCTAGAAAGGAATCAATTTAAAGTAAACTAGATGAATAAGATTATATATATTTTTTCTAAGTAGATTGTGCATATGTATCCTTGGCTTCTTACGATATCAGAATTAACTTCTAAATTTTCTGAAGAAAATTATGATTTCATTCTGTATTATACAGTGTGCATTTTAATATATATATTAATATATTGCATTCAATGGTTGATATCCATTATATTTTACGAACGGTGTATAAAAAACGGAATGCAAGTATTCGTTGATCTATGTTCAACAGCAAATATTAGTATACTTGCTTTACCATTTAATTATTACGGTTTCTACATTCATGGAAGGTAATATGCAATATTAAAGTCTACAATAAATGCAGCATTTGAGTTAACAATTTTTCTTGTATTACTACAGATCAGTGCATGGATTTGCAGACACAGATTTGCCAACATTAATTAATGATTTACAAATGGAAAAGAATAATTTATGTGCGCATAGAGGTCTCGTACCAGGAACAACTCAGCAAACTTTTATATTATCTTTAACAGAGACGTTCAGAAGTACTTTGAATCAGGACTCCAAACTACCTACAAGTGTTCGTATACTTAATGTGAATTGAAATTGTTATAGATCAATGACAATAGACTTTCGATTATCCAATGCTATCATTCAACAGTCTCTGCCGTACTGTTGCTGTTTAGCTTATGCTGCATATATTATTCATTTATTGAATAAGACCTTAAATTTCTTTTAATGAATTAATTTCTGCATTTCATCTATCTATGTTTAATATTTAATATTTAGTAGAGAAAAATAGAGAAAAAGGATCCTAGTTATGCTATATACAGGGTCCGGTCGGATCTTTAATCCCGCGTTTAATGGGGGTTGCTGGGATGACTCTGAACAACTTTTTCCTTTACCAAAATGTTGGTTGAAGCTCCGTTTTTGAATTATTGACGAAAAACATCAGAGCCACGTGGCTGAGCGCTCGATCTACGGGCGCCCTGATTGGCCAGTGTTTTTCGTTAATAACTCAAAAACGATGCTTCAACCAACATTTTGGTAAAGGCAAAAGTTGTTCAGAGTCACCAGAGTCAGCAACGCCCATTCAACGCGGGATTAAAAGTCCGACCGGACCCTGTATAGAGACTAAAATATATCATTCTATTATCCATCTATTCAATTATCTGTTATAATTGCAGCCCTATTCTCCGATGGATAATCAGAATTCTAGTATAAGGAGTTCTACATACCTAATAATTATATGTTATCGTTATCTGTTTTTAGAAAGGAAGTAATTTTAGAAAAATGTATTATCGCTCAACCACAAATTGGGAACAACAGTTCAATGTTCAGATGAAATTAAAACATTTTTTATGTAATTTCATTGATCACTGTACAAAAAACGAAGACTATATTATCAAAGAACAACATTTCCTGGAGAAGTTATTTAACGTTGTATTTTCCAGTAATGCAGAGAAATCAACCTTTTATATCGGTAATAATATATTTCATCAACAAAGCAAAGGAGAAAAGTATTTTAGTTATACTTAATTTTTATAACTGTTTCAGATAACAATTATTCCTTTAACCGCATATTATTATATGGAAATGAATGGTTGCTAGCAACATTTGAAATTTCAGTATTTATTTTTGTCATTGTTCAGTGCGGAAATTGTACATTGGCTAGTGTAATTACAGCACTAGTATCAATGTTACTAACTACAGTAGTGAAACATAGGAGTAAACAAAACTTGACTAATAATACATTAGTAGATAAAGCGTTTTTAACCGTATAGAATCAAGCTTGTAATATATGTATTGTATACCGTACAATACATAGGCCATAAGTATTCGGGCAATACAAATATTTTTACTGTTTCTTTTCTTTATGCTTGCTTTACATTTCCTTGCAATGGGTGAATGTAAACACATTTCCTATACCAACGTTGCAATTATTTCCCAAAAGAGTCATACGATTTGAAGAACAGCCTCGAATATTAATATTAACGAATTCTAACGTCCAGTCTCCAAAGTTACAAGTACAGTATAACGTCAAGTAGGGGGGGAGCATAAAGTATCAGTTAAGGGTTAAGGTATAATATCTGTATCTCTCATAAATCATATCTTAATAAATATGAATATAACGACTATTTATGCAATTCACAGTATGGAAAGCGATAAAGAAATCCAACGTTATAAGTCGTCCAATTATTCATGCCTGGTACTGTATTAATATGTTCACTACCACTCAAATATGTGTAACGCCTCGACTCCCTGTGAGACCCCAGTGTCATATACATATACATACATGTATGTATATATGACAGCAAACAAATTTCATTTGCCGCTGCAGAAACGAGTGAATTCTGTTCCGGACCTGACAGACAGTCGTAAAAAACACATTGCAACAGTTTAGGAAATACAGCATGCCTCGTGGCGGATGTTCCTCTTTCGCGAGGCAATAGGGAACGCGTCAAAAAGTTATATTATTAATTTATAATACTGGAAAGATAAAGTACCGTATGAGTATTGAATAAAAATGTTTGAAAGAAATAATTAGTATAAGGGCCTGTTTATCTTTCAAGTTATAGTATATTTCTGAATCTATAAGATGTACAATGTGATACTACTTAATTTTCCGCTGCATATGCAATGTTTTTGTTCAGTTTATATTAATGATGACCATCATTGTGATCGCCCTGATGCTCATGTTGAGGCTCGTAACTAATTCCAAAAGCGTGCTCTATGCCCAGTGTGATTAAAAACGCTGGGATTCCAACTATAGCACCCCTTGTCAATCCTCTCACTGCTTGGTAGATTGGTGAACCAGGAATTGCGGTGTAACGCCAAACTTCATTTCGTAACCAAGGATCCCTTAATCCCTTTGCAGCTAAGCGTTCTTGAAGATGTTTCAACTGTGGAGCATCTTCTACTTTATATATTTTAGGATCGGGTACTTCATATAGTGGTCCAGTAGCACCTCCATGTCCTCCCATCTTTTTCAGTCAATTCGTTCCTGAAAATAATTTATAACCCCGGTTAATCTTCTAGAAACAAGTGCTTTACATCAAATGTCCAAAATCATACATACGTTAAGTTAAGTAAACGTCATAGTAATGTCTCGATTAGTGTATCTCGCTCGGGACCGAATGTGAACACTAATCGTGTGCATACACGATTCTCGAGCGAGTTCGGGTCCCCCTTGATGTTGTGGCAGCAGAGACTCGGGCAGCCGACACCCGGCAGCTAAATACCTGTGTACGTGAGACAATACTAAAGCGATCAAAATTTAATATTTAAACTTGTTCATTTTTGGTAAGCTGCAAATGAAATTTTACCAAAATGTTTGTTACAGTCTCCTGATTAAAATGACACCAAGCACGATATGGTTTGGATAATTCTTACTTATCATGGTATTAATAATTTTATTCTCGTTTATTATCGTTATCGATAACAACTAGAATATGTGTATATTAGTTAATAGCAATAAGGTAATAAATAGTGACATTATACATTTGGAAGTAAACTCTCGAATCGAGAGTCTCTTAATTCTCTTAATCTTAAATTGCTATATTTAGGTTAATGGCAAAATATTGTTGTATCGAGAATTTTTCTTGTTCCTGTGACATTACATTCGGTGTTCATAACAGTATATAATTTCTACTGATAAGAAATTGTAATAATTTATATCTACTACACATATTTTAGTTGTTATCGAAAACAATAATAAAGGATTTATATTAATAAAATTATTAATACCATGATAAGTAAAAATTATCCAAACCATATCGTGTTTGGTGTTATTTAAATCAGGAGATTCCAACGAATACTGTGGTAAAATTTCATTCAAAACGGATCAAAAATGAACAAGTTTTAATTTTTAATCTCGCTTGCATCACTATTGGCTCTCACTGATATTCGATTTGGGTTCAGATTACATGCTCGGCGCTCCACACATCACTGGTTCCACGGGGGACCACCCTAAGTAGTGGGGATAGAAATGAACACTAATCGTAGACACAATTTTGAACCCTAATCGAGACATTACTGTACATATTCGTATCCTTTACGCGAAAATCATTTTACGTTAGAAGATAATAAATTAAGTATTAGCACAGAAAATGAAATATTGTCGAATGTGCTTTATTTATAATGTATATTTGTACTATTCTCAGTCTTGAGACGGTAATGAAAATGCGAAATTTTGTCTCTAATAATTGATAATAAAACTGACAATGGGGTGTTTCACTTTTAGTGTCCGCATAAGTGTGATAAACAACCCTGACACAAGAGAAGAAAGGACAGACGTCTAATTAGAAACAACAGCAATTGAAATGTTTCCAAAATAATAATTTCAATTTATTATACATGGCAGACCACCTAACTTTATCAGCTGGAATATCCTGCTTGTTTTCGATAATATTAAAAAATATTTCAGATAAAAGTTTAATGTCTGTTTTAATTGCAAACAGAATGTTTTGGAATGAGTTGAAAACATCAAAAAATTATTTTTATGAAACTTATTCAGGATGTTAGAATTAGTTAGAGGATACTTTATAATGTAAATAATTTTTGCAAGTGGAACAATGGAAGAGATTTCAAGGCTAACTTAATTTTATTGAAATTAAGTACTACACTTTGTTGTCCATAAGATGATAACTCTTGTTAATATGCATACTACAGTAATGTCTTGATCGAAGCGAAAGCCTCGGGTCTGAACGTTCGCTTCCATGGTGTAGTTCCTACATTGTTTGAAATTTGCCGATAGCGTCGAACGGAGAAAAGGACAGCGATTAAAGAAAGAGAACCAAGCAGCCAAGCCAAAAAACAATATCCAGCGTATCGGTGAAATAACACAAATGCAAAGGTAAAACTTTTTTATTTCTCATCCTTTTCTTATGAAACTTTTACATAGCATAGCTGACATTTACCTGATTAAAATGACACCAAACACGATATAATTTGGACTATATTTAGTGTCTTAATTAACGGTAATAAGTTTCGACCGCAGAAAAGGATAGCTAGTGAAAAGAAAAGAGAAGCTGCGATCGTGGCAATCGGCGAAGATTAAAGGCCCAGTACACGGTTTAACATACCAACTTATTACCGTTAATTAAGGCAGTAAACATAGTCCAAATTATATCGTGTTTGGTGTCATTTTAATCAGAAAATTGTCGGCTATGCTATGTAAAAGTTTCATAAGAAAAGGATGAGAAATAGCAAAGTTTCATCGTTCAATTAGTATTAGTTCACCGATATACCCGAGTCCGGATCGCGTTACACTGATCGCCAAGTGAACTTGTGGACGCCTCAAGGGGTGTACCCCGCAGTGGTGGGGATAAACTTTTCGCTTGCATAGTGTAGAAATCTTTCGCTTGGATCAAGACATTACTGTATATGTTTGCTTATAGTATGCATACATAATCTATGCTAGGCTGTTTCTATTTATAGAAAGTTGTAAAACCCTGGGAAAATCGCTGGGAAATCGATTGATCTGATGTACATACAACAGGTGCGCTATAGAGTTTACTTCCTGGCGGAAGACACGTACGACAACCGACCTTCATTGGACAAATGATTTACAACCTTTCATAAATCGAAATCCCATAGTATCGCATCAGGTCATTGCAAAAGCAATGTCGTTTTAACATAAATACTTTTTAGAACGGTAACAGGTGGGACCTGTTATATTTAATCAATAATTTCACTGTCCATTATGTTCTGTGAATATACATATTTCATGTTTCCAGTAGGTAATACTTGAATGACTTTCTCGAAAAATTCTGGAGATTCTGCGCAAAATATTCAACTGTTGTAGCTCACCGTCTGTATTATCTACACCTTTTACTCCTTATTACACTTTGCAGAGGACACGGTAATAATTCGGCATGTTGCTGGACATTTTGAGCACAACTCTTTTATTTAATACAATGTTATTGTCGTTGTATGAGCCCGCGAATTTCCACGAGAGCGAAGAATTCTTTCATTACTGTTTGTGGTTCCTATAGTTTTACAATGCAGAATTGCTGACTGTAAATCTCAAGAGGTGTAGTTAAATTTTATCCTAGAAATTTAAAGTGAATTATTTCTCAACAAGATGCATTTCGCAAAGGACGCAGTCACATTATGCACAACAGGGCACAGCATTCTATTTAAAAAAAAATTACGATGAACTTGGAATCTCTTCAAATACTCCATTTACACGGTATTTAGTATGTCACAAACTGTCCCTATACGTGCTGAAAGTTTTTTAACGTGACGTTACATTTTTCACGTATCTTCAACCCCTACCTAACGAAGTATGTACTCCATCTTTGAATACGCTATTAAATCTTTAGAAGGTATTGGATAGAAACTAGCAACATGGTCGAAAAGGTGGGACGTCTCTAATAAGTATTAGTTTGGTGGACAGGAATTTTTGATCTTTAATCAATTGGTTTTTCAAATTTTATTCATCGTAAAATATTTTACTTTAAAATTTTCGTCTGTATACCAGATTCGAATAAACTGAGATTGTTACGAAATTCCATGTTCTATTCCAGGGACAACGAAGTTTTTCTTCTCCTAGAGGCACCAAACCCCACACTACCAGTTAAAAACTCCCTACTCCTTTGCAAAGATAAAGACTGCCTTGGGCGCAGGGGCAAGACACGTGTGGCTCGCGAGCCACCAGTTCACTGGAGGTGGAAGATCTAGTTAGGGGAAGGAATTACAGCTGGCTCGCGAGCCGCCAGTTTGTTGCCCTGTTCGTTGCGACATCCATTTGTTCATTTGGATCCTTTCATCTATATAACTTGCAAATTAGTCCAAATAACTGCACTAGTGACTCACCGATATAAAATTTAGAGCGGTGGTAGAGAGTGGAGGATGGAGGCCAAATATATAATTTCGATGGCCCGTATTTATTAGTTTCCCAGATATTAATGTAAAACTTTTAGCACTACATATTGCAAGCCGCGTATACAGACGTTACTAATTAATACATTTCAGTAATGCTGCCTATCCAGATGTTATTAACACACCCTGCATCGTTATAGCCAGTGGCGAACTGTGAAGCGCACAGTTCCATACAAAGATTTTTGTATCTTTTTCATAAAGTGGGGAATGGCTACTGACATTAAGCTTAAGGATTATATATTGTACAAGTACAATATTGTATAAAGAAAGAATTAAAGCAACAAAAGACCCATTATAATAAATGTTATCGATAAATTATCGATGATAATATGAAGTGAAAATTAGGGGGTGCTGCAGTTTTACAGTACCTATACGCCAGCCGCAACTGGCTATAATAGTATCGGCGTTGAGTGTCGAGGATCCGATGACACAAACAGCGATTTCGGCCTCAATATCTATGGGATGATGGGGAAGGTTTGGGTCAGAATTTTAAAGCGGCTCCCGCGGAGAACTGCCATCGTTTACGAGTTTGAGACACGTATGTGTTATATTTGGACTCCGTCCCTCATTCTCTCCTTTCATATCGATCGGCCACTAGTACTTTCAGGAACAGAACCCCAAATAACAAACAAATTGTTACTATATTTGACACTTGTATATCATTAAAGCTATTTTATTACCGCTTTAACGCAATTTCGTAACTAATTTCTTTCAAAAGTAACGCTACCTAATATTGTTCCTCGAATTTTTCCTTGTCCGATTTTACCTTAATTTGAAAAAAGTAAAAAGATCAATAGTTCTGTACTGTTTACAATATTTATATTCATGCAGCACATTTCACATAAAATTCTCTAAAGTTATTAGTTTCAGTTTTTACTTAAAAATATTCTGAGATTTCCTGGGTCCAAAAATAAAATGGACAGGTATACCATATTCGTACCCACCCCTCCAAAGGTTCAGCCACCTAATGTGTTAAGAGTGTTGACAAACTGGATTGAGCTTTCAAAAATACGACACTAGAACTAGAATAGAAAAACACGTTCTAAAAGAGATTATGTCCACACAGTAATTATTAAGATGCAGCCACATGGCATAAAAGTGAACATGGTCGGAGGAAGGATAACATTTTGACGTAGGGGAGACACGTCTCCAGCACGTTCTTTACTCATCTTCTTCGACATAACGAACCCACACGCAAAGTTTAGTTTTTTTCTAATCTAAGTTGAAGCTCTGCGGGTTCGAGTATCAAACACTATCAATCACTCTTCTGACCACAAAATGCAGTAGAACCTCCATTATTAAAACTTCTACTATATGAGCGGTCTGTCATCTGAGAAAACTATTATCTGAACATCCTGCACAAATCAGAGTGCATACCTGGGAAAAATCAGCATATGTTACTGTTTTTAACGGTTAAAACGGTTAACAATTTTTCCACATGGTTATAGTTACATAGTGGCCTTATGTGTTATTTCATTAACAAAAGCCGAGCGCGGAACACGCGTAAGTTACTGAAGTTATGTTAATTTCTTCAATTTCGTAAGCTCCGATCTAATTTTTTATTGTTAAGACATTGTAGAACTTTCTTCCAGATATTGTTCAGGTTAGTATTTTTTCATTGGTCGCTTACTAAAGTTTAACGTATAAATAATTAAAAAATATTTAAGCTTTATTCGCCATGGTATCGTTAGTAGCGTTTAAAATATATAAAACTGTATGGGGTGAAACGGTACGCAAAAAAATCGGGTGGTACCCAATCTTACACAGAATGAAACTGAAAGCGGATATAGAAATTATATAAAAAATCTTATGGTAGATACAGCCAAATTAAATAAACATTCTAAGTGAACAAATGGCTGTACTGATTGGAAATTTAAAAAATTGGATGAATTCGATTGCTATGCATCCTAGGATCAATACAATGAAACTCGATTTTAACCAGGCCAACATCGTAGAAACCAAATTTATTTAATCTCATCATTTTTGGGATTTACTTTTCTTTTAATGAAATAGAATGTGAACTCTTGTTCAATAAAGACAATCTTCTAGTAAACCCCAATACCAATTTTTGTTTACTTTATCAATGTTAAAGTTATGAGGTATTATCCTTATCGTAGTGGTTTTATCCTGATACCCCCTACCTACGATATTTATAAGACGAACTCCGTACATAATGATTCAATATAAAATCGGTAATTGAAAATAGATACGAACTAATTGACACTTTTGTAACCGGTCATTACTTTCCTAAAGTTGAATTAAATAAAATAAAGTCTATAATTGGATGCCGCACATTTCTGTCATTAAAATAAAAAACAGAACTAGAAAATGTACATTGACATTTTTAATTTGTAACAACTGATTGTTTAAAATTGCCAGAAATTGGCCTGCTACAAATCCAAATAAATCAATTATTTTACCTACTGTAAACATGGGGAATGTTGAGATTGTAGAAACTTTTAAAATTCATATACATAAATATATTTATTTACTACGTCTATATTATATTTCACATTCTTCGCTGAAAATATGATTGCAAATGCACTTAATTTTCACGTTCAAATATTTTGACTAATATGAACATAAAATATATAAAGACGGAGGTAATATCTGTTAAGCTGGGTATAGACGAGCGCGCTGCGGCTGCAACGCGGCATGGAACGAACCGTGTTTGGGCGAATACATATTCGTTCGTTTTGACGGTGGCGCGCGGCAGTACTGCAATGCCACGCAACGAACCATTTTGAGTCGGTGTTTTGCGCTAACACAAACGGATTTTTTTGCCGCGGTGTGGACGGTTTTCTGCGGATTTGCCGCGTTCGAGCCCAGGCACAGTGCGGCATTTAAATGGGCGTTCGGGACAAACATCCAAAAATCCATATAATGTATAAATAATGAACATTTTTATCGTGAAAAAGATCAAACGGTAAAACTACGAAAGTGGTACTACCTCACCGATCTCGATGACTTTTGAATATGTGTAGAACTCAATATTCTGACCAACTTTTTCCTATGCATATAACCGCTGCTCGGCCTTAGTTTTCGAGATATTAGCAAAAAATTATAGCTACTACCCCGTTGAGTTTTGTATATACGTGCACGCTCGTGGCAACGTGTGAGACCGCCGCTTATCCGACAGCCGGCGCAGAATCTATATATGTACCACGAACACGCACCGCGCTTGAAACGAACCATGAATTTCAACGCGCATTCGCCGAAGACGATGAAGTTCTGATTATAGCTAGCAGTGCAGTGATAATTTTAGCTTACAATGAGTTATGAGTTCTCCTTTCTTTAAAAAATACACTGACTGAAGAAAGCACACAAGTCATTATGTCACCGATGCGTTTTTTCGCGAAACCATCCTGGAAACCCAAGGAACGGTCTGCTCGCAAAAATAAAGAAACGTGCGCGGATAAAGCGGTTTATTGTGTTCGGTATTTGGCACAGTCGAAAAAACCATGATTGATTTTTGAACTTTTTATCCAAAATAATCATTTATCGATAGGTAAGGAATACAATTGTTGTTATTGTTATGATAATGTTATGTCATACAACTAGTTTAATCTTTTCCACTATAAAAATGTTCATTAATTATACATTATATGTATTTTTGGAGTGTTGTCCCTAACGCCCATTTAAATGCCGCACTGTGTCTGGGCTCGAACGCGACAAACTCGAAGAAAACCGTCCACACTGCGGCAACGAATCCCTTTGCGTTCGCCCAAAAAACCGACTCGAAATGGTTCGTTACGCGGCATTGCAGTACTGCCGCGTGCCACTGTCCAAACGAACGAATATTCGCCCAAACACGTTCGTTCCGTCCCGCGTTGCAGCCGCAGTGCGCTCGTCTATACCCACATTTACACTTTGACAGCAACCAAACCTATAGGTAGATTTTAAAAAGACGTGCTATTCCGTCAATGGCAATCAGCTATAACATATAAAAAGACGTGGACACTCTACTGAGTCATCGGCTTAAAAAGACAGCAACGTATTAAAGTATTCTATGCAATCTTATTATTATTATTATAATTCTAATCACTTATTATTATGCGAAAACTTGCTTGTATGACCACCTTTCTCTCCCTATTATACCGTTTGACTTTCAACCTTTTTTCGATTTTGAAAATTTCAACAGACGTTTCTTGTGGATTTCACTGTGCTGAACGCGACTCTGCAGCACGTTCTTTCCAGAACGAACAAATTTTTGAAAAAATTATCTAAAAAAAATGGCAAATTTTAAACTTTCACTGTTTCGTACTTTTACGGTAATAGTTGTTCAGGCGCCCTTGATAGGAAATGATTCTACGGAGTTTCACGAATGAAATGATATAAGTAGTTATGAGATTGGAAACATTTAAATATATTTGCATAATGATCAATGTGAAAAGGACACCGAATCTTCACACATTGTTGCCTGTATTTTTCAATTTATTTGAGAAGCGTGAGCAAATTCTTACTATTCACCTGGTTATCCTAACTACACCATAAAGACGACAATTTTTGTTACATATTTATATTGGTTATTTTACGTAAACAAACCAAATTAAATTTTCGAAATAGCATCAATATTAATGAAGGTACAATCACTTATCCGACGCGTATGAACTAAGCGTTTCGCCCATTATGATGAAAAGTAATAATTTATAATCTAGTGAAGCTGCAATCAACTTAATATCCCCCATTATTGACAAAAACATAATTTAATTTTGTTGTAAAACACATATTTGCAAACTATGTATTTGTTATTTGTTTATGTTTTGATTAAAATCGCCTTTTTTTATCTTACTATCGCATTGAATAAAAAATCATAGGGACAGTTGGGGCATATAGCCTGTATATCATTCAGTGTTTCACAGTGATCCTTAGCGAAGATACCGGCATCTAATGACAAATTAAAGCCCGTATATCTCACTGTTGGAATGCGCAACAGCTGCACATTTGATCGTATATTCAGATGTGTGCAGATACCATAAATAATTCCTTCCACACTACCCCATGCGGATGGAAGTGTATTTCAGAACTAGGAAAATACATGGATAGAAATGTGACGAAGCGTTTGCACATAGTGATACAATAGATCACCTTATATATCTTTGAAACTATAGAATCAAAGAAACAATTTTTGTGGTGAAAGTTGCATGGTTCGAGGGTGAATGGCATAGATGGAGCTTTTCCTTTTTAGAGAAATATGGTAGTTTTATCGGGGATCTTAAGTCGCTAGCCCTCACCCGGTATCTAGTCTACGTTTCTTCACCGATCTCCCGCAAAGGAAAACATCCTGCCATAAACCGTTCGAACGGTCCGTTCCAATGGAGGAACGCGTTCCTCCGGCAGAATAGCGACGGGCTATTTGCCTTCGAGGAACCTCAAAACGTATTGTCGGTAACACACACTGATACTTGATTTAGGAGTCCACTAATATTAAGTACCGATATTTCGATCGATTGGTAAAACGCAAACAATGTTACAAAACTTTCCGCTAAGGCAAAAGTAAAGGGACAGTATTTATTAGAATAAATTGAATGACGATACCAGTATTGATACACAAAAAACACAGCATTTCATTTAAAAGATAGAGACAACTTTGAAATTCCCTCCATGGTTCCACCCACACAAAAAATGTTTACATAATAACATGTCACCCTCTATACCATATAACTTTGATATATAATATTTTTTCATATTGTACCATATAACGGTAATATTAAAGATCCACGAGTTATTTGCCCCGCCCCGTGTAACCTATGTAGTACAGTGCGTCCAGAGCTAAATGAAAAAAGTGGTGTGGGGATATCTCACCCCACTAAACGAACTACAAAGCTCGACCGCTCGTCGAACCGAGCAGGGCAGTGTCATGCCAATTTGAAATGGGTGCACATATACAGTATATGATATACTGTTGATCAATGTGTAAATGGTTTGAGGCAGTGTCAGTAGAACGGACCCCAATTTCTTGAAGTTCGCGGCTCGCTTTTGTCGGTGTCGCTAGGTTGTAAAGGAAAAAACAAGGATAGAACGATGGCCGAGGCAGCCGAGAAATTTAAATACCACCGTGTCGGTGTGATTATGCAAATGCAAAACGATGCTATAATAAAAACGACAGCTTAACTTTTTCATTTCAAGTTATTTCGACTTCCAACTTTTTTAAACATTGTTGAAATTCTTGCGATTAGAATGCGACCAAACATGATATATTTCAGACCACATTGTATCTTTATTTTTATAGTAAGGCATTTATGACATATAATTAAAATACAAAGTTTATTAATGTTCAATTTATTATGTTTCAAAACCATTAATAAATATTCAGGAATAATACATATATCTGTACAAATATGTACAAAATATATTGTAAGACGAATAAATGAAGAAATCGCACAATTCGTCTACGATAACAAGTATAACTATTTATGTATTAATACAATGGTTAGGTTACAATCGGTCTGCTCTATTCGACCGTTTCCTAAAGAGTCCCTCGACGTTGTATATTGCCCGCCGAGAAGGCGCGTCCGCGGTCCCACGATGCAGTCCCTTCGAGGGTCCGTTTTACGACCCCGAAATGTTTACGGGGCCCGCTCGCCTATCGGCCTCGTAGTGACATTTGCCAGATCGGTAAGCAAGGCGCTCCAAAGCCTCGGGTTTTCTTACAATATTGTATAAATTAGCAAGATATAATTATATCGGGGAGACCGATATACTTTATAATTAAGTATTTTTGTTTTAATCGTCAGATATTCAAATAAATTTCCACATGATCACCTAGAAAGTAGATATCTCTAATTTGAAAAAAGATACCTATGTTACAATACAAATACAGATGTCTGTTTTCTTTTTTTTATTAATTAAATAGTGTACTAGGTGACAAGCATCCTTACTTGCCATGAAGTACAAAATGTGAGTCTAAATAGAACAATAGTAACGGAAATAAAATTGTAGTTTGTTTTAAACTGGCTTGTTGGAGCATTAGAGTTTGTTAAAACATGAGCTCTATGAGCGTTATATTTCGAAAGTGATTCCTATACTACAAACCAAGGATAATACTGCGCGAAGGATTAAAATTCTATCAAATACTTAAAATATTGAATAAAATGTATAGCTATACTAGTAGTAACTGAACTATTAGTATAATTAAAAATTAATTCGTAAGCTTCGCATCTTATTGCTTAGAACGCAACATCGGCAAGGCGCTACGGCCCTGCCGTTCGGCGGCATTAATCGGCCGCTCTCACTCCACTTTTTTCATTTAGCTCTGGACGAACTGTATATGCGTGTGTGTGTGTGTGGTGAGTGAAGCCTAAACTTCGATGATATATGGCCGATTGGTACAGCACCGTCGCTCGACACAGGGCCCCGATTAGCAGTTCGGTTAGTGATGGGCACCATCGGCTAATTTAAACTATCGACTAATTACTATTTAGTAACGATATACTATCGATTATTTAGTCGATAGTTTTTAGTCGACTGAAATTGCGCTTATTGGTTATGTCTGGCGTCTGAACTATGTCATGAAATATTGGTGTATTTATTTTTTGTAAATTTCTCAGTTCATAATTAGAATTTCAGAAATATAAAAGGTTAACAAGTTTCTTTTGTAACAGTTACTAATATTTCAATTTGTCATCAATTATTTTATTTTGGCACTTAAAAAATTAACCGTTCTAAATTTTTTGTGAGAATCAATTAGGTTATATATAATATTTTATTCAGTTCTTGAAAATATTCTTTAAAATCAAATAGATAGGTACGTAACACTAAGTTTTTTTTTTGCATCAAATTTAAGTCGTTCTTTTTTCTAGGGTAGATATAAATATTGCTATATTAGGAATGTAAGGAAGTTGCCGATCTATTTTCATAATTTTGTTCATTACTTAATAATGTTGTAATTTCAAATCCTAAGGACTCTACAGCTGATTGTGCATTTACTTCGTGTTGAAAAGTATTAACGTTAATAATAAACATATTATTAATTATTTTTATAATAAACAATAAAATGTAAGACAAATAAATATAAAATATATAAAACTTCGAAACGAACTAATGAATGATTGTTATAAACCCACCCCTGGTTCCCGAATTCTTAAATTGTATAGTATATACGTTAGAATCGACTCCTCTTCTTTCTTAATGATACTTGCAATTTCTTATTTCTTATTAATGTAAAAAGGAGAACGAAAGTATTCGTGAAAAAGTTTAAAGGATTAGTTTACCAGATATTTGGGAAACTTGTCAGTTTCCCAAATATGTTTAATAAAAATTAAAGTACTACATCTTATAAATATCAGTAAGTATTATACTTGTTGAAAATGTTATTAAAATCGGTCAATACTGCTTTGAGTTTCAAATAATTAAAAGGTTTGCATTAGTTTGCGTTATCCATAATTGAATTTGCACATGCTTAATGAATTAATTATGCAATGCCGCTATCGAAGGCATATATTTGATAATGAATCTTGAACTTCATGATCAAATCTATTCAAAACCCCCGCAACTTAAATTCAGTTTATCGGTAGATTCTCCGACATATGACATATGACGGGGTGGCCCGTAAGCCTCGCAGTATTTTTAAATTTCGCGTAGCTGAGGTGATGCTGAACAACTTTTTTCATGACCACAATATTGTAAGTAGCTTCGTTTTTGAGTTATTAACGAAAAACACTGGCCAATGAGCGCGCCCGTATAGCGCGCGCCCAGGCACAACCGCGCGCGATTGTCATCGGGTGCATCGGGGGGAAACGTACGGCAAATATTACATCATCTTAAATTAATAATAACGTGTACTGATTTGTTATTCACGAATAACAATTAAATTATCAAGCCGTTTTATAACTGTTCCATACTTTTATTCCTTATCGGAAACGTATAAGGTATTTTATTACTTATTAAAACAATATTTGGATAATTAATGTTAAAAAAAGATAGGTAAATAAACTTATCCTTTCGTTCACGAAGTAACCTGCTTCGTAGAAAGTGGGTCCTTGGCCGTTGGTCATTGTACCGATCCTGACCTATCTTAACAATTTTATGCTACGAAACGCACGTCCCGGCGTTCGATACAGATCTGATTCGCACTTGTTTCCACACGGATACGACACACACACACATCTGACGGGCCATGACCGTTTGCACTACATGAGGCCCATGTTCGTCAATGTGTGTTTCGTAGCATGAAATTGTTAAGATAGGTCAGGATCGGTACAATGACCAACGGCCAAGGATCTACTTTCGTCGACGTACTACGTCGAGTAGTTGGGTACTATCGATTACATATCCTAATCGATAGTTTTTAGTCGATGGTGCCCATCACTAAGTTCGATTACAGACATTGTATTGTAAAGAAGGCCTAATAAAGAGAACCACAGCTTACATAACCACGCATACAGCATAGTAATTATTTGTGCCAACCATAGCTTACACTTATACCTGTTTCTACCGAATCCGTCAAATGGCCAGTCTTTAAATAAAAGTTAAATAATTCGCAGTTCAGTGCAGGTAATAGTCAATTTAGTGTGGTTAACACTATTCCTACCGACACTTCACGTATACCTATTCCTACCGCGGCCAGTCAAATGACCGGTCTTTCACAACTTATATTTTTCAATATTGAATGCAGACCAATAGCCAGTTTACCAGTATAAAAATATATGTTCTTTTATTCAAGAGTACATAATCTACATTTTATTCTTTTTCGTCGCATTTTTTACAAATGGGCTTCTCAACTGTACATTTTCCGCATACGTACTTTTTACATTTTAGACAGATTTTGTTCGTCTTATTATCTTTACAATACCTTATCTGACATGTTTTCCGTTCACGGGAACCTGTATTTGTACTTGCGATGGGTATTGGTTGATTTTCTTTGCCGAGCTCTTGTTGGTATTCGATGGCAAGTTCTTCTGGCAATTGGAATAGAAATTGCAGAATTGCAAAAAATGCATATAACTTTGCAGTAGACAGTTCCCATTTATATCCCAACACTCTAAATGCCTCTGCCTCTGTGCACTTTCTTATAAGTTCGATTATATTCTTATCAATTATCACAGAAAATGCCGTCCTAACTTCGCCTTTCATAATATTACGTTTACTGTACCCAGTCGGGCCTGATGTTTCCCTAAAAATATTATGACCAGGTGCTCTTCCAGGATTAGACCCTATTTTTACTTCCTGCCAAACAGTTCCGTCCATCGCAATTTCGCTTGCCGCTTCCTCATTCTCACTATCGGAACTAACTAAAAATCTCCTTCTCTTTCGTCGTCTACGTACGTTCGAAATATTCTCTTCGTTGTCATCGGTGTTCGAGTCGGTTTCAAATGGATCATAATTTTCCGTATTGTCATTTTCCATATCCAGAATTTCCTGATCATCTTCAGAACATTCTGCATCGATATCATTTATTCTCTCTAATAATACATTCGCACTCCTCAAACGTCTTGACATTTTGGGGTAAATATTCAACGGAGAAAATAAAAACTAAAATATGAAAATGTAAATCAAAATAGATAAAATATGAAACTGACTGCGACGTATTGTTAGTCTTGTCCACTATTTTGAAAATTGCACTTATAACACGTAATACGATATAAAATATTACAAAATAATAATAAAAGACTGGCAAGTATGCTCTTTGTGACTTTCACGTTTCGATGCACTCTGTTCGTGTCGCAAGACTATACTGATTTGAATTCGTGAGAAGACGTCTATACATTTCCTTCAGTTATAAGTTTATTTATTTTACGTCATAGTAGATAAGATGGCGTAAGAACATTCGAGGATCTGGACCGTATCGGATATCAATCAAGCAAATAAACACCGCTAACCCGATAGTCGAGCGAGAACTGTAAACACTTGGAAGTGCCGTAAACCATTTTCTGGAAGGCACTTCTCGGATAAAATCGTGCCACAACTACATTACCTTTCGTTTGTAACGACTTTATAGTTTTGGCATTGAGTCTTAGAGGGAAACTATTACAAAAATGTATAAATCGTACTACCGGTCAAATGACCGGTCGTGGTAGGTAAGACAGACTACAAATATTTCTCAGAAAATAAATGTAAGAGAATATTCTAACATATATATGTATGATACATTTTTCAATATTCACTTATTTTGTTATTGTTTATGTTAGAATATTCGAGGTACAGGAACGGTCGAGGCGGGCCATGTGCATTTCGCCGATGCACGCTGTCTTTGTCTAGCGTAGCTTTCTTTTGGGGCGAACCCTAAAATGGTTAAAAAGGGCCATGGTGACGTAGGCGTCCTCACGACCGACGCTTTTGCCAAAGGAAGGCATTCTTGTATAGACTACGGTCGAGAGAGCACAGTTTTAATAAACGGAATACCTTGTTAATATATACACGCCTACGCAATTATTCTAATACCTAATCGAGACTTCGATTCGAGTATTAATGTATATTTTCTCTTACATATATGAGGAAAAGTCGTAAAGTTTATAGGCGATTCACTTACGTTGAATGTAGGAAATTCCAATTGAAAATTTAAAAACGGTCATTTGACCGGTCCTGGTAGGAATAGTGTTAATAATAATCGAAATAACTTCTTGTCACGAATTCATGAAGTCGGATGACGAGAGCCATAAGAATGAATGCAGTATTTCTTAATGAGGATCAATATTACAAACTAGTAACAAACTACTAAGAATTAAAAGAACAATCTTTTAATTATTTACACTTTAATGGATAACAAATAACAAAACACGCCAGAAAACATATCGCAACGCTATCGGAAATTCTGCAATATTTTAGCGATCAAAAATTACATAAAAACGTCGAAAAATAAATAAATCAACATAAATTTATTAGCCACGCGCGTATTGCGATCTGCGTTTGTGACTGAAACAATAAATATGCCTGTCAGCCTGTCCCAATTTTACCCAGGTTTTCCTTATTAGAAAATAATAAAAGAGGAAAAAGTTTTGCTGCTTTTTATGACTAACATAACACGTACATATGTAAATTTGTATATTTGCTGTATATCCACATACACGACGTACGTTCACTTAACAATTGTTTAGGCCCACACATATGCATGCATATACAGTAATGCCTTGATCGATGCGAAAGCCTCGGGTCTGAACGTTCGCTTCCACCGTGTAGTTCCTACATTGTTTGAAATTTGCCGACAGCGTCGAACGTAGAAAAGGACAGCAAGTAAAGAAAGACAACCGAGCAGCCAAGCCAAAAAACAATATCCAGCGTATCGGTGAAATGACACTAATGCAAAGATAAAACTTTTTAATTTCTCATCCTTTCCTTATGAAATTTTTACATAGCATAGCTGACAATTTTCTGATTAAAATGACACCAAACACGATATAATTTGGACTATATTTACTGCCTTAATTAACGGTAATAAGTTGGTATGTTAAACCGTGTACTGGGCCTTTAATCTTTGCCGATTGCCACGATCGCAGTTTCTCTTTCCTTTTCACTAGCTATCCTTTTCTGCGGTCGAAACTTATTATTGTCAATCAAGGCAGTAAATATAGTCCAAATTATATCGTGTTTGGTGTCATTTTAATCAGAAAATTGTCGGCTATGCTATGTAAAAGTTTCATAAGAAAAGGATGAGAAATAGCAAAGTTTCATCGTTCAATTAGTATTAGTTCACCGATATACCCGAGCCCGGATCGCGTTACACTGATCGCCATGTGAACTTGGACGCCTCAAGGGGTATACCCCGCAGTGATGGGGATAAACTTTTCGCTTGCATGGTGTAGAAATCTTTCGCGTCGATCACGGCATTACTGTATTCTGTTATGCAATATTTGTGGTGACTACGTATCCACTTTCTATAACTTATTCAGAATCAAAAAGGAAAAAAAAAGGGAACATACACTGTATGGCTAAATATGGATAAGTCTAAACAATAATCACATAGTACAATATCCATTTTCTGTAAACTACTAATTGTACGCTATTACAGTCATAATTGTAAATGACTAAAAGCTTGATTACCCATTATATACTACAGGTATAAACCTGTGGCAATCAGAGTTGTATTAATGATATCCAAACATTCCCTAAGTGGAATATAACGGAAATCGGTCCTAAATTGTTGAAGATTTATAGCATACAATAATATTATCCGTAATACCTCTTGGATTAGTAAAGAAGGGACACTATGTTCCAAAATGGCAGAGAATGCTTATAAAACCACTTCTGTAATAATCGAAGGTTCAGTTAAGGAGGTATGTATGTAACTCGTGGAATCGAGTTTAATCGAAAGTATTCTTCAATAATTTTACATGTTGATAGCCACATAGTGACTATCATAATTATAATAACAGATTATCATTACTAGGCAGGGGGAGAGCGATAGTGAAGATTGTAAATTACCATTAGTAATATTCAAATTGAAATAATTTATAAACTAATGGTTTCTTGGGATAAATAGTCTAATTACATTTTTTGTATGTAGAGAACAACGAGCTTCACGATTATGCATTCAAATATAATATGGCTCCATCAAAGAATGGTAAACTGAGTTACTTTCATTCTTAACAAAAAAACAATTATTGCAATTCATTCACGATTAAATGCTAATTAATTTTATGTATATATAAACTTTTTCTGTCAAATGATTCGAAGCGGTTAAAAAATCGCGGATGCCATTACACTGTACAGCGGGTGTCAAAAGATTCCAAAATTTTGTTTGGAAGGAATTTTGAAATATCTTTAATTACTGTTTTAAATTTTTGTTTATTCAGCTGAATTCAGCATGCAATTTTGATCTAGGAATTGTCTTCAATCATTTGTTGATTTGCAGATAGCTGTGTGTTGAGAGTTACAAAGGATTCCGTTAGGTCTGGTTTATGGCGCGGCCGAAACCAACGCTATTTTTGCGGAGTACAGTGTAGTTTTTAGCGCTTCGACCATCTAGGTGTAGGATTCAGATGGTAAGGATTAGATGCATTTTCCATCGACACATTACTTTCTCCTTTTTAAAACAATAGTTATGGCCTTATCACAAACCGCAGGATTTCCGACCGACCATGCGACAGCTTAACTATTGCTCCAGCACACGCAGCGCGTAACATGTAAGGAACTGTTTCCTGGATATCGGGATAAAGTGTGGCCTGCTAATTCGCCGGATTTAAATTCGATGCACTACTTCATTTCGTCTAGAGTGGAGCGGAATATCTTCGGAAAGCGATACAACTCAGTTGATCAATTAAAAACTGTTTTTGAACGAGTACGGGATTGTCAATGACTTGGATTTGTGATTTTTTACGCAAATTGTACGTTGTTGAAATGTTTCAAAAAATTCCGTGAACTTCTGACGCACCCTGTAGCTACGTATATTATATATTTCAAGATGCTTTTACCGATTTTGTTTTTCAAAAATATAGCGCAGTTTCAGTTAGTTTCCGAAAAATAAAATTTAGGCACAACAATGATCAAAGTCGAATACATTTTGCGTAGCTGCCCTTAATTAACCACAGGATTGCGTACTGCGTATTATATTCTAAACATAATATTCGCTGTAATATTAATATTCTCAAACTGATCTTTCTAAAATACATATTTGAAATGGAATGTACAATGTCTAGATTCTAGAAGATTAAGAAAAAAGATAAAGTTCAAAGAGATGCGTATTACAAATCGTAGCGATATTTTTAATACAATAACGATGGATTAGTGAGTAAATCACACAACTCAAAATTTGAGCCAAAAATTAGGACACGGTTTTTGCAGGAAGTTTTGCAGTCTTCAATTGAAGGATTAACCAAATACATCTCAGTAAATAAGACAAAATAATACTAATTAATTGTGGATCTCGGTTATTTATGACTTCTGTTACAATTGTTTTCCCTCAAGACACAACTACCAGTACATGAAACATCTTTGTTCCATATTCAGAAAATGTATTTCTGCAGTTTTAAACTGAGTACAAGTAGAGTGTTTGCTTTAAATAGGGTCTAGGTTCTGCAATTAAAATGAGAACATATGCGCTTACTGCATTAAATTTGTCGAAATGTTAGTATTGAATGCCTTGAAATCTATTGAAAATATAAGATTAAAATTTTGCCCGATCTAATTGCTCGACACAATTAATAAACAATATGAATTTCAATCAAATAGAAATCATGCTGGTTATGTCTACAATTTTTTTTGTCTCTTAACGAGATCGAGCTAACAGATCCATGTTTATCGGGTCAGCTGCTTGTAATATTTTGAAAATGATGATTTCAAGAGAAATGGATTGCAATTTAACGATTGGAACCTAATAAGTTTATTATTTTAGCGATTAAAATAACTACCTTTTCGAACCGTGTCATTTATACTACATTCACGAAAAGAGTATTTTTTCTACTTCTAAACAGTAGGTATAATTAGTACTAATTCTGTTCGCTTACTCCGTACATCTCATTATGTTTCGAGACTAATACAGTAGTCTCGAACTAATACAATACTCACTTTCAAGAAATTTGTATGCAGGTTACTGCGTTCATTAACGAGATGTTACCTGTGCGTAATAATAACATCACTCCTAGGTTTTCAACAACTTTCAAAATAAATACAATCTACTAATTAAAGATACAATCCAGTTTAAGAGCAGAATGAGCCTAAAGAATTTCTATGTATCATTTTGTTTCCCATTCAAATAATCTATCTACCTACGTACAATTAACTCAACTGATTTGCGCTATTAGTACCATACAAAAATAGGTGTCCAGACAAATTCAATAACTTGCAATATATGTATGTAATAGAGTTTAGTAATTTAGAAAGGCGAAAATAATTATCATTTCTCGTATTAACTTGCATACAAGTTCTATGAAGGGAACAAAACAATTAACTGCTGATTAGAAAAGCGCCTATTATTTGGTCATATTCCAAAACAATACAACTTTGTGACCTTACTCAAAAATGTTATTAAAGGGTCTAGCCAGGTAAGAATGGACGAGTGGCCCCCATGGCAATTTTTGTTGTTCTTGGGTGCTGAACAATGTTCTTTGCCTGAGACACCATTCTGTGAAATTTCGGAACTCTACCCCTACGTTTAAGGGTAGTATGAGGGTAAAACCCCTAAACTTACACATTTTTTTTCTCAGTTACTTATAAAAAGATATTTAAATGAACCTTGAGGAAAAAGTAGCTTCACGCAAGCTCCACCTTGCATAATACTTTCAGAATTGTAGGAACATTATTAATTGTAAAAAAATTAATTTTTACGGGATAGTCTTTGCAAGCGACACCCTTGAGTGAAACCCACCAGAAAAATCAAGGATAATACTTTATTGTCTAACAAGGAAGGTTAGGTAACCCGAAGATCCAGAAAATTATGAAACTTTGCATATAAGTACAGTATGTCATCCGTAATACAACCCTATTTTTTGATCGTGCCATAATTCGGTTTTAAGGGGCGAAATCAGCCCTTGAAAAAAATCGAGGATTTTCTTTTTCGTGATATATCTCAGGAACGCTGAAAGGTATCTGAAAAAAGTTTAAATCAAGCATCGTTTTATTGTGTATATTCAACTGCGTAAAAAATTTTCTTCCCCACATTGTTTTCCTCCCACCCCTCCGTCCTAAGAAAATATTGTTTACTGTTCGTGCTGAAATAGCTCTGGGTACCCTCTTTTCATATCTCTAAATAACATATGTGTTAAAATTTGTTTAAAATAAAACACGTTATGGTAAATGTTGTACAAATACATGATGTGGTGCTTGTGGCTGACATTATAATTGCTACAACTACTACTATTGCTACTCTGTCTTGTTCCCAGATTTCTTTTATTTCAATTACTAGGTGTGTATTTTATAATACTGTTTCATATTTGTATTGTTATTGCTATGCCAATTAGGTACATTTTCTTTTCTAGTTTGTTTATTGTTGGTTAGCTTACTACAGTAAATTTGCTGCTAGTTTACGATGATCTCAGGCATTGAACAACTCAGGATTAGGAACAACAAAGTCTCGTCCTATCACCCCTACACAACAATGCATAACAACACTTGAATGTCTTCAATCATGAATACCGACTCATACGCTCAGAATCTTGTATCTCTACATTCCTATCAGTTCCTTTTCAATCGTACAACCTGACATCCTCGATTTCCAAACTTCTTAAAAAGGATTAATAAGCTTTGTTATAGCTCATTCACACATCATAACAACTAGATACGCTGACCATTTTTATGTCTCCTCATTACTTATATCAACCAAGTGCTACGAATAAGTTATAAGATTTCGAGTAATAAAGTTTAGTTGTACAGAAGGTGTTATTGTTTTCCTACAAAACTAAATCTGAAAAACAATATTATTAATAAGATGTTTGGTCTATTGCTTATATATATTGCCTATAGGTATTGTTCCATCCCAATATATTTTATATTTATCATCAATATTCTTATTATATCCCACATAAGTTAAACTTGCTTGCCATGGGTTACTATATTTGTGTTTAGTTAAACAACATTATGATACAGAAAGCTTCTGCTGTGACTATCATAGCAGATGAACCTTTCATAGGTCTATTAATTTGGAAACCCCACATTTTCTGTAAAATTAACAAAACTCCTTAGACCTTGTTAGTGAATATGTATAGGTTATAATACACAATTTGCTCCGATAATAAATCAAATGTAAATGGTGTCAGAATTATAATATTGTAACAAAATAATTTCATTTTCAACCACTTATTTTGGTTTAAATTAATACAAGTCTGCTACATATACATTAACTACATTAGCAATAGAAAATTTTAAGTTTGCGTTGCTTTAATGTGTAAAGATTAAAATAAAAATCAATGAAAATAACAAATAAAATACAGGTGACTACTTTTATTGTTTAAAAAAGAACTGACTAAGGTTCAAGTAAACATAACAATTGACTTCACATGTTCATGCATAATTGTACCAATATTTAAGTAAATATTTATATAAATTGCTGTGCAACTTACGTAAGCTGCGATTTAAATTATTAAATGCTAAGGTTAGTATATTACGTGTATTCCGAATGCAATACTTTACATGCTTAACTTACATGTATCTATGACTCGTAACAATTTACATGAACCTGTTAAATAAACTCTTCGAAGATTCCTGTGACAATATGCAACAACAGTCCACAAAGAAAATGTTTATCTTACCTTCTAAAGTAACTGAGAATCGTTCGAGTGCACACACTACTACACGCCTGCGAAAATTACCTCATATCATCTGAGTATGCAGTAAAATGTAAAGACAAACTTTTTATCGCAAATCAGTAGGAAGAAGATGTTTTTACATTGAACAAAATTAATTTTATTACGATTATGATTAATTAATTACGATTAATTATTCGACGATTATGAATTATTATTGAAATGAGAATATGGAGAATATATGGCAGATGTAACAACATTCCAGTAGATATTACTTTTTTTTATTAAGATTACAATGGCTACATATTTTCATTTTTTAAAACATCTATACAGTATGCTTTCAAAATGCAAATTATTTCATATCCGCCAAACAAAAAGTGTGTCTATCACCTTATTCAACCATAAATCCAAGAACAAAAATGATATATACATACATATATTGTATAAGAAACTGCATAATTCCTAAACTGCTTTATATGCAATATCGTTAAATAAAAGTTGTACGAAAAATTGTATAGCGTAATAACAAATTTCAGATTTACGTACAGCATAAAGCATAATGTTTGATATTTGCATACTAGTAAACCATTATCCGTTAGTGGCAAATTAAATTGACAAATTATCTGTTTGTGGTTTCGAAAAATACGTTACAAGTAATCGTTTCGGTAGAACTTCGGCATGACGTCGCTAGGTGGTTGTTCATTCAAGTATACCCATATACACAGACGTTTGGCCATCTGTTTCCAAAGCAGTCCTTTCGACTAAGCATTTCGATTGGAGAATCACGTTCAATCTCTCTCTATTTCCGCATCGAAAAATTTTCCAAGTTGACGTTGAACAGCCATTCAATGAAACAATTTGCTTAATTTCGCCGATACAATGTCTTGTACAAACAATGACAACGAACGTGCAATATATGTGATATAAAGAAAACCAACGTATACGGTGGATAATTATGGATTGAATGCGAAAGAGTAGCATTAAAAAAAAATGTTTCATCACGAATACGAGAAACGGCTGTTGAAGTCAAACAGCGAGACTCATATGGATAATCTGGCAGGTCCGGGAGTTCATTCGTCGGTATATTTCTCACCGACCAAAATGGTGAACAACAGTTTCGATCGATTTATACCAATACGATCGGGCAACAATTGGCAAACAACTTTCTCGATGATATCGGAGAACAATCGGAACGGCATCGTCACGAAAAAGACACGGGAGAACGGAGAAAGTAATCGTGACGGTATTGCATATTCTTGTCTACTGAAGAACGAATTGCTCGGAGCAAGCATAGAGGATGTAAAAGGACAGTGCGAAGAAAGAAGGGTATTGTCACCTTTAACTACTAAGAATCTCTTCAAATATATTACACCAACAAAGGACCACGCACTACTGGACCAAAGTTCACCTTATTCATTGTCACCATTGAGCGCCAAAAGTCAGAAACTTCTAAGATCGCCGAGGAAAGCAACACGGAAGATATCCAGAATACCTTTCAAGGTATTGGATGCTCCAGAGCTGCAGGATGATTTCTACTTGAATCTTGTAGATTGGTCTTCCCAGAATGTTCTGAGTGTCGGCCTGGGTAGCTGTGTATATTTGTGGTCAGCATGTACCAGCCAGGTGACTAGACTATGTGATTTATCAAGTGATGGTAATAGTGTAACGTCGGTTGCCTGGAACGAAAGAGGAAACCTAGTCGCAGTTGGCACGCATTTAGGGTATATCCAAGTATGGGACGTAGCTGTTAGTAAGCAAGTAAGCAAACTACAAGGACATAGTGCACGAGTCGGCGCACTGGCTTGGAATGGTGAAGTTTTATCATCCGGCAGTAGAGATAGGTTAATATTACAAAGAGACGTTAGAACTCCATGTGTCGTTAGTGAAAGACGTTTGGGAGCTCACAGGCAAGAAGTATGCGGACTTAAATGGTCACCAGATAATCAATATCTAGCTTCAGGTGGAAACGACAATCGCCTTTATGTATGGAACTTGCATTCGCTTTCGCCAATACAGACATACACAGAACATTTGGCGGCGGTTAAAGCTATCGCATGGTCTCCGCATCATCATGGCCTTTTAGCTTCCGGTGGCGGTACAGCAGATAGATGCATTAGATTTTGGAATACGTTAACTGGTCAACCGATGCAATGCGTGGATACTGGTTCCCAAGTTTGTAATTTAGCTTGGAGTAAACATAGTTCGGAGCTAGTCAGTACTCATGGCTATTCTCAAAATCAGATATTGGTGTGGAAATATCCTAGTTTGACGCAGGTTGCAAAATTAACGGGACATTCTTATAGAGTTTTATATTTAGCTATGTCGCCGGATGGCGAAGCTATTGTAACTGGTGCTGGGGATGAAACTTTGCGTTTTTGGAATGTGTTCAGTAAAGCTCGTAGTCAAAAAGAAAATAAGTCTGTATTAAATCTGTTTACTAGTATTCGGTAAATTAATATAAAAAGATAACAATTTTATGTATAATACATAATATATGTACTAATCTAGCGTCCTAAAAAAACATTACAATGTGTACAACGTATATACGAAAAATTTGCAAATATTTGGTTATAAGTAAGAATATATTCTGAAATCTATAAATTAAGTTCTAACGTGCTCAGCTTATGATTTATTAAGTTTTATGTGCAATAAGCAACTATTCATAAGAACATGCCCTCAAAAGAAAAAAACAAAAGTAATATGCATATACATGGAAACATACTGTATAGGTACAGTTTTTATATATTTTCGTACAAATATTTTTATGTATAAAGTATTCAAATTTATATTTTATTGAAACAATATCTCATCTTTTCTTTCTGTTTTTTTTACCTGAAATGTATATCTTTGATATCTTACTATTCGTATTACGAATTATACACTACTGAAAGATACATATTCTTAGCTAATTACAACAGAAATCATAAATGAAACATTTGTTGATTTACCCTAGTTGTATATTTTTATTTAAAAAAAAACAAAAAAAGGAGAATGCACAATTGTAACGTCGATGTTATTTTCTTTTAAGGGCATATTATTATATACAAGTAATTTCAGAATATTTATACTTCCGAATGTTTTAAAAACTATACAAATTTTCGAAGACCACCTCTTTAGTTTTTAAACGCATACAAGAAAAGTAATCATATATGGAATTTATATGATATATAGGTTGTTTCTGAAGTGTCAACTATTTTTCTGTTGGAACAATATATATTAATTTATATTTTACACTTAGCAAATTGTACAAACAAATCGAAATATGACATATAAAATAAATTCATTTATTTATACAAAAAATAAAAATAATATATTGATATACTTACCTATACATTCTAAAAAGAATTTGAGAAACAGTTAACTAAAAGTACTACAAACGAACTAGTGAAGTAGATTCTAAAATTTTTACTGTATAATTCTCAGAGATTATGTTTAAACTATTCTCCAAAATTCTAAAGAATAGTTGGAAAAAGTATATAAAAGAAATAAATATATTCTAACATTAAACAATGCGATCTTTCATAAAGGACTTATACATTACATGCTGTTATTATGTTATACTTCGTATAATACTTCGATTAAAATAGATGTAATTAGTACAAGCATACATCAACGATTCTAAATATCATTTATACGTTCTGTTTAAATATTGCTATGATAGTATGTAAGATTTTAATATCATACTAATATTTAAATTGAAATACTAACACTGTAATTTATATTTTCTACAAAATTAATTTAGAAATGAAATTCAAACAGTACGATGTATTCGGAGTGACTATTCTTAGTTTATGAAACGATAGTGATGGCAAATTAAATTAAATTTAAGAACTGTATATGTGCAATTATTTTAAGTAGGGAAAATTAGTGAAAAATACAACGTAAAGTAACTTTCCGATATTGATATCGATGGAACTTCAATTATCCTTTTAAATACACTTACATGCTAGACGTGTGTGTCGAATGAAAGAAATGCCTGAATAAATTATTGTTCGATTAAAATAAAGTAATTTCTAATCAGTCGGTATATGTAAATGTAAGTTTCTAAACTGTAACTGTATGAACAGTTGAATCATACATCGAAAATAGCGACAGAATCAAATACATATCTGTTTCTCTGATGTACTCGAGTATTTATTGAATAAATATATGTAATTCCAGTCATGCCAATAATAAATTTCCATCCAAAAAGAATTAAATTGAGATAGTCTGTTTCCTTTTTTAACATAACTATTTCCTATTTTCATATTAAAGAAATAATTGCACATATATACTTATCAGTACCATATTATATTCTATGTATTATTACATTCTTCATTTGTGTTATATTATTTTTTTATGGTAACGTCTAGAATAGGCATTTCAAACCCGACAATTAAAATGTACGATGTACGTGTTCGATGTATTCAAAATTGTATAAGAATGCTCGTAACTGTATAAATATTCAAATTCATTGCTATTTGGTATACGTATTATAGGGGCTTGCTTTTCAACTTATATTATTAAGTAAAAAACAAGTACTTAGAGATACGAACATTTTTAAATTATGCGTGATGATTATGTGACTGATTTGTTCGAATAATTTTTATAGTAAAATTTGATATCGGCAAAAAACTAACATGCAAAAAAACCTTAAAATTGTATTAACAATCGAATGATTCTTTCATTGCAGCCATCTTCTACGTGTAATTTAGTGTTACTCTAATTATTGTAGTTCAGCAAACTCTGCTTTAGTATACCCAAAAACAATTTTTACACAATGATTTACACTTTAAGTTTCTTACAATTGACAAGTACACCATTTGTCCTTATTGCAATATTCGATGTAAGATGTATGATTATTTTCTATCTTCACATTTTATTTTCTTATTATAACAAATTATTTTTTAGTTGATGTACAATTATTAGAAAAGCTTGTTAGCATGATATTATTTGTCCTTATGTTTCTTTTGATATCAATGCAAATCTACCGTACTTTTTCAACAATTATAGTATACCATCATATTTACGTTCAAATTTGTCATTTTTGTGAAAAAGTAATATGATTGCATTATATAGGATATTGCTCCAAAAAAAATAGAACGTGACTAATAGAAGAGATATATTTAATTTAACAAATTCAATTGTTAATATGTAATAAATATACTATTAATAAATACGTATTAAACAATTGTAAATAACTTGTTAATATTACATGCAACATACACATACATGTATAGGATAATACATTGTAAAACGTTCAACCGACGTGAACATGATTCATGAAAAAAATAAATCGAAATATTTACAAACAAGATTTCGTTTCCGTGAAAAACGATTTTAAAAATGTGTCATTTATTATTATGTACTCGGCGTAGTATTCATCTACCAACTCTCAAAATAGCTGTTACGAATATTTGATTAGTGCAAAAATTCATGCCCTGTCTTCAGAAAATTTTCAACTATTCGACCACTGAAATGATCTTCAGCTTTTACTATTTGGAACTTCACCAATTTCCAAAATGAGCTATTGATTTGTCAGATGGATCCCTGTAGCTAACTAAGATTCTACCTTACTATGACTAGTTCAACATACATTAGTCGCAGGTTGGTTGAATCATCAATAGTAGCCAGAAAAGGAATCACAGATTTTGTTTGATTTAAAATGCATATAGACCAAACATTACCTCTGCAAGTGGAATAGTAGCAGTGAGGTCAAATGCAAGGTTAGTTTTTTTAAACGAAATATTGCATTTCCTTATTCATAAAATGTTTGCGTTTTGTGGGAGATATTCTTAACCGTTTGAGTGCCGTTACTACGAGAGAGAGAATGTTTACTGTCGAGGCAAATTGTACAGACCGTTCAAGTTCATCTTTCTTTTTTTTGAAGGAGATATACTGCTCTTTGTCTTTACCCATTTAAACTTTTAATAGAACGTTCCTCCGCCAATCCTTCTCTGGAATGGTAGGTTTATTCCTCGATGTCCTTGACTAGCGAATAGAGTTGGCTTCTACGATAGATACAACATCGCTTGATACACAAGGTGTATCTTAAAAGTCTACAACTTTGTTGCAGTTTGAAATAACTACTAAGTAGTAGTAGATAAGAAAATTCTTTACACTGTTTCCTAAAGAATACCAAAATATAAGCAATAAAAAAGCAGTGTTAAACGGCCATTTTTTAATCCTGCCTACCTCAGCGCCCAGATAATGTTGGTATGCCGTCCACCTTGCGTAATAGCCTATCAGGTGCTGAAATAGTGTAATGTAAGTTGGTACTTCAAATAACAAAAAATGAACATAAGTAAAACAGTTTTTAATTTCGTTATCTTTAATGGGATAAAATGGAATTTTATGATTTTTTTTACTATATCGAAAATGATGATGAGTGAAACATAATTTTCTAATTGCCCCTAAAATATTCAAAAGTGCCCCCTGTGAGTGTGACCCATACTGAGAAATACTGGTGCAGTGCATTTTTGCTTCAAATTTTAAAGGACATCCGATAATTGCTTGGTATGTACATATTTCTTGAACAGGCTACCGACTATATTCTTTATTTAAAAAGAGACAAATTCTAAGCTTTGCTTTGACGTGACATCGAATCAATTAAAAGTTGTGAATGAAAAGAAATTATTGATATGAAGAAAGGCTAAGTTTTCTGTATTTGTACATAAATGTAGGTGGCAATATTTGGTCTGCATTTTTATAACTATGTAATTCTATATGCTTTTACTACGCCCGCAGACAGAAATTGAAGCGTATTATAGATACACGATTTATCGCTTTAACATCTGACGCACATGCATCTATAACACAGTGCCCCTTGGGTTTCTGGCTTTAGGTCCGTGGCGCAAAGGACCATCTGTGCTCAACATTATGCACGCATTACTTATATTACTTATTATGAAAATCGGCCCGAAAGTTCAATTAATTCCGAGCCCTGACCTCGTATAATATACACTTGGACAAGAAGTGACCATCGACTAAGCCATAATAGTTACCTATATAATATATCGTATAGTTAAAACTACATAATGCCATTTAACACGTTCCGCGCCAGACTGATTTTCCGTAACTGTCTTTGACTTAATGTGTTTCCTTTCTGTACTGCATGATAAACGTGATTCCTTTTTCTTGATAATAATGATTTTTGCAAACTAATGAATATTGCAACGCATATATATCATAAACAAAAAAGTTTTTCTTGATACCATGGGGCGCAGACGACCCACGTGGCACGGAACGTATTAAAGAAACATCGATAACCTTGAAATAATCTTGAAAATTACATCAAACAAAAAATCGGTTTATGCCATCCCCTTGCCCTCTTGAACAATAACACTTCTTTCGTTTTCAGCATATTCTCTTATTTTATATTTATATTTAGGAATTTATTTTTCGTCAGTAACGGCGATATACGAGCTTTCCAAAGCAGACGGTTCTTGTTTTCAGGAGTTATGTATATACCTGCATGAATCCCTAGCATTTGTTATGTTTACAAATATTGAGTATCTGACCCTATGAAGGTATGTATATTTATAAACAGTGTAATCAAATATATCAATGCTCAAAGTCTCAATTAAATCGGTGACCCGAAAGTACTGAACTATACTTGTTAGTTGAGATTTGCGAAGTTCAGCGGATTCTACCGCAGAGCTCAGTAGAACTAATTATTATTATTGCACATTATTCAATGGCGCACAGCATTCGCGCTAGGCGAGCGGAGCAAGCTGTTATTCAAAGCTGAAAAGATGGGGAGCGAAAGGAATGCGAGTCCAAATGGCCGTAGCGAAACAAACTCACCTATCTGGACAGAATTATCGTCTAGGGCCACATGCATTTTTCCTATTAGCTAAATTGGTCATATCTACTGTTGTAGCATTGCGTGGCAAAGATATCGAGCAGACCGATAGTGAATGATGAACTGGCGTCGACATGGATTCAAAGCATTCGTCTATTAACGCAACAAAAATAAGACATCGATACTTTGAAATTCTACCACATCTGGGACGCCGAAAGGTGAACCGTTCGGCTTCTTGCACCTGTACCATCCGGCTAGTCATCTTTTTAGTTCTGAACAGTATCTACCGGGGAAGATTCGGTATTCCTTCCATTGTCAAGCGAATCATCCACAATTGAAGTGAATGACCTTCAGAAACGAGACTGCCTTGCTCTGTCCGCAACATAAATCAAAAACTGTGACTCACACATTCTAATAGGCTCGACAGCAGCGTCTGACCCGTCACTTGCGTGAGGTAACTAATTGTAAGCGACGCAGACGCAGTGGAGCCATTTGCGTGCTCAATTATGAAACGCAGCTACCTTAGGTCAGCCGTTCCGTATACATATGTATGTATGTATGCGTACATGTAGTATGTCAACCTGTTACGTGCAGTTGTGGTCAAGATGACGAAGTGGACGACAAATACGGTATATGGCCAACGTTTGATGCTTAGCTATATTAATATAATAATATATTTCAGCATGTGAGAAAATATAGCTTTTTTTATATTCAAGCTTAATTTTGTACTCCATTTGATATTTACAAATAAAAACTTAGAACCCAATCGTTACAAAGAACTTGATTGTAAATTATGTTGAAACTTTTTATATCTAATTGAAAGTTTCAATTGCATAAAACGCGTACGAGTTTATGGCAACTAACTAGAATTGAATTAGGTATTAGGTAAATTCCGTTTGTTCTTTTATTACACTAATTATGGGACAACGCATTAATTAAGTCGTTCGAAAAATCGGTATCGTTTTAGACATAGTGCCTTTATTACCTTTTTACCTGAGCAATAAAACATTGTTTGACCTGATGGCCATGCACTATCCTTAACGTTGGAATTATCAAGCCCGTAAAAATACGGCATATATGATAATTTTTAATAAGAAAGAACAGCAGTTATACATACATAATGCCTATTTACTTTCCATTTGACTACTTTCATTTGTATAATGCATCTAATGCATAGCCGTCGATAGTTTCAGTGTGAAAGCACAATTTCAAATGCAGATTCAGTAAATGTACGGAAGTGGTACTACCTCACCGATTTGGATGATTTTTGAATATGTTGTAGAACTCAGTATTCTGCACAATTTTTCCCGATGCATATAACCGCCGCTATGCTTTGTTTTCGAGATATTTGCAAAAAACTGTAGCTACTACTCCATTCAATTTTGTCTATACGTGCACGCTCGTGGCAATGTGTTGGACCGTCACTTATCCAGCAGCCGAAGAAGCATCTGTATACCGGATGAACTCATCAGAATTGTACCTCTAGTACTACATAGATATATCATATCAGATTTGGTATTGGCGGGGGAGGGGCTCGGCCGAATCTAATTTTCATTTAATCAAATATGAGTTTGGGCTAGGTTTGGATTAGATTTTTCCGGGGATGGGGTGGCAGAGGGCGGGTGAAATAGCAAATCATAATGGTTGTTGATACCAAATCTGGTATGAAATATCTAGTTCTAGAGCTACAATTTTGATGAGTTCACCCGGTATATAGATCCTTCGCCGGCTGCCGTATAAGTGGCGGCTCCCCACGTAGCCACGAGCGTGCACGTATACACAAAATTCAATGTAGTAGCAGCTACAGTTTTTTGCAAATATCTCGAAAACCAAGGCCGAGCGGCGGTTATATGCATAGGAAAAAGTTGTTCAGAATACTGAGTTCTACAACACATTCAAAAATCATCCAAATCGGTGAGGTAGTACCACTTCCGTAGATTTACCGGAGATTCTGTACGAGATAGTCGTGAATTTTTAAATTTTTGTACGAAATACTAGTGGAAATTTATGCACGAAGACAGGGTTTATTTAAGTCGTGTCATGGTATACATACGAGTGTAAGGAACGATCTTTTGAATCCAAAACTTCAAAATAATATTTAGTTCTGCATATTGAAAAGGTGCTTTCTCTGAATGCACCAGGAGGTGGATTGAACAATTTTGAGTACACATTTGTTGCTTACAAATACGTAGAAATACGGTAGACAGGGATTTTACCTGGCCTTTGGTAGATTTTAATAGTAAGATTGAGTTCTGTAAAATGTCTAATGAATTAAACATTCCGAAGTGGATTATTCATGGCATTCTGGAAAGACTCGCAATCAAATTAAAACTAGACACTGGACTGACAATGAGAAGTGGGTGTTATTTGAGAATGCCAAAAAGAAATTAATACTAGTACTCGTACCGAAAATAAAAAAATTAACATTTTTCTTTATTAATGAAAAGGAAACCAATGGCATCATAACTTGTCATATCGCCCTCGTGCAAAATCGTGCAGCAAGAGAGTATATGTTTAAGACAAATGTTACACAATGTTACGCTTTTTCAATTTGAACTTTTTGAAGGAAACATAGATAATGCTTCATAGCATAGATAAATGGTCTCACTTAAATATTGTAACGACTCATTTGAAACGTAGTGCACACAAATTAGAATTGTTGGAATCCTTCGTGTTTTGCTGCGATAATAATCCGAAACATGATAATAATCCCAATCACCTAATCTAAATATAATTGAGCATATTTGGGGTGAATTGAAACAAAAAGTAACAAGGGAGGCAGTATGGGAAAATATTAAACCAGGTTTCCTACAATAATTAGTTTTGTCTTTGTCACATCGATTGCAGAAAGATATACATAGATAATAATGGTTATCCTACTAATTGTAAGCACTGTAGTAATTTTCCATATCAGATTTGTACTTTACTGTATATTTGCTTATTATTATCAATAAATAATGTTTAATTCTTTATTCTGAGTATCAGTAATGATAAACTGGTAATTCATTTTCGACCAACTTTCTTATTTCCAGTAAGCTTAGCTCTAGATACATATATGAAATAATATTGAAATAACAATATTGAAATAATATTGAATAATTTTAAGTATGTATCGGTTCCAAGGTGCATGATATTGACGTTTCATTACTAGTCTAACACATTAATTGGTTTATTTGCGAGTTGCAGTTTTCAATTCTAACAACGTTTATTTAGGACCACTGTTTTAATTCAACGAATAGGAGAAGTCTGATTAGAAATACTTTTGCCACAGACGACATATCTCGTCTGTGCTTTTGCAGAATAGGATAGACGTGTGCTGACCCTTGGTGGGGTCCATGGCAATAATGTGTTTGGGCTGGGATACACTGCTACAGTCCCACCCGTGGACCGGACTGAAATAGACGAATACGGCCCTACTGCTCTAATCTTCTCGATCGATATTCAGCCCCTTTCCGAATATAAATAACGGTGAAACTACGTTTGTGCTACGACCTCTCCGATTTCGATGATGTATGAATATGTTGTAGAACTGAGTATCCGGAACAACTTTTTCCTATACATATAACCGCCGCTCGGCCTTAGTTTTCGAGATATTTGCCAACAAATATAGCTACTACTACATTGAATTTTGTATATACGTGCACGCTCATGGCAACGTGTTAGGCTGCCGCTTTTCCGGCGGCCGACGAAGAATCTGTATACCGGGTGACCTCATAAAAATTATACCTCTAGAACTAGATATATCATATCAGATTTCGTATTGGCGGCCTTGTCCCTCGCCCTGCACCCCCTCCCCTCAAAAGCAAACCCAAACCTAACCCGAATCTAATTTTATTTAATTATTTTATTTTAATAACCCAAAATCATATTTGATTGACGTATATACAAAATTCTATGTAGTAGTAGCTATATTTGTTGGCAAATTTCTCGAAAACTAAGGCCGAGCGGCGGTTATATGCATAGGAAAAAGTTGTTCCGGATACTCAGTTCTACAACATATTCAAAAATCATCCAAATCGGTGAGGTAGTACCACTTACGTAGTTTTACCTAAATAACAAATATTCAGATGCAAATTTAAAAGTCAATGAACAATATTTTTAAGAATTAATAACGTCATTTTCAAAACATTGGTACCGTTTAATGTCGTTTACCTTTATTTTTACACATTCTACACAACGCCTTCTGACCGCCAAATATTTTGTTTCTTTATTTCCTACAGTGGTATATTATCTATAACTCATTTTCTTTCGACATACAGTCAAACTTTCACTAAATCGCCCGCTAAATACATGGCGTGTCACCTAATATTAGGATGTGCAATATCTCTGAGGCATTTAACAATACAAGAAAATGTATAAACGAAAACATGACATATGCAGTACATGTGCGTATACATATACCGCACAGCCCGAGGTTCCTTTGACCAACTGCCTGGGCTACCGTATTCTGAGAATTCGACTGATCGAGAGAGAAAGAATGAGTGTGAGTGAGATATGTATCCAAATGTTCCGAGTCATCTATTACAAATCGATATTTGGAGGACTCAGAAGCCAACCAGTGTAAGTCCAACTTTCCCTGAAAATGGATTTCGTAGTTCAAAAACCCCTGTACTGTTAAAACTTTCAGTTGATAAATGAATTAAGTCACTATTTTCATACGTAAGGAATAGAGGACGGTACTAACATTGTAATTTTTTCCATATTATTTGTAAAAACCTTATTTATTTCGGTTTGAATGCTAATGGACTTACACTGATTCGCTTCTGAACTCTCCATTTGGTCGACAAACGGCTAAGGTGCATGCCGAGACCCCATAGTTTCAAAGACTTGGACATACATACTGTGCGAGGAGACTGCTTCGCCCAAGTTGCCTTGAGTCGTGTGAACGATACACGAAGTTAGCAACTTTGCATACAGTGGTGGACATAAGTATTGGCACAGTACGATGTTCTGCATACAAACATTTATAACTATTAAAAAAATTGTTTATACTACTTTTTTTCGTATGGAACTTTATTTACAATCTCTTACTTGTCTATATACAAAAGCAGAACGATATTAATAAAGTAGGGAACTTGTGACTAATAGAAATGTCTTTTCAAACCATTTTATGCATGGACAAAAGTATTGGCACACACTTAAAAATCTTTATTCACATACATTATTTTACTAATATACCGTTCTTCACTTGTTTAAACACATGAATGATGTCTCGATAGTCATTTTAGTCATTGTTGTGTCAGTTCAGCAGTTGATTTACAAAGTGATTTTCACGATAATTTAAAAAACGCCAAGGAAAGGAAAAGAAACTACACCGGAAGAGACAAAAATTATATTGAACCTACATAAACAAGGTAAATCTTATGCAGAAATTGGAGAAATAATACTACGAAGTCGTTTTACAATTCGAATCATTAGATATGCGGACATATCAAATACCCATAATAACTTACGGAGAGGTCGGCCATGTAAATTCTCGGAAAAGGAAAACCGAAAAATAGTGAACATAATTGAACAAAATCCGCGAACAAATTCTTCAGTGATTGCAGCACTAATTGCGCAAGATTTTAATAAAGAAATTAATTCGAAAACAGTACGTAGAGTCTTGGAAGATGCAGGATACTCACCACGTGCCGCTCGAAGAAAACCATACATTAACGAAGTTAATAGAAAAAAACGACTGGAGTCTGCACAAGACTTTTTAAACAAGAATAATGACTTTTGGGACCAAATTTTGTTTTCCGACGAAAGCAAATTTAATATATTTAAGTCCGATGGTCGAGTATTAGTATGGAAGAAGCGTAATGCTGAATTGGATTTAAAAAACCTGCAAGCTACAGTCAAACATTGGGGTGGTGTAGTCTGTATATGGGGGTGCATGTCTTCATCCGGGCTTGGATAACTAGTGTTCATTAATGACTCAGTAGACGCCAAAATTTATTTAAATATATTAAAAGAAAAGTGCAGAAAAATTTAATCTACCGCCCAACTTTTATTTCCAACAAGATAATGCACCTGCACATACAGCATACACAGTACGACAATGGAATGTGTACAATACAGCACATAGTTTAAAAACACCTACCCAAAGCCCGGATCTAAATCCAATTGAAAATATCTGGAACCAATTGGAAAAAAACATTCGAAAACATCACATTTCTAGTAAATCGGACTTGAAGCAAAAAATCTCAGAAGAATGGACTAAAATCGGCAATGATTTAACTAAGAAGTTGGTCCACTCAATGCCAAATAGGTTGAGAAAGGTAGTGAAACGTAAAGGATACGCTACAACGTATTAAATTATAGTTTAATATAACATTATCCAAAATGTGCCAATACTTTTGTCTATGCATAAAATGGTTGGAAAAGACATTTTTATTAGTCACAGGTTCCCTACTTTATTAATATCGTTCTGCTTTTGTATATAGGCAAGTAAGACATTGTAAATAAAGATCCATACGAAAACAAAGTGGTATAAACAATTTTTTTAATAGTTATAAATCTTTGTATGCGGAACGTCGTACTGTGCCAATACTTATGTCCACCACTGTACATGTACAGTATGTCATCCGTAATACAACCCCATTTTCCGATTGTGCCATAACTCGATTTTAAGGGGGTAAAATCAGCCCTTGAAAGAATTCGAGGATTTTCTTTTTCGTGAGATATCGCAGGAACGCTGAGAGATATCTGAAAAAAGTTTAACTCAAACTTGCATTGTTTTATTGTGTTTACTAAACTGCGTACAAAATTTGTTGAAAAAATGGGTGGTTTTCGAGTTACCCCCCCCCCCCTTCACCCCAAGAAAATATTGTTTGCACTATTTTCATCTAAAGAAAAGTGCAGCTGAAACTCATGGAATGCTTGTTAAAACTTACGGCTAATCTGCCCCATCAGAAACAGTGTGTAGAGATCGGTTTAGGCGATTCAAAAGTGGGGATTGTGACGTTTACGACAAACGGCCAGGTCAATCGAAAAAATTCCAAGATGATCAACTGCAAGATTTATTGGAAAAAAACCCTACTCAAACGTTATTGTTAACAACTGAAGCGTTTACATGAGAATTTGATATAAAAATGACTATCAATTGCATCAAATCGTCGAAAAGTGAACCTTCTCCACGACAATGGTCGGCTACATGTTGCTAGAGCCGTAAAAGAAACACTGATGGACTTCGAATGGGAGATTCTCCCGCACCCAGCCTACTCTCCAGACATGGCCCCAAGCGATTATCATTTGCTAAGATCGATGATACACGATTTGGAAGACACACATTTCAGTAATTGAATAAGCTCGAAAGATAAATCGTTCTTTCGCCGCGGAATTCAACTTTTGCCACAAAAATGGGAAAAAGTATTAGCTTTCGAGATCATACACTTCGACCGATACTTTTACACATTTTATTATTGACATAAAAGCTCACAAAGTACGAAAAAACAGTGACTTTCAATGCAACCTCCTAGTATAATAAGAGATAAATTAACACGTTGACTGCTGAATCAATAAACATATCGATCTGAACTTTATTATGTATGTCGCAATCAACATGTTAATTGATGACATAATTATACAAATGTAAAATAAAAGCATGTTTTTAACACTGGGAAAATATAAGAGATTGTAACTGTACGGATACAATGTTTCATGCGAAACGTTCAGAATATTACTTTTGGTATGACAAAACAATTAGATAAGAGATATTTGGCTTCTTCTATTATCTAGTATGTAGTATATTATATTTTACAAGTATATAATTTTGCTTTATTTGTATTACTTGTATGTATTATTCAATATTTATTGCAATCTTCACGTTTATAGTTGATATGGGAATAAAGTTCATACGATGTGTAAAATGTAATTAAAAACATAAAAGTATATGGGATGTCAACCACCTCTGATCATTGTTTCATAATTGATGTTACTAAAAAATATCTAAGTAGGAATTTTATTCTATTTAATTCCTAAAACATTTGCATTTTAATAATACATCTTATAAAATACATAATTATACAATAAGATTATACAATGGTTTTCAATTGTACGATTATTCTATTTGTTATTATTATCATTTAAATTAAAATTTAAGGAATATAGTGTATACCATAATATTACTTAAAAACAATAATAACAAAGGTGTATTAACTACTGTATTAGTATATATATATACACACACATATGTAATATGTATATGTATATACAAAAGTGTCACGTTAGCAGATCCTGGCCCGGAATTGGACCGGATATATACGGAATCATTTGGCCAGTTATCAATGGAGGTCGGAATTTCAGAAAATCCCCTTGTTTTTTAGTGTAAATGTGGTAGAGAGATAAATATCACGAAGGATCGGTGTCGTAAGGTCAGGTATTTGTTCAAATTAAGCCTTTGCCCTCTACTATCCTGAGATAAGTGATTGGTAACTCGAGGTAGTTCTAAATTTAAAATAGTGATATTATAGGCCACACTGTACTTCGAATTGCACGTAGACTAAACATCCAAAATATAAGAGAAAAGGATGTGCTGACAGAAAAGTTATTGTTGCCTCTCAGTCGCCATTCGATTTTTTGTATTATACCAAATGGCGAGTGAAAATCGCCTTTCGAGTGGAAAAAGTTAACATACGTGATTGTTTATCGGGCCAAGTGAAATTATAAAAATATCGGTTGGTACGATTTCGATCTCTGTGGGAATTGGAGTTGAGTGCTGCTTTCTAACACCCATGGAAGTACTAAGGCAAAATCCCAGGCAGCTAACCAAGCACTAATGTATACAGAATTCATAATCTATTAATGAACGAAAAATCATTACTTGAGACACATTATTTTTGTACATAAGTGATTTCATTCATCTTGCAACTTTTTCTTCTTTTTCTTTTTCTTTTCACTTATAACTTTTTCGGTACTTCCTTCACTTGGCAAAGCAGTTTCTTGCACTTCCTCAACCTCTTTAACTTTTACCTCCTGTTTGTCCTTCTTCTTCTTCTTCTTTTTTGTTTGCTCTATAACAAAACATTGTATAATTAGTATTACATCGTAAAAAATATATTTCATCTACAGTTTAATGAGCATCGACAATTGATACTAAAAATTAAAAAACATTCAGTATGATATGGATTATAAAAAAATGGGCTCATTCAATAACTGCATTTTTACCTGAGACTTTTCAAAGCCTTTTCAACAATTTTTGTAATTAAACAAACATAATTCTATCTTCTCATGTAATGCACACAGTGAAGACGATTAATCAACTGAAAGGACACCTGGGACACCTTTTGTAAATATGATGTGAAAACTTACAGCAAAGTTTAATTTTTTAACGACACTCATTGAACATATGAGACTTATCACATGTTTTTCCAAAAAATAGAAAATCACATCTGCCTCTAAAAAGGCAACTGCCCCTTTCAAACTACATGTTATAAAATTTATTTTGTGCTGCATATTCTCAATAAAACTAACCATAATTCTTGAACACCCTGTATAAGATACAAAACTTACCATCTATTGCCTCTGCGTCTTTCTCAAATGTTTTCTCTTCATCTTCATGCTGTATAGTACTTGCAGTAGCTGAGTCCTCTGATTCTTCTGATTTTATTTTCTTCTTTTTCGTTTTTGGTATTGATAAAGTTTCTGCTTCTAATTGACCAGCTTGTTGACCCGACACTTCTTCTATGCTTTTGCTAAGGTCTTTCTTTTTCTTCTTTTTAGGTACTTCATCTGTCTTTACAATTTCTTCAATTAATGGCTTTTTGTCTTCAATTTCAGAGTGTCGTCTTTTTCCACTTGGCAAAGTTGTATCAGCAGCGGCAGGATACTGAATATATTCGCCTTTAGTATGATACTTTTCAAACTTTGCCTTTGCTTTGCCAGTTCCACTGATTCTACGAAGATTTCCCTCTTCTAATATCCTCAAACGTGCCTCTAATTTAGCCTTATGCTCAGCACCAAGGTCAAAGTTTCCGTCTTCTCCTAACGCATCTACCCTAGTTGCTAACGAAGCTTTAGCTGCTAACATTCGAGACATCTTTCCCTTATTTTTCGTAGAAGACTGACCAACAAGTTGCGCATGATAAATTAAACCATATTTAGGAGTATCTTTTTTAGTCTTTAAGGCCCTGAAAAGTGCTTTCTCTGCTCCAAGTATTTGTACAGTAGATGCTGGATGCTTAGCAAGATTAATTAAAGATCCAGCGTGCGAAATCAGACGTGCCCCCACCAATTCCCCGACAAGCACAGTTAAATTTGGAGCCATTGCCATCATCCTTGCTTTAAGATAATCGTATAACTGTGCTCTATATTGAGAAATGTCAATAACTTGATCGCACAAGTGCTGAATATTTAGAATATCATCTTCAGAAATCTCTGTACCCATAGATATTTCTGCTGCCTCCTTCACTTTTTCCTCTACCTCTTCGGGCAATATATCAGACAAATCGGAGTTTATAGTGTTTTCTCTGGTTCCAATTACTTTTACTGTTTTCACAAATGCTATATTGTCGGTAATGATTTTCCCTAGTTCTGGAAAATGCCATCCATACCATTCGCGACATCGCATAACATAGTTATTCAATTCTTTGTCTAAATCGTCCAATAGACAAACAGCCTGTATTATCATAGTATCAATTTTATCTGGCGAAAACTTCAATTTATATCTAGAAAGGCTGTGCGCTAAACCTAATGCCATTGCCGTCATTTCCTTTTTAGGAAGACCAGCCAGCAAGCCATCTATTTGGCTACGTATACATCTCATTAGCTCTTGTATAGCAGTGTTGCTAACACAAGACAAACTGAGCTTATCCTTTATAGCATTGCCCAATTTAGTATCAGCTACGGCTAGCTGTTCTTGAAGTTCATTGCAATGCTTTTTAAGTATCTTTTTCAATGATTTACAAAGTTTACCTTCTACGGCAGCTGTTGTAGCTGCAAGGGCTTCTGTAGTGTCTGCAAACTTCTCAAAGTGCTTTAACTTAATTCTGTGATTAAAAATAAATAAAACAAATTAATGATATGTAATACGGAAATTTGATCTTTGGTCAAATTAAAACGCTGCCGTAATAATTACAGCAGCATAATATGTTCTTGAAATGACTTGCTATAAATATACAAATTTGCATACACTTAAAATTAATAGCATGCAAACAAGTTTCTTTCAAAATTAGACTAAAATAAATATTATATTTTACTTACATTTTACTGGCTGCTTCGGGTGTTTCAAAATCATTATAGAGATTTTCTACCTCTGCCAATTTATTTTCGTCGAGTAACTGTAACAGAAACGAATTATTTTATACGATATATTTCATTTAACAACGTGCTTATGCTCACACTTTTATAATACAATAAATCACTGAATTATATTGTAATATCATTATTCGTTCGACCACGTGCGTTACATTTTAGGTTAAATACAGTATGCGATATCAAAATTTGATTTACCTTAAAAATAGCGTATCCCGCTGGTGTTTCAAATAGTACTAACATTTTTAATTGCTCTTACTTCGGCACGAAATTATCGTTTAAAATTTTAGACAAATTTTTGCATTTGTAACTAAAACCATCAACGTGTGGCAATTTTGTAAAATATTCATATAGTATTTTAGTTCTGCACGCTGATCAATGTTGGCGCTGGTAGTCTGTCAATAAAATTCTTTCTTACTACAAATCTACTGTATAAGAAAATAAAATTAATTTCCTTATAAATTAATCACTAATTGAACTACTATACTTATTAAACGTACAATTTACTTTCTACCATTCACAGTTTAATATATCATTTTGTTAAAGATTTATTTGTGCAGCATATAAGCTGTGTTGAGAAAATTAAACATTTTGCATTTCACTTCACCATTTCAACAGTTTTATTTAACAGTAATTATTGTCTATGTATTATCTTGTCCTTAGAAAAAGGTGAGGCAGACACGGATAAATTCATTATAAAATTTCCAACTACTTATGTACTTTAAATATGCATATTTAATCATAAAGCTTAGGAACAGTCTTATGTTTAATTCTAACTAATAAAACAATTGCATATAAATTATGTTAGACATTTTAGATACATATGTACCTATGTATGTATGTGGTGAGCAAACTGGGGTTTAACAGATAATAGAGTTACATGAAGTTTTTCTATATTCTTAGAAATATGTTATTTATAAACAAGAAGTTGTAAAAAGTGCAAACTCCAGTGCAAGCTTCAGTGCTCTCTTATATTAAAATAATTATTTAGTCTCCATTTTGCACCAACTTACATATTAAATCTTTTCAACAATGGCTTTTGAAGGAGATATATTCGAGAACAGATCTGAGAAATAATTGGTAATTCCTATTTACACTGCATAAATTGCAAAGTGCCTTCGATCATCTTGCAATATTGTCAAATTAATGTCATATATTCTAAATGTTAATATTTTTATTTACTCATTTATTAATACTTTTATCCTTCATTAAATGGCTTAATCTTAAAACAGTCCTTTTGTTTTAAATATATAAAAGGGTGATATATATATCGGTTTTAGAAATTTTCTGCTTAATTCCTTCAGTCTTGGCTCATTTCAGGTCACACATGACGCAAAGAAGGTGTAAAGCATATTGCCCATAACTTTCACCAGCAAGATGCTTTAATTAGTACACTTTTTATGGATAGTTTGAGATCCAAACAATAATATCTTTTGAATTACATACTAATGCGGATAATACATTCATGTACGAAAAAGAATTAGTTATTACCCATACCACAAAGCATTGCTTATTAATGTTTAATAATCAAAAGCCCACAATTTCTTGTCATCAAAAATTGTGTTTAAAGTTTATCTTATGTTACTTGTCAAATATTATAAATCGTAGGATACAATTTATTAAGAACCAATGATTAAGCCGGTTTTTCATTTGAAGAGCCATTGAACTCTATCCATATGTAGAAATAAGTAAAAAATAAATATAATGGGCAACATAATACTACTGTTTAAAAATTTGCTGACATAAACATTGATAATGAATAATTATTACAATTTATAAAAATTACCATTATTACCTTCAATCTATACATTATTTTTCTTCCCTTATGAAGCCTAATGATTAATCATGTTACAACAGAAATATTAAATCACTACTGACGCGTATAATTATCAATTATAGCAAGTATTAGCAAGGCAAATATTTAATAACAATATATTTTAATTACATACAAGTGTATACAAACATTTTATTTTTTCAATGGATGCCAATGTTGTATTTTGCGTTAAGTTTTTATTGTCGGTGCACAATTGCAAAATATTTAAGTACAAATGAAGAATTCCTTTCATTCAATGCATTTTGATTTAATTACATATACTTTTCATTACATCTTTATAACTCGCAATATATCCCTTGTAATTTAAAATGATGCAACTCGAATGTAATCTTGTGTTTGCAGTTTTGCCACTTACACTGCAATGATACTGGTAGTAATTCAAATGGTAACAATCAACAATATCAATAGTATACTCCTATAATGAGTTTCACGAATATTAGTGCTAGTTGGTCATAAATTTCAAGGACATTTTATTAGGTTAGAAAATACGATAAAGCTCCGAGCGAAAAAATTCTGTTCAATTTCTGAACTATTAAAAGATTTAAAATATGTGTATTAAACACAATATTTCAATTGATCCTTAGTCAAGTTGGTTACAGATGTCATGCATATGCACAAGTTTACCGACAGCCGGGTATATGAAAAAATAATGTAATTGGGGCGCAGCTTGACATTATGTATGCATGCAGGAAGTCGTACTTTCGCATTTGTTACATAAAGAGATTCAACTGAATTATTAAATTTATTATAAAAATACGGTGTTTGTGTATATAGATATGGACGTATATACATATATCTATGTTGTATATATACATGTATGAACTATACGATAGATTGTGATAAAGTACAAAAGTTATGTTAAGCTCATGGTATTGTGAAAAGGGATAACACTGCAAGTACGTTTCAGGATCATTTCGATGATATACAAACAAGTAACAGGTTCTTAGTTATTTTCTGTCTTAGTCTATTACCGAAATTCTGAATTAATTATTACTATCCAATTTTCCTGAAAATAATATTTACACTCGTAGTGTAACAGTATCCTTGCGAGCTGGGTTATTTTTTTTAGCGGAATATTTGCCCATTCTCTATTTAAAAAATTGAAATAAATATGTTAAATATTTTTTTTATGAATTTCAGAGGATATTTAATATTTTTAGTGTCATAAGCGGTTTATCGAATAAACACAGAAATGTTTCCCAATATACATGAAAAAGATTACAGAGTTTTGGATTTGGTACGTCAACGTGAAATACGGGTACGTAAATAAAAAATTAATATATAATATGTTGTAATTAAAAAAATTATTCTGAAACATGGTTAAGACTTTTTCTTAAGATCGTTTTCATGAATCAATACAGAAATTATGTTATTTAATGAAATATTAGAAATTTATGAGATGAAATTGATATTTGTCCCAATTTGTTTTGTATCATTTAGGATTCAGTAGCACACTCAGTTTCACAAAGATTACATGTGACAGAGAATTTGATATCTCGATTAGGACTTGAGAAGGAATTGGTTGGTCATACAGGATGCGTTAATTGCTTAGAATGGACAGAGAATGGACAGTAAGTATTGTACTATAATCATGAATGGCATAAGAGATTTGATAAAAATGGAAATAATTGTAAATATCTGTATGCAAAGTGGAAAAACTAATGGATGCAAATTAATATGTATCTTTAGAATCCTCGCATCAGCATCTGACGATATGAACATTATATTATGGGATCCATTTCGATATGAAAAGAAATTGGTACTGCGTACACGTCATCATGGAAATATATTTTCCGTCAAGGTACAATGCTATAAAATATGTAGTTTTCTTTATAAAATTGTAAAATTCTGTAAACTTTTCATTTCTATGAATTGTTCATGTTGCCAAATTATTAACACTATGAAAAGTGTTTAAGTCTTTTTTACATTTCCTTTTAGTTTATGCCAAAATCAAACGACAGAATATTGGTATCAGGTGCAGGGGATGGGAAAGTACGAGTTCGTGACCTCACTCTCCTCGAACCATTATTTTCGTGCAACTGTCATATAGGCCGTGTAAAACGTATTGCTACAGCAAATAGCGTACCTTTTCTTTTCTGGAGTGCTGCAGAGGATGGCCTTATTTTGCAATACGATATTCGAGCCCCTCATAGTTGCAAAACCAATGGTTGTAATAACGTATTAGTAAACCTTGTTAATCATTTGGGTCGATATGCAGAAGGCAAGTGTATTTCTGTAAACCCAAAAAAGCCTGAACTGGTAGCCATAGGAGCCAACGATGCCTATATACGAATGTATGATCGTAGAATGATTAAGCTTTCTCAGGTAATAATATTAAATGGTTTTAAATGTAATTATTTTGAACATGTTTAATGTAATCAATTATGTGATGATTGTTCTCTTTGTTTTATAACAGGTGCCTACTTCTGTACATTGGACAAGATCAAATGTATGTATATGTCTAGCTGGAGAAGGCGATGCAGATGAGAATATACCACTGGGTTGCGCACAGTACTTTATCGCGGGTTCGTTCGTACGATCAGAAATAGCGTACGCGACTCCTTTACCCTTATCTTCCTCTTTTGTTATATATTGCACGATCACTCTAACAGAGACTGTTAATGTTTGATATTGAGCAGGCCATCTGTACTCTCAACCACGTGACAGTAGTAGGAGTCTTAGTACTACATACTTAACCTTCAGTGCTGACGGGAATGAGCTTCTCGTTAACATGGGGGGCGAACAGATTTATTTGTTTGACATCAACAACCCTAAAAACTCGAAGACTTGTTTTGGTTATTCTACGAATATACATTTAGGTAACCGTCCAGGTTATTTCAAATTTGTATACACATTTTCTATTGATAGTAGTAACAATTACGTTTTCGTAATATATACTTGTGCACATTTATAAGACTATGAAGTATGTAAATTCAGTAATTATGTAAAGGGTATTTTCTTTAACTGCTGTACTTTTGTACTTTGCTAGTAGAAAAGAAGATGCTTGAGAATGTGGTTCCATTCAAAAGGGGCAAATGTTGCTAACAAGAAATTATCGATTATACCATATTTTGCAAAGTTCGAAAGTTCATTATCATTATTTTCCTAATAATTATTTGAATTTTAGCGAATGCTTAGAACATCTTTAGCCTTTAGCCTCTCAATAGCCTTGAAAACTTAAAGAGATACAGTCTTGGAAATAATTATCTCTATATAGCAACATTTGCTTATTTGAGTGGATACACTATTCTAATACTTTTTTGTACAATCAGATTCAACAACAATACTCTATGTGTTAAAATTGGCAGGAGCATCTTGCATAAGATCAATTTTTATATTAAATATCGACTCTAATTTATACTAGATTAAAATTTTACTATCACATCTAAAATTATAATTGTTCAAAAAAACAGATGGTACACAAGATTTAGGAATGCGATGCATAGAAGAAGACGACGAAGACACCATAGATTTCACTCAAAAAAATGTTATAATTCTGCCGCCGTATGTCGAGGAACTAAAACGCCAAGTAAGTTTATATTATATACTACCCTTTTTCTAAACTTCATTTCTTCTTTTGGCAAACTTCAAACCTTTTATCGTATAATTATGTGAATACATTTCTATTGTAGAATAAATAATTCAAAATTAGATTTGTATGAGTTAACTATGTTTCCGTCCTTGCATTTGTTTTTTTCTTAGGCTAACGAATACTTTGGGCAACAAAAATATACATTGGCAATCAATTTGTATAATAAAGCAATCAGTTATTGTCCTATGGCAGCTGTACTTTTTGCTAACAGAGCTGCAGCGTTAATGAAGCGAACATGGTATGCATCTTTAATTATTGTATATTAAAAATAGCAAAGTAGCATGACATACCTAAGAAACTAAACAAAAAATAAATTTAGAACAACTTTACTATACTTTTTTCTGCAGCATATAAATTATGAATTTAATAAATTTCATACAATTTATAGGGATGGCGATATATATGCAGCATTTAAAGATTGTCAAACAACATTACTTCTTGATCCAGGTCATGTTAAAGCTCATTTTAGGTAATAGCAATTGTTATCTGAATTGTTATATGCATGTTATATGCATTTAACTCAAGTTGAATATAATTGAGAACAAATATACTTTTAGATTGGCTCGTTGCCTCTATGATCTACATCGGTCAGCAGAAGCTGACAAAGTAATTAGAGATTTCCAACAAAAGTTTCCTGAATATGGAGCTAAGTATGCATGCAAGGCATTAATAATAGACATAAAAGAAGCTATGGAATGTGGTACGTTCTGTTACATTATAATGAACAATAGATGCAATCCGCATATGCACAACACTTTATCATATTTACAAAGATACATTCTTGGACAAAATAATATCCTTTCTGTATAAAAATTATCTATTTCTATATTTGTATAACATTGAACGAGGCCAAGCAATGTTTTATAAGATTCGATTTCATTCTATATAATTTGTATAACGCGTATTGTTCGGTATATGAGTATTTGTATAAATAATCTATACAATGTGTAAACACAGAATTTTATTTCATTGGTACAAACGCGTCATAATTGACATATTGTTTTGTGCATCACATTTCAGTATCACTGACACATTTTTTTTGTGTACAAAATGGAACATTATATTAATGTATAATACGTGATATACTAACGAATAATTTTTTTATATGCATAATTCGATCAATAATCATTGGAATCATCATACAACCAGGAAGAGATAGTGACACAAATGAAATCATACAAATATCAGGGTACGAACAACAATGGCGAAGCAATACAATTGATCATAATATAAGATTCTGTGGACATTGCAATACTACAACTGATATAAAAGAAGCCAATTTCTTTGGCAAGTACGCACATTTTCAAAATAAGTTACAGATCATTTTTGAAACGTATTTAGCAAAAATTCGTTGATAATTGTCAACTTTTTTCTTTAAGCAATGGTCAATATATTGTGGCAGGATCGGATGATGGTTCCTTTTTTATTTGGGATCGTAGTACTACAAACATTATGCGTGTATTAAGAGGCGACGAACGAATTGTAAACTGCCTACAACCACACCCGTCTACATGCCTGTTAGCAACTAGTGGTATTGATCCTGTCGTTAGATTATGGAGTCCTTTACCTGAGGTATGTATTACAGTTTTGGGTCCTTTTGGGAATAAATTTTTATTCGAATAGCGGATAAAACACGTTAACTGTGCTGGCCTAAAAATGTCGTTGAAAAGATTTTATCCAGTCGCATGCCAATGATTTGAACGACGGCATCGTCGAAGACCCCTGCTCGAACTTAACCCTTTTGCAATCGCTGTTTAAGGAGAAACTGGTTGCTCACAGTTCAAGTTCCAGGTTTCACCTTAATATCTATCACATATATGTGACGTTGGACTGCGGGAAGCACCTAGTGCATCACATATGTGTGCCGGGTGATACCGAACGGGTTAATATGTTTGAAGCCTGCGTACGTCGAGTAACGATTTCCCAAAGGAGCCGATTGGCATATATTTAGGACTGACAATGAATCAATACTTTTGCCACGAGACGAAGTTCCGATCGACATCAATATCGATTCCACAGTCCACGTATTGATCTTTCATTCGCTATTCGTCAGTGTTATTCGCAATTTATTCATTATTTGCGATGAACTATCGGCCGTGCAATATGCAATGAACCGTCTTTGTCTTATTATAAAAGATTAAAAATGGATGGTTTGATTGTTTCTTTGGGAAGTAAACGAGCAATAGTTTTGCAGAGCATATTTCTTCCCACTTGTGACTTACACCAACTTATTTGTACCAAACTTTAGTAATTTGTATTGAGCAAAAAGTGCATTTGCGACACATGGTTCGATTCCTATTTTTTTTCCTTCTGATAAATAGAATATGATGCTATAAAAACGAAATTTGTCCTAGAATTTCAAAGTCAAGGACAATTTGACACCAATTTTTATTTACACATCTGCACCGAGTCCGAGGTGTCGATTAGTCGATTAAATAGTATTTATTCGTTATCTTTCGTTCATCACTGAGATTAACTTTTGCCCACCACTGACACACCCCAGTATGCAGGGGCCTACTACAGTGTAACCCATAGTTTTAATAAACAATATCTTTAATACATTTAGACGTTAACGGGACATGTTTTTGTTGTAGGATGGTAGCATAAATGAAAGAGAATTGCAAGATTTAGAAGCTGTGGTATCTGCAAATCAAATACGTATGAGTAGCGATCCTTTTGAAGTAATGCTCATGAACATGGGATATCGATTTCCAGTGCAACAGGATGTATCTAACGATGATAACGACGATCAGGCCAATATGCACCCTCTGAATTGTAGACCAAGCTAAATTTAAAAAGCAAAGTTAGAAAGGTGGTACGAAATTACTATTAAATAATTAAAGACTTATTCAGTGTTATATTATAGGATACTAATGCTTTAATTCCAATTATCTATTTTTTTATCGATTCCTTATAGACGTTGACTTTTCCATAAATAAAATACTAAAGAATATTTGGTAAAATGTTAAATACTATATAGTGGATAGTAGAAAGAAGACAGTTGTATCAAATAGTTGTGGAACTTCTCTATTTGATTTTGTTTTTATGCGAAAAAAGAAGTGATAACGAATAATTGAAAAGAAGTGGTGCAAAAATTATGACGAAATTAATATAGCACATAATAACTAAATAGACACGTTTATTATATTCATATTTTTATCATAAGGTTAAGGTTATGCAAATATATCAAAATGATAGAAAGAAACTGAATTTAAAAAATGTCATAATATATTTTCACTACTATAAGTTTGTAATTTCGATTAAATTATTAGCCCTAATTCAATTTTATGTGATGTGTGATAACACTTTTAGTTAGAATATTAATTCATGATATGCATCAACTGTTCTTTATGTTTTTTATACAAAAGAATTTTATATTACAAATTTACCAATACATTAAGAGTGTGGGATGAGTTCCCACAGACTTTGCAATGTACTAGTTTCTCGAGGTTCCTCAGCTGCAAGCCCCAAGTACGTTGAATAACTCGGTTTCCTTTGATTTAATCCTTCAGAAAAATAATAACCAAACACATTCAAGATATCAGTTTGATGGTCCTGCATTTCAGAATCTTGTTCTACATTCGATTCCTGTTGTAACGGAGCCTGTAATAATTAATGAATAATTAATAATAATGTAATGTGTCTATTTATTCAATAAATTTTTTAAATAATAATTTTGTAATATTACCTGATGTTCAAATGTGTAATCTACACCGAAAGTAGGATATTTTTCGTACGTTTTTAGCAACGTGTAAATTTCTTTATGAACCATATCAAGTTTTTGAATGGGATTTACTCGAAATCCTAATACACAGCCTCCACTGGATTCTGTAGTGGCAATTACTAATGTTGGACCAAATTTTGAATTTTTTATAGTAATCTGTGTAGAAGAAACGAATTAATTTTTATTGCATTCAATTTGTTCTTACAAGTATAGAATATACAATGTTCCTGGCTAGTGTAACTTCCTTTTTGCCAGATTCATGCGTTACATTGAATGCTGTTACACTAAACCAGGAAATTCTGTATATCGGCATATCTAATAGGCTACACGATACATTTATTTACATTTGCCATTATTAAATAAGGAATTGATATATTGAATTGATTGTTCATATCAGCAAACCATACTATACGTATATTTGTTACAATGAATGTTCCAATATTTCCCTAGAAAAGAAGACACAATATTTTTAGTGATTGTACAAATTGCAAGAATCAATAATAATACCTGTTCCAATGATAAGTTCCAAATATCCTGCAATGTTGAATGAACTGTTTCTTGCGGTAGTACAGTCAAGTGTCTATCAGTAATTATTCCACTTCTCAATTTAATTTCTCGGTAAACTCTAGACGAGATATACGCTCTGTAAAAGTAACAAAATAATGTAACAATGTTTTTTCCATCTCATATTATAAATAATAGTACAGTAATGTCTTGACATAAGCGAAAGCCTCGGGTCTGAACGTTCGCTTATATGGAGTAGTTCCTACATTGTTTGAAATTTGCCGACAGCGTCGAACGTAGAAAAGGACAGCGAGTAAAGAAAGAGAACCGAGCAGCCAAGCCAAAAAACAATATTCAGCGTATCGGTGAAATAGCACTAATGCAAAGATAAAACTTTTTTATTTCTCATCCTTTTCTTATGAAACTTTTACATAGCATAGCTGACATTTATCTGATTAAAATGACACCAAACACGATATAATTTGGACTATATTTAGTGTCTTAATTAACGTCAGCGCGGGGCCCGATAGCGCACGTACCCCCAGGACACCGTGGGTCGAAGGGAAGGGCCATGGCGCCAGGAAAAATACAGACAACGCGTCCTTTTTGGCGATCACGATGCAGCAGGGCATTCTTGCATCGATCGCCGTTCGGAACAGTCCTGACAATAGTTTAGCGGAACGGTTAATAAAGAATAGCTGGTTTAAGCGTCTTAGATAGAGTAGCCCTATCTATTTACACGCAGCTACCTTCTGGAACGTATAATATTGTATTGTTTTGGAATAAAGAGAGATAGTACTCTTACAATCGATGGACTAAGATAGTCGGAATTCTTGTAGTTATAAAAAATATACAAATACATGAATTGACCCTGTATTTATGAAATTATTGTTCTTATATATTATATTGTTAATCCGTAAATTGAATTAATTTTTTTTGACATTGTATCCTAATAGTTTTTGCCACGCCGAAATTACATGTTTGGCTCAGGATGCCACAAGTGTATTTTTTTTTCTCTTTTTTTCTATGCATTAACTGTCAATTTACATTCAATTCGTACAATTATAAACAGTTGAAGCACTCCAGTCACCAATGACCACTGTGGCGTGACAGGAGAAACAATATGCGGTCATAGATGACCACCGTGGCAGTCAATGTGTTAATGCAAACAAATTTATGAGGTTTCAATTAAAAAACACGTGTAAGTACACTTTGTGTACACAAAAAAATGCCAGTGGATGATTATAGAGCTTGTTAAACAATTGAAAGTTTCCTGCAATAACTTGTTTCTATTCAGAACAGGAACAGAGTTATAAGTCCGGCCTAGAGCTGACATAGGCCATAGGTACATAAAATAATCATTCGACACGTTTCATTCCAGACCGATTTCGGTAACTTTCGTTGATTTAAATTGTATGGTAACAAGAGCAAACTGCATATGCGTCGAATCATTAAAAGGATATTGAATTCCCGAAAAAAAATTATTGCGTGTCTCGCGAGCCACCAATTCACAAGAGGTGGAAGATCTAGGTACGCGAAAGAGTCACGCATGGCCCGCCACTTGGTTTCTGCTGTCAATCAGCCATTAGATTCTGTGCTGCAGGTTCTGCTTGCAGAACCCAAGCAAAATGCGGACGCAGATGGCTACAGATTTGTAGACAGATTATGTCAGTTCTGGTGTTAATCTGCACGCAGATGGCTTGTTAATTAGGATTATTAATTATCATACCAGAATCATTATAAATGGCCATGATACTTTCAGGATGTAAAATGTATTTTACTATGTGGATTACCTTGTAAGATAAAACTTTACGTAGGTTCAACTTAATATAATTTTGACCTGTGACTGTGCATTTTTTACAAAAGCTAAGAGAAACAAACAACCAAAATTTTAAACTCGATCAAAATATACCTGTATACACCAATAACAGATGTATAATGTCTCGTGCTCTTCATATCTTGGTTTATAAACAGAAATTCATATCTACAGTTCCGAAAGGAAGCTAATACATGTAGTGCTTGCATGCTCTTTCCCTGTAACTGCAAGAATTGCACTTATTTCATATTTTTAAAAGAAAGCTAAAGATGTTATCTCGATATGGCATACTAACCGTGTGAACACCACTAGAATTTACAGTCACGAAGCTATTGTAGCCAATACCTGTCGAATCACATTTTTGTTAGTTTTTGTAATAAGATACAAACACAAAATTGGATTTAAGTTTTATACAATAGTATTATACAAGTACTATCAAATAATGAAACATATTCATTTCATGCTAGTAACAAAGCATATGATTGAAACATATGAAAGTAAAAACATGGAATTGTTAAATTTAATCCATACTTAGATTGACTCGAGGAAGAAGTAAGGAATGCCATATAATTCTAAGGTTGGTTATTATCAGTCTCCCATTGTCGCCTGCATTTCCCTTCGTATCTTCTATCAAATCGAGTTTGTCTACAGTAAATTCCCCTGATCGTAGTTGCATTTGTCTAACAGAAATTTAATATAAATTGCACATATTATTCTGTAATTCATTTACAGCATTTACAAGTTAATTTATTGCCATGATTTATTAAACTACTTTTACGTAAAATACAAAAACAATATTCCTCTTAATACTTAACATGCAATGTACGCTATTTATACATATATTATTCACTTTAATTCACTTTATATTCTAACGCAAGTCAGATAACAATCTAGTAATATTAGTTTCATATTTTTGTGCATAACGGAAATAAAAATTATGGTGATTATATTGCAAATACGTTAAAAATATTACGCGTTTGAAATGTCAAATCGAACTTCATTGTCTTGCCACATTTTTACTGGAAACACAACAGTATATTCAAGAATTCAACTATTATAAGAATCAATATCGTTGCCATATCTACGTCAGTACAATATAATGTTCATTCATATTATACCACAGCCTTCTCTAATACTAGCCGTGCTGAACAACGTGGCAACACCACGTGTTTTCGATCGGGAGTCCCATTTTCGGTAATGGGGGTCTTGTACTTCGGATTACAATTAACGTTTTTTCTCATGGAAAATTATGTTAAAGTACACAATTCTTTCTTACTTGTGTCTGAGTAATATATAAATGTTATAACTATTGTAAGTAGAAGTGACGTTAAGGTATTCTAATAGTTATAAATGTGGTATACATTTTGTGGACTCTCGGAGTGGTTTGGTGAAGTGATACATAATATTCGAAATATTTTACAGTGGTTTTAGGAAAATATAAGTATGAAGCAAAATAGAATCATCTTTGAACTAAAACGCAACATGTGAAAATGAATGAAGTGATATATAAGTTAATAGAAGCCTGAAATAGACAAAATTATTGATACGAAGTCAAAGAGGTTAAGTGAACACGGAAAGAGGTTGGGTAATTAATTACTGAAGGGAAGGGTTATACAGGTAATTATAAAATCTTCCCCACTAATGTATGTATCAGAAAATGCTAAATGATGTGCCTTTGATTGAATATTAATATATGTTAATTTACATAAAATGTGCATATGATTTTCAGGTTTTAGACAGTCTGATTCCAAATTGGTACCATTTATTATGGCTTCCATTATTGCACACATACGAGTAAATAAGGTTATTGCTTCTTCTGTAGGAATGAAAAGACCCTTTGTAAGTGATCAAAATATACATTATTTATAGTTGTACCTTGATCCTTCGCAATCAATTATTTACATATATTACAATTTAATTTTTTAGCATTGGAATGGAACCCATAACTGGATATATAAATCTTAATATAATCATCTACAACACACGTGGATTAATATTCGTTACCTAAAATTTTTGAAAATCCATTTACATCGGCAGAAAGATGATGAAGATCATTAATATTATTCCGTAACAATTGGGAACATAACAACACTGGCATTATTAACTAACAAATATAGTATGAAACTTGTGAAATTTTCAAAAATTGTGTATGTATATAATAATAATAAACTAGTCAAAAATTACTTATTATACTCTTAAAATGTTATTAGTGTTGGTATTATCCATTGAATAAAACCCAGTTAAACAAAAATGATCTCTTATACGTTCTGGGAATGTATTGTGGAATAGAATGCCACTGATTATACAAGTGTTTATATTGAGAAGGACCATAGGGTGCCACTGCTCGACGCTTCTGTTCTAAACTCATTCGATAGAGTTTCTCCTTTGAATAAGGACGTATCTTCCCTTTACAATATAATAAAGTATTCCTATATCCAACTGAACTGTATATGACACATTATCAAACTTCGTCATAATCTAGTTTTCCAATTATTAACACTAAATTGAAATATATTGAATGCACAATAGCTTTTATTAAATAAATGTGGTACCCACAAAGATTAAGACCTACATAGTTAATAAATGAAACTTCCATGCATTACTGCACTCACTTTTGTATTTTTAAAAATTTCCTATTGACAATAAGTACACATTGATGTGTAAACATTCGAAAAATAAGCGGGAAAGTGAGAGGCCGGTATGGAGAAACTGAGAGTCTGGTAGGGTGAGTTGGGTTAGGTATACTGATATACATATAGCACAGCCGGACTCTCGTTATGTCGCCATTTTTACCTTCAGAACGGCTAGTACTAGAGAAGGCTGTGGTTATAATTAAATCGTCGACTGTTGATTCGATGGCACTAGATATTAAGGCCTACTAACGCGATAGCGTAACAGTAGGTATGGACGGGGCTCAGCGATGCAGGAAAATAGGGGAAATTTCTCCCTGTGGCTCATGGGTCACCAATTTGACACTCATGCTCTACATCCCCTAGCTGTTTGCCTCTTCTACACTTCTGCATCTAGTCCTACTGTTACGCTGTTACGCTATCGCGTGAACCGAGTTTCAATTCCCTAGAAATCCCAAATGAGATACCGCCAATATAAACTGTAACGATAAGTAGTTTAAGAGCGAAATTCGAAACCGGAAAAGGAATGTACACAACCCTCGGAATGTCGAGTACTACGATACCCAGAACCGGCCTCCACATAGCTTACCCGAAACAAAGGAGCCTTTGATAACTCCCACCTACTCTCGACGCAATCTTCTGGCTTTCCCGCGCTTTTCCCTTAGCTCGTGCGCACCCTGAATTGTCACGCGGACATGGAAGCGTTGCCACCTCCACGGCCCAGCCACAGCAAGACTCTACCTCATTGGACAAGACGAGGGCAAAAGGAGGAGCAAGGAATGCAGGAAGAGGAAACAGAGCCGAAAAGGGAAGAAGAAAAAGCCTCGCTGAAGAGAACTTCTTTATAACTCGTTGCAACCAGTACTGTCTACATTGATTTACTGAATAAATAGTCGTTCTTGTTAAAGATTATAACTTGTGTTTAATTTCGCCGCGCTTCACCACAAGCAGAGCGGTTCAGCGCTCCACGGGCAACCGAACCTGCATAAACTCCCTATATCCCACCAATAGATACGCAACAACGCTATCGCGTTAGTAGGTCTTAATATCTAGTGACATCGAATCGACGGTCGACGATAATAACTATACGACGATAAAATAGTGATAATAACTTAGGAGCGAAATTCGAAACAGGATGGAAAATACACGATAAATAAAGCTGTACATTATTTATCGTACAGATTTTAAAACACTTCACTTGGAAGTTTCTAAAGCTTATTTACTACAGACCGTAAAAATGTAGCTAAGTCTAAAAAGTCATGTACAACCCTTGAAAAGTCGACCCCACGATATCCGGGGCGGGTCACCACATGGCCTACCCCGAAACACTAGCAATTAATTTGTGATTACCCTTGTTGCGTATCTATTGGTGGGATATGGGGAGTTTAGGTAGGTTCGGTTGCCCGTGGAGCGCTGAACCGCTCTGCTCGTGGAGAAGCGCGGAAGAATCAAACACAATTCTTAGAGTTTAGAAAGAACGACTATTTATTCTATTATTCAGCGTAAGAGATACTGATGGTTCGAGGAATAACGAAGTTCTGTTGAATGTGGCTTCTTCTTCTTTCCATTTCGGCTCTGGTTCTTCTTCTTGAGTTCCTGTTTTCCCCCTCTCCTTTGGTAGTAGCCAATGAGGTTGAGTCTTGGTGGGCCTTGGATCGTCCTTGGGCGCGTGGAAGTGGTAACGTTTCCGTTCTCAGGTACGAACGTAGGGGTGTACGCGCAAAGGGGAGAATGGGAAAAACCCGGTGAACGCGTGAAAGTCGCATGGTAACGGTAAATGAGGAATCATGGAAAAAACCTAGTAAAATACGCGAAAAGACCGAAGAGTCTTACAGCGTTTTCTAAGGATATGCGTACATTAATTAATCCGACTTTGAATTTAGCTCCTGAATTCTTATCGCTATCGATAAGTGCGATTTTACTGTCGATTCGGGGTTCGATGTTACTAGACATTAAGCCTGACTAACGCGATAGCGTAACACCTCCCCCCTTATCAAAAGGTGTTACCTAAAGGTGACAGCTTCCGAACATACTTTTATGCATGAGTGCATATTTCCTACGCGATGATCGACGAATTTTCCAATTTTATCAATTGCACAGGTATACATTACGTTATGTACATGACGAGCACTCAATACTACGTTTTGGTTCAGACTAATCGCATTGTTATTGTTTACGGTTGGGAGTCAGGAAAGCTGATTTTATTTAGTTTGTGTGAACCTTCCTAATTTGTTGTTTCCTATTTCTAACTTTATCAAGTCATTCTGTGGACTTGTTACATGGTATAGCCCTGTTAAAGTGGGGTCGAGTTGTATCGTCTTTGATTCCTTTAGTGGATGCATATGATTGTCTGTATGGAATGTACGTGGTTCGATATTCGTTTCGTATAACATTTTGAACTTCCTCTAGCTTGGTTCAGGTGATCGCAGCTGTGGTATTGGCAGTGAAGATTTTTGTGAGCAGTTTATTGAGATAGTGGGCAAGTATATGATGTACCTTTTCCTTAGAAAATTCAGCTAATATTTAAATTTTAAATTTACAGGGCAAATAGGTAGATTAATGATTTTTAGATTGTCTGTGAAAACTGAATGCATCTAATCAAGGGAGCTTAGAGGTCTTGGTTGTGACAGAGTAATCTGTTGGGAGGACGTTAATGAGGTTGTCGTGGCGCATAAAGAGGTGATCTCTGGAGTACTTTGGCATAGGTAACGGGTGTTGGTATCTGGTTCATTGTTTTTGACTGTAAGGGGTAGTACGTTTTTGGCTGTCTTATCTATTGTTTCGGTTTCTGTTTCTCTTGGCTTGGATTGCGTTCCAACGACTAGCGCCTCATTGCGCGACTCTTTCTCTCCCTCGTGCTCCGACTTTACGTCCGGTACAGCACCATTGCGTATTGCAGCGCAACCTTTTCCTCCCCCCGACATCGAGTGTGCTCTAGCTGGGGCCGGTCCGGAATTGTGGGTTATATAGCCTATCCTGTTCACCAGCCTCCTGGTTCGAACATCAACTCCGATGCGGGTGAACGCAATCCTTGCCCAATCTACGATCTTTGCGTAGCTACTCCCGGTCGCGGAGAGGGGTGTCTTCGCTCCCTCTGAAGGTGGCCCCTTAGTGGGAGGCGAATCGTTCTCCTCGTCCGCGGTGTGATAATCGTCAGAGTTTGCGTCGGGGTGACTTGGGTCAGTGTCAGTTCTGGTCTCGGGTTTAGTCACCACATTCCTACGCGTTAGGAATGCGGCGGCCACCAATGTTTCGTTGTCTGTAGGAAAAGGATCGGAATCTGGTGAATCCGTGGGCAGCAGTTCCAGGTGTTTATGGATTTTGTGGGTTGGTGTGAGGGTAAAGTCTCAACTTTTGTTCAAGCCTCGCCAAAGAGGTTCTATCTGGTGGTTGAACTCATTCGTATGTACGCACTTTCCTCCTCGACACAACGTTCTCGTTCGATCTCCAATGATAGATATATATGTACAAGGGTACAGGAACGTCGGAAAAGTATCTTACTGGCACATGCATACGCAAATTCGAGACACGTTATGCAATGCACGAGTACTCGACGAGACACAATATCAATCCAAGAGCAAAACAGTGCGAGGGAAAAATCAAATGAAAGAAACGACAGGGACGGTAATCACTTTCTGATCCCTGGGGCTATAATGAACATCAGTACTTCTTAACGGGTCTTCTTGTTCACAATACTCTCTTTTGGAAAATCAAATTTCAATTCTACTTGCACAGTTTTGTGGGGTATTTCTGATCTTCTTCTGAGTATGACTGAGAAGCAGCCATTTATTTACGAGGCTAATAGAACTGGCTTTTCTGCAATTTTCCTGAAAACGCATAAGCGAGCAAGGGCTTCCATCGGAACGTGGAATAATGCCAAAAAGAATTTTCGGCTGGGTGAATGATTTCCCTGCGGGTTTGACGGGAGACATGTTAACTCTAGCAATATCATTATTGCCAAGAAACTACTCGCGTTGGGGAAGCTAAGTGGATCAATTTTACGAAAAGAGTGCGATTTTGAAAACTTGTTTATAACGGGTCGCCTATCTGAGGCGCTCGAGGGGAAAATCCGTCAAGCTGATGATACAGGTAAATTTTTAATTGAAAAAAGGCCTTCTACCACCACTGCGGATCGTCCTACGTTTCCGAGACGCGATCGCGAAAATATTCTGGCTACGGTTATATTTCGTAATGAAATCAAATATAGTTTCCGGAATTACGGACTTACGCGAGGTTCTCGTTCATAACTAGGCACTGTCCGCGCAAAGTTCACTTCATTTACTTGTCTTTTAGGGTCACTACGTTGCCACTCCAACTGCGTTTTCCGATGATTCCTTCGTCGTCTCCTCGCTTGGTGAATTGCAGGTCAGGGCACAGCCATCCGTCGGTCATTGTTTCTGCCTCGATGTCGTGGATGGAGTTCTCGTAATTTGTCCTTCAGCTCGTCTCGGATGTGCATGCGGTAAACCAGGGTATTCGGCACGGCCGTAGTTACCGTTTTCCTCTCCGATATTTATCCTTGCTCCTGGGGAAACCGTGCAAAACCCGGGAGAGAGAGATTGCACCGTTGATAAACGCCTTCCACAAGCCGGCTACAGAGGATGAATTTTCAAATTATCCTCCTTATTTTGAATATCCCACCGCTGTCACCAAAAAGGATATAGCTATGTTGCGTATCTATTGGTGGGATATGGGGAGTTTAGGTAGGTTCGGTTGCCCGTGGAGCGCTGAACCGCTCTGCTCGTGGAGAAGCGCGGAAGAATCAAACACAATTCTTAGAGTTTAGAAAGAACGACTATTTATTCTATTATTCAGCGTAAGAGATACTGATGGTTCGAGGAATAACGAAGTTCTGTTGAATGTGGCTTCTTCTTCTTTCCATTTCGGCTCTGGTTCTTCTTCTTGAGTTCCTGTTTTCCCCCTCTCCTTTGGTAGTAGCCAATGAGGTTGAGTCTTGGTGGGCCTTGGATCGTCCTTGGGCGCGTGGAAGTGGTAACGTTTCCGTTCTCAGGTACGAACGTAGGGGTGTACGCGCAAAGGGGAGAATGGGAAAAACCCGGTGAACGCGTGAAAGTCGCATGGTAACGGTAAATGAGGAATCATGGAAAAAACCTAGTAAAATACGCGAAAAGACCGAAGAGTCTTACAGCGTTTTCTAAGGATATGCGTACATTAATTAATCTGACTTTGAATTTAGCTCCTGAATTCTTATCGCTATCGATAAGTGCGATTTTACTGTCGATTCGGGGTTCGATGTTACTAGACATTAAGCCTGACTAACGCGATAGCGTAACAGTGGCAACCAGTGTGTTAATGTAAATAGGTGCCAAAATTCGTCACCAAAAAATAACAGCTGAGACCCCTCAGGAAACAGTTCGGGCCCCCCTGGGGGGGTGAATCCGACAGGCTGTACACCATTATTGAATTGCCAGTTCCCTCTCTACATTGCCCGCTACATCGTTTAGTCCCCATAAGAGTGCTGTCCAACGTTGGGCTCACCACGCGCTTGTTTCCCCCACCAATGGTTCTTTGCACCCAGGGCGGTTGTAGCCAGAGCCACTAACCCATTCGTCACGCATGGTCGGGTATGTGATGTTTTGACGGACATAGATATAGTCCATCGGATTGGTGGGAATGGTCAGTGGACGGTAAAGTAAGCAGGACGTTTGGACGTTATAGTGGAGAGTAATGCATTTAAATTTTATAAATTAACTAAAACTAAAAATATTGGAAAGGTATTTTTTACTCTTAAAAAAAAATTGACTATTAAATGTATGTAGTGACACTACATTATCGTCAGATACGTGTGCGATCTGTTATTGGTGAGAAAACATAACCTTATTATATTTGCTATTGCGATAAGAAATTCGATTTCCTGGCATCATTTAGTATCACCGTGAATATTGTATCATCCTTTGTATAAAGTTATGTAAATTTCATACTTAAAATCCAGAATATTGTTCGATACGTATATACTGTTAACAGTTTATGTCATGTTGTCCACCTTTCACGACTGAAACTAACATATTTTTTGTTTTGCAACAAATCCTTCTAAAAGTTACAATACATCACATAAAGAAAAAAATAAAGCATACAATTAATTATGTTGTTTGAAATTAAAATAAATATGAATTATATTCGTTTCAATTACATCAAATTGTTCTGTCTTCCTTAAAAAAACAAATGACGTTCGTTAATGTTTAGTTAAAAAAAAACACTCTGAACTCTAAAAGAAAGACTGTTTAAAATATTCCAGTATCCCCTATGTTGTATATATATAGTTAATACCAAAGTAATTAAAATAGGCTGCGTGTTTCATGCTCATCTGACATTTTTTGATTAGTTTTAATTTTTGGGACCAAACAATCATTATTTAATGAAGGCATCAAAATTTCAAGTTGTCGAGATACATTAACCATATTTATTAATTGTTACTCATTATTATTAATATTCATATGAATTTGTGGGACATATTTTGATTGTAGGTTCAATTAAATTTATAAATATACAAGCAATATGAAGAGAGCACGTATTAAGGCAATGGTGACAGTTCCTGCACGACGAAAGGTGACACAAGACACGCCTGTTACTGAAGTTGCTAATGCAACTCAGCACAATGAAGAACCTAAAAATATGCCTACTGATATTTACACGGCGCTACAAGTGTCGGAGAGCAGTTTGTATTTAAAAAAATTTGAAGAAAATGTAGAACCAATAGAGCAAATAGTAAATAAGCAAATAAATGTAGAAACCCATAGCAATGAGTATAAAGATGATTCTACTCAACATACTGTGCAACAGCAGGAAACATCAAATACACTAGAAAATAGTTAGTGATGCTACAAATTAAATAAATTATAATTAAAATTCTTAATGAATCTCTATTAGCACTAGAACTACCAACTGTTTTTTTTTTTATATTTAGGGATACATTAGACAGATTATGGAAATGAAGTGGTTGAATGGAAATTAAATACAGATACATATCTGTTGTTCTGTATTATTAACACATTCAAGTCTGTCGCACTTTGCCAGAACTCTCCCCAGTAGCCAACAACATATTCAGCAGACTATTTCTATTTTAATATTTTGAGGGACCTGGTTGTGTATTATACATTTTTCTCATTAAGTCGAAACCAACAGTTACTATATATACCTATAGGCACCTTATTCTACAATTCGCAATTCTAATCGGTTTCCATGGTACAATTTGAGAAAAAGGGAATAATGCTAATATCGACCATTGGACTTGAATGTGTTAAATATTATGTATTAAATATCCCTGTTATTTATAAACTGTTATAATAATATATATTAAATATCCCTGCAATAAGACCTATGCAATTTTTATAATTCCAGAACAAGAAATTGGATATCTATTATTAGAATACACTTGCTAGTTGTAGTGTTAATATACCCAGTTCAATTCTTGCCAATATTGATACTGCATATCTACTTATGAATTGCTTAGTTTTAATTATTCTGCCATTACACATTAAAAGAAGTAAACAAATTCACATAAAACTGGGTAAATAAACTGTAGAGTTTACATTATGTTATATAATAAATTTTGTCGTAATGTGAATAATTATCAAGTAGTAAAAGTTGACTTAATAAATATTTAAATCTCTTGTAATTTTCAGCTTCCCCTATAAAAGTAACACAGAATCGATTGGGTTTTATGAGGCCAATGCCAAAATTCGAAAACAGTGGAAGGATAAGAAGAAATAGTATGCAAGGAAGCGGAGCTAGTGCCAGTGAATCTGAAGATGATAACAAAAAAACAACAACCACCAATAGTAATCAGATCAGAAATGATTCAGTGCAATCTCTACCAAATTCAAAAGATATTAGTGCCAATAATGCGAACGGTAATCTAATAACAACCAAAGTGGGACAGAAAAGACGCATACCTTTTTCTGAATCTGCAAGAAAATTAGCAGAGGCTAGAAGAGAATTTCATTTAAAGCATGAAAATAAAACTCCGGATAGAAGTAAACTAACAATGTACGACCTGATATATTACAATCCTGCTACTAATCCTATGAAGAAATTTAAAGCATCTACACAGATAATGAAGAAAAGATTAGAATCACAGTAAGTATAAGTAAAAAGTATACACCATTGTTTAAAACTAAATTTGACTTAAATGTAACAACTATAAAAGTTGGTGCACTTATCTCCAAGATAGTTTAATATTAATTTCTTTGGTAGCGAAGGAATTTTATAAAGGTAATGTATGCGTCTTGTGACAAGAAGTAAGTATTAATTATTACAGATCTGAGGAGTTTCAAGAAGAGGAAAACGAAGATGATCCATCGTCTGCAATGCCTGTACCTCAAGTAAAAGTTGGCCCGGATGGCCAGTTAATAATAGATGAACAAAGTCTTATTATAGAACAAACAAATGTAAAGAAGAATAGAGAAGTATTAGCAAAAGAAGCTATTATTGACGATGACAATAGTGGGAGTGGCTTTTACAAAAAGCGCCAGAAAAGTAAAGAGTGGTCCAAGCTCGAGACTGTAAAATTTTATAAAGCACTAAATACAGTTGGTACAGATTTTTTGTTGATGCAAACTCTTTTTCCGAATAGAACGCGGCAAGAGATTAAATTAAAGTTTAAGAAAGAGGAAAGAGTTAATAGAGATCTAATTGAAAAAGTGCTCGCGTATCATCAAGAATTTAATACCGACCTACTTGAGAAGTCTTTAGGTAATTTTACAATATACATTTTATTTTCCTTAAAAATAAAGCAAGTAAGTACGTACGTATTATGCATTGCAGTTGCCACATGATAAATATGAACATAGAAACATAATAAACATATTTAAATAGTTTAAATACTGACATTAACAATTGTTAATTAAATTATGTCTGATAATCATTTCATACTTATGTTTAGCTTAGTTTGTGCTTGCATTCCACGCCAAATCGATGACTTTTGAACGTCACCATAGGCGATTTTGCTCTAAATGAAATATGTTGTATCCCATGGGGGGGGGGGGGGTAAGTCATAATTTTCACGGTTGACAATTTGTTTAGAAAATACAGACCTTCAAAGTTTGTAATGCTTCCCATTTTTGCGAAAACGGCTTGTACTCAGGAACTGTTTGTCGTTTGTTTTATTCACAAAGGATTGGGACATTATAAAATAATTTTTTCAACCTCGATAATTAACTTTCTAATGTCGAAAAATATAAACAAATTCTTTTTTTGCGTTTTTTTCGATAATGGGGCATAGACATAAATCATGAAAAAAATATGTCCATATTCCTTGAAGTTTCCCCTTCAAAATGATGGAGAATTGAAAATTGGCTTCACAATGAACTGGAAAAAGACGCGGAGTGCCCCGTTTCAGGTAGGTGAGACGTGTGTCCCCGCTATTATGGTCGCTGGCCTACACCCGTTGGTCTCAAAGCAATACCAGCAGATCTCGTATACCTCGAGAACAATATTAGTGACCACTCTTGGCCAACGACACCTGGGATAAAATTTCCTGAGTAAAGCCCGCTTTCCCAAAAATGGCAAGAATGACAAACTTTGAAGGTCTATATTTTCTAAACTAAGTGTCAACCGCGCAAATGATGACTTAAACGCTCCCTAGTTTCACATGGACTACAACATATTTCATTTAGAGCAAAATCGCCGATGGTGACGGCCAAAAGATTTGGCGTGGAATGACCCTTATACATTTTATATAATTATTAAGTAATTATTAAAAAGATTATGCTCATTCGCATATTTTAACGATGGAACGAAAGAAAGGAAAACTAAATCTTTATTCATATTCTTCGTGAATGAACAATCAATATTGTAATGGAATACAGGCGATTTAATAATATAGAAATTGAATGGTTTATAAAAAGAATATTTTAAGTTTCAAATTTAAGTTGGCAAAAATAATATTAAATAATGAAACAGGGAATTGTTTTGCATAATATAACGATGTAAGTAAGAATGAATAGATTGTATTACGTTTCGTTGTACCCTTCATTATTTGGCGTACGTTTAATTCATCACTTGCATATTGTGCATAACAAAATTGAAATTGGATTCTATAGCTACTAAATTTTGTTATCGACAAATTAATAGAATAACTGAAATTATGTAATTACAGCTTCATTTGAGAATTCTGAGAGAGAACATGCTATGATGGAAGAAAAGTACAAACAACAGAGGGCAAGAGACAGAAAGAGTATGAAACCAAGCAGAAGACGAAAATCTAGTAAGATCAGAGAATACAATAATAAATATTTTCTGTTAATGGTTTTAATAATGTTTATTATATAATATATTAATCAATCGACTAATTTATTTTTAGGACTCGTAGCATCTAGTATCATCGAGATGGACGCATCAGATAAAGAGGACGAATATGGTTTGGATTTAGCAGAAAATAGTGAAACAAATGAAGAATTAAATAAGTCAACTAAAAAAATGTGCAGAAAATTGAAACACGAGAAAAGTTCGGTAGAAAAACCAATCCTTGAAATAGATGATACAGAATCGTTAGGTTCGTGCAATGGTTTCGACAGTGATACAGAAGTGTATCGCGTGAGGCCAACAAGATCTGGGAGATTACCAAAAGTAAAAAAATTACAGGGACCAGATGTAAATACACTGGAATATGAAAGTTTAAACTATCCCACTGAGTACGAAATTACAATGTCACCAGAAAATAACGGAGAAGTGACAGAGCATGTAATTATGAATAAAAATAATGTTGATGCAGATCATACAAATTCTCTTGAAACGGTGATACCAAATATTGGCGAGGTGGAGCCAGGATCTTTAGTTATTTTATCTAAGGAATCACTCGAGGAACCTGGTAAAAGTGTCTTGCAAGTTTACATGGTCAGCTCTGACGCTAATTCTCAGGATCTCGACAAATCTAATATAACACCTGTAAATATATCACCAGAGCTGTTAGCAACAGTAACTGCCAAATTATCGAACGTTGAATCGATTCCAGTAGAAGAACATGAATAACATTATTTTCCAGTTAATTATATAAAAATATTAATTGTTTCATTTAGCATACATCGAGTAATCAGAAACATATAAAACTGTATGTTAAATAATCAGATATTTTTTTTACAAGCCTAAATTGTTGATTTGGATACGAAAATGCAGTCAACTATAGTGCGACCAGGAATATAGCGTGGACGTAAAGTCGAAGTAGCAATTTTGCTGGCTGCAAAGCACGAGTGTCGTGCAGTATTGTACGATGTTAATTAAGAATTATTTTCATAAATGTTTCTGGAAGCACTATAATTATAAACAAATAAAAATTTTAATTTATAATGTACATCGCATCATTTTTTAATGACTAATACATTATTAGGTTTTTACAATAACAACATTATTGAATTTTTCGTTATTTATATTACACATATATTTATGTATTTATACATACTTGTTCATTCATGCAAAACAGTTATTGAACAGTTATATTATTATTCTTATTTGCAATTAAAATAAAATAGTATAAAATAACATTTTATTTAGTTTCGAAGACAATTTTGTATGCAATTTATACTTGGAGCAATGTATTATATTACTGCGATATTAGGATAAGAGATTTTTGGCTTTATTTTAAGAACAAATAAAGAATCTTTCCAATTGTTTAACTTTGCACAAACAATATCTGTAAATGTTACAAAATGTAATAAAGTTTCTTGTTGCATGAGATTACTTTCTTTTTATTTGATTATATCTCGCACATCTTTCTTTTCAGATGTGGTTCAATTTTGAAACCATAAACGTATGTATATTATAAGGCGCACAAGTATAAGTTACACCATAATCTGTATTTTAGTTATCGTATTTTAGTGAAAATAGATATTGTTGCAAGGAAGATGTTTTTGCCCGAGCATAATTTCTGAGATTTATTTCCAGGAATGGACAAATTTATCCACGTATAATATGGGCACAGCGTGAATACCATATTGGCAACTGCAAAACACACGATGTATGACAACCAAAGATGATCATATTACAAATGAATAAGTTATCTTTCTATCGTTACAGTAAAAAAAATATATTCCATTCAATTTTAAAGATATTTAGGTATTTCTAAAGCCTTGAAAATTTGGACTTCCAATAGAAAATGTATGCCACGTTATTAGCCATTTCGAATCTCGGTAACTCAAAAATCTTTATGAGATCAGAATTTTGCAACTCAATAGATAAATTTCCACACGTTTAGACGCATTATTTCACTTTTATGTATCAAAGTTTTTTCGTGTCTACCTGTAGAACTCCAAGAGACGTGCCTAATTGATTTTGTAAAAGAAAAGGAAGCATTGAAATTCCTGCTGTTGAGGAGTGTTTATTCAAATACTTTACACAATGTAGAAATAAAAATGTTGTATGTAACACGAGAAAGCTAGAAAGGAGTCTGATTTACTATGTCGCTACGCCATAATAACTGTGGAGATAGCAATGATTGGCTAAAAGAATGTAGTTTTAGTTTATATAGGAATCCTCTGTGAGTCGAATTTTCATCCAGATTAACCTCTCTTGCCCGAAAACTTCGATAAGACCAAACCGCCTGTGCAATCCGCAATTTGTAGGTTCTCCCTTGGGCTTGGAGTTACCGAGATCCGACTGTACTTTAATTAATCATATCCTATATATTTGAGAAGAATAGTTAATGATAATTATGAAAGGAAAATAATCTATTATGCTCCGAATTCATGTTACGAATATGAAATCTATTTAATCGGTCAATAAAAATACATAGTATTATAGTAGCAGACCCAGAAGAAAAAGTATTTTGAATAAACAATACATTAGTAGCATAATTCTAAAGTGTCACATGGAATCCATTTTGAACTTTCTAATGCGTCCCACAAGTTATAATCTTGTTCAATTATCTCTCTATTGAGCTTGTCGATATCTATGGGGACAGAATGCTCTGTAAATAAAGAACCAAATAAATATCGAACTTTTGTTTAAATTGAAATAAAAATGGCATTTCGTGTTGAACTAAGAAGTAGCTGACTAGAAAGAAATTTTTTTCTATAACTATTCACCTTCCCTTTTCACTACTTCAAAAAAGAATAAGGAAATTTGTATTTGCCGAAGAAAATAATAACAACTGTTTTTTATACCAATCAGTTCCAGTTCGTCTTCCTCAGGCTTTTGGTCAGACACATAACTGTTATATCCATCTGACGTAGGTTCACTTTCGTAATAACCTTGCTGCCATGCACTATAACTGTTCCAGTATGATGATGTGTCATAATAATTGTAAGGATCTGAATTCATATTTGATGGTGTATATTCGGAAGATGATTGTGGTGGTGTAGAGCTATTAAATGCGACATAGATTGTTAAATTATTTCAGATCAAGTTGTGTTGTGGCTGACAAATTAAAATGCAGTTACTACATACCCCGATAACTTGTTCCAAGGTCTAGGAACAGCGTTACAAATTTTTAACGATTTTGTTCCAAGCCCTCTATATCCATTCATAGTGACTAAACTATTTTTCTGTTCGTCTTCGTTAGCAAATCTGACAAAACCATATCCTTTACTAAATCCAGAACTGTCTAAAATTACCTTCGCAGTTCTAATAGAATTGTATTTAGCAGCGAATGCCCTATATAAAGAATAATCGTCCACGTCTGTTGAAAGGTCACCAACCCAAATGCTAAATTCCCTTTCCGCTGTTGGTTTTCCAGTGGTACTTGCATGATTTAACCTAAATCTTACAGCCTATATTTTAAGAAAAAGGTACAAAATGCCCAATTAAAATGATTATTATTCATTACTTCAACAATGTAGTAAGTGCGAAGAATAATATTCTTAGGTTATTATCGTAATAAAAATTTGGTAATATAAAATAACTAAAAATCCTTACTGGGTTTGAACCAGGTATCACTTTGCCGTTCAATTTATGCATAGCATCAAGCGCCATTTCGTCAGTTGGAAAATGTACAAAACAATAGCCTGCTGGTTCGCCAGTATAACGATTTCTCATTACTTTAACAGTTTGCGGTTGTTCTCCCATTTTATGAAACGCATTCATTATAAAGCTCTCTGTCATATACGGTTCTAACTAAAACAAAACGTCTACTTAACTTTACTGAAAACAATAAAAAATATGAAATATAAATATCACACATTTACACACACAAAGAATAATACTTTTTACTTACACCACCCATCCATAATTGACATAATACCATAGGCCCAGACATTTCCTTGTTTACAATTGTTTAAGACAGGCGATTTACATGAGATTCTGAAAATAAACAAAACACAAGTAGCAATTTTCAATATTTTTAGTGACATTTGGGCGAATCGTGTGCCTGCTTTCCAAGTAAAATGTACGTGGCACTTGATTCTCTATCCTGGTTAATATTGTTCATACATACTACGCTAAAATTTGTTACTTCAAAAACAGTAATACGACACGATCACAATACGGCGTTCTATGCATTTTAGTTGAGATATTCGAGAAATTTGGTTGATATTATGATGCAAACAATGCAACAAATTTATACGTAGGAAACGTGAAATATTTAACCCTTGCAAATTGAATCTTGTAAACTTGCTATGTATTCATGGACCGTTTATTTCGTTAATAGGTAATTTCATTTCTTACAGTAATTGTTTAAACAATATTTATTTTAAGTAAACTGTGTTCCTTTGAAATTTTTGTCAATGTCGTTCAACTTCATTATTGATATGTAATGACTAAGTTATATTGATTATTAGATTCAACCTACTGTTTTAAAACACGCGTTAAACGGTGGTTGATTACGGCATAACCTCAATGTAAACATTGTTATAATTCGAAATATTAATATTTAGAGAAAACAGTTTGAATGAAAATAAGATGTTATTTATTTTTTTTTTATGCACCGGTCGTTTGTCTGTTAATTTCTTTTATGATTATATGTAGAACTATATTTGATTACGATACGCTCTTCTCAAGTACAATATTTACTGTGCAGCGCCACTTGATATTAGGTGGACGAATCTTATAGCAATACATACTGTCAATACTGCGAAAATGTTCATGCAGGCTTATTAGAGATCGGCGTATCTCATTTAGAAAATATCCCACCAAGAAATATTCATGAATTAATAGGACAAGACACGTAAAATTGAAGGACTATAACTCGCAGCTCAAGAAAGGAGCTAATATCTTCGAATTATGGAGGTTTCGCGTAACAGAGGTTTAATCCCCGGTTACTGCGCACGGCCTAAGAGCACGATGTAACAGATATTTACTGATAACTGTCGAATTAATGAAATCTGTGGCTCATGCGTCCCTGTATTCCCCTACCTATAAATTATAGTGCTGATATACATACAGTAAGGTTTCGATATAAGCGAAAAAGATGTGTACGATATATGCGAAGAGTTCATCTGCTCCACTGCAGGTCAAGGAAATTGTATAAATTATCATAGATTATGATAAAATCAAAGGCAGCATTGACATGGCTGATAAACTCTGCAAAACTTACCAGACCTACCTGGTGTTGTCCAATGATATTATTCTACTATGCAATTAATGTAATGGGCATCAATTCATATATTATTTATAAAGCCAACAATATTAGTGATTAGAGAATTACTAGAGAAGTTTTCTTAGAAATGCTTGGATATGATCTACTATACGATCGTATGAAGCTATGTAATGTATAAGACATATAGATGTCAGAGGCCAACATTAGTAGTGGCATCATGTGAAACCACTTTAGTAGCATGGGGTCAATGAGCCCAAGTGTGACCCACAGGTGCATTGTATATATGTACATGGATTAGTATATAAAATTTTTCTAGCCAGCTAGTCCTACCTCTAAAGTTATTATGGCTTAGACTTGGCAAACGTCTTAGTTTCTTCGTAGAATATTGGACGTCCAACACTAATATTTTTATTTCTGCACTGGTCAAAACATTTTAATAAATCAATGATAGGAAATACTGGGCTCTTTTGTCTCTTACAATTTAAATTAGGTACAGTACTTTGACATATAGAGATAAATGTTGATGTGCACACTGAAATCGAATTACAGACAAAAAATAATACATTTAAAAGGGCAACAAAAAATTTGAATTGAGAGATAAGAAAGGACGTACAATTCATTTCTTTTTTTCATCATGCGCTAAGGGATATTGTAGACAATTTGATTATTCGTATTACTCTCAATGTTATCCAGACTATAAAGATTTAAGTCAATATTGGAGATAAATAACTAAACACAGTGAAGAATACAGACACGATGCATATTTGTTTGGCATATAAGAATAAAATATTAAACAATGTTTCTATAGTCTCTAATCTATAACTTAGTTTAAAGTGTTCATAGTGCTAGTATTAATTTATTATAAATACAGAAATAACAAAGGATATTTGTATACATTTAACGTACATCAAAGGGAACATTTATATTGAAGCTGCATTCAATAGTGAAACAAGTCAAGCGTTTCGCAGCTCAAAACATGGATTTTTAAACCTATACATATTAAATATTTTATATTCACTTTACTGAGGACAGCATACCTTTCAAATGAATACAGCCTTAGGTAGGGAAAAGAATATAAACAATATTTTCTAACACCTTGTACAAACTTGTCAATTATAAAAAACCTTAAAGATGAACTTATTTTCAGTGCGCCTTTAATAGGATTACAATATAATATACATATAAAATAATATGTGTCACATAGTTTGTATAGAGGAAAAGCTTTTACAATTATATTTTCATACGTTCATCTGCTAGCAACTGTTATTGTGATCCCCCGTATAACACTGTCAAAGATGAAAGTAACATTTTTTGAACCAACGAAACCTCGAAATTAGGATGCTATGGAAGACAACTCAGAAGATTTAAATAGAAAAAAAAACTGCATCCGTTTAATAATGTTTAACAGTAGTTACACAATTAAATAAGCTTGATTTATTATTAACGTTTTTAATAAATTGTTTATCCGAGGTGATATGGACCGAGCTTACCTTGGATAATCAAAAACTGATAATACCGAAAGTACGGTGGATTGTAAATACGTATAAGAGATTTTGATAATGTAATATTGTACATGTATTTAAGTTTAATTAAATATTGAATTGATTGAAAGCTCGACTAACTACCTTAACAATACTTGACAATATTTTGATTTTTGTACTCTTTGTTCTAAACTTTCGAAGAAAATGATGTTAGAGACTATACCCGTAAAGCTCATAGTACATACCTCGCATACATCATTTTAGTTATTATTTCACATTTATTATTCATGTCACAGTTATTATTCACATTTCACATTTCACATTCACTCTGTTTCGTATAACGCGAATTCATATAACACGGAATTACGGCATCTTTTACAAACCTGATGCCGTGTTATATGCTGGATACCTGTATCAACGCATGCAAAATAAAACAACAATCATTTGTGGAAGAGAATAATGATTAATTTATAATTAACAAACATATTATTCAAAGAATCATTTTTAGTCGTTATTCATATCATAAATTATCATAACAACGATTCTAAATATTAATTAATATTGTTAACAACCATAATATAACAGAGAGTAAGGTCGCAAATGTATGTGTAGCGTGTTATTTTAACATTATAATAAGACTCGATACAAATGAAATACACAGTGGCAGTTCGCGTGTAGGAACTGTGGAACTGCAGCACCCCCTATTTCGACTTGATATTAACGATAACATTTAATATAACGAGTCTTTTTTTTAATTCTTTCTTTATACTTGTTGTATAATCCTTAAGCTTAATGTCAGTAGCCAACCCCCAGTTTATGCAAAAAATACGGTGCCCGCAAGGCTGCGAGAGGGAGGGAGCGCCGTCGCTCCCGTAGTGTCGGATACATGTACAATGTTTTCTTTTACAATTTTAAAACAAAGGCTAAAAATTTTCTGCACCCCCACTAATTTTAGCTACGAGCCGCCACTGGAAGTACAGTAAAAATTTCACACATTGCTTGCTTCTAACTTTATCATATTTATACGTACATACGCATCATTTGTACACAATGGCATACAATTATATTCCATTATTGTATAAGAATTGCAATTCTTATGTGTTATTATGACTACTGCAATGAACAACAATATAATTGTGACTTTCGGTTTTCCTTTTATAGGGAATGCTTAACACTAAACTTAACAAATATTCTAGTACAATATAAAATAAATAAAAAACATTGTAAGCAATGATTTAAGTTGAATCAACAATTATATTGAATTTGTATTTCAATTAAGAAAAACAGTGAGAGGGAAAAAGAATAGAAGAGTGGGAAGATTTAGTACTCTTCTATTACGAAGAGCTAGTAAATCCATACTTTCGAAATTACCCACGTCAAGTTCTTTTTTTTTATATAGCTTGTTGCGATTCTATTGGTGGGATATAGGGAGTTTACGTGGATTTAGGTGCCCGTGGAGCGCTGGACCGCTCTGCTTGTGGAGAAGCGCGGCAAAAACAAACACAAATTGTAAAGTTAATAAGAACGACTGTTTATTCTGTAAATCAGCGATGAAAGTACTGTTCGTAACGAGAGATAAAGAAGTTCTGATCTACGAGGCTTCTTCTTCTTTCCTTTTCGGCTCTGGTTCCTCTTCCTGAGTTCTTTGCTCCTTCTTTTGACTTCGTCTTGTCCAATGGGGTTGGGTCTTGTTGTGGCTGGGCATGTGGGGGTGGCAACGCTTCCGTTTCCGTGTGACAAGCCAGGGTGCGCGCGAGTTAAGGGAAAAGTGCGGGAAAACTAGAAGAAAACGCGGGAAAGTCGGGGAGAGCGCGCCGGCGAGTTGGTGGGGTTCTCAACGGTCCTTTTGTTTCGGGGTAGGCCATGTGGTGACCAGTCCCGGATATCGTGGGGTCGACTTTTCAAGGGTTGTACATGACTTTTTAGACTTAGCTACATTTTTACGGTCTGTAGTAAATAAGCTTTAGAAACTTCCAAGTGAAGTGTTTTAAAATCTGTACGATAAATAATGTACAGCTTTATTTATCGTGTATTTTCCATCCTGTTTCGAATTTCGCTCCTAAGTTATTATCACTATTTTATCGTCGTATAGTTATTATCGTCGATCGTCGATTCGATGTCACTAGATATTAAGACCTACTGTTACGCTATCGCGTTAGTCAGGCTTAATGTCTAGTAACATCGAACCGCGAATCGACAGTAAAATCGCACTTATCGATAGCGATAAGAATTCAGGAGCTAAATTCAAAGTCGGATTAATTAATGTACGCATATCCTTAGAAAACGCTGGAAGACTCTTCGGTCTTTTCGCGTTTTCTACTAGGTTTTTTCCATGATTCCTCATTTACCGTTACCATGCGACTTCCACGCGTTCACCGGGTTTTTCCCATTCTCCCCTTTGCGCGTACACCCCTACGTTCGTACCTGAGAGCGGAAACGTTACCACTTCCACGCGCCCAAGGACGATCCAAGGCCCACCAAGACTCAACCTCATTGGCTACTACCAAAGGAGAGGGGGAAAACAGGAACTCAAGAAGAAGAACCAGAGCCGAAATGGAAAGAAGAAGAAGCCACATTCATCAGAACTTCGTTATTTCTCGAACCATCAGTATCTCTTACGCTGAATAATAGAATAAATAGTCGTTCTTGTTAAAGATTATAACTTGTGTTTGATTCTTCCGCGCTTCTCCACGAGCAGAGCGGTTCAGCGCTCCACGGGCAACCGGACCTGCCTAAACTCCCCATATCCCACCAATAGATACGCAACACTACTAACGCGATAGCGTAACAAGCTCAAGCACAGCCTTCTCTAGTACTAGCCGTGCTGAAGAACGTGGCAACACCGCATGTTTACCGATCGGGAGTCCTATTTTCAGTAATGGGAGTCTTGTACGTGGGATTACAATTAACGCTTTTTTTCATAGAAAATTGTGTTAAAGTACACAATTCTTTATTAATTATGTCTGAGTAATATATAAATATTATAACTATGGTAAGTAGAAGTGATATTAAAGTATACTAATAGTTATAAATGTGGTATACATTTTGTGGACTCTCGGAGTGGTTTGGTGAAGTGATACATAATATTCGAAATATTTTACAGTGGTTTTAGGAAAATATAAGTATGAAGCAAAATAGAATCATCTTTGAACTAAAACGCAACATGTGAAAATGAATGAAGTGATATATAAGTTAATAGAAGCCTGAAATAGACAAAATTATTGATACGAAGTCAAAGAGGTTAAGTGAACACGGAAAGAGGTTGGGTAATTAATTACTGAAGGGAAGGGTTATACAGGTAATTATAAAATCTTCCCCACTAATGTATGTATCAGAAAATGCTAAATGATGTGCCTTTGATTGAATATTAATATATGTTAATTTACATAAAATGTGCATATGATTTTCAGGTTTTAGACAGTCTGATTCCAAATTGGTACCATTTATTATGGCTTCCATTATTGCACACATACGAGTAAATAAGGTTATTGCTTCTTCTGTAGGAATGAAAAGACCCTTTGTAAGTGATCAAAATATACATTATTTATAGTTGTACCTTGATCCTTCGCAATCAATTATTTACATATATTACAATTTAATTTTTTAGCATTGGAATGGAACCCATAACTGGATATATAAATCTTAATATAATCATCTACAACACACGTGGATTAATATTCGTTACCTAAAATTTTTGAAAATCCATTTACATCGGCAGAAAGATGATGAAGATCATTAATATTATTCCGTAACAATTGGGAACATAACAACACTGGCATTATTAACTAACAAATATAGTATGAAACTTGTGAAATTTTCAAAAATTGTGTATGTATATAATAATAATAAACTAGTCAAAAATTACTTATTATACTCTTAAAATGTTATTAGTGTTGGTATTATCCATTGAATAAAACCCAGTTAAACAAAAATGATCTCTTATACGTTCTGGGAATGTATTGTGGAATAGAATGCCACTGATTATACAAGTGTTTATATTGAGAAGGACCATAGGGTGCCACTGCTCGACGCTTCTGTTCTAAACTCATTCGATAGAGTTTCTCCTTTGAATAAGGACGTATCTTCCCTTTACAATATAATAAAGTATTCCTATATCCAACTGAACTGTATATGACACATTATCAAACTTCGTCATAATCTAGTTTTCCAATTATTAACACTAAATTGAAATATATTGAATGCACAATAGCTTTTATTAAATAAATGTGGTACCCACAAAGATTAAGACCTACATAGTTAATAAATGAAACTTCCATGCATTACTGCACTCACTTTTGTATTTTTAAAAATTTCCTATTGACAATAAGTACACATTGATGTGTAAACATTCGAAAAATAAGCGGGAAAGTGAGAGGCCGGTATGGAGAAATTGAGAGTCTAGTAGGGTGGGTTGGGTTAGGTATACGGATATATATAGCACAGCCGGACTCTCGCTATGTTGCCATTTTTACCTTCAGCACGGCTAGTACTAGAGAAGGCTGTGGCTCAAGTTATACGCGGTCATGATAATGAAAAATAATGATAAAATGATAGTAATAATTTAATATAATCATAATGATAATGATATTAAAAAATGAAACTGTGTATAGTTTTTAAAAGCAGAAAATACCTACATATGTCCGCATATGTCATTGAAACTAATGGTAATATCAAAATATATTTTTCAAATCCGCGATATGAAATTTGTTTTTGTAAATTTGAACGATGCACTTCTGAAAATTATTTCTGCAAAGATCGTTCTCCTATTTTTTGGCCAATCGTATTTATTATCAAATGCATGTGAAGTTATTTTTTATTACTCAAAAGTGCAGTCTCTGAACAGATGCAATATGCCGATTACTTCAAGTCGATACGATATAGCCGCCCATCGCATCGTTTTAACGAATATAATTTTTTTTCTCGGGAGTGATAATGAATTGTGATATCACTGCAAATAAATATGGCGCTTATTTGAGACCGAAGCCTTTTACTTAGGATAAGCCGCAAACGTTATTGTAATTTTCATCGGGTAAAGAAGTTCTTATTTTCGTATTTGTTCGCAGACAATCCAAACTATTTACGATACAGTGAATGTATTGCTTATATTTCGAATTGTTTTCTTGAGGAAACGTTTGTTAAACCTGCACGTCATACATGTCAAAATGGCCCGGGAATATGATCATTTATTTAAGCTTCTAATAATAGGAGACAGTGGTAAGTTTTGTTTTTTTTATCGACAAAACATGTCTAATAATAGGGATATGCAATGGTGTAAATTGGAATGCAGTGTAGAAGATTGTAGCATGCCATTTATATGTAATAAAAAATAAACAATGCAAATTTATTCTAATTAGAATCAATTCAAACTTATGCTTTATGCGATTGGAATAAGAATTAGACATCCTTTTGAGAATAATTTTGATTCTCTAAGTAGCGAAAGATGCAAAGGTTTTTTGTTTACAAATGCTCTGCCTTGCATCACATATTAGAAAACTACATAATGCTTGTTGTATAATTGTACAATTAGTAGTGAAGTAGAAAATATTGGTAATTATGAAAGTGGTCTAAGTCAGAAGTATAAAACAAATGAACTTATTGTTTATTTTGTGTTCTATCGATTTACATTCCATTAACACGAAAGTCCTTTTAACCTCCATTGGCATAATGGGTCGCTGAGTTTCAAGCAGAAATTTTTTCATTTGTCCAAAACTGAGAGGATTGACTACCTTGTTCTACCACTATGTTATATTACGCCTTAATTTCTACCTTACATTGCGTTCCTTACCCCCTACCTTATGTTACATTTATTTATTATCTCTACCTTACACTGACTTGTATTCTATTTTATTTTCCTTTATTTTCTATATTTTGCATTCATTCACACTCATTTTTCTCTTTTACTTTATTTTCCACTTCCCTTAACCATATTACTACCTCTTCATTTTTTCTGCCGCTAACTAGATCTTCTACCACTACGTTTCCTCTTTCCAGTTCCCTATAATCTCGCAGTAGTTTCCCAATCCTCCTCACACAGCTCACTTTCCTTTTTTTCATCTGCCTTCCAGTACCTATTCCATCTCTCTGCATTCCCACACCTTGCCCTTGCTCTCAGCCTCTGGCTGTTTTTCTTTCCATCTTTGGTCACGTACTCAGTCAGCACTGTCCTTATACATTTACATCTACTGTTATACTTAGTTGCTTCTATTGTCCTGTCTTGCACCTGCCTTTGAATTTGTTGGTCCCTTTCCTTCAGCCTCATCCCTATTCTTCCTCTCTTATATTGGAAAAAGTTCTGCAAATTTAGGTCTCAGAATAATTACATTTCTTTAAGGGGTGGCAAACTTGATTATGATTTGTTGAAAGGATATAGTTTCATGAGAGAAGTCCTACAATAATTTTTGTTCATTATTGGTCTCTTCATGAAACAGTGTACCTTTGAAAAGCTTCCCATTTTTGTATGATGTTCCCTAGAATTTGTATTCTTGTTGGAAAAGGATTTGTATATTATCATTTATATATTAAATGAGAGAACTTCATAAATAACTCTGAATTTAAATAAATGTTCTTAAAGCCTAAAATAAAAAATCAGGCCAGAGAACGGAATACCTGTTATGCCAACCACATTATTGAAAAATCATTATACCAGGAGAGGGTTAAGAAATAATCTGAAATTCAACTGTTTAAGTCATTGTATGTAATTTATGATTAAGTCATTTAGTTCTTAGCTTGTGTTTAAAACTCTAAATATCTCAACAACAAAAAATATACAACTTAAGTCCTTTTCATAGTCACCAGTGCAATTCCCAAATTGATTGCAAGGCATATATATTCCAATCTTGTTGCTGAATTTTCCTTTGAGTTGTAAGTGGATTACGTATTTCATAATTGTTGAACACGCTTAAAGTGGGTAATAACATAAAACTATTGAACTCGAGCATGCATTTCTGACTGTAGCAATACATTAATACTTGATTACCTTACTAGGAATATATTTTTCCTTATTCCAATGCGTTTAGGACTTTGCTCATAATCAGCTCAAGAAATGATTTATCAAGAACTTATTAAAAAAAAGTCACTAAAAAGTAATCTATTACTTTTTAAATTTTGGATATATATTTATAATTCATATATACGTGGTTAAATGTATTCGATTCAAAATTATATTCAGTTATACTTGTTGTGTTTATTCTCTTTCCAATACTTAAGAAACAGTGAATTAAAAACTAACATAAATATAATTCATACACGTCTGCTATTCCATTATAATCTTGTTGCATTGTGCGAGTTGTTATAATTCTTGACATATACATTTATAATGGATGTAATCATTATAATTTTTATTGAAATTTTGTATTTTATAATTCTGTAAATTGATAATATAAATTTATACATAAACAATTTTGCTAAATGTTTATGGCAATTTATATCATATTATAGGCATAACATGTCAATTTAACAAAGTAGATCGCATATTATATTTCATTTTGTTTTATGTTTTGTACATTCTCATTCGAACAATATAACCATTAATTATGTTTTTTAATTCTCATTTATTTTGATACAACCTTTTTCAAACCAATATTTAGTATGGTTGCAGTGACATTTTAAATATCATGTACATGTAAGGCATGTTTCTGTCCGTGGTAGTATTTATACTTATTATCGTATAGCTCTATGCTTATATTTACCAATATAATAATATTTACCAAATTATCAAAGTGTCTATTAGAATGTGGCCACCATAAACAAAAATTTACATAGCAGTATTAATTTATCTTGTAATGAAAGCATTCTTTCAATATGTTGCTTTAGCTACTAAAAGTATGTGCTGATAAATAGTATTACCATTTGTAGTAGTTCATAAATTCTGATATTCATGATCATTTTACACTGATTGATAAAAATATTTATATTTTTTCCACACATTTCTGTATTTTTAATTTAAAATATGGCTTTTGCCCTAGGTAATAGAATATCATATTCTCTGTGGTGATTGAATGGTTCATCTCTCAGCGATATTTATCAAAATCAATCGAATTCGTTTCGAAATGGCAGCATATTTTATTGAATATGTTATATTGCCATGTGCTTTTCTTTTATACTTATTGCTTACTTTGAACACAATTGTTATATTTAACTGGCAATATGGAATTCGGAAGATGCCTGGAGAACTATATTTTTGTGTAAGACTTAAATGTGTGAAATTTCGACCACACAGGAGCCAATAGGTTCCTAACAGAAGTAAAAGTTAATTCGTATTTAATAAGTGGCAGTGTTCAAGCAACAGTGTTTTTGTTTAATGTGGCAAAGTCTGATGTCTCTGAACATGTCAGTTATGGATTAAATATTTTGTATTTAGAAATTTGTACAATGACTTTTGATATTTGCTGGATACAAATAATCTTTACTATATGAGTACAATTTTTTCTATGTTATTTTTGATAATTCCATTCAAGGAATACATGAATGTTTAGACTACCTTTCAGTACATAGGTAACATAAATATATGCATCAGACAAAGTTTGAAGAAAGTAGATGGATAATTGCTGGCATTAAACATGACTTATTGTTAACACATTGCATACTGCCCTCTACTCGCTCAACTCGCGTTTCCAGGGTCCGCACATTTATATGCGCTCCAAAACATTAGAACAAGATATCTCGTAACTCATACGCAATGTGTTAATTATATCTATAAATTTAATGCGCTTTTCAATTATATTATTACTTGGCCTACCATGTCTTTGAATTGCAATCTGTTTGCTTCATAAATATTGATTATTTATCTAAAAGAAGTATAAATGCAAATAGTGTAATAATATTTTATTACATTTCTTTAATGTACAGTGCAGAAGCATTAAGATATATACACAACCTTCTCTGTGTGTATATTTTTTATGTTAAAGGGGATCCAGCGATAAAAATTCTAGTCCATTATATAAGTGATGATAGAGAATGCAAAAGAAGTAATAGAACTTTGTATTTGTAATTATGCAAATTTACTTTGTTCTTCAATCTATGAATTTAAACCAATTTGTGTATAAATTTTAAAAACCATAAATGTTACTTGTGTAAAGGTAATGTCTTTGTCCATTATCCTTCAACTTGTAGTCATTTATGTTTGTTATACCATTTAAATATATGGTACCCAGCTATCAATATTTTAATTTATAATATTATAATTTACCTAAAATGAAAGCATAAGGTTTCTGTTCAAATAGGGGTCCCTTGAAACCTAAATAATTGTTTTCAGTGTTACCCTTGACTCTTACCTTTAACGTGATAATTATTTGGAATTAAATACCTATAGATTTGTTAAACTTGTTTGTAAGAAGACAAAGGTTTTTAGGATTTTATTTTTAGTATACTTATGTATGTTGTTAGAAAACAACTATGAACCATATTAACACATAAAATGGGAATTTTCATGCAAAATGTATTATTCTACAAAAATCATAAAGGAATTGAAAACCTGCATGTTCTGTATGTTTGTGTCGAGTGCTATAAATATGTAGTCTGTTTAGTTTAACACGGATTTTTCAAAGCATCAAATAATTGTCTTTATAATAGTTGAATGAACCGATTTATATAACCAACTATCCGAATCTTTTTGTTTTTACAAGTTTCCGAGCATTAAAACCTAATATACCGTCCACCTTCTTGAATTTCTCGCAACAAAAGATAAGATAACTTTGGTATGTTCCCCATCCCTTCATCTGTTTATGTTAAATGTATATTTATAGTGCCACCATCCTACTAAACAACTTTTGTGAGAATAATTGTTGTATAACTTTAACTTGTTGCACGATATTCTACTGTTTCCAGTTAAAATGTATATACTTTATATGTATACATGTTGAGTCAATAAGAACCGCTATCTAAAACTACTTGATTATTGATGTTATCAAAAAAAGTTCCAAATGAAATTTCCTGCATTCAAGCAGCGTAGCTAAATCCATGAAATTATATTTTTTTACATTTTTTATTTAATGAGATAATAATGTGGCAAGATTACTTTGCGTTTACCTTGAATGTTGGGCTATCAAACTCTTATATTCAATGTTTTTGTTCAAAGTATGCGTTCAAGATAACAGTCATATCTCAAAAAATAAAAATGCATGCATCTAGTTGGCCTCTTGAAATGGAACATATTTTATTTAGAACATTTATTGATAATGTCAATAGTAGTTTAGCAATTTTAAATAGGAATTCTTATTGATCCAGCCTGTATGTAATTGTTTTTACAAATTACACTTGCTAGGTGATATTACATACAGATTTTTTGATTCTTTGTTTAAGGTGTAGGTAAAAGTTCACTGCTCTTACGATTTGCTGACAATACTTTTAATGGCAGTTATATAACAACAATAGGAGTGGATTTTAAAATTCAAACTGTGGATGTAGATGGTGAGAGAGTGAAGCTCCAAATTTGGGATACAGCTGGACAAGAACGATTTCGCACAATAACTTCAACTTACTACAGGGGAACACATGGTGTTATAGTTGTGTACGATGTGACCAGTGGTGATTCTTTTGCTAATGTTAAAAGATGGTTACACGAGATCGAACAAAATTGTGATGTGGTCAACAGGGTACTTGTAGGAAATAAAAATGATGCGCCTAATGAGAAGGTTGTATTAACAGAAGATGCACAACGATTTGCTAATCAAATGGGCATTCAATTATTCGAAACTTCTGCTAAGGATAACATTAATGTGCAAGAAGTAAGTAATCCTTTTATTTCATGCATTTTCTTTTTTAAGTAACTTCTTACATCTATTTACAGTGGGTGTGCAAATTTGCAAATTAAACGTTTAATTATTAACATTATAATTAATATTAATATCTTAATGATTATTAAATTGTTTGAGAAGGAAAGAATGACATTAATCACGTGTATTATTAGAATGAAATTTTTCAGTCACCGACTTAGTTTATACTAGTCTGATTGTATGAATCTAGTGTACAGGATATCTGATCAAGCCCAAAATACCGAAATATCTCCATTGAATGGTTTCGAATGAGGAGAATAAATGTTTCATGAATATTTTTATCTAATTTTCCACTTCACTGTTGTTCTTTATCATATAAATGCATATACTTTTCTTGCATATTGTAACTAATATTAATTTGCATTCAAACGTATATATAAAATACTGCGACCTTAAAGTAACTTTGAACACAACAGTTCTAGTCAGGAAATTGTTCTCTCTACAGGTTTTCTGAAGCAGTAGTGGTCTCTATTTGTAATAAAAAGTTACAGCTAAATATATTCTTGTACCAATATAAACAAAAGATATACACGTTTAGATGTTTGGCTTTTGGGGTTATTTTGCATGCTGTAGCAATTCGTCATATCGCGTTCTAATATTTGATTTCAGTACTACATGAAATACTCTTCTTTATATATGGAAAACAATTTCAATAAGTGATTAATCGTAGCACCCTCCATGAGATGGTTATTTCTGTAGGGTTAAAATGAAACGCACATTAAGTATTCTTAAGTATACTTTTCACCAAGTTTTTCATAGTATATTACATAATACCAGTTTTCATCAAATGCAGTACATTCTATGTACTTTTTCTTATCCATAAGATGTTCCATGTATACAAATTGTCCATTCAACAGTGATTCATTAAGTGAGAAAGAAATTTTGTATAGAAAAAAGATTAGAAATAAAGTAATGTTTTTGTAATGCTCATGTTGTTTCTGCAGATGATCTTAAAAACTAAATAAATTTAGAGTGTTAATCCTCACATGGGATATGCATTTAAGGTATAAAAAATGTAGTTATTGCTTATTAAAGAAAAGCATCAAAATATTTCTAAAATGAACAGGACCACGTTTACCCCTACATAAAATAGGCACGTACCTAAGGCCGGTGAAAAGTCAGGATCGCATGAAAGTGTTGATCATTACTACATAGAACAAATAAATTCGTTGGCTTCGACTTCTAAATTTAATTAAAAAATATATAAAAACAATAATATTCTTAGTGCAACGTCAATGTCATATTTGAACGATATCTTTTGTCAATACTTAGTGCAATAGTCCGTACTTTTGAAAAATTGAATTTTCTAATCGAAAACAAGATTATATCCATAGTTCCTAATGTCGTAATAAATGCAGTATATAAAATGCATATAGAAAAGGATATTTAAAAAACTCGTTGTCATGAGAGTATTGGTAATAGATCTGGACACATCGAAGCTAGAAAACAAAAATTTTTTATTTCTTAAAATAATTGAATACTTATTGATTTTTCATTTATCTTTTATATTTTTTTGTAACATCAAACTGTTATAATATCACTAAACGCAACTGACAAAATGGTGTTTTTGTTTAACAAATATCACTCCCATTCTTGTATATCTAAGAGGGGGCTGAAGAGCACTAGACGAGGCCCTGAATATGAAATCATATATATACTTATTTCTATTTTCTATATTCTTCAACAATGTTAATTACACTACAGTTCAATAATCATTATAGTTTGCTATTCGTTACTGTGCAATCTTAATATACATCACAAGTCCTATTTAAATATATGTTCTTTTCATGCTAATAAAAATTCTACCATCTTGCACAGAATACTTATACTAGTTTGGGTACTCCTTTCTTAAACTCTTAAATAATCCACGATTGCTTATTTTTTGATTAATTTTCCATGATGTAATACATTTAATTGTAGCTTTATTGGAGTTTGAAATGTATATTATAAGATATTTTTTCTAATTATGATTCTAAACATTAAAGATAATTTTCCAAATTAATATTACAACCTTGCTTAAAATGGAATAGGTTCATTGAGTATAGCAGGCAGGATAATATCAAACCTAACTTTTAACATTTTTGGATGTAAAAATATTAGACCAATGCTACCATAGGTGTACATAACAAATAAACGGTACATTGTATAATTTACTATTTTCATGCAGTTTTAAGCTTGGCATGGTTAGTAATTGCATTAAGAATTTAATATAATTATGGAAGAGTAGAATATAGTTTGTGCAATAAAGTTATTGTGTAAGGCAGAAAGAGTTTCAATGTTCTTTGGGTAGGTACTCAGTTATCTGTCATGTACCCTTATGTCCACATATATTGCTTGTAACATGCCTAAACATGGATTTTGCAAAAGATTGAAGCATTTAGCTTCTATAATCAAAAATCATACAATAACTGCAGTAGTACTATTTCGAGCGACTAGAAAACCACTCTACTTTCTGGAGGATTTCATTGACTTCAGTTTACTCACCAATAATTTATCACTCTGTGTAAAATACTATCTTTTCATGCACACCTGTTCTATTAAAATGAACATATACTTTAAGCGTAGTTATTTAATGTTAAATTATATTTATTAATGCAATATAATACATTATACGTACATTAATTTTAATTTCTATTAATTTGTTATATTTAGATGTTTATGGCTATTACACGGCAAGTATTACGAACCAAAAAGGAAAGGAAGGAACGACAAGCTATACAGACCAGTGAAACAGTCAATTTAAGGAAAAGCACAAAACAGAATAAAAAGAAGTGTTGTTAACAGCATTGTATAAGCATGCGATCTGTTGTTTATATCATTTAATAGGGTAATAAAAGTGAAGTGAAAGTAAAGCGGAGAGCATGCAATAGCAGCAAAATGTTTACATAATGACGATTTTTAAAACTATTAAGTTTTCTATCTAAATTACAACATCGAAGATTGTATTCTCATAGAAATACATATATACTTTGATGCAAGTAATGAAATCAATATACATAGGATGCAAATGTTATGAGTTATGGGTGTATAGTGTTTATTTAGCGCAATGAACTTTGTGAGTGGCACAATATTCCCGAGGCTGCATTATTGAATGTGGCACCGAAAAATGTAAAGGCCTATTTATAATGAAGAATTTACAAAAAAATCAGCACACGAAAGAAAAGAAAAAGGCATCATATACACAGCTGCTTCTAATCAGCTCTATCCATTTCCGCAAAATTATTTATAACATAAAGCGATATAAAGTAGATGATAAAGAAATATATTGTACAAAGCTTAATCTAAATTGATCGAATGAAATAAAAATACTAATGCGTGTGAGATTTGGATGATTATAGACAAATTTTTCTGAATAAGTTACCATAATGTGGATCCAATATTGTTAATACAATTTTTAAAATTAATACAAAAAGAAGACAATTTATCTTGATTAGCGGATTCGGATAATTTTTGTCATATTCGTTCTGCAAGGTTCCTGCAGCTTGACGATGTTTCAGGGTGGAATTTCAGGAAATCAATTTGAAAGAAATAGAAACATATGTTTACGGTATAACAGAGGCTAGCTAATTAATTGCCAGAAAAAATATTATATTACACTAATTAAGTATTATGCATTCCATTTGATGCATGAAGAAATAAATTTGAAGGAATTGGAACTTGTTGTTCAGAAAATTCTACCCACAAAATTTGGACGTTACTATAAAATGATATCGGTGTCTACGAAAACTGCAATTTTCCTTTTAAATATTTTAATTACTAGGACTACTATAGGGATTGCTTTTATAACTATAACACTTGAATTAAAAGTAGCAAAATTATTTGTTGCAAATATAAAATTAGGAACTTGACACCGGTAGAAACATTTGATAACAAATGTCATGTTATACATGCCATAATAAAATGTCTTTTGTCATCTGTGATAATAGTTAGGATATCTATCCAGCTGCCGCTGTAATACCGTTAAGAATAACTCCATATAAATTCTTGTAATCGATGTTGCAAGTTATTTGGTCAGGATAACATATCTATCACATAAGACAATGAAGCGGCATCCTATAATATGTAAATATTCTACTTGCCAGTTTTAGTGGCATATCACAAGTATTCCAATCGAGCATATTCAATATTGTTTACTGTTATACAGTTATAACATTGTAATATGAATTATTATATACTTAAAAACATAAATAAATAGCAATTATGTACATGCAATGATTGTTTATACTATTTCCGGATTATTTGTTACCATTTCTATTATTGAATTTATTACAATTCTCTATAGGGTAAGTCGACCTCTCTATAGGGATAGATCGACCACCAGGTGAGATCGGCCAGTATTACTTTTTTTGACATCAACGCTACAGAAGGCTCTATATTTCGTTTGTAGTTAAAACAAATGAATCAGCTTGAGTTGATCTCATACAGAAAGTTATTCCAAAACCGAATCTGAGTATCTATAAATTACACTTAAAACTATGTGCAAATGCTACGATTTTTTTCCAAAAAGTGGTTGAACTATCACAGACATACAAATGCTTATTATTTGTTAGTAGTTAGAATTATTAGACTTATAGAAAATTAAACTGAGAAGGAGATTGAAGGAGAAGGTCTCATACAACTATTTTTTCCCATACATTAAATTGTTCACAAAGGTTATTTTTAAACAATATATACTTGAAATTATCATCATATTATGCTAGATTTTATGTTCAATCTTAATTTTTTATTACAATGGTAATTTTATTACAATTTATATTCCCTTTTAATGTATGTATACCATAAGCTTGGTTTCATATAAAGAAGTTGATAGTTTGTTATACATTACTGATCTTTGGGCTAATGAATGCCAAAGAATCAATGCACATATACATATTCTATAAGAAATTAGTATTGTACCACGAAAATTATTGCCCCCTATATGTCCAAAATTATGTAAAGTACAAATGTTCAACCGAAGAATAGATTCTATTCGGAGCGAAATATTTCTTTCATTCCTGTTTCATTTTATATGTAGTTTCATATCCTTTTTTCAAAATTTTTGCTTCTCATTGCTACTTGATACAAACACATCAAATTGATTTTTTATTAGAAATTGTTCAATGGTGCGATGTCTTTTGCAAAATGTGAATGTATATTTTAGGACCAGATGCTAGGATCGTGCTCAATGATACATTCGAAAGCAAACACTTTTATTTACAATTCACTTAAAACACATGGTACAAAATGTCAGTTGCCAAATTAAAATTATATGCAGGTTGTTAATTATTTCACTACTTACAGCAGTGAACTAAAACTCGCAAAAAATCTAAATAGAAAAGAATGGAATAAGTAATGCAAATTCCTAAGATCAATTAAAATGCCTTGCAAATATAATATTTATTCCATATATACACATGCAAATTGTAACCTTAGATTTTGCAGAAAAAAACCAGAATGTCTGTATCATATACAACTGGCAAGCAAGTTGCCCTACATAAATGTTGTCGTTTAGAAGAGCATAGTTGAGTATTCATGCAATTTCTACAACCGATCGTTGCATAAAGAAAAGGCTTAAACAAAATGTTTACCTTAATTACGTTCCCCTGCTTGTGTTTTAACGTAGTATACACTATGTATATACACTAATTGTAATGGTACTATTCTTTCGTACTCATAGCATGGTCCGAATTAAAATTTGTCGTACGCAATTGTAACTCTAGTTTATCACAATCACGTGCCCATCATTTTACGCATCAGATGGACACAAATTTTTTGATATTTTTGTTATAACATATAGCTATCGAAGCGTTTTATAGCTAAGTACATATACATGTATAGTAGTGCAAACATATTTAGTTCGCCGACTAAACTTCGTTAAAATTCTGTTTTTGGAAATTATATACACGAAACGATTATACAAGTGACTATATACTTAGAAATTGCAAACATTTATATAATACAGGTATTTTCCGATTCTCGATACACGTACCTTAACTGTTAAGGCTTAACAGTATCCATTATTCGTCCTTCTTTTTGCAATAGCTTGCATTGTTTGTTACTTTTGATTAAATGATTATGTATACATTATAATCTACATTTGATTTTTGTTGTTTTGTTTATATATTATGTGTACATACACATTGCTTATACTTTGAGCGAGATTCATTTTAATTTGGCCTTGTACGTAACTATATTTCGTACATCGCATTAATATGCCATACCATAGTAATACTACAATTGTGATAAATTTCTGGGTTTAGTTTCTTAGTATAAACGCGAAGATTGAAATTAACAATCGATGTACGTCATATTTTACACCGGGGTCCCGACATTTGATGCAACTACACGATTATAAAAGAAAAAATGGTAGAGTGAGGAGCGTAAGAAGTTTACAGGAAATTAGAAGAAACGGGAAAAGACGGTTGAAGAACAGCAGATATTGCAAAAGAAGGATTGGAAATAGTGTAAAATTGAAGGAACAGTGGCATCGCAACGTGGTTCGGAGTACACGATGTTATACCCCCACCTCCCGACGAAAACTTAAAAATGCCGCCGCAGCGCAACCCGAATCGATATTCGCCGACCTAGTCACGTGACACAGAGTCGAGGATCGTCGGCCAATCGGGGAATCGCTGGCACGAAGTTTGTTCTCCCCCTATTACAGAGCGACGACACGACATCTGACTTTAGGTAACTAGAACAACAGTTCGCGACTGGCAGCGCACCGGTTTACGTTTTGACGATGTGTCGTTTTGAAGCCAGTTACGGTAGTGGTTTTGTGACACGTTTGTTACTCGAGGAAGTGAACACAAGGACGATAGCACGATATCAGCGCGAGGAAAAAAATCAATTTGGTGCTTGACACAATTCGATCGTATTTTCATTTGAACCCGGAAGAGCCAGTCGGCCGTGTGCGTGTGATTATCGTTCATATTTGTATCGCGTCTAAAAAAGTGATGAGCTTTGTGCGGTAAAGGGCAGGAAAATTGAAAAAAGAAAGACCTTACCGTGTTAGCGAGGACAAGATTGAGATAGCGTGAGGGAAAAGGTGGGGCGGTAAGAAACATCGAGGGAAGAGAAAGAATCGGTATACTCTATATAACACGCGTGAACGCACGCACGCACAACGTACGTACACAGGCGAATGTACGCGCGCTCGTGCGCGCGTGCTTACACAGGCCCGCATACATGCATACACCGTTCCATATACGCGAAGCAAGCACACACACGCACACGCGCGCGCGCGTGCGCGCGTGTGTGTATGTGCTCTACGGTAGATGAATACATACACGTATTTGTACATATATAGAAAGAGAAGAAGAAGAGAGGGCCGGTGTGAGGGAGGTTAAAGGAGGACGCTTCACGAAGGAGAGAGGAAGCGAGTAGGAAGGAAAGAGAAAGCGAAACGCGTGGAAGAAAGGAAATGGAATGCAAAAATTGCGATAGTATTACATGTGCTGTGCGGTGTTCGACGAATGCTATGGGATTGGCATGAAATTGAGTATCGCGAAACAGATCAATCGACGGACTTTCTCTCCTTCGTTTCGCTGATTAGAACACATCGATCATCGATACTAGGTACAATCGATGGAAAATAGCACCGTCGAAGAATATCCGTCGCGTTGCTACGTTAGACTCGCATCGAGTATTTGGCAATTGGAAAGAGCGGATCGAAGTATGCGGTACGCGTGGTGCGGGATCGCTGGGTGCAACAAAGAAGAAATATATAGCGGTGCGTGAAAGAAAGTAAAAAGCGAACGTCGGGCATAACGAAATGATGCTGTAAAAGGGTACTGAAGAGTGGACGTAAAGAAGGGTACAAGACTAATTGGAAGCGTATAGAGGAGGGAAGGAAATCTAGGAAACACAGTTGTGTAGGTTAGAAGGTTTTGAAAAACGTGTATATGAGTGCGCGCGTGTGTCATGTCAGGCGGCAAGATGGAGGAAAGTCAGCTGTTGATGACGGAACTTCCGGCATTGACGCCGAGTCGCGGCACTACGTTGCTTCACCGTTCGGGACATTATTACCAGTTGCACCAGCCGCACCTGGCCGCGATATCGACTTCGCAGAGCCAAGGGATTCTTTATAACTCGAGCAACACGCCGCATTACACTAACGGCGCGACAAGTTTGCCGGCGTACGCGCAAGGCCTCTCGTCGCGACAGCAGCCGCAAGTGACTCAACGAGGCACCGTCACACCGAGCACGCATATTTCTTGCCTGTATCCTGAAATATTGGCGCTGATCTTCAGCTATCTCGAGGTCAGGGACAAAGGACGCGCGGCTCAAGTATGCACCGCATGGAGGGACGCGGCGTATTACCGGTCCGTCTGGCGAGGGGTCGAGGCCAGGTTACATCTAAGAAAACAGGCGCCGGCGTTATTTGCTAGTCTGGTCAGAAGAGGAGTGAAAAGGGTTCAGGTATTGTCGCTGCGCCGCGGTCTCGGCGATGTATTGAAAGGTGTGCCAAACTTGGAAGCTTTGAATCTCTCCGGCTGCTACAACATCACCGACGCTGGGCTGATCAACGCATTCTGCCAGGAGTACGCCACGCTCACCGAATTGAATCTCTCGTTGTGCAAACAGGTGTCGGACATTTCCCTCGGTAGGATAGTGCAGTACTTGAAGAATCTCGAGCATTTGGAACTCGGCGGTTGCTGTAATATCACCAACGGGGGGCTTCTCTGCATAGCGTGGAACTTGAAGAAGTTGAAGAGGCTTGATTTGCGAAGCTGCTGGCAAGTATCCGACTTGGGCATTGCCCATTTGGCCGGCGTGAACCACGAGGCGGCCGGTGGCAATTTGGCGTTGGAACATTTGAGTCTTCAGGATTGTCAGCGATTGAGCGACGAGGCTCTCAGGCACGTATCCATCGGCCTGACCACCTTGAAGTCTATTAATCTCTCGTTTTGCGTGTGCATAACGGATTCAGGCGTGAAGCACCTGGCCAAGATGCCTAGTTTGCGCGAACTGAACCTTCGCTCCTGCGACAATATTTCCGACATCGGTATGGCTTATCTCGCGGAAGGCGGCAGCAGGATATCCTCGTTGGATGTGTCTTTCTGTGACAAGATCGGGGATCAGGCGCTCGTTCACATCTCCCAAGGACTGTTCAACTTGAAATCCCTCTCGTTGTCCGCTTGTCAAATCAGCGACGAGGGTATATGCAAGATCGCCAAGACTCTGCACGATTTGGAAACATTGAACATCGGCCAGTGCAGCAGGCTGACGGATAAAGGACTCTACACCATTGCCGAGAGTATGAAACACTTGAAATGTATCGATCTTTATGGATGCACCAGGATAAGTACCAATGGACTAGAAAGGATTATGAAGTTGCCACAACTAAGTACGTTAAATCTTGGTCTTTGGCACGTGCGGTGATGGCTTTTTCTAAACCGTACAAACAATTTGCGTCCCTGCATTCGTACGAACGAAGAAACATGTTTCCTCGGTGCCTGCGAAATATCGCCGGATACCACATCGATCTTATTTCTTCTAATCGTTTAACCATTTCACCCCTCCTCCCCCTCCATTTTTTTTGATCTTCCTACGTTCATCTCTCGCGCTCTAATCCTGCCCCAGAGAGCCTGGAAATTCAATGCCTCCTGTAAGTACAAACGATAATGCATACGATAACGTATCGCAGTTTTGTTCCCCCTTTTCCTTTTCCCCGTCGTCACGCATCGTGTCAAAGACAAGTTTTCGCTTTGCAGTTAATGTTACTTAGCAAAAAAGGAGAAAAAACCCAATTCGTTACTTGCGCAACACGCGTGTGCCAATACGATTCAACATACTTTGATCTCGCGATGTACTTCCCCGAGATCTTTTTTTCCTTCTCATATTTTCAACGCTTCGTTCATCACACATTCAGCGCTCTTACTCGATGAGCAATTTCGTGGCGCATTCGATACCGTTGAACGCGTAGAGTCTCTGGTATCAAGACCTTACCATTACAATACCTTCCCCTTTCCGTTGTTCCTCGTTTTCTATCCCTTTTGTTGTTGTTGTTATCGTCACCTTTCCAACTGACCGTCGATCATAGACTGGTGCAATAGCAACTCGTCGTCCAATGATTTACGTTTCCTTTGCGTTCTCCGAATTGTCGTGTGTACGTAATGAAGGGTGCGCATCGAGCTGTTCCTTTACTCGTGTAACAACGTGCGTACCTTTCTTTTTTGTAAGAAGTAGTTGTAAATCTTTGTGTTTAACGCACGAGACATCGTGACAATTTAGCCAAAGTACTGTTGCTCGATCGATTGGTATCAAATCGACGCCGCCAAAGTGTCTTCGCAATATCTTGTACATATTAATTCTTTAACGTACACGTACGCGCGTATTACGTTCTCGCATACGTTGTAGATATGTTCTTTTTGTGTACATACTGGTATATCTGATACTGTGGATACACACGTGCGTTCGCATGCGTATAATACGCGAACAAAGCAATCGGTCGTAGAGCAGAAAGTTTTAATGCGAGCCGTTTATTACACGCGGCAGACGTATTTTCTTTTCTCTTTTTTTTTATTTGAATTCTTGGTTTTCCGTTACCTAACACTTTATCGTCGCAATTGCGTATAATTTCCGATTGATCTCTTTGTGCGAACACCTTGTTAAGTTTCTTACCATATAAGGACCGTTAAGATTTTCCGCTTTTATTTCTTTATAATAATTTGGTACAGCTATCTTTAGCGAAAAATGTGTTGTAGGCGAAACTCCCCCCCCCCCTCTCTCTCTCTCTCTCTCTCTCTCTCTCTCTCTCTCTCTCTCTCTCTCTCTCTCTCTCCTCTCTCTCTCTCCCCCCCCCTCTCTCTCCTCCCCCTCTCCTCCCTCTCTCCCCCTCCCCCTCTCTCTGTCATGGTTATTTTTTATTTTATTTTCGCGTGCCTTTTGTAACAAGATCGTTGAATTTGTTGTTCGATCGGTGAGTGATTTGCTCGTCGGTCCATCGTAATTATTTGGCATATTATACCAAAGAATACGAAGGGTAGAATATTACTATAATCGTCCAATTCGTTTATTTTGTCGACGCGATTTCATTGTTTTTAATATGAGATAGTATGTAGGTACGATCGTTATGTTTGTCTGGTTAAGAAAAAAAATCGTTGCTCTTTACTCGATAAGGCGTAAAGTTCGGATATGGAATTTTAATCGAAAAGATGTTTTATCGAACATGCGATTCTGTGGTCTACAAACTTGTACGATATGATCGAATTGTCTGTAAATATTTCGAATGACGACAGTCTTGTTTTTTTTTTTGTATATAAACACGAAAGGAATAAATAAATGACGCGGGAGAAGAACGAAAGCATTGCAACGACGAAGATTAATTGAAGTACTTTCATTAAATCTGATTTCGTAGAATTTCAGTTACCGCAGATGAAATGGTACACGTTAAATTGACATAATAGCGGGAATGAACCATAGGTAGAAAAATAATACCATGCACGCAACAATAAATAAAATCAAATTTATTTATATGTTATTTATTTGCGTCGATTTCATTTGTTAGGTTGAAGTGTACATAAAAATGTACAATAGAAATGAGAGAAGGATCTGCGTTATTGTAGCGTTATGCATATGTACCGCGTTTCTTGGAACAGAAAATCCGTTGTTTAATTTTCAGTTTACTTGATTGCGAAAGATAGTGCGCCAATCGTTCCGAACGATACCGCCTGGCCGACCATGTTTTTTTTTGTTAAAATTATGTATTCGCTCGTTTCTTTTTAATTGTTGCGTTAGATCTTTGGTTTTTGCTGATTGTGATCGGGAAAAGTAATAGTTCTTGCTCAAGTGTACACCGAATCAGAAGGTGTCGGAGGACACATATGCGTCACTGCAATATCGAAACGCACTTCGTTGCGTTTATTACGGTTCTCATGTATCGTGTGCAATTGCCATTATTAGCCGGAACAATTGTGAGAAATTTAAATTAAGTCTTGATCGAAAAGTAAATAAATGATATTTAAAAACAAATGTAACTTCTCTGAAGATGATGATGCACTTTAACTTCGGTTTCAGTTTTAGTAACGCGTAAAGCGTTCGCTATGAATTTTACGTTTTTTCAAAGTTATTCGTATATATTTTGTTGCTTCTTTTTTTTGCCAGCGTTAATCGTCTTTAAAGACTTGCATTCGATTGTCGTTGCACGGATTTGATCGATAATACTTCATTATTGCGCGTGCAGCTACGACGTGTTGCGTGCACTTTATTTATCGGATTGTCGCAAACATTTCTTGAGCAACGAGCTACGAACTTGTAAATGATTTTTCCTTCGTCTCACTCTGCTTTCCGTGTAGCATGTCTTTCAATCAGTATGATATTTCCAATTCCATTTAAAATGTGCCGTACATCGTCGTATTAACAGGAGGTTCTGCTCTGGAATTGTCTCAGAAACCGAACTCTCTTCTTCTTTTCATTTCTTCATGTCGTTCAAGTGCCCAGCATTTGTGCATTAAAGGTATTTCTTATTACAATTCGAACTCGAACAATAAAATAAGTTGGAATATAGAATTCGAGACTCAAATTTTCTAAATGTCGATCACTTTTATGCAATGTTGAAGTCCATTTTATTAAACAAATCTTTGAAGATTAATATTTTTCTATGGACATACATTTGAAAGGTCCAGGAGATGAACGCGTGTTGTGTCATACATATGAAGTTTCGAGTAAATTTTAGAACAATAATAATAATAATAATAATAGTAATAATATTATTATACTAATAATAATATTAAAAGTAATAATACTTTTTGTTGCCTGCATCTTTTATTGAGTAGCGATGCATTACTAATACTCTCTTTACTACATTCTTAGTGCACCCAAATTATTCATACCGGAGCATTCTGGTGGAAGAAGGTGTGGTGGAAATACATAACACTTTCATCCGCCAGCAACTTGCTCGCGTTCACACACACCCTTCATCCATTGCTTTCTTTTTATTCTGCGATACGAGTAGGTTAAATGAAGTATATTATGGGAAAAACCCCCTCGTATCAGTTTCAGTTATTGCAATAATTAAATCTTCACAAAACTGTTACACAACACCTTCATCTAAATCGTTCAATTTTTCCTACGACGATGTACCTATTTTTGACTCTCAAACAAATTTTATGTCGTTTGTCTAACTTCTACTGAATTTAATTCTGTTTGCAATTTTATTAGGGTCATAATGTCTCATATTATTATCAATTTTCTAATCGTAGTCTAATTAAGTTTAATTCAGATTCAGAACCTCCTCTTAAGAAGGAACGCTGCAATTTTTTAAGATTAGTGTAAATGAGTATGTTACACACGATAATGAAAAGATTGTGCATTGCGCACGATCCGAAAGAAGAGGAGGCGAAGTAATATAGGTAAAAGTGTTAAGAATTGTAAAAAATGTTGTTGTGTTCTGTAGACTGTTGAATAACATGAATATTGGCTATTGATAAATTGGCTGATACGGAGACTGTGATTTGGTACTCACCTACCTAAGCAGAAATCTACTTCGCGTTTGCGACGTTTAATAAAGTGCGATTTGAAGTGTAGGTAATAGGTATTAAAATTCAATTTCAAGTACGAATATATTATGTTTAAGTTCAGAAGTATTACAAATTTCCAGCTGCACGCTACAAATTACTTAATCGATCTCGCCTGTTTGTTGCATAGCTTGGCATTTTCTACCCACCGCTGATAAATTTATATTTACGTTCGGTTCTCCTAATTATTCTTCATGAACGAAGGAAAGATTAGAACGACACGAGAAACGAAATGTGGTATCTTTCAATTGCGATTTATAGGGGAATCATAATATTCTGTGGTAAAAAAATGTTCTCGTACGCAGATAAATGAAATCGAAAGATACATATCAAAAAGAAAATTCATATTTTCCTAGCGATTCTATATTTCGAATTCTTACGTTTGTTTTTTTTCAGTGCTTCAAGCTCGTTCGGAAAATATCATTTTGGCACCAACTATGTACGCAACATCCTCTGAAACTCGGCTATTTCGTTTAACGCGAGCTGCTGTATATCTTAACGTACAAATTTCTATTTTCCGGTCGTCTCGGCCTTACTCGCGCGCGATTGAGAACACTACATTTTGTATGAAATGAGAACATGTGATGATAATAAATGATAAATTTTTTAGAATCTTCCAATCAAACGGCATGGAGTATTATTCGAATTGGTGTGTATCAATTGCATTTCAAGCTAACGGCAGCTTAATATGTAAAGTGCAATTTGATATGTAATTAAAGTTTGTAACATTTTTATACATTGAATGTCACTTATTTTGTACCGACAACAAGTATACTAAATCCTTTATAGAATTCGTTTGCGTTTACGCCCATAATTCGCACATTTGTTGCATATTTTTTACTCGGCGATGAGAATAAACAGATGTATAGTATTTCTGTTTCCCAGGTATTGTTTGATCCCAGTTGTATGTTACCATGTTTGGTTCGAATCTAGAGGATACATATCTTGAGACGCATGTTCACATATGCTTTGTTTTTGCAGGCCATTGCATTATACGGAATGTACAAAAATCGATGGATATTATTTGAAATCGGCATTCGCTTCGAATTCAAACCTGAATTGCGCGCAATCTTTTTGTTGTTTTTTTTTAAATTTAACGATACATACACGTGGCGTGCAGAGACTTGGCAAATGTGTTTTAATAAGCTTTCATCGATTCTCAGTCTCGTTGAACATGTTGACACGACGAAAAGTGATTGTGGTTGTTAATCCTTTATAATATATTTCTTTAAATGTTAATACAGTTCATTTGTATTTTTACAAATACAATTCTTTCAATATTCTACACATATACTCATGCATACACGCACACATACATAATATGAACGAAATTTCTTTTATGTGACCATTATGTACTTTCTTGAAAATTTCGAATACATAGTATTTTTCTACTAATTGTGGCTTAATTTACTTGCATGCACACATACGATGCATCGAAATCAATTGTACCTTTTATATGTGTTACCATTTGTCGGCTGTGTCTTTAAAATTACGAGACATTATTTTCAGTTAATCGCGGGACAAAATTCGAAGATCCTTAATGTTTTTAATGCTTTTAATGCACCAACCACATAAACCAGCTCGAGGGACACACTGTAATTTAAAACGATTCATAAACATTAAATTGTTCGATTTTTGAGTCAGGCGTGACGTGGAAAGTATTTATTTAGCGTTCTGAAGAAAAACGGTTTGCAGATTCGTATTCAGCACAATGAAATCTATAAGAAACGCTTATTGAAGGTCAGAAAATCAGATACGAATGAACAGTGTAATTGAAATAACGGTTTAAGGGTCGGTGCTTTAAATAGTTAATATAGTGCGCATTGGTTCCAAAATGGACCTGATAGTTTCCTACAAATAGATCATGATGAAACAGGGAGGTCATTGAGGAATAGTGAATTACCTGTTTGTGCAGCTAATAGAATATTTTTCATAAAATATCTTCGCTATAAATTTTAAGAGATTCTGTTACAGTCATTCATGAAAATATGCGGTCAACAATGTTCATTTGGCATATCAATTCTATATTTCAAGCAGGGTGCATAGCATTAAAATATGATTTTTTTGCACATTGAAGTATTATTTTTAGGCATCATAAATAACGGATTTTATTTGTTGTGTATGCCTGTTTAAATCATTTTAAAGGACATGCAAATAGCTAAATTTTAGGTCACATAAATATTTGAGCAATGAACAGATAACAGCTTAATAGTATTATTGTTTAAATTTCATTGATTGTTGAACAGTCAATTTATTTAAGAATATATCGCAAAACTATTAGAAAGAAGGAGGCAATTCTGCAAGTGGTCGTACAATATTTAAACAATGCGACAACGAATGGATGAAGATTCCACGGTACAGTTTGCAATATTTTTTCAATTCTATTCAAAATCTATCCCAAACCTAATTTTTATCCATGGCCTTGTGAAAGTATTTTGCTACTTATCATACAAAATTTGAGCACACGTGATGCATTTGTTTACAAAATTGAATGAACTCACATTTGCAATGTGGTCAGGTTACAAGAAAATTTCAATCAATCTGAATATGTACCCCGAAATTATAAGATATTTACTGCAAACCTTTCAAAGGTTACAAAAGTATTCAAACTGTTAATTGTTACTCTATTAACAAGTCTCAATACTCGGAGCTTTAGTTGTCATTACTGTCATTTGTAAAATAGGATACCAATTTTCTAGTTATGTTTGACGGTACAGAATTCTATGTTTCGATGATTGTTTGGAAGTTGTATTAAAATTGTATCATTGTTTTATTTAAAATATAATCCCAACTTTTCAGCTCTTTCTTTTAAATTCGGTTGCAAAATCTGCAGGTGCTTGAGCTTATTCAAACTTCCTTCTACAAACACGGGTTTTCCCATGCCACTTGCTGAGATGCAGCCCAATTCATGTTTGAACTACTCCCATGTTTTACTGTCGAACGTCAAGTTTCGAACTTACATATTTGCATTTGCATCCGTCCTAACAGTAAATACATCCAACAGATCCAAAAATATTGAATTTCAATACATCGAGGAAATATTACTTGATTCTGAACCAAAATGTTTTTAGAATTCTGTTCTTTAATCAAATTCAATATCTCCTCATCAACGCCCTCGTAGGCCTTCTTTTTAAAAACACCAGTGTCATTTCTTTGTGAAATTGCGTAATTAATTGTAGGTGTATATATTTCCCATAATTATCCTTTATTATTTTTCAATCTCCATTTATTTAAAGTCAAATCAATTGGTTTTTTGCTTCCCCTCGGGTGAAATGAACGACCTCTCTTTTTCTTCAGTAAATACAAAATAATAGCATGTCACGGTTTATTTAGTCGCTATATTATAACAGAAACAGTAAAAAAATGAAGTACTTACTAGAGCTTGGTTTAGCTGCTAATAGACACATCCAATGATGCACAGAGCAATAAAAAGAACAGGGGTTGAAAATGTCTTAACCCACATTCGTTGACTAACAATAAGCCCTGCTTCAGACTCGTGAGAAAGTACACTTAAACCATGTCATCACTATGGCAAACCAGGGAAAAACTTTGCGGTATATACCATTTTTTTCAGTGTTAGATACACGTCTGAAGGGATCTATGATAGGTATTGTCACTTTGGGCTGATATAAATAAAGGTGCCACACAATGAGTGTAGAAATGTCTCAATGCGGGTTAGGGTTGAAAAGTGATTTAATAAACATTCAGAGATATTTTTTTAAATTTTGCCCTATTCAATTAGTTTTTATGTATAAAATTCTACATTTAGACAGCTAAAACGTAATTATTTCCCTACTTAATTGATATTCGGTAGACATTTTTTTATACGTTGACTCCTGCTATACATTTTGTAAGTACATATTGAAATAATACAGTTGCTGCTATTAATTGTAATATTGCATATTTATTTGCATTACTTTCAATTATTTAGTGTTTCACAAACTTCTTCTTGCTTGAGAATTGCTTCATAAAATAGCAAATCTAGTTTAATTAATAAAATTATCGAAGTGTTACGCATAGCTATATGCATAGGTAATTTTTGAATAACCGTGACGGCTGCCAAATAATACATGCATATGTCTATTCGATTTCCATTATGTCACGAAAGGTTTAGAGACCTATACAAAGTTTTATAATTTCATTAAACTATTCATACAGGGGCTCTATTATAAGTCTTGATTATTTTAATGAAACTATACATATACCCACTTCTATAATTTTTTTAACGCGAAGTTAAGTTAACATGTTTGCCTTAATATATAGTCACTGTCGAATGTATTCGTGCACTGATAATTTTCTAGAAACACTATCTTCAACTATATGCATTTATCGATTTCCATTAAATTTACAAAAATTGGATCTGCGAAGTCTTTGGAATAAACGTAATGCAAACAATACCAGATACATTCATAATCATGAAGCATCTACCACAAGAAATATGCATATGCCTCTTCCACTTATCTTCTCGATCAATAGGATCACAATGGTCAGTATGTAAAGTAGTGACAGTAGTATCTCGTGGCTCAAAGAGTCCTTTGTTTCACCTGTAGTGGCCGTGAATGAAATACATTTTAGACAATTCTGTATGCATGACACAACTTTTTCTTTCATTCTTGGAAACGAATTGCTATGGTTTATGAGACCAATCGTTCTGTCAGCACCCATGCGGCTCATTTCATCATGATACTTTTAGAAATCGTAGTATTTATCATACACTTCGGAACATAAAATAGTAATACCTGGCCCTTTCTACGACTTAGTAAACTATTTTGCATTTCAAACATACTGAGTTTCTGTTTTTCAAGCTGTAAACGCAGTGCGTCAATCCCCCACAACTTTATCTCACGACAACGACAAATCTAATTGGAAAGAATTACATGTTATACATATGTTATACTATTTGTTATACAGGGTGTTAATTTCAACTCGAGCATCTAAATTATTCCAGCTACTATTAAAAGTATGGAAAGATGACTAAACAGGATGTACATGGTTTAGCATGGTGTTGTACCACCTTCCGTGGCACTCAAAGAATTTCTAGCTATTTAACATGTACTATGTCTCCAAACTCACGTCACCCAAGGTGATTTCAAGGTCACTTCAAGGTCAGTATGTATCGATTGTTAAACTCATCTTGACGCCGCCTACCACATTGCGTTATAAAAAATGCACGTTAACGTGAAAAATACGACGACCTTGAAACCCCGTTAAAGTGACCTTCACAGGATTTTTTTCATCGCCGCTAGAGTACGCCTTAAAACCTAATATGTACATCCTATTTAGCCATTTTTTCTTTTTTTCAATAATAGCGGAAATAATTTAGGTTCTCGAGTTAAAATGAACACCCTGTATATCTATATGCTTGAAGAAGACCTGTGACTAATGAAACATTCTGTACATATCTGTACGTACATATAAAATACATACAAAATATCGCGATGGACCACCTTAGTCGTCTGCAAATCCAAATTATTGTGAAGTAGGCGGTCCTATTCTGGTGTGCTGCTTCACAGTATCGGTTAAAATAAGTAAATCAATTGTACCTACTTGCTTCTAATGCAGAGATTATTAAAAATTGGTCACCATTTATATTGTCGCGGAGGGGAAGGGCAATAGGTCAAATGCTAAAAATAAATGTTAAAAAGGATTGCATCCAGGCTTGGAGATTCTCGTTTAGTTCTGCAAGATTGTGTTACGTTGGAGAATCTTTAAAACTTGTTTTTGAAAAGTATCTGTGCAATGCTTAAGCATTACGTAATCAAGCTGCTAAATATGAATGGCCCATGGTATATTAACTCCAGCTGTTTCTTTCCGTTTGGCTGTTTTCATCGATAAGTATCTTGCTTAGTCTGCATGGTCTGATAGGATATGGTGACAATTATTTATATTTACCCTTCCATTAGGTTTTAGAGGAAAAGATGCTATTCTTCAAAGTTTGGAAATATCCCACTGATTTGTTCACCTGCAATTTAAAACGCTGCCAGCATCATGTTCAAATATTGGTCAAAATTTGACATTCTATTTGCTTTTTGTGCTTTCCCTCCACCCTCCCCCCCTCCCCCTCCCCACAACTTTCGTTTCCCCATCAGAATTAATAATGTTATATTTACATTCGTCAATGAATAGAACTGAAGCAGCATACGCAGAAAGGGTTTGCGTGTAGTGAAAACAATACAGATAGATGATATCAAGAATTATAAATTTGAAGGTAATATTTTACATAGATTCGAGAAATGTTAGAAAAACTATCGGGCAACTATACCGTTTAAATGTTAAGCTGTATTTTATATTTGCTGACTATATTACGAATGGTTTCTAGGCAATATACGTGTACATCTACATTATAATCAACTTCTATCGTTTCTGCCAAATGTGAAACGCTTGTTCGTCGGTCACACTTAATTGTTTGTAAAATAGCTATGATTGAACTAAATCACCGTTTTGTTAATTTTCTGCAGCAACAGACTTCCGTTTCTCAGTATTGGAATAAATATCACGAATTGCAAAAGGTATCTACATTCTGACAAAAGTATTTCAATTAATATCTGTTCTGTCTATATCGCGTAATGTTTTCATGCAAATAATAAACTATACATATACATGTACTTCTTTAATTCATTGCCAAGTGAAAATTTTTCGGATCTCCGATAACATACGATTAGAAATGTTTCGTTCAGTATAAATCCCCCAAAATCTCAATGTGTTTATTATTCGGAGATTATGGTGGAATCAGTATTGGGGGCTTCTATGATAGGATTCTGGAGTACTGTGTGAAATTATTGTCTCCATATCGGTAACATCATTACTAATTTCCATTTTTGTCGCAATAATATGGACGTGATTTTTGCAGTTCATAGTTCCATTAATAAACTTTTGTGTGCTTTCCCTTTTCCACACTGCACAATGTCCATTGCAATTAGCTATATAAGATTGTATTTTATTCGCGCAGATGATTGTGTTTCTGTATTGCATTGATACGCTAATATGGTGCTTTGCAAATTGTACCTCTTTGTTTCAACGAGTTACAGAACTGAGAAAATTGGTTGTGCCAAGTTCGTTTCGTATAACAATAACTTCTTTCTCTTTGCGAATAATTGCTTGCAATTCAAGGTCAGAATATTTTTCTGCGTGCAAACTATTTGTTCTCAAAAAGTCTTTCTCTCGTGCACCATAAACGAGCATCATATTTTGTTTCTCACTATTAAAGCTATGCAAATAACGAATACAGATTTTAATTCTCGTGTCAATAACTTCGGAGTGTCTCTAATCGTGCTTATAGTTTGTTTGTACCACATTTTTGTTGTTGTTAGGGAAGTATTAATTTGATTTCTTTGATTCATTTCTATTAGCAATTATTTTAATTATAGACACGCTGCAACAACTTTTGCAATGTTAACACGACAGGATAATAATGATATTTTGAACTTACCTTTAGGTGCTAGATGGAATAGACGTAATCACCCTCTATACTCACAAAGCTTTTCGTTTCTTCAACATTAGCGTAAATATTTTGTTCTTTTTGCATGAAAATATTCTTCCGTACTGCGTTTCAGAACTCAATTATCTGATGTTTTCTCCTTTTACAGTTTTGGTAATTGATTTTACATGTTCTACAGAACATATCAAGTCTGGCGCTATCGTGGCTGCATTGCTATTGTTTCTTCTCATTTATCTGACCGGTTGCAGTGTATATTTGAATTAATCGTAGCATTGTCTGACCGCAATTCTAAATGTAAGATTGCTTGATAATTCTACCAAGCACACAAAAGATCCTTTCGGGGCTACAATTCTGGTTTTGCTCATCGTTCTGGTAGCCGTTCCTTCTGAGCTCAGCATTTTCTTCTTTTAGAACCGACGTAGACAATCTATTCTTCATTTTCGGATGACACAAATTGATATTCGAATTCAACGGTGTTAAGGTGCAGAGGAAATCACTCGTGCCCTTGTGACGGGACAAACTTTCGGTACATCCGTCAGAGGAACAATCGATACGACAATGTGTACAGAGACGAAGGAGCTTCGTTTCGGAGTCGAAAGCATATCCGACCTCTATTTGCGTTCAAAATACATTGGAAAATACGTTCAAATATATTGCCCATCCACAGCTGAAGCATCTATGAAATCACCTAATGTAATTAACATTCGTTGTGTTACAAAATTTCATCATAGATGACCTTGAAAACTCTGAAAAATATGCTTGAAAGAAAAAGATCCACAAACATCTTTTTGCATCGGCAAAAGTAACGTAGATATTACGTATACATACGTCACAAACGAACTCCCTGTATGCGATATAATTGAATTTTCGCGACGCGTCGCGACGTTTAGACGCGTCTACATATACATTCTCCTCTACTTTTGATAACGGAATCACACTACCGTGTCACCCTGTCGATTAATTTTCTTAATTTTCTTTCGTAATTTTCTTTCGAGCACTATGTGCTCAGAATATCGTGTACGTGCATTGATATGCATGAAAGTGCGTTTCCCTTAACAATTTCAGGAAGACCCGTTTCATATAATAGTTTTTATGGCAAGAATTTCTCAGGAATTCATTAACAATGTTTATTCGTAAAGACTGACTCTACTATAGCGCCATCTAATTTAAATAAAATTGATGTGGAACTAATAACAAAGAACCGTACACAATTATACAATTATACAATTATACAATTATACAGGTGTACAGAATTATTGGCATAGCATATGAACTCGTACAGAGACTAGTATAACTATCTAAATAATTACACATCTGTCTTTTTTTTGCACATCAACCTTTATTTATATTGTACTTGCCTGTATAATGGAAATCTAGATTATGAGGAAGTTTGATAATGTATGTATAATACACAGTTCAGTTGAATAGAAGTTCTTTTATATAGTAAAAGAGGGAACGTCTCTACTCAATGGGGAAACTCTAACGAATGAATTGAGAGGAGAAGCGTGGAGCATTCGGCACCCTATCGGTGCCTCTTTATATAAGCACTTTTGTATAAGCATTGGAATTCTATGCCCCAATATATGCACAGAACTATAAGAGATAATTTTTGTTTAACTGGGTTTTATTCAATGCATAAAACCACCAGTATAAATATACATCAACTGATCTATATCAGTAAAATGGATAGTATACAAGTAACTGTGGGCGTTATTGTACATGCAACTTACAGTAGCACGCTGTATTTTTCCAAAAAATGTCTACTTTTGTAATTACATAAGTCGCACGGTGTCTGTTCCTGTTACACCACAGATAAATCTGAGAAACTAAAATAAGCGCTATATTTTGTTTGACAATTACGGTTTCATACTCTAACATTTGGTTAAATGTTCTAAACAGCAGTCCTAAAATCAATCTTTGGTAAATCGACGGAAGTGGTACTACCTCACCGATTTCAATGATTTTCGAATATATTGTAGAACTGAGTATTCTGAACAACTTTGTCCTATGCATATAACCGCCGCTCGGCCTTAGTTCTGGAGATATTTGTAAAAAACTGTAGCTACTACTCCATTGAATTTTGTATATACGTGCACGCTCGGGCAAATTAAGATATGGCTAAGATTTATGATATATTGAAAACGGAATTACAATAATAAATTCAAAGATATATTACTTTTTTTCTGTGGAAAATTTATGTTTATAACACCTAATGGTAAAATACTTCACATATCAATTTTGTTAAGATAATCTTTCCCTGACGCAATTAACAAGCTCCAATTTTCAAGATGTGAAGGAGTATGATACACAGGGATATATATGATATATATACTTCAAAAATTGAATTTTGGCCAGCTTTTCGAGAAATGGCACCACAGTGCGCAGCGGCACGGTGTCCCGTTTGGCGTCTTGGGTGACACTTGCACACTATTGGAACAATTTGTATTTCCAAGTTGGAACTTCTAACTGACATCGCGGCTGTTTTTCAAATGATCTCGAACTATTGATTTTGGAAGTTTTAAAATTTCAGACACATGATGAACCGATGAATTTCATATTTTTTCCCCTAAGGCAGGAATTTTATTTTCATCTATGTAATCGAAAGGAACGGTGAGGCCGGTTTTTATCTTTCGAATAAAAACTTCTTTTTCGAAAAACGAATCAAAACTAAGTAAAACCTTGCTTGAAGACAAAGGAAGCACAAACCATTAGTTACATAGAATAAATATATATGTATACGTATGTGTAGTTAATTTCGGCTTCATATCCTCAAAATAAATTTTGGTTTGCACAGTTTTTCACTTATTCTCATACTACCATCATTCTTCGCTTAATGTACCGGTCACATTCAACTATCCATATCTCTTGTACATTTCAATCTTCGGTGTTCGTGCTAAATCTATTGTTAAACTTACGTGCAATATACAGGGTGTCAAAAAAAAAAAAAAAATTAAATATTTATATGGTATATAGAACACAGTGTGCTGAGTAAAATAGCCATAGTAAACATAGGTCGAAAGGTCCACCGTTTCTGAGAGATAAAAATTTTTGTTGGCTAGCTTTACGATTGACTTTTAACTGACTTTTCTATATTTACAGAAGATTTTCCACGGGTCCCCCTTCCATTTCTACATATACACGCTTGGTATTTTCTTCTTACAGAGTCGGGTTCTCTCTCGAAAATTCCTCATCTCTGTCGAATTATTTGACATGCATGGTGGATTTGGTTACGTAATTCTTCTAAGCCATTTATCGGCGAGGAATACACTTAGCTTTTCAAATATCCCCATAAAAAGAAGTCCACACGGTTTAAATGGAGGGATCGGGGCAGCTATGCAACCGGTCCACTACGTCCGATCCACCCTTCCATCCATCGCATGGGATGGAATGGAAGCAAGTACATGTATCGAATTAGGACAGGTCTGAATACAGCAGATTGAAAACATATTTTAAAAGGTGATAATTCGGACCTGTCCTAATTGCACCTACCGAAAAGCGGCACGAACTTTCCGGACAAGCCAATACACAATTCAATCATGATGCTAGCAAACAAAAATGTTTATATCACAGAAACGGTTGACCTTTCGACCCATGTTTATTAAAACCCTTTTCCTCAGTGCAGCGTGTCCTATATGTATACCGTATAAATATTGAGTGGTTTTCGTGAACACCCTGTATATTTTGCGTCCCTTAACGTATATTCATACAATGTCACATATCTACATTTGGCTTATTGTTAGTTCGTTCCATAGGCTTTACCCTTTTTTCTGTAAATCTTAATCAACTTATTATCGCTTCATTTATCCTTCCTTCCACTATTTTCTCCTGTCTTAAGAGACTAGTATCCACCCTATAACAGTCTTTTAATTAATCTTTTAGCGTGTTTAGTTCTAACTTAGATAGATCGTATTTTCTCTATTCGTCTTCAATCCCCAACACTTTCGCAGCTTGCATTTGCGACTAACATTTGGCTGTTTTTTCCAGATATTCTGTCATTTTAACTGTTCTTGTGTTGGTATCTTCTATTATATTTGGCAAAAACAAACATTTAAATAAATAGAAGAGGACAAATTTTTATCAGGAAGGTATTTAACTCTGGCCTACGATGCGGGACTTTAGTATTTATGTTATCATCGCGCCATAGTGATACTTGGCACTAATTCTTTGAGTTGAATATATGTTGTAACGTAATGTTGAAAGTTGAATCATAAATATCTAAAAAGGTTACTAAGTATATGTAAACATGATGCTACGTTTTTAGAAACGAAATAGCTAAGTTTGTCAGTTTGCAAAATTTTAACTGAATTGGAAACCCGAAATTCTTGCACTCTTCTTTTTAGTTAAATCTTTATCCGGTAGATTGAAATTATAGATGAACCTCGATAAACCGGGTCGCTACCAATTATCCGGGCTGTCGAATTTATTAATGATATATTTTCAACTGTATCTTCACCCTATAAAATTGCATACTGAAAAGGATACTGTTTGATACTGTTTTGAGCCAAGATTTTCAACATTTGGGAACAGTTTGTTTTTAATCTTTTCGGCTCAGGTATCAATTTCCCCAGTCTGCCTGTTTTGCAGTTAAGCCCGTTCATCAAAGCCTTACTGTACTGTCTTTGCACATTGAAAACATTTGTTAGTGAAGGTTTATACCGACAGTCACGTGATTGCATAATTTATGGAATTTCAAACAGTTGGAGTAAGTGGGAATTGTATGTGTAATACATCTCGATTGAGTTCCAAATTGTTGCGGTTTGGGACTTATGTAAAGGATGCGGTGTATGATAATTCCATGCTGCTTTGTGTAGGTAGCATGTCGGTGATGAACTAAGAAAGATTGAATTATGGAAAATCAACATCATAATGAGTCATATTTGCGTAAAAGTTTAGCGATTACAATTCTCTACAAACTTTTTCTTAACTTCTTCAAACAGGTACCTTCTTCATGTACAGTGCCAATTTCTTCTACAGCTATTGTTCCCGATGTTCGTATGACAACAAAATTTACTTTCGGTCGTTCATGATTTACTCTCAACAAAGATAGATTACGGGTACTCAGTTGTGTGAAGTTGCCCCGCAACTGCCCTAGTAGAATAGACTGGTTATATTCAATCTGCATCTCATAGTACTTTTTTTAAAGAGAATGCAAACGAAACTCGACAGGAATATTCCGAGTGAGCTAATAAAAATTAAATATATACTCTATAGTTTGAGTAACCAACGTCCACAAAGCTGCCTTCCGCGATCTGTCGCGGGTAGAGACACTCTAGTGCATATATGTGCAACCCCTTTTGGTTCTGGCAATATGTCATTTTTTGCCACGTCAATTCCAAATGTTAAATGAGGATGAAGCCGAGAATTTTTCAAGGAATTTTAATAATACGTGGACAATTGTAAAGGATTTGGCAGCGAACATTTGCTCAGAACACTTGCCCCAGAATAATGAGAGAGACTTGGGCAGATCATGCGTAAAAAGTGGTAAACCACGAGTATAATTTGTACTACAGAACAAGTTTCCATCATAAGGTCAAATGTGATATTCTTGCTAACCACTTAAGAGTTATGAGTTGTTAGAATTGAAGAAATTAAATAGTCAACTCTAACGCATGTTGTATTGTTGTATTGTGAAACATCGTAACGCGGGAGTTGATCCGCTATATCTCAATTTCTTCTCACGCTTGAACGGACTTTAAATAGTTTGTTGAAAGAAAAGAAAACAGAGTTCGCAATGTGTGACGGTATATAACAAGCATATGGGTCTCAATATGTCTCAATGGTACAACTACAAAATACTTTGGTAAATTATTTCAAAAATTAAGGTAATAACTTCATTGATTCGTGATTTTAAAATGTTAAGAACCACTGGTGTAGAGGGTTAATGTAGAACATCGTTTCTATATCCTCTGACCAATTTTGAGACAGACACTGGTAAATGTTCCTTCAGTAAAAATCTCAATTACTCCTTCTCATTCGTAAGGAGAATACTAGGGAACACGATTCTGGCCAGTATGTTGTACCTAACACCGTCGTCATTACGTTATATCATTACGTTCCACCCACCATACTCGTACTTTATAGAGCTCTGAACGTTTATGCTTAGCACTGCGTTTTATGTTTTCTGCCAATCCACATTAGTAGCGAAGTGTGTTTTAACCAGTGGTGAAATAACACCACGACTTTCCCTCTTAAGCAGTTTTGTAGTTAAGTTTGTCGGTGAACGCTGAATAAAAATCGGCAACGTTCATCTGTCCGGCAGCTCTGTAGTCGAAAGCTCGATTTCCACTGTGCGCAAAAGCCTGCGCTCTCCCTAGTCGTAAACAGCCTAAGAACGCGAAGCGTTAATTGCCTACTTCTTTACGCGCTAACTGTTTACAAGAGCATAACTGCATACGCGCGGAGCAGTCTACCGCCTAGACGTTACACGCATCTCATACTCCCACGTACTCATTGTCGATATAATTGTGGGATCTTCTAACAGTGTCAGCCGCGTGTGATCAAAGTAACATAATAATTTAAAGGGAACGGAATAGCGAATGAAACCTTGTCAAATAATTTAAACTGCTCAAGGCTTCTTTTCCTTTATTTATTTATTAATATTTACAGTTACTAATAGACTACATAGTAGACTACAGTTAAAAATCGATATAATTCTCAGTTTATATTCTTATAAGTACCTTCTCAGTTAAATCCATATTATTCTTCGCGCTTTTAAAACTTTTTAAACAATTAGTATTTAAATTTAGGTTTTATTTACGATATGATTTATGTACATTATGTACATTGGAGCCACGTCCGTTCTTTCATGCCCAACGAACTGGCAATTCTCTGTTCGTTATTCCTCGATATGGCCAATTCGCTATTTATGACACAGCTCGTTTGCTAAATAAATAATTTTTTTCAAAGCAACGAAATACGGTTTAGCTCATACGTGTGTCTAATGCATGCGCTGACGTATTTACACCGATGCAATAGAAATTAACCTGCTGCCTTATAATAACGAGCGACGCTCGTGCATCCATTTGCACGTGATTATGAAAACACACGAGTATGTAGAACTCTGTAGCACAGGATACGGGCAAACTACAAAAAATATGACTGAACCGTGATAGTTTTTGACATTCCATAAAACGGTGCATGTGTCCATGTAAGTATTAAATGAGAATATGCAATTTGCCGGATAGTTTGTTAAAATATGTACCATTTTTTCGACCAGCAGAAATCTTCTGTGCATTTTTTACATACTGAAACGTTTAGCGGTCAATCGTTTGAATGCTTTCGTTACTCACTGCACACGTGCAACAAAGGTATCAAAGTGTATGGAATATCAATGTTAAGAACCCTCTTTGCAAAAAATCCTTTGTTATGCGTATAACGTAAAGGAATGTATTATTCTTATGAATTTATAATACGCTCGAAATGGTAGCTTTCTACATCCGTCTCGTGTGAAATCCCGGACCAAATGGCTAATTAACGATTGATCGAAGCAAGTGCAATTCAAGTTAAAAGAATCGTTTAGTATTTTTCAATAGTACAGCACAATTTATCGTACAAACAGAGACATAGTTGTTCATGCGTGCCAACGCAATTTGTAGTTTTTTTTAAACGAGCTTAGTAGGAACTGTTAGCGCATTAGAAGAAGATGGATTAGAAGAAAGCCAATATTATTTATGAATACTTAAATGAAATGCACTATCCAACAAATCCGTGTGGTCATGAAGTAACAGTAAATGTTTACAGTCATTCGATTATTAGCTTATGATTCATATTTACGTACTATTAGAGAAATGGTACGAATTGGTTATCGTCTTTATTTGGAAGTCATTTTGAAGAATCTACAGGGATAGGCAAAAGTATTTACACAGTTATTTCCGTTTAAATACATACAGGTATCCATAATTGCGACAAAAATTAGACTAGATGGAGATTTCTCGAAAAATCTGTATTTCATGTAGATCATCTAGATTATTATATGACCAAAAGCAGTTACGCAATTAAAATAATGTGACAAGTCAAAATTCAAATACGTTTTCCAAGTATTTTATTGAAAGTCAAAAATTATGTACCTAGTACACTTTGTAATGACAAATTTTTATATTGTTATTAATCGTTATTAAACCCTTCAGGTCCTCTTTTAATCTATCACATATGTATGAATGTACCTTTTGAAAAATTCAGAATTTTCATTTTTTGCAGTTATTTATAACTGAATTAAATTCGTCGCATACCTAATATTTCCTGCTTTTTACCTTAACTGTTCGGCACGTGTTCCATCTGTTTTGCGACTGGTTTTTAAATACTCTACAGTACGAAAGGAAATTAATTCATGAATGATCTACGAATCTACGCCGTATGGTTAGAGTGACGATCTTGTTGGAAATAAAAGTTCCTTGGAAGATTTATTTATTGCTTCATTTAAAAAACAAACATTTTTACAATATCCCACTATAATATGCGTTTGACCATGCTGCCATTAATAAGCACAAGTTCTCCTTGGCCAGATGTTAGCCACACATCCCCAAACCATTAATCCACCATCTCCACGTTTTACTGTGGGTTGCAAATTACGTTCATCCATTTCGGTATTAGGTTGCCTTCAGAACCAGTACATGACCATCTGATTTCGATATATTAAATTTCCTTCCGTCAGAAACAAATGCCTCCTCCGAACGTCCTGGCCTTTGTTATAGGTTCTTTATTATATATTCATCACACAGCGTATCCAGCAGGCTTCAATAATTTTCGTAACAGCTTTGGACTGATGTCTTTTTTACATTTCTCTTCTATCATAAGTGCGCATTTTGGTGAATTACATTTTTTAATTAGAAGTGTTTAATTGAATTGTAAATTGCCAAATTCACTTCCTGGAACACATCCTAGCACCGTTACATTGCCCTTGCACTGTTTCATTTCCAGACTTAAATTTGGTATTTTCCACTTTTAACTTAATTTCCGTCAAATTTTTATTTTTCTACTCGATTCAGTCGCTCAGTTTTACCTTCGTCTGTGAAGATATTGTTTTTCCATGTGAGAATCTCAATCTGCGTTCTGCTATGGTGCGCGCGCAGCGCCGAGCGCGGCGCTGTGGGCCTGCTGCCCTCGTGTGATTTTGTGTTGTCTTTTGTCTTGCGTTACACACGACACATTGTGTCCTGATGGTAGTTTCTTATTCAATCCATATTCTGCTAGACGTACAATAAATATAAGTTCAATACGTGCGTGTACAACTCATTCTTTCCCCGGCAAAACCCTGACATTCCAATAATTATCGTTTTTACTAAATTTATTATTATTTCTTCATTTGTAAATTCCACTCTCTTTTTTCTGTTCTTGGCACTCGTATATTTTTGCATTATTTGTTTTAGTTTTTTAAATATTTTTTTATGATGCTGAGTGACATGACAATTTAAAACCCGTCCGTCATTTTTGACACTTGCCTACAGATTCTCGAAAACATTTTACAAGCTCGGCTGCAGTGGCAGAGCATCCTTGTTTCTGGCTTTCATTTCGTTCTTACAACTAGAATTATCCACGTCTAATCAGTTGCGGCCAGCTTCTTTTTGAAACTAATTTTGGATTTGTTCTCAAATGATTTTTCGTTTTGGAAAAACACTAATATTCAATATTTCAGAAATATCTCTATATGATTTTCTGCCACCCTTGTTTGCCTTGTAAGTACGTTATTTTTTAGAAGATCGTCCTCGAGTAACACGAAGGTACGAGTATACAATAGACGCCAAACAATAGGGAACCAAGCGAAAAACAAATGAATTGTAAGGTACTTTTTCCAAACATATGCGACATATGTTAATATGTAGAAGTATTTAATACTCTTAATTATAATTAATAATAATTTGCAATAAGGATAATCATTTTTTATTAGATATGATGGGGTCACAAGCAAGCCTTTTATAATTCTGACTCCCCACCATTGCCCATAATATAATTTTTAAACGCAAATACAGTCGAACCTCGATAACTCGAATTTCAAGGCGGGTTATAGAAGTTTCGTGCCATCGAGTGTCCGAGTAAGAGTGATTTAACACACGAAAATTTTTTCGCGTGAATTACAATTTTATTGTTCTCATATATAAACGTAATCAGAAGACGATAGTTAGGTCACTATACATACATACATACATACATACATATATGTACCGACTTCTTATTATTCAAAAAATCAATAATTTTGCTATGAGTTATTGTATTAACACATTGTTTATCTATGAAAATTGACGAAAAACGATCAGCTTCCATGGATATGCACGTGGTGTATTTGATGGTTCCCGTCTTATGGTTTGAGACAATTCTAACGGTTGAAATGTAGGAAACAATTCAATGATTTCTGACACAAAGTTATGAACTTCGAGTTGTAGATAAGCAGCGATAGAACGTTGACTTATAGAGGTAAACTTCGAGTAGTAGAGATTTGACTATTCTAAATTTGGGTTACAGAGGTAAAATGATGCATCTGGACATGTGGCAAATAATTCGAGTTAAAGTAAGTTTTATTTTGACATATAGAGGTTTTTACAGTCGAGCGGACGGGAACTAAGAAAATTTTCGTCTTATAAAGGTTTTCGAGTTACAGAGGTTCGAGTTATCGAGGTTCTACCGTAGTTCAATCTTTACGTATTTTTGACTATTTCAGTTTTCTTTTTAGTTTTGCTAATCCAATACTTTTTTTCGCACCCAACAAGCTTCGAAAGTTGCCGTTTCATTGTAGTCGTCACAATTGGATGTTCTGTAATTTTATTGAATTCGGCTGTAATCGATCTTCAGTCCTGGTAGTCGTTTTTAGGTTGAACACTTCGTCCTCTATGTGATTCTGCTAAGACGATCTTCAGTCTGATCAACTTTTACTCGTCATTTTATTTTTTGCTCAGCCCAGCAGATTAAATCTTTCAATGGGAAAAGAATTTGACGTTTGTAATATATCAATTATGAATGTGTAGCTACACGTTATAATACTATGCTCATTAATATCAAATAAAGTTGTTGAAATTCGTATATTTATGATTGATAAGTATGGGATAAAGCTACAGAATTTTCAAAATTCCGTTGAAAAATGAAGAAAATATGTTTGTTAATTAAACGAAAAGGTATCTTCGGTATCTTTTGAATAAAAAAAAGGAATGACAAACTCGGCATAAAAATATAAAATTGCCACTAGTAGCTAATTTCAAACCAATCGATCACGTAGTTTCCGAGGTATCACCTACGCCGGGTGGAAAACTTACGTTTCGAGAATAACGCGTTGACAGTTTCATAAAGTACGAGGAAGTACTAAAGTAGAAACGTCACAAGATACCTTCGACTTCCTGATATTTATCACCTAATTCTAGTCCTTCGTTTTGTCGAGCTGTATGTGTATACTAGAAGCGGGTATAGGGACAAGCGACAAACCCGGTACGGTCAGGAATTCGGGGTATTCGACGCGAGGGGTGTACAAAAAGGGCTGTACAAGCCACGATACTTGACATGCCTCCACCAACATTTAAGAATATGTATGTACATTCTAAAACGAATAAATTTTCGAGAAATGAAAAAGGAATCACAGTGGGAACGCCCCCTTAAGCGGGGCAACGGCGTATTGTTTCATTCCTGTGCGACTTTTATCACATTCATGTCTCAGACCGGCCTGATTCTTCGCCAATAATTCGGATACGATTTCATTTTTGAAGGTAGGGAACTTCATTTCGTCCATCAATTTCATAGGCGAACAACAGTTCATGTATTGTACACCGTGGGCGTACCGTGAAGAATTTTTGTCTTCAATGTTACATTATTTATTTTGTTGGATCCAACTAACTAACTAACTAACCACGGTGTACCCGTCGCAGTTTTCACACGCCGAGCGTCTTATCCCTGGCGATAATCCGCAACGGTCTTTAAGTATAGTGCCTCGGCAGACCTAGGAAATCTTTAAACCCCGGATTATTTAGGTCATTTTGTACGAATAGGTTAAAAAGTTTACTGACCATTGTAAAATATGCACGGTTACTCGCTACTCAAGCGGACTGACGATGAGAGGTGCATCCCCTTCGAAAAAATGTGTCGCGTCGACTTTTTATCGGCCGACTTCATCTGTTATTCCTCATCAAAGGACTGCGTCCTAGTTGGTGTTCTCAAAGATAGCCCTCCTCATCAGTTTATTTATAATATTCTCTATAATCCGTCATATTGGTCTCTTCACATTTACCACGTGCAAAGCAACTGTCTTTTTACTACCGATTAAACATTTGGATACGCGCATTAGTGTGTGAAATATTCTTAAACTTTTATTATTAAGGTAACGCGAATGCTTCATTTTTATTTGTTTGGCGACGCACACGCTTGTACTAAAATTATAATAATACAGCAGTTGAAATATTTCCTAAAAAAATGTATACAAGAGGTTTATCGCTAAACTTTCGCTCGGCAAAGTAACCACGTTTGTTCTCTTTTACTATTTTACGCAATATTAACACTCTTGAAACTGATGGTTCCAATAAACCATCTGATAAGAAATCAACAATTCGGTTTGTAGGAGGTTCCAAATGAATAAAAAACGCAAACCTGGAAGTCCAATTTAACACTAGAAATCCCCTTATGTTTATTTAGATATACGTTAAACAAATTATGAAAATCAAAGTAGTGGAACGGAAATGAACTATGGCTGTATATGTAACTGTTGTTGCATCTTATTACAGAAATCTGAAAACCGTCTCCTCGATGGGCTTGGTAGTGCTTCTGTTAAAAGTTTCTTATCCCTGATCGAAGGGTAGCTGTTTATTTTTATAACAGCAAAAAAAAAAACAAACCTTGTGCAAGGATTAAGATACGACGATATATTAAACCATTTTTTGTGTTTAACTGTAGAATATAAATGCAGCAATTGCGACTACACGACCCATCTTTTTTATTTTGCTTGCCAATCTTGTCTCGTGTGCCCGCGTCACGGGAAAACCATCCCTCTAGGAAAAGCAGCGTGCTGCCAAAGTTGAAGTTTTAGCATAGCGGAGGTGCATTCCAATTGACAGGGAATCCCCACCTCTTTCCCTCTTTTCCTCAAACCCTGACCTAGTGGAGGGGTCTGAACCCTCCTACTCCTTCGTTTCCTTCGTCGAGCCTCGGCAACCGGAAGTTCGATCTCCGGAGGCATTTGACGAGTATTATATAGATAACTTTGCTTTTATTACGCCGTCCTTACTCTTCGAATTGCATTCAGATTGGCGACCTTCGACTTCATTTACCTCTTCATTTCATGAGAATCTAAATCAGTATTCCATATTATTTGTCTTTTCCATCGAATTTATCATCAGTCATGGTTTCGCAATATTTCAACATTGGTTACTGCTTTCCTATCCTTTGATTGCTTTTTATTTATTTAAGGTCGGATAATACCGTTAGATCTCATGTGCAACTATTTTTATTACTGACATATCGTTTGATCATGGACAATATGCTCTTAATTTGAATACAGGGTGGTGCAAAAGTTATTGCACAATTTCTTTTTCTTAGAACTTCGTTATTTGTAATTGACAATGGATTGAATTACCGCAGAGAGAAAGATTTATTCTTCAATTCTTTTTCACATCAATTTTTCAAAGTTAAACCTGCCAGATCGCCCCCCTCGCTAAACGTTGTTTGTTTAATATTGTTAAAGTTTCTGATTTATTGACAAGAGTCTATTCTTTAATATAGCCCTAGAGCTAAACCTGTAGAACACTCAAATGAGTAGACCGCGATGGCAATTGAAGTTTGCATACCGAGACGCAAACGTTAACTTACTAAACGTTTCTTTTAGTACATTCGCACAGGCACAATAATGCTCTGTTTCCTTTGTAAACAATTCAAAGGGTGGAATACACTAGGATCATTCCATGCCAAATTACTTTTGGACGCCACCATCGGCAATCTTGTTCTAATCGAAACATGTTGTTGTCCATGTGAAATTAGGAGGGGTTTAAGTCATCATTTTGGCGGTTTACAATTTGTTTACAAAATACATTTTAACCCTGAGTTGACGCAGAAGAGATCCATTTGCTCGGCCATCGGTTTGAAAGCAATAAAATCATAAACCATGTTAGGGTCCAGAAACATGCAAACGATTTGGACATTACTCAAAACGGAAAATCTGTTTATTACATAGCGACCAGAAGACCACTAGTACAGAACCTTTTCTAAAATTGGTAATTGGACCTGAGAGTTATAAGTGTAATTCCTAAGTTTTATATACTAAATAAAGTTCCATTGTTCCTCCAAGATAACAATATTTTATTTATTTAATAGTTACACATATATTAATATCCAGTTATCCGACTTAAAATATGACAAACGCGACCCGTTTGATTAGATTCGAGTCTCTAGTTGGTACAACAGTGAGAATTGCATTAAATATCTGACGAAAAAGTAGCTAAAAGCAAAAAGGGCTTGAATAACTGTAATCTATATAGTTTCTTGAAAATGATGGTGAAGAGTTTTTTCTGGAGAAATCTGGAGAACTTGCGTAATTGAATAATGTTTGTATGACATTTATTATGAAGTGAAACAAAGCTCAGTTTTCAATTTAAATTTTTGTGTTTTGTAATTTTTGAATTATTATAGCTGTAAGATTATGTACTGTACATAATCCTTAAGTAATGTCGTAAAATAGAGATACTAAACAACAAATCACGAAAAGAATATATTTTATATGTATAGGTATTTCTGGTAAAACTACGAAAGTGGTACTACCTCCCCGATTTCGATGATTTTTGAATATGTTGTAGAACTGAGTATTCTGAACAACTTTTCCCTATGCATATAACCGCCGCTTGGCCTTAGTTTTCGAGATATTTGCAAAAAACTGTAGCTACTACTCCATTCAATTTTGTCTATACGTGCACGCTCGTGGCAATGTGTTGGACCGTCGCTTATCCAGCAGCCGAAGAAGCATCTGTATACCGGGTGAACTCATCAGAATTGTACCTCTAGCACTACATAGATATATCATATCAGATTTGGTATTGTCGGGGGAGGGGCCGGGCCCCTCCCCCTGCATCCCCTCCCCAGAAAATTCAAAGCCAAACCTAACCCGAATCTAATTTTCATTTAATCAAATATGAGTTTGGGTTAGGTTTGGGTTAGATTTTTCTGGGGAGGGGGTAGTGGGAGGCGGTGGAAATGGTAAATCATAATGGTTGTTGATACCAAATCTGATATGATATATCTACTTCCAGAGGTACAATTTTTATGAGATCACCCGGTATACAGATTCTTCGCCGGCTGTCGGATAAGCGGCGGTCCCACACGTTGCCACGAGCGGGCACGTATATACAAAATTCAATGTAGTAGAAACTATAGTTTTTTGCAAACATCTCGAAAACTAAGGCCGAGCGACGGTTATATGCATAGGAAAAAGTTAAAAAATCATCGAAATCGGTGAGGTAGTACCACTTCCGTAGTTTTACTGTATTTCTTATTGGTGACCCTGGATTATGTAGTGCGACAAAATGAAAAATAAAGTTATTGAACATAATTGAAAAAGGCTCATAGTTTCTTGCCTATAAAGTTCAGTTTTCAAATTCGAATTTTTTTTTATCCCTATTTCGAACGTTACAATAGAGTCGCTCCACTGTGCCTTAGCTAGCCACTTGTGAACGAATTCGTGAAACTGTAAGTCGTCATATTTTTTATCCTTTTAACCTACTTATCCACAATCTATATGGACACTTTATTGTTCATCCAGATAATTGGGTACTCGGTCGCGAATTATCTCAGACTTTTTTTTATTTATTCGCGTTTCCTTGTCCGCTTGGTCATAGCCTTCCAATAAAGAGTTTCCAAACACATCGGATTCTTGAGTGACCGACGCTCTTCTTGTCGCGTGCGGTCTATCGCTTCTATACCTATACATTTCTCGCTACTGTTATTTGTAATCTGTTAAGCAATGATCTTTGCATAACGTGCAATAAATCGCATTTCCGTATCAACAAGTCACCCATCTGAGCTAAACTGTAGTACATGTATTTGAATATTAAGGGTGACAAATTTTTCTTAAACGCCCTGGCACTCATTCGGTTTCTCATTCATTCGTTCGATGCCCGTTCCATGGCCCTTGTCATGTTGCCATATCAGTGATTCCAAACATTATACGTAATACTATTCGTTATAGGATACCCCACGGCTCACGGCATGATACCAGTGGCAAAATGTTGAGATACATTCGCACGAACAGATAATGTCTCCCCTGAACGTAGCATTAATGTTGTGCAAAAATTGAAAGCACCAAAGCATGGTCTGAGTCGGACAATTTTCTCCAACCCAGTGCAATAACAAATGCATTGGTGATACTTTTCTCATCAAAATGAGTCCAACTCGATCGACATTGTACTTATTCTTTAGCTATCTTTTGCTTTAAGAATAAGTTATCTTTTTTTTTGTATTAACATATTTCTAGAAGTAGGCCAGTGCTGTAGGCAAATCGAAATTATTGTGAAGCCACCGGTGAAAGCGAATATCGGTGAGTTCACGCTATTTATTTAATGAGAAATGCATAGATATGGCTTTTCTTATTATTACTTTTTTTGTATCGCTCCAATAATTGTGTTAACAACTACCTAGGTTCTTGGTTACACGAAGCATGTAATTAGTTACAAGGGTGACCGCATGATCGTATAAGTTATTAAAAATTATTGCATACAGAAATACCCAGATTTGTTTACACGTTTTAACGTTTTAACGTTTCAACAATAATGATTGTCCCTTACTCTTTGCCAAATGAAATTGCAAGCATTTGCGTTTGCTAGAGTAAACATGTTTACTATACAATACAATACTTATACATATTGAAGTCGAATAAAAATTGTATTACCTTCATTGCAGACAAATCCCTTATCATACCTCTTATCAAATCTCACATTATAAATGACGATTTTTTTAATTACATTTTTAACGTGTCATCGACTTCTTAGTCATTAGCGACTCCTTAGGCCGAGGGTTACATTTTCTGATACAATTTGGTGTTCTGTGGAAATCTTGTATTTCGTTCCTTGATTTTGATAGTTTTTATATTCGAATCAGAGGTGGTTGATTGTCAGCGCTTGGTTCCATATATTGCATATGCCTGGCTCCGTTTTTTCTGGTTAGGTGTTCATGTGTCATGATTTTTCTATCGCACATTTAAATGCTACTTCTGCCATGATATATGTCCAATATTGTCCGGATGGTCGAGTGTTCGAGTAAGCAGTCTTCTGATAATCAAGTTTTACAGTAATTGTAAGTTTCGCGTGGTCAACGTACGTATGAAAAGTTTATTTAGGATTTTGAAAGAGACACACTTTTCTCCCTAAACACACAAGTATTGAGCAAGTAATAAGCTTTCGTATCTTATAGGGCACTATAGGCGTAAGCAAAAGGTGCATTTTTCTTTGAAGTCGCCCAAACATTTCACCCGAAATGTAACTGTTACGAAAAATAACTACGACTCCAATTGTCAATGAGTTTTCAGAGGACCTCAAATCTTGGAACTATTTGTATCCAGTTGCTCCTCTGTGGAAAAGTGAAAGGAAAAGCAATAATAAGGAACCGGATAAGTCTACGCAGTGGTGGAGGAAAGAAGATATCAATTGGCATTTACCCATTTATACCAGTATCAATAACTATCTATCATATTTTTTCTTGTATAGTGGGGTATCTTATACATAGAGAACAATCTCCCAACGAACGAATTCTATAACGAAAAAGGTTCTAGAACGAATTAGATCCTTGTAGGACACCCCACTGTATATGAGTTTGGCGTCGTAAGGACGAAATCTATTTCTATGTATGTCTTTTGAATTGGGGTAGTTATATTCTATTGTACAGGTTGATGTTGCGTAGGCATTTTACAATCAGAATGTGTCTGGTATATTTTTGTGACGTTCGGGCCGTGTCTAGTCTCAATTTATAGAATATTTTTGTCTTCAGGATTCGATTTTACTATACTCGTGTAGTGGACGTTTTAGCGGTAGCCATTGTACAGTTTGCAGTATCGAGTGTTTGTGTTCTTTATTATTATTCTCCTTATTATTTTATCATTTTTGTGTGGTCTGCTTTCAAGTAAACTTTTTATATCACGTTGGCAACTCTCATCTACTCTGGGGTATTCCCTCGTTCTGCACAACATATCTATTTTGAAGATCCGTGTTGTAAAATTATATTTTTTAAATATCGTTTGAGCTTTCTTTTGTTCGCCACTATAAACATTCTATGGAACTAATTTAATAATACCTATTTAGGTAGTTTTCAGGATAAATGTCGCACCTTTCGTACGTTAACGCGAGAAATTACTTGCATATTTCTATTAAACGCAATTTTAAAGCGAAATTTATATTTGTTTTAAATGTATTGCAAAATTGATTGTAGAAAAATATATGCATATTTACCAGAACAGGCTATCTTATAAATTGATCATGTTTCAGTAAAAAAAGAATATTTTTGAAAAAAATATTGTCAAAAGACCAAGTTTTGAAGTTATTACTGGATCGCCTGCGATACGAGGAAAGTTTTGTTTATATTGTTCACTTATTCGTACTTCATTCGACCCATTCAGCTTTCTTTTTTAATCCATTAGTTTTTGAGATACGTAACAAAATATGTTTTCCACTCCTCTATTCGAGGCCAGTTTTCACCCCCCCCCCCCCCCTTGAATATCAGCCTATAAAACAAATCGTGTCGAATAGTTTTGAATGTTCTACCAGTGTGCAAAGTTTCACGAAAACTTTAGAAAATTGTCTTCTCGATAATTTCCTTTTTCTGTTTTGCGTGATCTCTGGTGCTATTTTCATTGTTCATTTAATTTAAGTTTATTTGAACTTTTAACTAGTTAGCTAGTTGTTGCTTTTGCCCCAGGTCGTTGCTTTTCACTAAACCTAATGACAATTTAAAGCTGCATTATCGCACTATCTATTATATTTATACCAGCCATAAATTGTTCCACATTCCTTATAAGAAATACAATCAAGTGTATTAACAACGCCGTCACTTTGTATCATACATTCATCCGAAGGAATGTTACAATCAAACTCTATGACAGAACCACATCGCAAATTCTAGCATTTGTCCAAATACATACCATAGTATGCAACCAAGTTATAAGAGGCTAGAACAAAATTTTCATACGGGGAGAACGTAATTTACTTCGTATACTAATCAACGAAAGCACCTTTCAAACTCGTGGACATCGAAGAACTACCCTGATCACAATTAGACAGGAGTTTTATATCGAGCCTGAATTTACCCGACCTGAAAACCTGTTCAGACTGCTTCATTAGCATAGCTTTCTCCCGGTTGTCTAACAGCACAAGGACACAACTAGATGCTTCTTGCATGACGTCATCTGTCCAAGAGCTTATCCTGCGTACTTGCGTGCACCAGATATTAAACATCTGGTCAGTCCCGAATCCCGTTAGAAGATGGCAAACATAGAACACGAACCACCATTTCATCAGTTTAAGCCTCTATAAACAGCATGCCCGAGAATATCCTTCCGCCATAATACAAATGTACAAAGGGCCAGGTCCACTGCTGCAGACGGATCGGTGGGTTGAAGAACACTGCTAGGGATAAATGATACAGTGATTGGACAATTAAGTAAGAGGGTTGCATGCGCATTCAGTAATAAATTTTAATTTAGCAGAAACAGCTCTAAAAGACTTCGATAGTTTAACAATAAATTGAATATCTAATCGCGAGGATCAAGGGTTAGCAAAAATTTGCAGAAAATATGTTGCATATGAAAAAAGATAAAAAATTGGCCGGGCCAAGACTAGTGAGTGGCAAAATATGAGTAGGAAAATATTGGCTGCATTCGAAGCACGAAAGTACATAGTATCTGAATATGTTCATTAAAAAGGGCACAACAAATGTTTTTTCTTAATATTTATGTATTTTTCAAGTAGGGCCAGCCACTGTCAGGTGGCCAACGACTATACTGTGTACCCCTAGTCCATAAACCTTATTTTGAGATATTTTACAAACGTAGTTTATGTTTCGTGTACTGGTTATGCTAAGATAGATGAACGTTTGGCTATGCGCAATTGTCGTCAAATTTTTTAATTACTGACGAGTAATTAAAATGATGCCATTATACTTGCATTTTTCTTCAACTCGTGCCACTTTTCAATTTTGGAACTAAACAAATAACACAGTAGTCAAAATTTTCTTAAGTCATAACTGAAATACAAATTTTTTGTTAAAATCTTGATAAAAGGCTTCGCGCGGGACGTACCTCATTATGATGGCCTTATTTTAATTTTGTGTTTTTACATTAAGCTTTGAGATTGCTTGAAAATAGCAATTTTTGGAACTGCACTGTTTTTCAACTGACCGATTCAAATATGTTTCTGGATTTCATTTAGAAAAAAGGAAAGAAGAAGATAGAAGAATTTCAAGTCCGTTTAAAACTAAATACGAGTGGGGACAATAAGAAGCTTCACGCTACTGAAAATGTACATAAAAAGGGGTCCTGTGCTAAAAATATGTCCTAGATTTATATCTAGCAATGATCAAGAAAACTGTTAGGTTTGCTTCAAATTAAATGTGAATGAAAGAGTGAAAAGAGTTTTTTTGCTACAGCAAATACAGAAAAGAGCAGGCCTGCTATTGAAAATATGTCTCTAGATTTACATCAGGCAAGGTTCAAGAAGAATATTAGGTTTGCTTAAGATTAAATTACGGATATACTTTTTGCTCTACTAAAAATGTACAAAGGGGTGGGTTCACTATTAATAATATATTAAGTCAATTAAGATTAGGTAATTGTTACGGAAGGCTATAGGCCTATAATCTATCTACAATTGAACGGATTTCAAATATTTGTTTGTCATTCACCTGACGCCAATCTGGGCGTATTTTTATTGATATACATGACCCTATGTGCATTAGCAGTAATGGGTGACCGTATTTCTTCACCATGCTGTATCTGTACTTTTGTGTGTATGCGCCTAGTCAAACACTTGTATATATATATATTTTTCTTTATTTAATGTATGAGAATTTGTTTATTTCAGAATCGTTTCACTTAATTCGCTATTAGTGACTATATCATTAATTCTGTGCATGCATGAACAAAACTGCTTTTTTGTTATCAGTTCTACATCATAAACAATCATTCATATTAACAGAATATGACTACATTTTATTATATTTGTAAATTTTGGAGAGAGATATAATCCTTAAGGGGTTAATTCACTAGTCTCATATAGACTCTTATAGAACGTACTGTACCACACAGTCAATTTTGAACGTTACAAATTGAACGAACAATAGGAACCAAAGGATATATGGAAAAAAAAGTTTCTATGTTTGAACATTGTCAGAACTCAAATACGTTTCTACATTTAGTACGCAATATACGTGTTTGATTGCGATGTATAAAATCGGGTTTCACATATGGCCCCCTACATGCCAATACTGTGAGTGTAATATTCGATAAATTATGGCAGTTCACAATTCAATGGAAAATGTAGTCAGATACTTTCATAGATGAATACATTGCTTCCATAAAACTTAAATTCAACTATAAAACCATTTTTTATTTACGTAAAAGAATTCATGATTTTTGTATAAGAGGGGCGATACAGTAAATATGTACATTAGGGTGGTCCTCCGTTTTTGATGTCGGAATTTCGGGTCAGTTGGGTAGTAATGAAACATGCTCTAAAGCTATTTAAATTCAAATAGGAATTATAATGATATAATCGCTGTCCTCCGTTATCCCAAAGCGTGTATCGATACTTCGAAACCAATTATTATTTTTTTTTCTCAAATCAATTGCCGCGCAAGTGATTTTCGAAAATTCAACTGACACAAGAATCAATAACAGTCACCATACTTTTTTTTTAAATTTCTGCACACGCACTCTCGAAACTATCAGCTTCGCGTCATACTTTTAATTTAGAGGTGACGCCAACTTTAACTTCATGACAACGTTATATGCAAGAGTTTGTATAGCACCATGTTGATTTATGCTGAACTTTTGGCCGGTACTGCGCGCAAAGGTATGTGGGCCGATAGCTATTACAGAGAAACCTTTGTATATTACCTTACCTTTCTGTATGCGTTACTTCGCAGAAGTCATTTTGCAATTATACGAATTAAGATCAATATATTGGGTGGATTCGGTACATAAAAATAACAACAAATTTTCATTTAAACGTTTGTTCTATTTGGTTTTAGTTCCGGGTTATATACAACTATTTTTCAGCTGTATGATTTGCTCGACTGCTTTCACAGAAATTGCTCAAAGAAGTTACTTTCGGGTCGAAACCAAGTGTTTGAATGTTTTTATTTTAGCCTTGTTAGAACGGGTTGTAACTTGAAAACACGGTTTGGCTACTACTGTGTTAAATACACCACTAATATCATAACCACGCACATATTATGGTACCTATTGTATGATACAACGGCAGATTGGTCCTCCTAATACAGGGTGGCCCGCGCAACTTGCCCACCTCCGTAACTTCCAAAGTATGCGATGTACGAAAAATACATACACTACATAACGTATCCTTTCAAACCATGCACCTTTGGTATACAAAACTCTTTCGAACAACGCATACTTTGGAAGTTATGGAGGTGTGCGAGTTGTGTGGACCACCCTTTAGATAGATAGATTTTGATTTCGATGGCTCTACTAGATAGACTTTGCAATAATGAAAATATACGCTTCCATTTAGTACAGAAATTTTGACCATGGATTTTCGAAAAATCCACCTTCAAAAATTTATCGTAATAATTGTCTCTTCGAGTTGGAATACTTTTTTTAATGTTATAGTCTTAACTGACTTATCCTGCGTAAGTATTAACCTTTTCTTTATGATACGATGAAAATGCCCTCTTACTATCGTAAAATGTATACCATAGCATTCTTTACTGAATAACGGCAGTTGCATTATTTACCTTAAATAGTGCTACAGTCTGACGGTTGCAGTGATAGGGGGGGAATGTTCTAACTAAAATGTGATTTACAGTTAATTCTCGATATTCTTGCTTTTCTGTTTCGAAAATAACTTTCAACAAATTACAGAGATAATCTATTCAATACAATAGGTATTGTATTGGACTTTGGAGCTGTTCGAAATTTCTGTACTCAGTCCCTGATTTTTTAATGTTTGTCGAGTTTTATAATTTAAATTATTTATATTTACAGTATATCAGGAGATACATAGCTTTATAGACGTTTTAATACACCTCTACTATCGTTATTGAGTGCGTACATGACTGATATTTTACAAAGTATGAAGAAATTGGGATGAATAATTGACTTAATAAACGATGTAATGAACGACATAACTAAATTAACGCAATGGGTTATTTTATTCCGCGCGTAAAGGTCAGTATTATTGTACTACACTTTCTTTTTAAGAACGGTGTACTTTCCAAGGTATCCGGAAAAATTTCATACCTCCAATTATCAGAAACTTATTTAATTATGTAAACGACAAGAAAATATTATTACTCGAGAAATTTAGTAAAGGCAGCATTTGTAAACTTTAAGAATTGGGTTTCTAACAAAATTTAGAAAAAAAATTCCTTGACATACATTTCATTGACTAAAACGTTACTAACTCTTTTTATAAATATTTAGGAATTTTATTAAAATTAATGTTGCAAATCAGGCGTTCATTTCTGCTTGCCCTTCTTTCAAAGTTGTATAATTAAAATCTGCAGATTCTGTTTCCTGTAAGAAAAATAACAATTGACGAATCATAAATTTACTTCAATTTACCTTATCTATATTCCTTCGACATTTTGTCTATAAAAGCGTTACGTTAATATGATTAAAAAGTCAATAGATTGTGAAATACTTTATACCACATACCCGTGTTATTTAATTTTATACAGAATTGAAAAGAACGGGTAGTAGTGCGTTGAGCAACAATAACCAGAGACCACCTCGATACGATTAAGAGAATAATCGATGCAGGACACGTTCAGAATTCAATAAAAGAACGTTTGAGCATATCCTGTAATAGAGATATTTATTTAAAATTTCTCACGGACTAATCATTTATCCTAAAAGTTTTTTTTTTACACCGAATGACAATAGAATTTCATATATCTATTGAAATATATTTGTATACATTTCCAATTAAAGTAACGATGCAACTGTAAAATGCACGTTTATCGTTACACAATCGTTGTATATCAGAAAGATAATAATTTACATTTCTAAACGACTGTGTAAACCTACAGTTAAGAGAAATGGCTGCAAAATAAGTTCTGAATCAAAATACGGATTATGGAGTTAAACAAAATGTATAAAAGGGTCTGGCTTGTTAGAAGGACGATCGGCTTTCTCTGTTACCTTTCGCAGACAGTGAAATAAAAGGAAAAGCACCCCTTGTCACATCTTCCTGCTCCCTTAATTCTAGTATCCTGGCCATCTTCTACATTCCGCAACATCTTGTCTCGCGCGGCCACTTCCTTTTCGAACAGTTTTGGTATTTGCGAAGAAACGACGCGTTGTCTGCACGTAAACTCGTGAGTACCTGTTAACTCTGGTCTTTTGTCCGATTTCACGTATCCTTCTTTTTACACCAAGTCATACCAGCCAATTACATACATATATAAGCGGTATCGCATTATTGGTCACTCGGGAATACAATTTCGATTCAGAGAAAGATGGATATCGCCTAAAACTTATTGCATCCTGGTGGGGTCAGGACTGACTAGATAGACCCGTTGACCAACGTTTCCAGTGCTGGCATACGTGCTGGTAGATGCCCGCATCCGTTATGAAGACTCAAGAAGCGGCGGCAAGACTCTGTTGGACGAAGCATGAGATATTGTATAACAGTGGATGTACGACACGTGTATGATGGCGAGTGTGCGACGAGTGCCCTCCATCGTTCGGATGTCACCAGGGTCTTCAAGTAACAGTGTAGTCGCACTTGTAGCTTGCGCTTGAAAGTCACCAGCTCAATCTCTCGTAACACGCGGTGAACATTCTATTCGTGTCACTATGATACAGAATTCGCGTGGCTTACAGTATGTAAGACAACTGGACACCTTTGTAGACAACGTGGAACTGCAATCAGCGCAAAGTAGTTTGTTGTTGTTATACCACCTCGGCAAAGAAGAAACAGATGCAGCGCTGCTTTCTAAAACCGGTTTAACCACAGACTATGGTCGCTGAAGAGTCCGCGCGATAAATTAAGTAATTAGGATTTATCTCGGCATTAAAGTTACAGCAAGTCTTTAAATTTAGACTAATGTCTTCAGTACCTAATTGAAATCAGCTTGTCAATGTCCGCCCGTGTTTTGCGCCATTTCTCTGCATCATGCGAAATTATTTACTGGCATGCCTCAGCCTTGTTCCATATCTGCTGTTGCTGGCAGGTTTTTTTGTCAAAAAATATTTTTAACTTCGAACGATAAATAAATATCTACCGATGCTAAACTCAAAGGAGCAGACTAATGGTACTATAATTTTACGTGAAATGATTGATATTATACTTATAATTCTTGGTTTCAGTCGTACACTTTTCGTTCGGAGCTATTTTAATATTTGGGTTCGTGTCATTTAAAAAATATTTTCGTACGGTCATAGGAAGCAGGGCTAGTTTATTTACTCTTGTAAAATAATACTTTTATGCACGTGTAAAGTTTTGCGAACAGCTGACTTCAGTTTACAGAAAACTTATAGACAGACGCTTTTCGATATTTCAAATAACTTAGTCCATTTTAATAATTACAAAGGCTTTTATGCGTCTAAGACGGCATATACTATTTATATAATAGTATTATAAAAAATTCGTCAACAGCTTGACGAATGAGTGTTAAAACATAAATGTTACTAATCCTTTTGCAATGAAGCTAAAAATAGTTTTTCGTTCCTTTATATTAAATTTCACCTTAAATTTGTTTAATAAATGCTCCATCAAATTGAAGTCTATTAAGCGATACAGCATTCTACGGCAACCACTGATACCCATATGCATCGTCGTACTAAAAATAATATATAACGGGCAATCTGCAATTTTTCAGATGAAAGCGTGAAATTTGCGTTTAACTTTCAAAGTGCTAAATCACCTAAAGAATTTCAGCTTGTTCATCGTGACTTGGAAATATGATGGTTACCTTACAGTAATGTAATATTATATGTAGACCTTTCTTCATACATACAGTTACTTGCTTTAACATTCGGACATCAGAGTACTTCGAAATTCTTTGCAAATTATTAAAATATTCGTGCTGTTGTTTTGTATCTAATTGTTTTATAATGATAATTAATTGTTGTATGGTACATTTGACGCGAAACAATTTCTAGTTTCTCCATTACAAAAGTATTCGACACATTGAATACTTCATGCACAGTTTCTATAGATCCACTCAGAAATATTGTCCTGGGTAATCTACAGTGACTACAATTTTCGGGCACATGTAAATAATTTTTGCTAATTATTACCAACTAATACAGTTTCATCGGGGATTTTTAATTCTGCCTTTCATAGTGTAAGAACTTTGCATTTTATATGCTCCAACTTGTCCCACAAATTTTCAATGAGGTTTGAACGAGCTGAGTGCAGGAACGCCGCGCGCCGGGGTAAAACTTGGGGACAATTATGCAATTGGAATTTTCCACGAACCGCGGCTCATGTTTGTTACGGATCAATATTCTAGTACAACTTAAAACATTCTTCAATTCCTATGTCTACGATTAATAGTTTTCAGGAAATACTATGTTTGACGAATTTGTCGAATTATGTAAAAGTAATATTTGTATGTATGTGTAGGATGTATAGAAGGTAATGGTCGTGGTTTTCGGGGTTTCTAAGTCCCTGGTGCGGTAGACATTTTGAAAAAATTAGTTGCTTAAAAATTGTTAATTTTCCCCGCGAGTAGAAAAAGGTCTGAAACGAAACATCTGTCGCAAGTGCACCCTTTTGTTTAAAATAAATTCTTACAGTTTTTGCGCAAATGGGATTGTGTAATTTACACGCTGAAAAAAGCGCAGTATTACTTAACTAATATAAATTGTAATCCAATATCAGGTCTCACTTGCGAATAATTAATTACGGTATCACTGATTTGTAGCTCCTTACAAATAGGCTTACAAATCTTATTGTATACTGATTAAACAAAACATTGTTGCGAATATATAAAAACATATGCAGTTCGTTTCTCTCTATATCTATATTATAGACAAAAGAAAGGTTATACTTCACTACTATTGAAGTTACGAAAACATAAAATATATCATTTTTCCATCTGTTTATAACAATTTAAATCCGCTCGATGTAATATCTGGTTTTGTATTTCACCTTATCTACGCGAATGCTGCCTATAGGACCCAAAGCTTTGTGGCGATTTGGGGTCTGGGAAGGGTCGCGTATGTCGTAAATGGGTTCATAAATAGAGAACTAAATATTACACCAAAAGGATTGTTTTGAGAGCTATGTTGATTGGACATTTTTTACTCCACGTGGTAAGTGCTATAAGCGCACAAAGTTTTAAATGAGTAGTCTTTTTTTAAATAAGTAAAGAACGAAGTACGAAATATCTCTTTCATACAGAGCACTCTTTAAAAAGAAAAAGAAAATAGGTTGGGTACATGTGCAAATATGACTAGCCATAACTTGTTTGCTAAACGTAACTCTTAACTTATATTGTGTTCGCCTCTATATGATCAGGTCCTGTCTTTCCCTTGACATATCTTTTTCATTAAAAAATGAAGAATTTCATAACTTTTAAAGTTTACCCTTCCGAATCTTGAAGAAATTGGAGTGGGGGAAAAAGGGTTACACTAATTTAAAACAAGAGGTATTCTAGTTCCCCATTATTATTTTTGCGTGTTCTGCTAAACCGTCTCAACACGTTCAACTATTTAAAGTAACGATGTACTTATTTTACAGACTCAGACACTGCAGGAAAGGTCGCATTTACTGCACACAAATTGTTGCGCGGTGAAATAATTTTCTTGAAAACAGTCTTGTACGAAGGTATTTTATTCTATATTTTGGATTGATTTTTGGTAGATAAATTTCCCCCTTTTGCGTGTGCTAGAATTTTGGAAGCACCCTATACACAATTAGATGCACTCTCAATGTGCACGTCTGACTTCGAACAGGTCTTGCCGACGACTGTACGTACAGATTGATCAATACCACCGGTCAGTAAGAACCGGTAGTCTCGTAGATAGTTTGCGAACTGGGTCTAACACCGATCTTTCTAACGCGTTCGCAATTATATATTATACTAATTGCACAATATACATATAATGTTTGAGACATAACATGCAATAGAAAATGAATTGAATTCCTTTAATTCCTTTAGGTCCTCGAGGTGCAAACAGAATATTATACAATATGTATGTACTCGATACATATTTAAAAATTGGTTTAATATCCTAATATTCTGTTGAATTCCCCACACACTAGTTTACTGTTTCTTCACATACCATAGTTCGAATACTTCATTAATAAATCAGGATAGAGTACAATGGGTCAGTTTTCGGTTATATTCGCCGGATTTTCAGTCTGAGGGTTAAATCCACGTAACAGTATTTGACACTCAAGGACTTTGCTGGATTTAGTTTCGTCGGACTGCGTTTTATTACACAATTTTGGCAAAGCGTAAACATTATGTTGCACTGTATTCTATTAATCAGCTCCCCAGTTAAAATGACGGCAAAAATTAGTGATCATAACGTTGCATATGAATTGTTTTCCGAGTAATGTAATGCTCGTAATAACAAAGGATCGTAATCAAAGGAAGAAAGTATGAAAGCTTTGCAGACAGGAAGTATTTTACGGAAATTAGATTTTCAATCAATTATTTTTAGTATTATTCTTCAAATCCAACGTTGATAAGCAAAGAGTTATTGTCAGAATGAAACAACGGCTTTTATAAAGTAAAGATTTAATTTTATATAGGGCAATCTGTACCTAGTTGTTTCTTGAACTGAGTATACGTAAGGGGCATTAATGATAGACTATTTACTATTAAAATATAGATGGATAAAGTGACGCAAAAATTATTATTACGCGATAAGTGAGCTTATCTCGATTGACTTTTAAACACCTTTTTCTCGAAAACTATGCCTCCAACGTAATTACGTCATTCATGATTTTCTTTTTGCTATGAGTCCTCGAATCTATGTGGTCGGTTGGCATTTGTGTCATCCATTATCGATCACGTTGCATTTCTAGTTTGATCTCCTGCTACTAAAATTAATTATAAAGAAGGAGCTACAGTTTTGAATTATATCTTCCAATATTTTGCAAAAGTTTAATTTCGATCACTCCTCCTTAGGCCTCAATTTGTCTACTTTGTGTACTTGTTATCATTCACTCATCTTTCACAAATTATGGACAATTACATACACACAAGGTACAATATTGTACAACACTATTGATATCCACGCGACTTTGACATACAGTCGAGGTATGCTGTACATAGGCAGCATCAACATCGGTGGGTTGTATTATAAATGCGTAATGTGACATTATTGGAAATCGAAGTATCGATCCGTTTTATATCGGGGGAACGTTAAACAGCAGAAATACACAAACTTCTTGGGAAATGACTTAAAAATTTTATTAGAAGGCGTTTTATTAGGACACTGGATAAGAATGTGGTTTAGACGTGATAAATTCCAGGCACACTACGGCATCATATGCAAAGTGAGTTTATGCGAACAAGTTTAAATATAAGCAGCAGTACATTTGCAACCTGTTACAAAACAATATGTGGTTTTATTTGCTATAGCTAGTACGCCTAAACGTTTCAGCTCTATATAAAAATTGAATTGTGCTTACAAAAACGTGGTTTTATCGTGGCAATGTTAGGCTGACTAAGGGAAAATAATAAACAAATTTGACACAGCGACATAATTTTTTAGATTTAGCAGTTTAGGACACGGAATTTGTATCTGTACCTTAAATAAGCAATTTGCACACAAAACTCAGTTTTACCATGGGATTTACGCGATACACACTACGTTGCAGTAATAATAAGGAACGAAAAAATCATTGTGCATCTTCATATTCTTAATTTAGGTACTTCCGAAGAATAGTATATAGTACATACAGTACGAGTTCCATTGTTGACAAGTGTATTAAGTTTATTTTCTTAGTTTTGTGAAAACTGGACTTTCGTGTAACATTTTGTACAGTCACTTTAGCTAAGATGTGAAATTGACTCTTATTTTGATTAACATAAAAGAAAATATACGCAAGTTAAATTGGTAAATAAAAAGATGTTTCGAATAAGTGTAGCTCTGTTTTGAAGAAGCTGTCTTGTGACGACCGCAATTTTGTCCTGGGTAGGGTGCCCTCGCGATTTAACAATGACCCTTGCCTTTTTTTTTATGGAACCATATTTGCATTCAGCATGATTAGATGAAGCTCTCTACAAGAAGAAACCTAGAGTCGCGATACCAACGGACTGTGCTGGTCTTATAATCTGACACCGTCTATCCAGTACCCGATCGGTACTGAGAGGAAGCAACAGTAATACCTGTTCTAATGATGCCGATTGTTTCGAAGTAATTACGGTGGAAAGTGCTTCTAACAATAGGAACCTCGTATTTGAAAACATCAGAGTTGATGAAACTCGTCGGTTATATTTATTCGTGTCACGTTCATGACATTGTTGACGCATTTCAATAGTAGGAATCGAATAAGTTATTTCACAAAAGTAGATTTTGGTAGATCCTAAATGATCCTAAATGACTTTGAATGATCCGCAAGTCGTAGGACGATAAACTCGTCTCAGGGTGGCCCATAAATGTGACCAGCTAAATAACCAAATGGAGATCTATCGGGTGTCAAGTTAAGAAACATGGTTTAGAGGAAAACGCGTTTGAAGTTACATCGGGCCTTTCTCCCTAAATATGACGTGCAGTCATTTGGAGTACTGTAACTTCGCCAATCATTCGAACCTCAAAACTTCGTTCTAGTACAGTATTCTGCACAGACGAAATGCAAGAATGATTTTTTCAATTTCTTAATGACACAAGGTTGCATATCCACTGAAAGAACAGCGTGGATTTCATTTGAAACATTTTTTTGTATGGCAAACATTTGCCCTGAGTACACAGAGTGTCATCAAAGTTATATGCTGTGCACTGCCAAATACATAAGAAATATATACTGCAACAGCGGCTTCAGCAATTATTGTTTCCTAACACTTCTCCTTGGACATCTAACTTGTCCTGAAATTTCTCTTTTGCGATCTACCAGCTGCAACTGATTATGAATATTAATTTCTACTCACTCATGTAGGATCGGGCGCCTCCATCAAAGAACAACGTTAAAAAGGAACAAACGATTAACGAATATCGGGAAGTGGCCGTGGCGTAAATGGACTGATCAGTGCCTAGTCATCTAGTTACCGTCCGATTAGCCTACTACCAAACATCTCAAAAATCTTTGAAAAACTCGTCAAAGAAGCCCTAGGAAGATTTTTCACAACGCATAATATTATCCCAAACACCCAATTTGGATTCCGTCCACAACTAAGCACAATACACGCAATACATACACTAACATCCGACATCCAACACGCACTACACAGCAAGGAAAGCGTAGCTGCCTGCCTAATAGACTTGGAGAAGGCCTTTGACACAGTCTGGTTAAAAGGGCTCCTCTACAAACTATCAAAAAAAGACTGTCCATTACACTTAATAAAAATAATTGCAAGCATGACGCAAAACAAAAAATTCTACACATCCAACACTAAACTAACTCAACGCTAACACTAAATCTGACAGACGGACTGCAACAAGGGACAGTCACTGCACCAGACCTCTTTAACTTCTACACCGCAGACATACCAAAATTATTTCAAATACCAGAATCCCCAGATATAAAAACACTACATTTTGCAGACGACCTCATAGTGTACATCAAAGGTAAAAATATAACAAAAATACAGGAGAAAATGCAACACCTCTTTGACAAGATAGACGACTATTATCATACATGGAAGCTCAAGATTAATCCAGGAAAATCAGAAACCATCCTATTCCGAAGGCCAATTAAAAACCAGTCAAAAAATTTCTTAGGAGCATACAAATCCTTCCAAATAAAACACAGGACCACAGCAATTCCACACAAAAAAACAGTAAAATACCTGGGCATAAACCTAGACGAATTCCTCCTATTCAACCAGCACGTAGACATCCAACTAAAAAAAGCAGCAAAAACCTTTCTCAATAACGCCAAACTATTTTACTCAAAATATCTGAGCACAAAAATAAAAGTCATATGCTATATGTTACTTATAAGGCCAATAATATCATACGGCTCCCCAACTTGGTTCAACATAAGCCCCTCAACCATGGAAAAGATTAGGATCTTCGAGAGAAGATGTCTCAGGGCGTGCACGGGTCTAAACAGAAGTGAAAAATCCAATTACAAACGATACACAAACAACAAAAAATTATACAACACTGCAAACATCCCAAGAATAGACAGCTTCATCATAAAACTAACCAGAGACTACTTCGCCACCATCCCAAAAATAAAACACAACCACCTTATAAACAGCTCACTATACCCACACGATGAATTCCATAAAAAAACACTAGCAACCGGCAATATCACCCCAGAAGCCTTCCTACTACTCGACAAAACAGGCAGAATCATGGACCAACACAATATTCCAATAATTTACCATATACAGCGCACGGCCAACAACAAAAAAATCCTATACGATCCCCACATAAATAGCAAGAACACCAACCACCGAATAGTCTACAGCACGGACGTACCTAAACTAGACTCTACAAACAAATATCACCACAACACAGACAAATACTGGTGGTTATCCAAACCTTATACAAACAATTAACAAATCCCGTCACCAAAGCGCACTTTTTGTAACACATACATAGACGTATGTATGGATGTGTATGTTCGTGTATGTATGTATGTGTATGTTCGGGTATGTATGCATGTGTATGTGCGTGTATGTATATATATATATATGTATATATATATGTATATTTATGTGTGCGTATGTGTATGTATGTACATGCATATACTCTCTCTCTGTACATAATGTAAATAACCTAGACATAAATTCCCTAGTCTTAATTGCCTGCCAACTGGCAGGAACGCACGAGTGAATGCACGCGGTATGTATGTGTAGAGTGTGCATGCTTTAGTTTAACCCTCCCCCCTCTTCTTTTTTTTTTCTCATCCTCTTATAACAAGAAGGAACGACACCTACCACCTCGGCTTTTTCTAGTGCTTCCCAGCATTATCCTTTTTCCCGAAATCCAACAACTAAAAACACAGTCTATCCAAAAATAGACAAATTAAAACTAAAACTAAGAACAAAATAAAATAAGGGGAACAAAGCCCCCAACGTTCGTTTACAAAACTCCCCCCACAGGCTGCGAGCGTCACCACTCCGACCATGCAGCTATACATACACCTAGACCTTTTTAAATAGATTATTCACTATAAGTTATCAATGTAATCATATTCTCACAAACATTGTAATTCTGAATAAAAACCACTTAATAATAAAAATAAAATCAGTGCCTAGTAATACAAAGGTCTCGGGTTCGATTCCCGAAGCCTGCCCTTCCTTTTTATTCGGTTCCTACACTCATTAAATTGAAACTGAAGATAAGATTTCGTAAATTTATTAATATTTCTTTTACATCGTCTATATTATTCATACACGTTCTGGTTATAAATAATTTGTGAACATTTGGGACAAATTTAATAGGCATTGTTGGATGTAGAAAAAAGAAAATTTGCAGGTATTCTCTGTATACACGTTGAGGAAAATTTAAAACGTTACAGCTATAAGTCCCAAGGACGTTCAAAAGGGTTTACTTAATATTTTAATGAGTCGTGTAATTACAGTACGATACTGGAAATATTTATTGCAACACCACAAAATGGATCATGTATTTGAACCCATGAAAGATGTACATAAATCTATATTTTTAAAGCAAAATATGACAAAGTGTAATGATTTTCACAGAATTGTGTACGTGTTTTACAATGAAATTTTAGTTAAAAAGAAGTTAATACCGCAAAACGAACCCTATGTTTTGCATAATAAAAGTCATATTTTGCCCCTTTGATCGTTAAACCCTCTTTATTAATAAATGTTTCCTCGCCTGACCACAAGATTGCAAAAATAAATTCGACATTTTCTTGCAATATACATCTACAATTTAGAAAATATTGATAATAATTTATTTGCAAAACTTTATCCCAAGATAATAACGTTTGTTAAGAATGAAATTTCTGCTGTTTTAAGATGCGGTGAATGGAAGATTTTGAAGGACTGTATTCTTTCCGAATATAGTAGGACCTTGATTATCCGGCTTATTGTTAGTTAAGAACCAGACATGCTGAACAAATTCAGACCCAAAGAGATGGTTGAAAAGCAATTCTCGAAATTGGATTCGAAACTATTATCATTTCCTTTATGTCTAACTTTAGGGTCTGTCGAAAAAATTGTTAGTAAGTTCGGGTAAGAATAGCCACGATTCGGTTAATTGAACTTCTACTGCATCTCGATCTGTCGAATTACAATTCTGTCCTAACTACGCCCGTTACCAAATTGACTCTTGGAACATTCTTCGTCCACTTATGAAACATGATCGCTTAAACTTCGCTAATTTTGAAAACTTTGTTCACTTTGGATATTTTCGATAAGGATACGTTTATTGGTGTAGCATTGCAGCCACGTAAGCATACTAATTGCATTTAATAAGTAAAGTTGTCAGAGAATGAAAGGAGTACGTAATATTTTTGTAAAAATTCAGTTTTCTCAGGGTATAGAAGTGGTTTATGATCCTTCTTCGCGTGGTACGTTCACTTTGGCTCGTCACAGAACAAGGAAATATGGTAATGCAAACAATAATGAAAATCACTGTTCAATCAAAAGTGTAGAAAGAGTAATTTTTAAACTTTACAATACAATTGAAAGAGTAATTTTTAAATTAACGGGGTGTTACAAACTTAGCACGTACTTGAAATTTTAAATACAAATTTGTCCTCTGAAGCTTTCGAATATGAACGCCTGCTATTATCCACTGTTATTCTATAATATCGAATAACACTTAGCTAAGGGCAAAATCTTTTCCGATTATTGATCGCAGAAACTGATTCCTGTTTGCAAACATTCTAGTGATACAGTAGTACACGTACAACAGTATGCCAGCTAAAGTGTATTGGTACGTAAGAATGATTAAACAAACTGGAAGTTGAAATAATACTCAAACGAATAGCTTTATGACGTGTTTACTTTAGTAATAGGTGCCCCAATTAATATTTCTTTGCCAACTTTATTATTTAATGGCGGCATATTTTGAAACATTGGTGCAGTAATTGTCAGCTTTATAGACCTTTGCAGGAATATTGATTTTTGGTTTCGATAAAGTAAGTTCGCTATGGCTGTATTATTTATTAGCCTACGTATGGTAATACTGCTCAAAACACATTGCACTTTAATTTACCTTGATATATCCAGCATATCCACTGGACAGCATCGAATTACGTATTACTTATTTATAAAATGCAATGGATTTTGTTCGATAAATATTTCAGAAATATCGGTCTGACAATAAAAGGGCCCGATGAGTTTATTGCAATGAAGGTCGATGTTTCCATTGAACTATAATTTCTAACATTCGAAAAAGGAGCAGACAAATGTCTGTGGAAATGACAAATGTCAAGAACCCTGTAAATTTTTGAATTCATTATTTTACAATTCGGTGATAAGAAGTCACGAAACTCATAAAAACATAGTGGATTGCTTGTTGGTATCACATTCAATCACATTCAATCACATTCGGGGAGAGTAAACAAAAATCTAACGGTTACTGTACTCGAAACTAAAAAAATTCCTTTTAAACGGGTGTGCAATTATACTGCTTAAATGCATTGATGCGTAAAAGTGTATAAAATTAATGCAAAAGCACACGAGAATCCTAAACCATTTAATTTTACTTTATAACAAGTTTTTTATCCTCAGTCGTGTGGAGATCTTAGTTGTGTGATATCGGGTTGGATCAGGTTTTTATACGAATGAGCATCAGATTAAAGTTAATCTTTACAGATACGCTTCAAACAAAATATAACATTGGAGTCGCAAATTACATTACAGAACAGTTGTCTGCTTTTTGAGATAGTTATAATCATTCGTACATGCACGTGATAGCTGATTATGTATCAATGATTGCAGTTTTATTTCATTAGTATGTAAATAAAAAGTTATACTGCGATCGTGAAAGCTAGAGGTCTACGGAAAGCTTTAGATCAAATTTTCCAAGTTCCAAAGACAAGTGAATCTAAAGATTTAAGTACAGGTTAGAGTTTTCCGGAAAATTCACCGCGTTTCTCTGTTTGTTTCGCTGAAAGTTGTAATTTTTTGGTCAATGCCCAATACGCAGGTCCAGTGGCAATATTTTGTAGAAATATTTCTTGAAATCAATTTGTAAGTTGCTATGCCACGACTTTCTCCATATTTGGAGGTACAATTAGCATGCATATAAGGCTAAACACAGTGCTCACCGTACGTGGCCCAAACGACCCAGTAGGTGTCTTTACCATAATATAAATGTGCGAAGGGAGTGTTCTGTTTGCGAGTGTAATGAGCCGTGGAGGATAAAAGCTTAACAGTGATTTCGAAATTTTCCACGCACCGTAGTGCAGTACGCGTTATATACCCATTTCGCTGTGGAAGATCGTGTTCTAAAGATTATTTTATGCGATGAAATGTAATTTGCTCGTTCTTCTATTCTAATTTGCAAGTTTGTTATAAACGATGTATACATGCTCTGTAAGTAGTGTCTCGTAAAGGAAACCAGTATTTCGCGTGCACGTGATAGAGGCGAAGAGGCAAAGAGAAGGAAACAAGGAAAACGAAAAGAAGAACATATTTGATTATGTAGCCTCTATGCCCAGTTCTTTCAGTTACAATGAATAAACTTCTACACTTTATTACTATTTTATTAATCGAAGCATGCCCCAATTGAATGGAGAAATCATTACCAACGAAATACACTGTTCTTAATTTTATTTTCATTAAATGTTGGACTTCTGAATTTCGTAAAATCGGACAACACATTTTCTAGGAGATTGGTATCTTTAGAAAAAAGCTTCTAAAACCAACGACGAATATTACGTTCATTACAACGTCGCTTTCGAAAAGTTACATTAATATTGCATATGGCTTGGACTGGAAGCTGCCCAAGTTTAAACGCGCAAAGAAAACTGATTTAATATTCGTTTCCGTTCAGGCTATTGTCCAAAGGAGAGCACACGGTGTTCCGCGTAATTGTCCCCACTATATTTTAGGGATTTCTTAAAATTTTATACTTAAACTTTTACTATAATCAGGATTTTGTTGGCTGTATTTTTTCCGAAATATGAGCGTTAACTTTTGCTTTGTAAATAGAACTATAATATTGTTTAAATATTCGTCGCTAGTACAAATTGTTACAAATACAAAGCCGGATGAAAAATCATCGCAACTTGTGCAGAGTCGCGGCACATTATTATTCGGCAATGTGGTTCTGTAAGGAATGCAGGCAACAAAATTCTGATTGGTAGAAGGTATGCAGACTTAAAGGCAGTTTAAGTTTTATTTAACACAATTTTTTGTCAAATTTGAAGAAAGCCCTGAAATTTAGTGGCGACAGTTATGTGGGACGCCCTGTATGTATATTAAAGGACTTCCAACATTTCAGATCAAAAGTACGAAATAAAGGCCGATGATCGATGTTTCATTTTTCATACACTATTTTATAGGCAAGCAATATATATTTTTTAATACAAATGAATGTGAAGAACGGAAGGGTTCAAGCAACTATTTCATGCTACAACCGAATATTACTCCCCTCTTTTATTTCCCACTTACTGAATTCTCTACCTCTCTCTCTTTCCCATATTTCTTATTCACATTGTAATATTTTGAGATTTTGTTTTTGGGCTAGTATACATACATTCGGACACAAATACTTTGTAAGGGATGAATAAGCAAAGAAGTAGTGTAAGAAGAAAGCAACAGTAACTCGAATTTAGGTGAAAGTTGTATCTGCGCCGAGGAAAACGCCTCGAAAAGCTGCGATGCGATGGCGAAGGAGAGATAATGAGAAGGAGGACAAGAAATACGGTGTAGAACGCAATATAAGGTGCCTTGCACATGGGGTCCCCTGTCTGCGTCTTGTACAGTCCGGGCCACGACATAGCGAGGTCGTAAAAACGGGCGGGCGTTCGTTTCGGGTGCCGGAACAAAAGAATTTACCATAGTCCCAAGTCCTTAACTACTCGTATTTCTGTCTATTCCTCTGCCATGGCAGCCAAAACATGCACACTTCAACGCCTGTTCGATTTCACGACCTAGCTGTATCCCGACCAGGACTTTGCGCTATATTCGAGGGACTCGACAATCGTCGAGTAAAGAGTCTTACATTAGATTGATTAAGGCAAGCATTGCCTGTGACGTTCCGTAGAATGAGCAAAAATATCAGTCCGCTCAAATATTGGAATGGACGTAGTGTCGAACACACTAGTTATTGATTTATTTCAAAAGTCTTTGCGGGTTCGACCAAAATATTTTCTAGCGTTCCGTTTGAAGGTACAGTAACATATTTGAGGAAATCAGTAAACGCGAAAATACCGCGGCGAGTTAACAAAAAATATTAATGAAGTATTAATGCAATCATTGATTCGTTTATTTAATATTGCAAAACAAGCATGCTAACCTGGTGGCCCGCGGGCCACAGTGAGACACTTATCCTGTTTTGGTGCACCGCTCAACGGCTCCCTCCATATCCACTAAACTCTGACGATCGTTGCCGAATTCCTCCCTCTCTAGTTACGAACAAAGTCATATTCACCGTCAGGCCATAACTGTACTAGCGGTAGCTAATACAGATAGTACATGCATACGAATGTGATTGCGGTGGTGACTAGAGAGGGAGAAATTCGACTGCGACCGTCCAGAATTTAGTTGGCATGGAAGGGACTGTCCAGCGATGTACCAAAATAGGAGAAGTGTCTGCCTGTGACTCGTGGGCCACCAGTTCAGCATGCCTGGCTGTAAAAGATTAAATATTCATGTAAAAGAAACTGCAGTTTTTCGAGCTAGGCACAGAGTAATTGCTAAAATAGCGGAAAAAAGTTATTGCCAAAGGGGGAAACCATGTTAACGATTGAACATGGTATAGTACTTTCATTATTTCTTTGTTAAGGCCGCAAGAAGGATACGCAAAAAATATTATATTGACAGAGAGAACCTTGGAAAATGCACATGAAATATATATTAGATACGCAGGCTGCACCCTTCACTCCCATTTTTAGTCTTCATACAGACTTAAAATATTTCTTCAACGTTGCCTGATATAAATCTACGGACATATGTTTATTATAATAGTGGACCAATTTCTGTGTGCACTTGTAGTATGACGGAACGATATTCTTGCACATGCTGTATGCAACAGGTTCTGGATACACCTAATCACGTGGGCCGTGTATCAGAGACTCCCCAAAGGGAGTCCCCAAAAGAGACTTCTTTAATCCTGCTTGGCGGAGCACCGTCTGTCCGTCGTGACGCGTCGGCCAATCAAAAACTTTTCTCTAACCATTGCTGCTTACAAACTTCTCTCTTTTTTCTTTATGATCTTATGATCTTTCTCCTGCATAGGTTATAACGTGTTAGCGTGTTACCTTTGAGATTTTGAGTTTTTATAAGAGATATTTCTTTTTTCAGTTACACTTTTACATTGCAAACAGTTTTTTCTCTTCTTCTAAAACTTATCTAACTGCATTTCTTTTGTAACCCAAATTTGCATACCTGCTACAGTGGCGGTTCGTAGCTAAAATTAGGGGGGGTGCTGCTCCAGACAATTTTTAGCCTTTTTTTTTAAATTGTGTAAAAGGAAACAAACATGTATCCGGCACTGCGGGACCGATAGTGCTCTCTCTCGCTTTCGCAGCTTCGTATGCAGCTTCCTATGTGCGTATGCGCACACATTCAAACACCAAACCGCTGGAACCGTGAAGCGCACACTTCCATACACAGATTTTTGTATCTTTTTCATAAACTGGGGGAAGGCTACTGACATTAAGCTTATGGATTATATATTGTACAAGTATAAAGAAAGAATTAAAGAAAAAAAGACTCATTATATTCTATGTATGTTATCGATAATATGTAGTGGAAATAGGGGGTGCTGCAGTTTCACAGTGCCTATACGCCAGCATGCCTATATTCGCAGACAAAACCTATAATTATTAGAATCGTCCTTCTTAGCATTGAGGCACATGTGCATCTTGAATCGTATGGTTCCAGACGTTCATCAAAATTGATCAGGGTCAATAGTAAATTCATTTCCTATCGCATATCTTTTTAGATCAAGCATTATGCCATCTAGTTCCATTTCATATTAATTTACGAGGATGTGTACACAAAACGTGTAAAGTAATGAACTTCGGAAATATTCGGGAATTTCATGTGCCTTTATCCTTTTTCATTTGGTCAAACGTGCTCTGCTTATTGAATATCGATACGAACTTTCCAGACAAAGCAATAGTTTCATGTATTACATTTTCTAACGATCAGTGTGAATGAAAATTTGAAGATGTTGGGAGTAAAAAGTAAGTACGATGGTGTGATATAAGACAAATATATTATTATTATACTTTTTTTCCCAGCCTGCCTTTCGGCCTTATGGCCACTCCTTAACTACACCCTTTTGCTTACATCTTTCTGTCTACTGTCTAACTTACATATTCACATACTAATATATATTTTATCTTCCTGTTCCCTACAAACTCTTATTGTTACTTTTGCATTTTCTTTGGTTTTTCGAACCTCTTACTCCCTCCATCTCTACCCTCCTCTCTTTCCTTCTCATCCCCAGCTGCTTCCCCCATTCTCTGCCTTTCCCATCGTTTCTCAGAAGCTCCCTTATGCTTCCTGGCCATCTCCTTATCTTCACGCACTCCCAAGCCAAATGTTCCAGCGTCTCCTTCTCTACCCCACACAGCTTGCATCTCCTCCTGTCCTCCACTTCCCAATATCTATTTGCTGTCTCTTTGTTCCCGCATCTTAGCCTGGTCATCTTCTTCATGTATAGGACAAATATATTTTTTGGTTCTTGTTTAATAACATATTTGCCGTATGCAGACGAGCATTGCCATTGGGCAACGGCTTATCGGGCAGAATTAGATTTAGAACAGGCGTTTCTATGTAACATTGCATTTGCTCTTTGTAATTATCGATCATTTTCACATTCTACCAACCGCATGTTCCAGAAATGACTAATTTCATCTTGGCTGTGCCAAGTGTGAATTGCTCTAAATTATACCTAATACATACTTTATGTATAACACGTTTGATATGTACATCCATACAAAAAACATGTATGATACTCATCGACATTTTTCCGATTTTAAACACATATTGAGAAACTTAACTAAGCAAGCATTACATCCCAGCCTTCATAGGCAGATTCATTCTTCTAAACAGGAATTGGTCCATCAAAAAATTGAATTTCTCAATGCTCCGTCTCCTTTGCCCAGTTTTAATAATTACCCCTATGCTGTAGCTGAAACAAGTTCTGTCAGTGTCCTCTCAAGAGGGAACATACGTTTTCCTGAATGGAATTATAATGTTACAAATTCTATTTCAATTCAATCGAAAGGTATACATATTCATATAATGTATCACACATTGGTCACTAGTCAATTATTACGGCAGTTATACTATAATACATGTTGTAAAATTTCTTCTTGCAAGAATGCAAGTTTCCATTCGCCGAACTGTCTTGAATATTCCTACAGTATGAGAAATAATATTATATGCATTTTGAATACGTGCCCGAAGCTGGTCCCCCCGTTTCTATCATATTTTGGTAAACCACCTGGTTTCCGTGAGTCCATAAATAGAAGTAGAGTGGCGTTAGATCCGGCAAGAACAATTTGGCCCGTAAATCTTTGAATGCTTATAACTTTTCGATAATGCAATGTCAGACACAATTTTGTACAAACTTTCTTCGTCTATTTCACCTTATTAACACGTAGTATATATAAGTTTGGGCTCAACCATTTTGGCCATTCCGTACGAATGAAGAGTACATCTTATGCACAGCTGAACTTTATGCATCAAAATGATTTTACGAGAATTTTTGTTTGACGCTTCACGATGTCAACCTTGGTACATATTAGTAATGGTGAACCTACACGTTCGTGTATTTGTAGTAGGTCGGAACGATATTTTCACGCCGGCTGTTTGCGTACTACGCACGGAGTGCTCAATTGAAGCGCTTCACGCTACTGCAAATGCGCGGACGTGAAAGATTCCTCCAAAGGTCTTGGTATAACAAAGAGAAAGATTGAAACATGTCCCGCTCTTCGTCGTGGATTTGTAACAGTGCGGAACATTTTAACTGAACAGCCTGTATACTCTGACTTTACTTTACTTTTTTTTAATACAGTAGAAAATAATATGTATTTTATTTTTTTTTTAAATCTTGGCATTGTACTTTTCTTTAATCAAGATATACATATTAATCTATTTTAAGACAATAAAGATATAAAACATTCTTAATTTTAGGTATAAGTAACTTAAAAAGAAAAGCTTGTAAATGTAAGATCTAACCATTGTCAGAATGGCTCAAAATTAAATTCCATCGACATCACTTTGCAAGTGCTGGTACAATTACGTCGCCAATTGAACTCCCATCAGCTTCAGCATTTTTCTCTTCTTTATTTGTAAAACAATTACAAATACTGCTCTTTGTTCCTTCTCACATGTCTGAACTGGCAGAGATATTAAGGCAATGATATGCTTTTGCATTTCCAACATCTACTGTTGCATGCATACATAGTTGCATACACGCATAAGAAATTTTTCGACCGCGTTATACGAGTGCCGTGTATTTATAGGGGGCGCACTGGATTTAAAAATCTCATTTTCTTTTATATGGATAGTATTATTGAAAAAGAAAGAGGGATTCGATGTATTCGAAATTTTACAGCAGCACACTGAACAAAACCTATTTTTTGCTGTCAGCAAAGGTGTATGAAAATATAGCTATATCAAATCCAATAAAAATCAATGGACTGTACAGTGAATACAAACTTCTATAGTTTACATTATTTTGATTGCATCAATCGGAAGCTTTATTCACATATACTTACTGTAGATTGCGATGTTCCTATTGAGAAATTCAAAGCTTTCGTATTGCTACACGGCAAAGATTTACAACATGCAAAATTGAAACATTGCAAGAACAATGATCGTGGGGGCATAAATATTAGACTTCGGTTGTTCCGTTTTCTACTTTTAGTTATTCCTGATTGCAGTCTGGATTTTGCAGCAGTTGGTGCTCTTTAATTGTGCATATAAAAGTAATTACGGAAATTGACACGTTCATTATTTCTTTGCGACACGAACTTGTATCGATGTAAATATAAATACGCAAACGCATTATGGAATATTTACAAGGTGTTACACACAAGAGAAAAAAAATCGATCGAGTAATATGCATACCCAATTGTGCGTACATACAGTAGCGTAAAAAAATCCTTCTGCGCAACTATTAATGTATGTAGGGGCAGGTCGACGGTTAAAAATATGTCCGTAGATTGACGTCGGGTGAGGCACAATCAAAATTTCAGGCCTGCTTAAAACTAGATGTGCATGAAGGATACACTTGCTGACAAAAGCTAAGAAGCAAATCGGTTATAAGTGATAAGTGACAAATAAGTGACGGGAATAAATTAATATTACTTACACTATGAGCAATAGATTAGAAAGTGCAATAACTTATTTCAATTACACTTGTGGTAACAGAAGCGGGCCATTTTCATCTGCGTCGTTTCTTCATCTTTGTTGTCAAGTGTGCAACTCATTGTCAAAAGCTGCTGTAACTTTAATTGAACAATTTGCGATACAATATTTTCACGGACATCTTTTTGGGGCATCTTCTAGCCTCAATCTAGTGATATCAGTGATATTAATATATCAATGAGTGTCACGCAATTAGTGGAACAACCGAGGAAGGGTGATTCTACATGAAAAAATTATACAGTTTATAAAGTGTGTGGGCGTTTCTGTAAAACTCATTGTATAAGGCTCATTATGCACAAATGTTATTCCCTATTTTTGCTTTATTTCTCATATAGAATTGCTCCTTCTAGGTTGTGTCAGAGCGTGGCACCTTCTATTTATTTGTAGCGGTAGACCTATTCTTGGGTGCATTGTAGACTGCAGAACGATTATCTTGTGGCGGTCGTAGATCTAGGTTGGTAAGTACGCGATGAACGAAGTTGTTGACTACGGATAACCATATACAGCAATAAAAGGTGATGTTTGGTTATCTTTGCAATCAATTCCTTTCCGTCGAACCGCTAGCCGTTATTGCAATATAGTATACGTTATAGTGTCTGGACAAAAGGTTCCTATAACTCTTAATGAACGATTTTTCTGAAGCTTACTTCATTTTCCAAACGATTGAACGGGGTAACAACAACAACGATAACAGTTTCCAATGACTTTTTCGTTGTGCCATTCCTGCTGCTGTCAGATGACTCCTACGATGTCCGGCGAGTTTCAATGAACTATTTATCGATAACGATAACATCGATAACGAAAATGTTAATATAATAGATCCGCGTAAAGGCATCGTTAGTCTTAATTGGTTGAACGAAATACATAATACATACGTATACCGTTATAAGTTATAATTGTCGTAAGTACATCATAGGGGTATATAATAGCATGGAAGACAGATAATATCGAATGTAAAATAAAAGCGTACTTGTGTCATGGAAACCTTTAACAGTATGCATTGTTTCTGTTTTCGAAGAAGTTTCTTTTATTACATTAACATCTTGAATGCGAAATCGACGCATGTGTCGATCAGAACCTGAACTTGTTAACGTTCATGGTACAAAGCGTCCGTGATTTGCAGAAAAATATAATTCGAATAAACTAAATTGACTTGCACCTTTGAAATCCACGGCTTTTGCGCATCGCGTGTGCTCTGTATAAATCTCTGCATAATTCTTTCATAAAGGAATTCGTTTGTATTCTGTACATATTGCAACAGATATTATGTACTGCAGGTATCTTGCTTACAATTTGATATAGAACGGGTACGTGCGAATATTTGTGGCCATTTTGTACGATTCTCTAATTAAATTAAGTAAGTCGATTTATGGTGCCGCATTTTCATAAACTTCATTCTTCGGAGCCCCTATTTATTTTATAGTAAAATCACTGTGCGTTTCCTTGATATACACACGTTTATACTTTGAATCGAGTATAATACGATCGCCCTTTCATATGTATTAACGAATATGTCATGTTGGTGTAGGAAGTATGTACATCTGACATTAAACGATCTAACATAGCGGATACATATAGGAAGACTTTAACAATTTTATTGCAACAAAATCTTTGAATTTCCGTAATGTTTGTGAGTCACTTGAATAAAGTTGTGTTTACCGTCCTTCCTCCTATTTACAAAATGATTGGAACTTTGCAGTCGTATTATGGTTTCAATAACACGCAGGCGTACCACTGTATCGCCGTATGCGTACAGTGCCGCACAGCATGCGCAAGAATATTGTCTAACTGCTACAAGCCCACAGAGGAGCAGGTCCATTATCAAATATGTGTCAACGTTCGAAGAAATGTAAGGTCTGTTCGACGGTAGAACTACCAACAGATTTTGCTACATTTTTCTATGCTACATATACATTAAACAGATTATGAACATGGTAGCGGTTGAGTGGAAATTAAACAAAGATATACATATATACAGGGTGTTAATTTAAAATCGAATATTCAGAGAACTGTTTTTATCACCGCCAGTCGCCCGTCTTGAACCCATTTAAACCCTCCTTAGTCATTTTTTCTTACCTTTAATGACAGTAGAAATAATTTAGATGCTCGATCTACAACAAGTCCCGTAATAATGAACGATGTCAACAGTCATTTTAAAGCAAGAAATCTGAAAACTGTCTTCTTCACAGGCTTGGTAGTTCTAAGTAGTGTTTATATTAAAAACACCTGGCGCAAAATGGTTTTACGAGTATTTTTCTGTCCATAACTCGACGTCAACTTATGGTCATATTTGTAGTAATATACGCGCACTACTACTTACAATTAGTAGCATGGAGGGATATTCTTACGCAGGCTGTGTATCAATTTGAAATTCGCAAAGCACGATTAGAAATCGATGAATATTTTTTCCAGATGGAAAAACTATTACCTACCTTCGTACTTTATACAGAATGCATACCACTGAACGCTCAAACGTCGAGAAAAATCATACAAAAGAGATAGTTGGTAAATAAGGCGCGATAATGTAGGACGAAATGAATGTGGGAACGTGGAAAATAGACATAAAGTGAACGAGAAGAATCGAAATGCCTCGGCGCCTCAAAGTATTTTCGTTGTTTATCGTTACATAAGCTTTTATATTAAAACGAGTAACGGTTCGGAGTGTCCTTTCGGCGCGCCGAATTCAGTAGCCATTATTATTTAGCCCCTATAATATGATCCCCTAAATTTTAGGGGATGGATGAAGTAGTAGTTGAGTAGTATTTGGCGCGTTCGTGACGGTCACGTATTTCATTCGAATATAGTTCTATTGCGGCAAAATATTGTACACTCGTCGATCATCGTTTATTTGTGTGATATAAAAGAGGTGCGTGGCGACCTGCAATGAAATCAGTGCCACAATGCCATTCATCGACATAGCACTGCATCTACGAATCGATTTATTTGTATCACGAATAAGGAATTTCCACTTTGAAATATGCGTTTTCGTTTATACAGTTTCACTGAAAGTCAAACATATGCCCTGCGGTCTAAGCGCAACGCGCGCAAAGGAAATGCTAGCGATGTTAGAGGGAAACGAAATTAATTTACATTCGTTTATATTAGCTCGTTTCGTTTTTCGCCAAAGGCGAAATTGAAGTTTTAAAAGTAAAGTTTCATATTCGAAATATGAGCTAGGCTAGTTTAGCACAATTTCGTGCAAAGCTACTCAAACAATGTACAGACCTCTTTCGCTGGGAACGTAAATTTCTAATACGCAGTATGTGTAGCATCAGTGCCGGTATCGAATTGGTATGATCTACCGTTGGTGATTAAGTGTATAGTTTCTGGAATGAATAACGCATAAACGTCAATTCTTTAAAGTAAATACTAAACACCTGTATACAGAATTTGTGTGTATCGCGTTTAAGGAGGCATTATAGCGTGACACGTGTATTTTTATGTTACCTTTGGGATGTTTTTGCGAAACAACTGTTACGCCTTTTGCAGTACAAATTTTGGGGTATATTTATAGATGTTTCAGTAATATTGATAACTTTTTTGCTGAGAACAAATCAAGATTGGTGATACTGCATGATCTTGAATGTAATGTTGAATCCAGTCGTTCTGGTTATTGAAACTGAGAAAAATAAAAGGATTCTCAAGTGGGATGTGTTTGGGTATGGCAGGAAAAAAATTATTATAGCTTTTGTGTGCTCTCGTTGTTTTTACGGAGCTTACAAAAATAGAAAAAATAATGTTTTTGAAGTTATTCTAGTTTGGGCTATAGTCAAGTAGATTTTGGGGAAAAAAGCGTTTCAAGATTTGTCTACGGGTAACAGTACCACTGATCCTTACGTCATTCGAACAGTTACAAGTTTATTAATTTCAAGAGTTCAGGCGTAAGCTTTCGCGCATACGTTTGAAAATAGGCTCTTTTTTCCAAATGTTCACGCCAAAATACGGACTAAACAGCGCATGGTATTCTGTAATTACATATTTTTTATTTACCATATGTTCATTCTGTCAAAGTGTTTCTTAATATTTTCAAAATGTTACAAATGGAGCAACTGTAAAGCAGTAGTATTGTTTATGCAGCGAATACATTTCACGAAAAATAAAAACATTTCATTGAATTTCTTGTATCAAGTGTCAAAATCTAAATAACTTCAGCTATTCGGACAAAGACGAGTAATAATGCAAAAAGTTTATCTCGAAATGTTTAATATCGGTGACAAAATGGAAACTGAATGGAATTCTGACACGGCAAAACATTATAGACCTACAGTTTAATATTTATTTTTCTCTTCTCCAACAAAAAGCAATGTATTTCTATCTTTATTTCTTGATATGAAAAAATGCAAGTAGACGTGCTAACAGCTGAAACACAAAATCAAAGAACTCCTTGCCCTCCCGTTTCTTACATTTCCCTCATTTCATTCTCATGTTAATAATAGATTGTACTGAACTACATACTTAGATAGTGCAGTTGGATGCAACGAGTGTCTGTACCAAAGTCAGTTAAAAACTAGATGTTTCTGGTCGAAACATCGAGAATGCGAGTCGGGGATGTCAGTGAACAACTATACGAACATTTCACTATTATGTAGTTAATTGCAAGCATTAAAAGTGTAATAATGTATGTATGAACGAAGAACTGAAGAGGAATTCGGCCTGCTGATCGCTCCGTCCGTACCGCACTTTGTAATTATGTACTGTAAATATTCAGCGACCAATATGTTAGCAAATACACGCGCATTGTGTGATTGTAAATACCAGACGCGAAGAAGATGTTTGTTAAATATAGAATACGTTACGTTTTTCAAAAGACTCGAGGACTTCTTTCTTCTACCGTTCCTTCAAGTCCCTGTTTTCTTTTCCTTTCTAGAATTTGGAATTTCGGCTGAGATTGGCAGAACACCGTGCCAGGTAAGTTCAAACTTTCATGTTACCTTTGTGCATGTTAGGAACAAAATGTGAGACGTTTAATGAATTTTTTTGCCGGTTCGTTTTATCAGTCGCGGCGCGATGAAATTAAAAATGAAAAACAATGAGTTGCAAAAATATAAGGATTTGGGTACTCGAAATTATAAAGAATTATGACAAAATGACAGTCGCTACCTTTTATACAAATTAAAAAGGTTAAGTGGTTAAAAATAGTTTACAGGTCGGTGATAAATGTAAATCTACAACGAGGGTAAAGGTATTCGTCGCTGTTGCTACATAAAGAATGTGAGCACTGCATTATTAAAAATTATCAATGAATGTAATTAACTTGTGCGTTTAAATATTTGAATATATAATGATGCAGAAAATGCAGTTTGCTTTATTTGCATATTCTAATTGTACATACAAAACCTTATGCCTTGCACTTTACATATGATTCTGACATCATAAACAGACTACGTACTTTTATTTTTAGCCTAAACATTTGATAGTGTACGCTGCTTCGAAGCTGTGCTTGGAAGCTGTTTGATACCCTTTTAGTAGTTTGTTTGCTACTTATTACCATTTTAATGTTATTATACACAATAAAACCTGTTTTCTTATATTTAATCAGTAAATTCGATTTCGGTATCTGCGAGAATTTAGAACTTTATAAGTCTTTGTTACATGCAGTAACGTATGATACTGCATTATAATAAATGAGTCCAACAAAAGGCAATAATCTCATACCTTACAGGTAAATATTTGAATGCACATTAAAATTTGTATCATACCATTTATACTAGATATTTATACAGAACTACGAAAAACTATTCAACTGTAAGGAATAGAGTAAAATATGAAAATGATCTCTACGTGTACTAGTAGTCGTGCTCCTTTTCACTATATCCAATTAAAAGATACTAACTGCAACCAACACCTTCAACCAACAGCTTCATTTACGTTTGTTATCAATTACACACGTGCGCTAGGGTTTCCACGTAAGTACACCCCCGATTTTATGCAAACCCAATAAAGTATAATCGAAAGGGGACAGGTGTACTGATCGAGGGGATCGTGTCATGGATTTTCTGTCCACCGAATGGCTAGAACGTAACCGCAACTCGGTTCATATCTCGATAATAGAACTGAATTGATCCACTGTTGATATGGTATTTTTTGTTCGGAATGTCTTCTGGAATATGCTGGCAAAGTTTGTTGATTTAACCATAGAACGTTGCGTGTAGGAGAGAGTCGTGCATTATCTACCACTCTAATTGTAAGTTGTTTTGTTACATCTTGAGCTAGAGTATGTAAAATTTTAAAAAGCGTGTTTGTAGCATAAATGGAGCTTAATAAAAGAATGGCAATTACTCTTTGGATATTTAATAATAAGCACTAATGATTGAAAAAAAGTAAAAACGTTGAACTTGGTAGGAAACGAAAAGTTGCTATTCAGTTCCGATCAATTACTCAATTCATAGGTTTTTAGGACTAAATGATTTATAAAATACAAATATGAAATACAAAAGACGAACGAATTTCATTTGATTTTAACATAGAATATGTCATACAGCTCGACCGACTACTTTTTTGTAACGAAAAAGTGTAAGCCTGATCACTGTATCCTTAAGATATGCAAGATGTACTCTTGTGCCGCCTCAACTATTTCAGCTATTATCAGCCTATACTTGCAATCAGTATCACTTGATGAATCACTAATGATGAAATTGAACTATAAAGATGTTTGCAGTCGTATATTGTTTGCTTTTTTACTACTGGATATGTCTGTGTTGAAATATGGGACAAAATTGTAAGAACATAAGTTTTGCACGTAACTATACATGTGAGCATGCATTAGTTCTAAAGACAAATTTTCTACTAGCATCTTTTACGAAATTCCTGTTCCCTATTTAATATTTGCGGGAGGTTCGCAGAAGAAGAAGAAGAAGAAGAAGATAGAAAAATGGTAAAGAAGTTATTATTTGTAGGTGATATCATAAACAATTTATGGAAATATGAAAAATCCTTCTGGGTTAACAATAAATATTTATTAGAATAACAGTATGTACTTCGCGTACACGTAAACATTGTAATATACTGTTATGCAGGGTGTAGCATCAGAAAATCAGAACACAAACGCTTGATGTTTAATTTTAAAACATGATTTGCATGATTGGGAATGAGCAACAAGCGTTTCGAATTTCGAACGTCATCGATATTTTTGTACATAAAACATGATTGCTTGGTAATAAATTTTATAGTGAGTTTTATGTCTGACTTATGATCTTGAGATCATCGTAAATTTCGAAACGTTGACTCAAATCTAATCGTAAGAAATTGTTAGAATGAGATGCAATCTTTTTAATACTAATAAATATTCAAACTGGTGTCCCTCGGTAGTGATGGAGTGTCTAAACCGAGCAATTCCGAATTGTCGTGCTCTCTTTAATTATCTCTGAAGTAGTGCAAGCTCTAATTATTTGATTCACTGTGCCTTTTGTAATGGTAGATTGCTCTTGGTTATCATGTTCTGTTAGTATTCCTCAAAGGAAGAAATGTTATCTGCATATTGGCTAGCTTTTAACTGACTTTGTGGCAAAGTATAATTTTAAAGATTTTGTAAGCTCATTCTGCTCATAAGAGCAGAATAAATAATATTCTTTAACTAATTAACTTCAACTAATATGGCAACGAACATTCACTAATGTTCGTTGCAGCTACATCAGTATTTAGTGCAAGTAAAAATAATTCACAAGATATTCAATTATATCAAACTTAGACTGTCAATATTGCATGGTTATTAGGAAAACAATGTACTTGCGCAGCTGCAAAATTATGTAAAGTCATAATACACAATTTTATTAGCTTCATGCTGCACGATCTGTTTATTTAACTTTGCATATGACTTTTTCATTCGTTGCAAGGTTTTCACGCTGAATCCTGTGTTGTGCCAAATATTAACAGTTCGAATAAAATTCGAATAACATTTTCTACGTGAAATCATATTCCCGTATAATACAGTTGTCTAATGTTGTACAAGAAACATTGGCGATAACATGGATCATAGAAGACTTCAGAGTATGAAGGTGTTGCGCAACATTCTTGTCAAAATCGAGCTTTAGTATTAGCAAATTGTTCAAAGCTGTTCCCACGTCTAACAAATTACCATATAAGTGAGCGCCGACATAATCAGTGAAAACGAAATTTGTCGTATACGTTTTATAAATTAACCATTGATTTTTCTTGTTTGCAGGGTCCTTCATTTTTGTTCCGCGAACTTCTATTGTCTAATCTTTGTCGATGCCGTTTCGTTGGCTATTGATTCAGTCCCGCAATGCCTTCAATATTTCCAAACCCTTGTTAATACGTTTAGGATAGGAAAGTAGTAGGGTGCCATTTAAAAAAGTAGAGGTAATCTCGAATTCCCCTATAAACCTACAACAAATTGTCCCCGTATTATCCCATTTTTCATTCACCCCACCCCAATATATGTGCCTCTTCATTGTATACAGTTTATGGAAATAAAATTCCTTCACCTTTTCATAAATAGCGGATAGTTCTGGCGTCGAACCCAAAATTATTGCCTTACCTAGTATTTCCTTGTCTTCGCGTAACACCTTCACGCAGCGCATGAATATTTCCTTCTCGATATTTTACGCTTGGTTTTCTTTATTGGAAGAATAATACCTCACCCCGTTCAAATGGTCAGGGACGAACAATTTTCGTGATCACTCATCCGACTAATGTTGTACAACCACGTAAGGAAACGAATAGATCGTGTTAACGAGTTAATTTTAAAGACTTTTTGTCCAAGGACGGAGTTTACGATTGCACAGGACGTTCCACGTAAAGCAGGTCATTTCAGTATCTTCCTTTTGGGCTAGTTTTAGGGATAGAAATAAAGTTTGGTATACAATTCCAATGACATTAAAGGAAGATTGTTTTTTTTATTCCAAACCTTACTTGTTCAATTTATTTAAAGCTTTCAGGACCTTTATCATTTTTTTTTAAATAAATGCATTTCTTTTTTAGGGCACAACTTCAGAATGCTTAATGTTTTTGCTCGATGCACAACATTGAACTTTTAATAGTTTTGTATGTTTTCAGTTTTGAGCAAGCTATCTTTGATTAGGCCATCATTGTGACATGCGGTCTTGAAGAGAACTGAGAGCGACTTCACCTATACAGAGTGTTTTAAAGAGACTTCGTCAAACGTTCAGAATGTATTGCACCGATCGCAATGGCGAATAAATGTGATACACCCAGAATTATTAACCCTTTGTTGACAAGTTACAATCTTTTAAACTTCCACGTCGAAAAAGCTGTCCAGGTGGCATCATCCATTAACCCTTCTGTTACCGAACGTGAGTATAATCAACCAACGTTGAGTGCCCACTGTGTCCTAAAGGTGACTATAGACATCCCGTTTTTTGCTTTAGTCGACACTCTGGCACGGCATAGTACAGCTTAATAAATAGAGTTTCCCGTGCCCCATCTCTACGCCTAAAAGATTTCCACTTTTCCAGTATAATAATCAACTAATTGTAAGTCCTGAAAATGTATAATATAAAGTATAGTACAAAAAAGGTACTTAAAATAAATAATCAAAGTAGCATAGGTAAAGCTTCTATTTGATTTGGCTGTCTATAATGAATATCCATTTTGATGATTTTTTACTATATCGGTAACGAAGGTGACGAATGCCCCATAATTTTTCGATTGACCCCGAAATATTCAAAATTGTCGCCCCTTTCTCGTTGTAGGATGTGTATGGTTCACGTTGGGACACACTGGTTTAATAGTTCAAGACTAACAGAACATCAGTCTGTTGTAAATGTATGTCCTTTAATTGACTTAAAAATTTAAAAGAACGACAATTTAACTCTATGACTCTACTTAACAAACTTTAAGTAACCCACTATTTTGAATGAAAAAGAGAGTTGGTTTGGAAATCTTAATTATTACGTCGTAAAGGCGGCTAATTTTATGTATAATCATAAAATTAATAAACGAAGACCTAATTACTTTTATATAATTTTCCATAAACTTTTGTTGAATTATTTGACATTCGTTAGACTCTCTACCCTGTATACACGATACGAGTGAGGATACTTTTCTTGAAAAATCTTCTGTACATTTGTTATGTGAGATACGAACTATTGCTGCTATTAAATTTGTCGACGTACCTGGATCCTTTGATACTATACGAAGCATTCGTCCTCCCCTTCTGGGTATTCGGGCATACCTGGCCCGACCTCAATCAAAGCTAACAGGTGAAACAGACCCTACTTCTCCAAGAAGTTCATGGATTATTCTGAATGTACCCTCGCTAAGCCTCGGCTGGACAATATCGGTGTGGATTAAATATGGTCAAATTTTATTTCTAACTAAAATCAAAATGAAAGTTTACGAAAAATAATTTTGTTGCATATCAACAGCGACTAAATAGCTTTTCGGTTTAGACAATGCTCACAAATAAGATGTGTGTGCGAATGTGTTCTGACATAGTTGATAGGGTCGGAAATGAATTGGCCAATTATTGAAGGTGACGTCTATTCAAATACAAAGTAAGATCAAAAATTGTTTCATTTCATAGTCGAAAAATGAAATAACTTGGAGGAAAATCAGTTGTTTGTTTAAATAAGCTAAGGTATAATTATTTGAAAATAATTATTAACAAAATAAGGTTATATATTATATAAATATTATATTATATTATTATATTTGGATATCTACGATTTGTCTATCGTCCGTGGAACAACAAAATTCAATTGAAACCTGACGTTTTGCAGTATTTTAATGATAAACGAAGAACCGCACGGATGTCGCAAACGATATTTGTGTATAAAAACAATTAGTGAATTATGGAGATCTCAGACGGTCAATATACATATATGTATATCATCAATATTTTAGGGTTCTCAGCATTAGTTTGCATATAAATGAAACCAAAGACGATCAATATATGTATACTGTTAATAATCTTGAAAACCTTGAAACCTTGAAACCTGAAAACCTCCTTTCTACACTATATCCATTTGAACGATTATTTTCCTTCGCTAGTGACAATATTAATGAATCAACAAATCAATTATCTGACAAGATCATAGAACATCCAGTTATTTTAATGCAGCCGAACCTCGATAACTCGAATTTGAAGGGCAGAGAAAAAAACTGCGAGTTATAGAGGTTTCGTGTTATCGAGTGTTCGAGAAAGAGAAGTTTAACACACGAAAATTCGACTTATAGAGGCTTTGTATGACGGTTAACTTTCCGACTTCCGAGGAAGGAAAGGAAGGCAAATTAAATTTTGTCACGTGAATCACATTTTTATTATATACATATACGAACGGAATCAGAAGACGAAAGTTAGGTCACTATACATACATACATATATGTGCCGACTTCTTAATATTCAGAAAGCCAGTAATTTTGCTATGAGTTAATGTATTAACACATTGTTTATCTATGAAAATTGAGGAAAAACGATCAGCTTCCATGGATATGCGCGTGATCATTTTATGTTTTCCGCCTTATGTTTTGAGAGAGTCCTAGCAGTTGAAAGGAAGGAAACAATTGAATGATTTCTGACACAAAGTTATAAACTTCGAGTTGCAGAGGCAGCAGCGATAGAACTTCGATTTATAGGGGATAAACTTCGAGTATTAGAGGTTTGACTATTCTAAATTTGAGTTACAGAGGTAAAATGATGCATCTGGACATGTGGCAAATAATTCGAGTTAAAGTAAGTTTTATTTTGTCTTATAGAGGTTTTTACAGCCGAGCGGACGGGAATTAAGAAAATTTTCTTCTTATAAAGGTTTTTCAGTTATAGAATTGCGAGTTATCGAGGTTCTATTGTATACGAAATAAATGTAATTATTGTACGTGAAACCCTGTTATTTTGTATTATTATTTGAAATAATAAAATCTTTTTAAAATGAATCATTTGGCAATATTTCACTTGTCAAATAAGATTTCGAAAATTTGCACAAATTCTTCTCTTCAAATGAACCTATTTGTTGGTTTCTTTTTTATTATGGTAATTGTCTTTTCTCTTCTGGGACAGGCTCTTTTTGAAACACCTAGTATAATACAGGGAAAACTTTAAGAAATGGCATATGAACTATGTTCTCTTTTTAACACTTTTTGTGAGTGCCGGATCATATTCACATTTTTTATTCACGTTCCATAGAAAGTCAGTGGTTCATATTTCTGCATTTATTATGTTTATTATACACATTATGTTTGCAAGATATTGCCTAAAATAATATATACGAAAATATTTAAATGTTTCACGCAACAATGATTCTTGCTGTTGCGAAACAATGAATATGGCCCGAGTGGAGCATTCAGTCCATGCGACTCTCAACGTGATAAATAAGTACATAATAGAGCTTGCTAACTTGCACTGTAACTTCTGATTAGCATCGGATAATAAAATATGAACGTAACAGAGCACGCTGGGCAACAGAACGACAGTTGATTCACCGGGAAAGTGGCTTCGTGATAATTTGAGTGTGGGATATGAGTGAAAAGTTGTGATTGTTGCTGGTACTATTAATAATTTAACAATTTTATACCTTTTATCCCATTTATCTTTTAGTTGTTAATTTATTTGCTTTTTTACGGTCAGAACCGTTTAACGCGCGGATATCACCAAATTAGATATATTATTTCGTACCACCAAGCCCTTGGTTGATTATAAAACAGATACTTTGGCTAATTAGTAATTTTCTTTTCGTCGCGAATTCGCCAATGGGTTCGACTCGACGTATGAATTTTAAGAGTGATATTGCTACTTTATTAGCTATTTTTCACATTATATAGGAATTGATAAGAAGAGGATGATTTTCGCCACTATTTAGACAACTTCGATAAGAAAATAAAGTGCCCCCATAATTTATATACTTACAGACTTTACGTATATTTTGCTTTCTTTACAATTTGTTTTACTATTTTGATAGATAAAACTCCACGAAAAGATTTTAAAATTAGCCTCATGGAAAAGGATTTCAAATAAACACATAATCAGTGCAGATTCCAACCGAGCACATAGCTATTTACCGAGGACGGACCAGAAAGGGTTAAAAGTTTTCTAATGAAACTGGATTGCACTTCTGTTTTTTCCTAATTACAACAATTTTTTTTATTTTCATTTTTAACGATAACAATTTTACATTAGTATTATAATACAATTGCGATTATTATGTTCAGAGCCTGCATTATTATAAAATACGAATAGATGAAACGTTAGCTGTCATTTAACGTCGATTCTTCGTTGATTCTATGAATTAAAATTAACCTGTTCTGTACGAAAATGCAAAAAAAAAAAACTTTAGAAGGTTCTAGACTGAAAAATGAATGTTCGCATAGTAGAACAAGGGTTTGGAATTCAGCTTTGTATACAATGCTTTACTACGCCCAAGTTTCTTAATTATGTTTAACTTGACACTAGAACTACCAAGCAAGTCAAAATGACTTGTTTCAGATTTCTTGCTTTAGAATTATTAATACATTGGTATCGTTGTAGCAATAAGACAGAATGACAATTATATGTATATCTCTATTTAATGTCCATTCTATTAATGTATGCTATTTGAATAGTACCAAAATCTATCGGTAGTTCTAGTGTTGAATTGTCAGTACCACGTGCATCCGTTTCGCGACCTTACGATACTGAGCAATGCTAACTTTATATTGCATACGTATCGTATATACGTATCGCGCATACGGCGCGAAAAATTTTTTTAAAAAAGCCGTTATTGTTTTTTTGTCCATGGATTTGTCAACAAAAATTTTACACAGTTTTGCAAACGCAATAAAGCGGTACAAGTTTTGTTTATACTTTTAATTAATATCTCTCAGCATTCTTGAGATATTTCACGGAATAGAACATTCTGAATTTGTTTCAGGGGGTGATTTCACTGCCTAAACTTGTGCTTGGGCCGTTATAGAAAGATACGTGTCCTTTATTTTCACCCGCTTAATATGTCCACCAAGTTTCATCAAAATAGGAGACGCACAGTTCGAGATGTTTCCTTGTTAGTACGTAGTACGCGTGGATAATGAAAAAATTGCTTGTACTTTCATTTCCTGTAAACTTTTTGAAAGCTGCCTTATCTTGTCACTCAGAAACCATCGACCATGAACTCGTCTACTTTTAAATATTAAATTAATGTATAATAAGTCCCATTTGCTTACAGAAATCACCACTACATTTCGAAAGCTCTTCTACGGTTGCGAAACCGAGTATTGCCATGTTCCAGCTACCGATAATACGAGGACGAAGTGCAGCAGAAGGGACCAAATGAAATGTCTCAATTATTGAAATATAGATTGCAACAGAAACATAGATTGCGATCGAGAGATACAGAAATTAGAAATATGTATATCCCACTGGATAAAGACTATTCACACGTGCTCCAAGCGCGTGTCGCAGCAATAAAACCGTCATGGTCGACTCTACAGGTGCAGTCGATAGAAGGAAAAGGGTGGTATCCTTTGCATGAAATAGAACTACAATGTGAAACGTTGTCATGCAGAGCAGCAGATGTGCGTGTACGGGCAGATAAGAATGGTGAAAAGTCCGTAGAAGACCGCAAGTCGGTGCTATACATATAAAGTAGAGCTACATACGCTTGCAGGTAGTGTCCTGAAAGGAAAAGGAAAAGGAAAAGGAGAATTGCAAAGAAGGAAATGTAAAGAGTTCGACGAACGCGCGAGCGTCGAGCGGCGAACGTGAACTACCTGAGAAGGGACAAATCCTTGGTGCCGCGTGTGATTAAGTCCTTTTCACAGAGTCACGAAACCTGAATCAAGCAAAAGAAAAAAAAAGATGGCGCAAGGGAGGAAGATGCAGAGGCTTGGGTTCCACGGGATAGGCATTGTGCAGATTCCCCGAGACAAAAGCGTAGGGCACAGGACGGGCGGGGATCGTCCGTGAAGGCTTGGCCCGGGGAGTAGAGGGCAAAAGGAAAGCACGGACAATCATCACAAAGCAGTCCGCTCCAGGGCGGGCAAGTAAGCGGATTCGCCTGAATGTAGGAAACTACCTGAATGCCGCGCAGGAGTCCTGTGTTTGTTTCCTCCGTTCCCCGACCTTTTCCCCTCTTTCCAAACTACCAACGGCACCGATATGAATTCTATTTTTTTTCCTCGTCCAAGAAGAACCGTTCATCGCGGTTCGCTAATTTCGCCCTAAATGGATTTTCTTTCTGCTATGGGGAATGATAGGGAAGCAATGCATACGCCTACAGCTATTTGCTGCGGACGATAGCAGTTGTCTTTCTTAGAGAAAGAATAAACAGGCGCAGTGGAAAGATTAGTGCTAGCAACAAGATTAAATATTCTCTAGTTTGTAGCAACCTGGCAGTATGTTAATGTTAAGAAGTAGGATAAAGTGTGGTAGATGGAAGGATGTGTGTGCATGAGAATGAGTACAAGTGTATAAGTATAAATAAATGTAAACCACGTCCCCTTGTCTGAACGCGAGGTTAAATTAAAATAAACAAATATATATGTTATTAATATTTCTATTTTGAAGGTGCCATTCAATATTTTGTATGATATGTGTTTTTTACCCTTCAAGCTAAGACTTTAGACGACAGTGTATTTTATTTATTAAAACTGTTTTATGGATGGTTTTAATAGTTTATAGTGTTCTACGTATCGTCTAGTAACGGTAAATCAGATGAAACTAACATCTCAAATGCAGATATGAAATTTTAATTTAGAATTAAGAGTTTCTAAGTGTAATGGCAATCGTGAGTGTTTGGTTTAGGTTGTATATCAATGCAGGAAAAACGAATTAAGTAGATAATTCAAGTGTCATATTTGTGGCACCTGATTGATGGCTCCGTTAATCCTATATTTGCTATACGTGCACATTGCACATACTTCAAAAAATTGCATAGCTCGTTAGAAGGTAGTGAGCAACGCTTTGCAATTTAATAAAGGAAAGCAATGTGTCATCCAGAAATCGGGTAATAGGGTGGAGGTATGCTATTATCTGACTCAAGAATTCCCAAACAAGAGAGGATCCCACCCTTCAGAGAGAGAACGAAGCTATTTGGAAAATCTAATATTCAATAACAGATAATAAAATTTCTGTGGCCTTTTAATTTTGTATAATAAAGTAAATACAGGCCAGTCAAGAACCATTTGGAGGCCAGTTATGAGTAGATTTTTTTTTAAAATGATTTTCGTGAATTTCGAAAGGACTACATGCTGAGTTCGAATTAAACTGTTCAGCTTGAATTTATTCTTTTTCCTCTTCAGCCAAATCGAAGCGAAGATGAGAACGACAGCCATTATGATGATGCACTTCCAGCTAGACAGTCGATAGTATAAATAATGTATACATAGTCAATATAAATATAGTATATGTATAATTTTATGTATATTCTTTAAATTATTTTAGTGTAAGAATTAGTAATAAGACATATGTATAGCACACGAAGAGGCTCCTGGTGTATAATAGGTTATTGAGTTAAGGTTTTGGGCAGTTGAAAATTATACACTGCAGTTTCCAGGTACCTGACGCCCCGGTGTTCAAGGATCAACCGTAATTAAATAATTCTATGCAATTGCAATCGCGTCAATTAAATTTCTACATTTGTTTGAGAAGTAATAAATTGTGTGCAAATGTTTTACGTAGAAATTGGCATAATAAAAATTAAGATAAAGGTACGGAAAATATTTTTTCGTAGAATTTGTCCTTTACCTCAGATTATTATTCGAGTTTTTTACTATTTAACGTTACTGTTAGGTACTACATGTACTTAAATCCACTAATAAATCAATGTCTGGAATAATTAAAATTTTTATAAGTACGTACATATACAACATATAAGATGTTACGTACAATCTAAAGGACAATTGTTTTCAATTTCACTTTTTTTGCCGGAGCACTTTTCCTTTGATGGAATAAGTAAATCGATTTACGATTACAAATAACCGTGCTGTAGGAGGGTGATTGTACTACGTACTATGTATACAGGGTGTCCCGTAACTACCGCAACATCGGAAAATGGGATATGGCTGGGGTGATTCTGAACAACTTTTTCCTTGACCAAAATGTTGTTTGAAGCTTCGTTTTTGAATTATTAACCAAAAACACTGTCCAATTAGAAGGCCTGTACCGCGCGCGCTCTGGCGCCTACCTCTGTAGTGTGCTCGGTAGTGTACGGGGACGTCGAGGTATCCGACTAAAATATACGGCAAATGTTGCATCGTTATTCATTGATAAGATATAAACTAATTATTTTGTTCATCAATCGCGCACGGTCGTGGTCGTTATTCATGAGTAACGAATAATTCCACACTATCCTTAATTTAAGACGTTGTAACATTTGTCGTACACTTTACTCGGATACCCTCGATGAACCCATACATTATCGAGCACAGTACAGAGGTAGGCGCTAGAGCGCTATTAAATAATAAAATTGGTTAAAATAAAAATAGTGGTTTGGTTACGCTGTTCAACATGGGTCTGATTTTGTAACCTTCAATGTGCGTTTCTCGTAGACTTTATTGTGCTGAATACGAATCTGCAATCCGTTTTTCTCCAGAACGTTCCATTTTTTTTATCCAATTTGGAAAAAAATCGCAAATTTTCAACTTTGGAAGTGTTTTGTACTTTTGCGGTAATAGTTATTCAGTTGCGCTTGGTGTCAAATGATTCTGGGAAGTTTCACGAAAAAAATTATATAATTCGTAATTAGATTATAAGCAAAGTCTACAAGAAACTCTTATTGAAGGTTACAAAATCAGCAAAAAGTTGAAATTTGTCGAACAGTGTTACAGTACTGTCTCGATTAGTGTACCTCGCTCGGGACCGAATGCGAATACTAATCGTGTGCAGACACGATTTCCGAGCGAGTTCGGGTTTCCTTTGATGTCGTGGCAGCCGAGATACGGGGCAGCGTTCCAGAAATATTAAATATTATTATATTAATTAAGATAATTAATTAAGTAGGATTGATTCACGTACACGGGTATTTAAACTTGCTTCTTTCCTGGCCGCTGCCTCGAATCTCCGCTGCCACAACATTGAAGGTGACCTGCCGCTCGAGAAACGTGTCTGCACACGATTAGTGTTCGCATTCGGTCCGAGCAGGGTACACTAATCGAGACAGCCGATACGAATTTACTTTCAAATTTATGATATCAATACTAATTACCTTACTGCTAACAACTAATATACACATTTTCTAGTTGTCATCGGAAACAATAATAAAGGGGAATAAAATTATTAATACCCCGGTAAGTAAAAATTATCCAAATCATATTGTGTTTGGTGTCATATAGCTCCTCACATTAGCTCCTCGCCCTTCTCTTCTTTATAGTTTTGTTACAAATTTACACATACGTGCAAATGTATAAAATTTAAACGTAATAAATTAAATTCATATTTATCATGATCTTCTATTTTATCATAGTGACCTTGAAGTTAAAGAGGCTGGACTGCATGTGTATGTATTGTATGACAAACGAGGTTCTGGAACGAATTTAGATCGTTATCGGATAGCCCAGTGTATACTCTTTTAATAACGATTATTTTTTAGGATGTTTGCGAACCGTTATTGGCGTCAAAAAATTTACAATAGAAAGTATGAATTTCAAGTTTTTTCTAACTTGCATCTATAATACATCATGCGTATATATTTTTAATCGTGTTCGTGCGATTAATTCCACAGACTTTCAAATTTAGGGATACAAATGCAATTGCGCGATAAAATATCCTCCCCTTCCAGCTTCATTTCGATCAATTTTCAATAACAAAATTGCAAATAATTTTCTTGAATGTTCCGTAGTATCGTAAAAATTGAATTATCCAACAAATGTACAGGTGTAATCATTACGAAAGCAATAAATAACGCAAATTATTAATTCTTAATACCTGCTGCTTCTACTCTTAATTGAAAGTGCTTAAAAATATGTAGATAAGTATTATTTCTTGTTTCTTTTTCATGGAATTCTGCTGCGACACTACATCATTTTCGAATCCTAGATACAGTCGGGTAATGTTTGTCAAACGTTCTGCACTTTTCTCGAATATCAGGATTAATTGTTTCCTTGCTATTCGCACCACAGTTATCGAGACATTGAGTTCTTTCAATTTTCAATGATCACATTCGATGCATTACAAATATATTTTATAAGGAATATGTACTATGATGGATTATTTTCTTATGACTGAGCATTACGACTGCAACTGTGTACCATATGATATAAATTATTTTATTATTATTATTATTATTATTATTATTATTGAATAGAAAACACGAATGTAGCACAACTGCGCCAGACTTTTTAAGGATTGGGGGGAATATTATGACGAGCAAAATTGAATTTCAAATCGCATACAGTGTGAGAAGAAGACAAATCGTATGCATTTTAAAGGCGCGATATCCCCTATATTTTCGAAAATCATATTCGAATATTGAATTATCTTCAAAATCGCGCAATTTTCATCTTGCGTTTACTAAACATTTTTTAGTCAATCTTGGCGAGTATATGCCTTCAAACTCCATAGTCTTTAACACCGTGTAGATGAAATAAAGAGTTATGATTGAGTTACAAATTTGAATTGATTTACAAAAGTGTCTGTAATGATATACATTCCATTCGATTTTTGTCTACTGAATGGCATACAGGGTATGCTATTATTATACATATAATTGATTCTAAATACGCATAGTCAATATACATTATAAAATAACAAAACACTCAAAAGTAAGAGCAGAAATAACGTAATATTCTTTTAACTAATTTTAGATTTGAACTACAGCATTATCAATTAAATAATGATTGAAACAGTTTTGCGCAAATGAAATAATATTCGAAGATTTTTTCTACGTCACACTGATAAATACATGTATGGGAATTGTTTAATTAGGATATACTAAATACATTTGTTAATTGAAATAATACTCTTTTAGGTACATGACATGTTTGAAATAATATTTTATATGTTTGAATTGGCATTAAATTATTATTTAGGGAGGAAAATTAATAGAAAATTATAGCAAGAAACTTAGGTTTAATTTTGTCTATTTCGTCTTAACAATGTGATCGGCGAGATGTCAGGCGTACAAAACGGCTCTACATGCGTGCAAACAAACAATTACGCTTTACGCATGAATAAATGCAAATATCAGTTCTATCCTTCGCAAGTAATTAGTTTAACAGGAATATGCCTCCTTCTTTGAACATAATGAATTGCCAGAATTTTCGATACTGCTCGAAGGGGATATTCTAGATAGGGCATAGTCTAGATTTTAGTAGGTTGCCTCTAGGGATAAGAGAACATACTACCTAAGGCAGGAAAATAAAAAGTACGCTGCCTATGGAAAAACTACAATGCTAAATTACTACATCTCAATGATTAACTCTAAAAACACCAACGGGCTGGAGGATTACGATAGAGATAGAAAATACTAAAAATATGTTACAGTGAAACCTCGATAACTTTCGATAGCTCGAAAACCTCTATAAGACGAAAATTTGCTTAATTCCCGTCGGCTCCGCTGCAAAAAGCTCTATAAGTCGAAATAAAACTTACATTAACTCGAGTTATTTGCTACATGTCCAGATGCATCATTTTACCTGTGTAGTTCGAATTTATAATAGTCAATCCTCTGCAACTCGAAGTTTATAACTTTGTGTCAGAAATCATTCGATTTTTACCTATCTTTCAACCGTTACGATTGTCTCAAAACATAAGCCGGAAAACATAAAACGACCGCGTGCATATCCATGGAAGCTAATCGTTTTTCGTCGGTACATACATAGTAACCTAACTTTCGTGTTCTGTTTACGTTTATATATTTATACAATAAATATGTAATTCGCACTAAAAAATTTAATTTGTTAAACCTCTCTTACTCGAACACGCGATAACAGCAAACCTCTATAACTCGCAGTTTTTTTTTTCTTTACTTGAGATTCGAGTTATCGAGGTTCGAATGTACTTTCGTATTTTAAATATTAGATTGTATCAAATGAAGTTTCTGCCGTTCGAATACTCGATGATCGACCATTATTTGTTTATGTGACAAACATTTGCTGTCATGTTATCAATGTTATGATAATATTGAAATGCATTGACGATTATTTGGGTAGCTATTGAACTATTTCACGTAATTGAACAACATGGCATTCAAGTAAGGATTGTAGATTTTGTTTTTTTTTCAATTTCAATGGAAACCTATTTCATTACTTATTTTCAAAGCCTGGTAGACCGATACAGGATCTTCATATTGCCAAGAAATTTAATTTATGCATAAAACATGGACAATAATTAGCATTAGTTAACAGACACGAATATCTGCATTAACTGAATTGAATTATGAAATCCTTCCACAATTTATACACTCAGCAGCTCTCTCCTTAACTGGTTATCGCCTTTTTAGACATTTATCATTCTTTCTAAGGAATAAAACATTTTAAACTCTAAAAGTGGTAACACCTGTATTGGAATAATTTATACGAGCGAGAGACCTAAATGTTTCAGAAACTGAAAGAAATCATTTAATATCGCGTTACAAGCGCATTACTAAAGCGAATGATGTAAATTTAGATTAAATAAAAATGATTTCTTTAATTGCTTTCTTTTATTTCGATGTTTTAAAATGCCAATTTCAGGTGGTACAACCATATTCCTTGTCACTGATGTTTTCAAGATCGATGTTGAAGAATTGATTACAGTTTAATAACAACATTATTTATAAAAAAGCGACTGGAATTAATTATTAAGTATATAGAAGATAATATGTTCGAGCCCAGAACTCTCGAACGTTCTGTACTATGCCTTTATAAATACATATTCCTCATTAACGATAGCTCATCTGCTGTGGAAAGCTTCTAAAATTAGCAAACGAAATACCTTTTTGCAAGAGTTACCTAATGAACTAATTAACAAGTAAATTGATGACTGTAGTATACGTTTGATCGGATGACTAAAGCATATAATAAATATTACTGTAGAAAACGTAAAAGGTATCAATACAAAGAACAAAAATTATGAGAGAAATTTATGCAATATTTATTACTAAGGTTTCTCGAACAAAAATATGCAAAATTGGACTTTGAGCAGCCCGAGAATTGAATCGCTGAAACTTATTTGGTGACAAGATAATCAAATCTATCTCTCCTTGAAATAAATGTGCAGAATGTTTTCGAAATTGTGATACATCCGAAAGGAACATCATTCTTCGTGCAAAAATAAATCGAAAATTTAGAACTACGTATATTTTTTCGTACGAAATTCCGCGTTCGAAGAAATCGAGTTCGCGTAAATCGAAGGATACGCGTACATTCAATCACGCTATTCGATTCATGTATTTCACCACGCAATAATATCTGTGCAACAAGGACGACGTCCCCTGTAATTTCTAAGTTCATAAGACGAACATTATTGCAGCAACAAACATCAAGCATTATTGAAATTTACTGCATTCATAATTCATTACATTATTTCAAACCATATGAATTATGATGTGAAGGTGATCTAGTGTACAGTTTAGCATTTTATGTACACTATATTAATACTGTTAGTGATTATTCGTAGCACCTAAATTTAAAACGTGACTATACTTAATTAATGTTTAACCAAACAAGTTTATCATATGTAGTTCTAAAATTCTAAACTTCTACGATCTAAGCAGAACACTTGTTATTTTAAAAAATGGTGTAGATCATATAATATTATATATGATTTAACATGCAATAATTCAGAATTATAGAAATAACACGGTTGCCACTATGTTGGTTCCGCCGACTATACTTGGGTGTATACGACAGGTTGGTAGTGTAAAACCCTTGTTACCCCTTACGTGTGACTCATACAGCTTCATTCGTACGGAAAGTTTACCAACTTGTATCGTAAAAATGTTACATTTGCCACGTAAGGGTCGTACAAAACTTTTTTCACTCACCGAGAAAAATACATGAAGTTGTTTGGTTTCTACTGTCTTAAGTGTGGAATATCACCCTTGAAAGCCGTGATCATCACTTTTAATTTCTTATTAAACCCGGTATTTATACAGCTTAATATAGTTTCTTTTTCTCGTATCAATACGTGTAAGGTGTCTCACAGCTTCTAAAGTCAATGAAAAGGTATGAACTCTACAGCGCAAATTGAATATAAAAGAATTCATAATAGGAACATAATACAAATAAGTGATATAGGATATACGCGATATAGAGAAGAAATATAAATAAAGCATTATATGTATAAAAGTATATAAAACAAAGGGTAGCACATGTTTTTGTCAGGCCGAAAAGTGTCTCTTAGGATAAGTTATTCGATTAAATAGAACCAATATTGCGACGAACAAACTGCTTTTTTCTAGTTTTTACGAGTCGGCGAGGTCTTAGAAATCGGAAACGCGGACTACAATTCTTTAAAATATATAAACAAATTTTGTTAATATTAATGCTAAACAATTGCCATTAATTTATTATTTTGAGGGAGAACTGACAACTGAACAAACTGATAATCAAAGATTAATCTGTTTATTGTCAGAAAACATACATCAAATAGCATGCAAAGATTAAAATTGGAACGGAAGTAGAGAGAATTACACTGGGTTATATATATGTATTATGCACAGATAAAGGCGTATATGCAGAGTATTAATAATTTCACGTTGCTATTAAAATTAATTCTGCATGTTCATCTTAACGAATGAAACTTGGAATTGTTGTTAATACAAATTCCATAATAATTCATTCGAAACTTTCATTACCCTAAGAATTTTTCCTCTAAAGTGATCTGCATTCTATTGCTTCAAGTAGAGGCACTAGGCACGAACCAGAGAGACATTTAATCACATACAATTCCCGTTTCCTACAGCAATACGCCCTTGGTTTTAACTTCTCGAACGCATGAAATAATTTATAAGGCTGCTATTCCGCGAACCTTTAGTTAAATTAAATGTAAGAAAGGTGTATGTGGATCGTGTACTTATATGCATACATATAATTAGGACTTATGAGGTTATTGCACGAAAGAACAAGCTGGGGAAGAGCAGTGTTGAATTAGTGAATAAATACAGAATATGTAGATCGGATGAACGTTAGGCGATTGTTATGCAGAAATGGTAACATACAGGTGGGTTATACGAATGCATTTTGAAGAATTCTGCCGGCGAGACTCGTCTTCTTTCTATGTACTTTAGTCCGGTTAAGCTAGCACCCCGATCCTGCCAACACAACTCTTTCCCGGGCCTACAGACTTCTACTTCGCGTTGGTAGGTTAGATACCTCTTTTTGCTTCATTGTACGTTCGTCAGTACGTTTTTGTGCACATCTTTCCCACTCCCCCAGTTCCTCCCTCGAGCCGCCCTCTCTTCAGCACTCACCCTGTGCCCGAACGCTCGCTTTTTCCTATTTTTTAACATTTTCTTTTCTTCAATGCCTTAAAATGCAAAAATAAACGAGACCTCATGGACTGGCATGGAATTGTCCATTCGCTGATGTTCCAGTATTTTCTACAATTTTTTTCGTTGCTTGCAAAAAATAAACTTTTCTCTAAAAATCTTCTTCGCTACGAGGACGATCGAATCAGAGAAAAAACATTTTTTACCGACCACTCTGTAAATTCCAAAAGCTATTTTATTCAAAGGGACCCATGCACAATAGCAACACGGTTGGTAACGCAGAGCCATCGTCTCTGCCCGTTCGGCTATCTTCCTCCTCGTCTCTCTGATTCTCCATCTCCATTTTTCGCCTCCTCCCTCCGGCCCGCATACAGGAACTCTATCTCTCTCGCCCTCGCTCTTTCAGAGTCCCACTTCTCTTTCTATCGCATCGCTCGCGGCTTTCCCTCTTGCCCTGACTCTCTTTGTCAGTCGAGCGATGAAACGTTAAAGTATTGGCGATTCGTTAACAGGAAACTCACGTCCTTACTTTCAGGACGAACTGCCAAACCCTCGAGATCACGAATTTCAGTCTAGTGAACCAATTGTAAATTAAAATAATATTTTCGTTCGTTAGACTAGAACGGCTAAATATATTAAACAGTCTAACGGTGTTTGGTTTTTGGTCAAAATCTTTGCGAGTGTCGTTGTCTCCCCCCCCCCCCTTCCCTACCGTAAGAGCTTCTCTATCGTCCCATAGCTTCCTCACGCCCCCACCACATTGCTACTTTTTCTCTTTCTCCTTCTTGCACCCTTTCTCTCTCCATCTTTTGTGCGCGCGCGCAACTAACTCACACCCACCCACAACTTACCTTTTACTCCCACCCTGGGCATAGCCAGCACCATTCCCTCCACCACGACTCACCCCTCCCAGACCACTGCCAACTCTTTCTCCCTCGCACGGTCTCACTCGCGCGCGTACAGTCGCTTCCATTCCCCCACTCCCAGCCGCTTTATTCGTCCTGAAACTTTTTATGTTGTATATATTAAAGGGAATGTATCAACCGGCGTTCTGTTAAAGCATATATCATCAAATTAAGGGAATCAACGGTATCCGTCGTTAAACTTGCGACTTCCGCTATTTGAGCAACGTGTAACGAGCGTCTGCGTCAACTTCCCCGTTCCTTTCGCGTATTTTTGAACTCTTAAGGGCCGACAGGTGAAAGTGTGCCGATCGAGCTTTTGCGTCTTTCCCTTCGTCCCTTGCTGGTGTCCCGCGTTCCTGTCCATTTCATTTTTTTTGTCTGTTACGTGAACCGTATGATCGAGAACACGTGGCGAGAAGATCAGTCGCCTCGTGCTACGTATGTATGCATTTGTTTTATCTGTTACGTTTGCTGTTGGATTGCAGAGGGCACTGCTGTACCCCTCGCGAATATTAAAAATGCACCCATCAATGATAAAGCGTTTTGCAAACGTTCATTGTATTGTGCATCGAAGACCAATGAAATTCTCACAAGATTTTGGAAATTTGTTTTAAGTATCTCTACGTTGCATGAATGTCGTTAAATCATTTTTTACCTAAAACTATTTTAAGTATTGTATATTGCTTTTATTTAGTACAATTGTCTTACAGCTGGTGGTTGTGTTTATGTAAAAATTAAGTGAAGTAGATTCTAATTGCCTAAGTGTACAAATGTGTCGCCTGTTTTCGCGAAAATAAATATCTACAATCTACAGTAATAAGATTTTGTAAGCCACTCTTTTCATAAAACTGAAAAATAAAAACAAAGTGTCAGAGCTTCTTCCACATAACATAAGACACAGATATACATATTTATTGATATTAAATTATAAGTATTATACTTATATTGTAAACTATAAATATTGTAAACTAAGTATTAAAATAAAATATTACAAATTACCATTTTTCCTTTTCAATTCAGTTTATTAAATCATAAATACGGTTTTATGATCTTACTTTCCTCCCGATAACAGGCAAAATGCTTTATCTTTTACATTATATTCCGTGCTTCAATTTCCTTACGATTGGTTGCTCGCATTTTGAATTTTAATCGAAACTATGATATCATTATGATTATTGTTAAAACGTATAAGGACACTTTTGTTATCTTTTCTAAACGCATCGCCGCGTAAAATAGTTTTTGTACATGAAGTTAATGTATATGCTTAAATCCTTTTTAAGAATTCAAATCTTTGTGACATTCATTTGAACGAACCGCACAATTCTTTACCCATTTCCGATAACGTTTGCGGTAACAAAAAAATACATTTAATACAAATTTACAATACAAATATGAAACAAAAGTAGACATTTCGACACTATTTTTTTACGTAAAAAACCAAGTCATGTTAAGGTTTTTAAATATAATTATATTTATTTTATACAAGATCTCTTTACTGTTAACGTTCTTATGAATTCAACGATTGTCAAAATTTATAACTTTTATTCGTAGTAATAGCAACAAATTTACAATAATGTTGGTGACAATAATTGAAATTTATTCAGTACAGATGGCTCCTGCTTTAACTCTTCGATTGAAGACTTTTAATACAAATATTAATCATTTGTTGGGAACTCAAAAGAATACAAACATTTATTGATATGCAAAAGAGTATATTTTATTTTTAGTACATGTACAAATTTCATGTCATACTTCTTTTTTAACTTTTCAGTTGCCAATTTTGTACTATGAGAACGAATAAAAGTGGTACATTATGATACACGTCGAATTTGTCTTAATATCTTTACAACGTTGTGGGCGAAGAATTACACGACTTACACTCTATAGGAAAATACGCTGAAAGAATAGGTACGAATGGGAAATTAATAATGATTTTTATTTGCTATTCTATATCAGCATTATAAAATTTCTGTAATAATTTATGCTAATATTTTTCACTCTATAGGACTTCTTTATAGGCAATTAGGGAAGATTGAACTCGAAGTGATAAAAATAAATCGAATAAAAGTGCTATTATATATTATGTAACTTCCAGTTATTGTTTAAAGATTCTGCCGATATTGTCGTTATAATCGATACAATCTTTAAACAACAATTTATAACAGTTAATTTTAATACAGAATTGTTTAGAGAACGCATCAAGCAAAATTAGATACCTTTCCATGTATCAGTTTTAAAGAGAATGCTTTCTTTCGCGAAAGATTTTGCACGTGTAGCGTTTTGCTAGTGAACGAAAAAGAGATTGCACAATATAAAAATGTAAATATATTGAAATATAAATTCGGCCGAAAAACGAGACAGAAAATGTAGAACATTTTGGAGGGTTGAAACGTACAACAAGAATGTTATATAACGAAATTATAAAAAAGTATAAATAAATTATTCAATTTAAGGAAATAATAACTACGCATTAATGAGAAATAGTTCCTGAAAATATATTGCATACAGGGTTCGTTAGCCAATTGGGACGGGTTGTATCTCGAATTTGGTAAGAGAAAGGAGAAAACTGTTGAGGGAAAAGTTGACCAATTGAATGGTATGACAATGTCAATTTTCTAACGACTTCATTTTCTTCGTGAATGCAACATTGCACACAAAAAATGCAACCGCACGCCTTTTTAAATAGAATTGCGTTCATGACAAAAATGAAGTCGTGGGAAAATAGACGTTATCAGACCATTCAACTTTTCCCTCAACAGTTTTTTCCTATCTCTTCCCAAATTCGAGATACAATCCGTCTCAATTGTGTGCCGCACCCTATATAATTATAATGTACACATACAAATATTATATCGGCCGCCGCGACAAAATCCAGAGTGTATAAATTTGTAGTTTTAGAATAAAGTAGTAGGTTGAATATTTTTTACTCACTCAAAAATTGTGTTATAGTTAAACTTAAGTCTGAAATAATTATTGATAACTGCAAGAAAATTTCACTTTGTTCAATTTAAAATATATCCAGCATTAGATCTAATTTTATTTTAAATTCAATCGAAAATTTCCATACTTCATCGAATCATACATATGCATAGTATTGACATAAGAGGGCCAATATAATCGGTGTAAACAAATAACAACAGCAATTGTGACAAATAAATATAGCAATAAATATAATAGCTTACCTAGTTATTTAAATTACATTGAAACTAACAATACCCGAATTAATGCAGAAATAGTTATTTATATAAAGGAATCGCGAGACTTGGGATTGCAAGACACAGTTGTATCTGGATTAATGTTTCATCTTATGTGTTCCATTGTTTCGGTTCATTTGAATACGGACTTTGAATACGGCAAATGTCTGGTTTCTCCACAATAATACACACTGTACGTTTCCTCCTCGATACCATTACACATATGCGAAGTATAAACTTGTACAGCGCCATATTAATGTAATATGAAAAATAAAAAACATATCAGAGATAAAGGGATTGCATAACACTTCTGCGAAAATTGAGTTTTCTTGGTGAATGACAGTGATACACAGTGGCGAACAAAAGGAAGTTTTAAATGCAGGCGATAAGAAAAAAACTGCCATAATTTTACAACAAGCGAGGGTACCCCCGAATAGATGAGTGTTATCAACTTAATAAAAAATATTTACTATCACCTACCGAATTTTTAAAAATTTTATCGTTAAGTAGCTTAACTTTTTATATTGAAAACATATTTTCTTATTCACAAATCTATGGTATTCCTTCACAAAGTACCTTATTTCACATTGTCAAATCAGAGATTAAAGATATACAGAAAATCTAACTTTTCAGTTAGGTTTTTGCAAGTCAAATATTTGTAACATAATATCTTGGCCTACCGAAGCCCTCGATTATTGTTACAAAATACTTAACAAGAAGTTGAGAATATTTGCAAGTATAATTGCGAACAGACAATAGATATTAAAATCGTGACGTAATTATGTGATTATCTTTTTATTTGAATATATAAATACAAAGTTATGCATGGCCTGTTGATGAAATTCTGATAATTATTATAATAAACACTACCAGTGTTCGTTTATTAAAGACATTAGCATATGTAGACATATGTACTCTAGAGGGGATAGTTGGAAAGACAACCCGGAGAGACCTACACAGTATGTCTGAAAAGTTCCTGAACTGATTTTCTATACTGGGTACAAGTAGCTCGATCTCTTGTTCAACTAAAGAAGAATCTAGTACCAATCCTGACGAGCATGTGTACAAAATTTTAGCGCTTTCGGTCACTTAATTCTCGCGAGCTCGCCACCTTGGGGACTCTCTTGCATGACAATGCGCCGTCACACACCGCATCACTTTTGACGCGTTATTACGCCCCCAATCAAATCACCGTCTTATCCCTCTCCCCCCTTCTCGCTTGACTTGGCGCCAGCAGACTATTTTTTATTCCCAAAACTCAAGGTGAAGATGAAAGGCCACTTTTACGAGGATATTTCGGCGATTCAAAGAGCTTGCACCGAACAGCTAAAGGCGATTCCGGAAAAGAACTTTTCCAGAGCTCTTGAGCAACTGTACGAGCGCTCCAAAGAGTGTATAACTAGGGAAGGGTTCTATGTAGAGGGCTAATGTGAATAAATTCACTTATCTTTTACCATGTGTTCTTATTTAACTTAGTTCAGGAACTTTTCAGACATACTGTGTATGAGCATCATATCGACGACAAATGAGATACTTACCTAATGTAAAACAAATGCGCTGCACTAATTGAACTTTGTATAAATCCCAAAACTCGAACAAGTGTCAAAAATCCACTGATTACATTTGAATTAAAAATTATTTTGATTGTTTTCCCAATGATATCTGTTATAATATAATAGTTCCGATAAGTCAACTAATTATTAGTAGTTCGTTGTATAATTAAAAATTACAAAATGCACAGAGTATCCTAACTTGGTAATTCCACACATATTTTGTTTCGCGGATGCAAATTTCTCTGCAGGTGTTTCGCCTTAAATTAATTTTCTCTTTAGGGGCAATTTTTGAGGCACCGTTCATTAAGTCTGTTTTTAGACATTACTGCTCGAGAAATTTTTCCCGACATTTCGAAAACGATATGCAACCTATTTGTCCACATCATAAGTATGTAAATATATTATATGTATATATAGAATGTACCTAGAACGAGATTATATTGTATATTTAGGGGTCTACGTTTAGTATTCATTTTTTAATTATAATTTTATTAATACTTATTAGTATTATCTTTGATCGGAAATTGAAAGCCTGTTTATTTCTGTATTAAGGAGCATTGAGTGCGTAATGCGCTCGAGATATGTAATATTATTATTATTTATGATGCATGAAGTTAAAATCGTTTATTTAAGAATCGGATTCCCGGAATAAATTTGGTATATTTAAAAATTGTACAATTTAACTTTTCTCATTTTCTGCCTACACACAACTGCATACGAATATTCCATTGCAAACGCGATCACTAAAGTACATCGATAAATTTCAAGAGACTTTTCAATCCTTTATATTTTTGTATTATTTCATTTACCACTTATTCACACATTTCTCGTTCTGGATCAACTGGAATAATTTCAATGAATCGTCTGTTGTTTATTTTCCAAATCTCACGTTATACAATTTTTGTTTTTTTGAATCTGGCTAAAAGAGATCCACATTAGAAGCGTAATAAAAGTGAAGGCGAGAAATGCGGAATTACGTAAGAACTTGATAGACAATGACGGTTTGGCATAGCTTTGACAGTGTAAAATTTATATGCAACAATACGTGCCTAAGTAAGGCAAGTACATTCATTGAATGAGACAATTTATCCTCCACTTGTAGCATCAGTTTGACTTTTATAAGTAGGAGGATTATACAAACATGTAATTCAAAATACATTTTAAAACATAATAATTTAAGTGAAGTGCGATATAACACATTTACAGTATTGCGAGCTTATCATTTATTATCACACTAGCAATTGAACTAAATGAAATGTATTTGAAGGTTGTTGTAAGCTACTTTCTTGTAAAAATTGGAATAAAATTGGGACATAAGCACTCATTGCAATTGTTATTTATAAACTGTGGCAGTTTTTTAAAGTACAATTTAACGCTTAAATACAACATTCTTCTCTCATTAATTCTTCCTTTAACGTACAATATATGAGATGCATCATTTGTGCAACATTTGTGTCAAAACAACCCTAAACAGAATAGCACGTGTATAATTTCAACGTCATTCGCGACAATTGCGTTGAACTAAATACATAGGTTGCTGTCGATGTTGTACGATTCGAGTCTAGTCATGATACGCTTTCAAATAACTAAAATAAATAATTGTCATTGGTTCCTTGCATCTACATATATTTTTCCCTATCACGTACGGAATTCACTAAGGAAGAAAAATGTCGAATATCTCTTTTATTTTCTGCTATATGCGGACAGGACGCTAAAAAATGGATTAAAAGTATCGGTTTCAAATAAACAGAGACGTACCGAATACATACTGTAATAAGTTGCGCGCAGAAAGATAACAATATAAAATTGCTTTACAATACTAGCGATTTCATTAGAAATTTTATTTCCAGCCAAAATAGGTGATCGATTTTGCACGTAATGTAACCCTATATATTATCTTCCAACGGTACAGGAGGGTGCCTTGAGATTTTCAATTGAATGCGTCACAGGACGTCCTTCTGGTCTTGGCGTACGTTCTCCCTTGCCTATACCCAACAGCCTGCGAAACTATTGGCGCATTGGTTATAGTCAAATATTTTCTCCTATTATTTTATCGAATTCTTCCATGATATATTTAGCTTCGACGCTATAACAAAAAATATCTAACGTTATTTGGAGAGAAATACTGATTTTTACGGTAGCCGTTTCTGGGTGACTAGACACTGTTCTGTGTAAGTGGCGACAAAAATTTTCCCATAGTTCGAACAAACATCGTAGACGGAAAATATTTTGTCCGAAGATTCGTGTACCGCACAACTTACAGCGCCATCTAATGTAACACGAACGTAATTTTGCACAGACAGAAAATCTAGCGATGCCGATCAGCGACAGTAGAAGACGATCGGTTGCAATTCCATGTTGTTCGCAGGAATTGGAATCATTTTGACGTAGCGGACGATGTCATTATTTTGCCAGCGCCTCGTACGTATGGTATATTAGGATTAAAGTGGATCTCACGTTGTGCTTCGTTCCTTGGTATAAAGGGAATGCCACGATATTAAAACCCGTAAAGCTACAGCGACCCGTGCACCGATATCTTCGAACCTGCTCACCTCTTTCTTTTCCCTTCTCTGTCCTATGGACGTTTCTGTTTCCACTCCCATCATCATCCCCATTTCTAATTTCTGTACTTCGACTTTATTTTCAACTAATTTCTCTTCCCTCGACTGCCCATACATTCTGCATGGCTGTCCACTGTGGGTTGTATTGAGTATCTAGGGGAATCCTAGTAACAAAATAAAATTGGATAACAATCGCTTTAACTAAACCTTTTAACTTTAACCTGTCCGCTTGTACCAATGGTAATGGTGGTTGCTTAACCTGATAATGGCCCGTTGGCATGGGAAAGAACTTTCAGTTACAGACTGAAAAGCTAATGAATGTAAATTTCTCTGTTTAAAGCTTGCAATTATAAAAATGCCAATGTTCGTAATAAATATATGCTCACTATATTGATAACCAAATGGCGATCTATCTCGTTATCTTATTACCTTATCCCCCTCAACTAGCAGACTAATAGAAAGATCGGTCCGGTATTTTTCCTTTTATACGGGCTTTTGTAAAAGACGAGCATTTTGCGCATAATAATGATGCGTAGGCAATAACCTTTAACATAAAACTAAGTGCGTATACATATGTAAGGTAGAAACGAAAGTTTAAAAACTGTAGACTTTCCTACTAATGTGAGTAAGCAATTTTAGTACAATTTTGTGAATTGATCTTGTTTTTCGTAGCAGAAACCTTGCAGTTTGAGCGATGTAAGTAATTTATGCGCCTTCCGTGAAACAGTGAATTAGCAGAACACAGGCTACATAACGTTAACCTTATCATTAGTTGCGTTGCTTTTTGCAATTATTAGTGAAAGCCTGTACGATGCATTTCATAAATGCATCTACAAATTTTGTTTGCACAATTTCGCAACAGGAAATTGCTTTTCCAACCTATTTACTGATCAAGAGATAAAGTATATGTTTTCTGCTGTACACCATGTTCCATATAAAATTAGATTATCAGTGAGCTATTTTTATATCAGCTTGCGGTATGCCTAATTTAGCCGGGCAAAGTTGAATAGTCAAAAATTAAGAATTCAAACAGCTATTTTCTGTAATAATTTTGCAAAAACATTAGTTGATGCTAACTCAGCAACGTAAACATAGTTCTGAGGTGCTCGAAGTCGCGGAAGGGTGTATATTACTGTTTGCTTGTGTTTAGCATAACTTCGTGTTTAGATGATGGCAATAATAAGACTTGCGAGACCTCAGTAGTATCTGGATTGTTCTTAGGCTAGTTACAGATTACAGACAATCGAAAACGTAATCGAACACTTGTATCCCTTTTATATTATCATCCCTTCGAAGTGTTTCAGTCCGTTAGAAAATTCATGTAAAAACTCCGAAGACTAATCGCCTAATTTATAAAACGTACCTCAATACAGTATAGATCTACCTAGTGTACTTCCTTTTTATGGTACAATTCTGATCTATTAGAAAGGTTCTGAAAATTGTTATCCTTTCCGCCACGTAGGCTCTGCAAATATTTTATTCTGTACAACGGTGTGTTATTGTTATAATTATTTATATAAATTACATTTTACCCAAGTGTTTATACATATAGCTCTCCAATGTTAAACAAAAACTGTACCGTCTTGTACATTAGGGACATTTTTAGAGGTGAGCGGGTTAAAAAACATTCTAGCCTTATACATTTATCTGTTTTTGTTTCGTTTGATGTAAATTTAAAATTCATTATTTGAAAGCACGAATAATGTAACTGAAATTAGTAAAAAGGAATGCACTTGTGGCAATTGAATAAGTTATCTCAAAACAGGAACGATATACGGATAGTATAAAAAAGAGCAAATGTTTACGCAATAGCTTAAAGAATAAATCATTCATTGGTGAAACATTATTGGGAGCAAAGAAAAATAAAACTATCTGTATAAGTGATAACAACAAATACCGTCATATACACCCATGCTCATGACCCATTCTATACAGAATTAGCTTTTAAGGTCAAAAATATTTGTCCTCCATTCCGGTTCCTTCGTTCTTCCCCGTCTTTGTCCCAATATTGACAAATGGTACACGGCACACCTCGCGGGCCGCATGGCGGTTAAAAAAGATGCAAGACTAACGAATTAAATCATTCGGGAAGAGAAATTTAATGGGCGTAATGAAGGATGGGGAAGGATGGAAATTGGGGTGGTATAATCGACAGCGTGGACAAGCTTGATCGAGTTTTAATTCAACGTTGCAGGTGTATTGTTGTCAAGAAGTAAGAGATAGATAGATGGACAAAGAGAGAGAGAGAGAGGGAGAGGGGGGGGGGTATCTCGAGGGAGTTGGTAAAAAAAAGTGCAGAGCAACATGAATTGGCTTACATGCCACCTGTAGCACTCATGCCGGGACAGGAAGGGAATGCGGTCGACTCGATCGCCGCGATATCGCTTAAAGGTCGGGAAGGGATTCATCAATAAAGTTTACTATTTTTCCGATATCGCTTTTCCAATTCTATAAATCGTCGCAGAGAGAAGGTTTGCGTGTATATAGGCGGTTCGCGGGTGCAGCGCACATGGCCAGAAGAGAGGCCAGTTATGAATGGGCCACGTCGGCTGACGCTAATCTGCCACTTCATCTCTCTCATCCAACTCCGTGCTGCTGCACCCGCGCCAATCCACTCTCCCACCAACCCATTCCAAGCTTCCATCCCTCTGCACGTTGCTTGTGTGCGGGTCATGCAGATGTGTACGTGTATGTAATATGCGCTGTTCTTCGCTCTCATCCCTGACCAATTGTTTCGTTGGCAAAAGAGGAGAAAAAATGCTACGGGTGGAGAACGCAGCACGCGAACGCGGACCTTTGACGAAAAAATGCTTCAGCCATCAGTGTTGCACAGGACTGCCCGGCCACTAAATTAAATCGCTCGTTTTCGACGCATGCGTCCGTTTACGCGTGAACAAAAAGGAAGGGAAAAAAAGGAGCCAGCGAAAGGAAAAGTTTTATATGCACGATAGAGCCACGTGCTTACATCGATGCATACGTACCAATTTTATTTCAACCATTTTGCGGATTCCATCGTCGTTCTAATTAAACATCAATTAGACTTATTCGATGAGTGTCAATTTTTTTCTGCTCCTTTCTACTTCCATCAGGGCTGCATGTAACGCGCTAAGTTGTATGCGAATAAGCTACGGTTTTCAATAACCTAATATTTGGAGCCTTTTATATTAAGTGTTTTAAATTCCTACTTATTATACGATATATGTACGAACCATTCTAAAACATAGACCTAACACTATCGTTTAGTGGTTACACTTTTGATTTCTATATAGATTTGTTGTCAGTCTATATACACTATTATATGTATACAGTTTATTTTATACACTGTCGAAGTAGCCACGTGAAGAAAAACTTCGTGCAATTCTTTGCATGAATTTGAAATGGAAAGTAAGGCAGCAGAAATTGCATGAACTATTAATCATGCATTTGGTAAAGATATAACATTTGAACGCATGACGCAATATTCGTTTCAATGATTTTGTAGTAGAGGTGAGAGTGGCGTAGGGACAGAAGGTCGAGGACGTGACACAGTGAGATACATATTTGGGCCGGAAACCGGACAAAACTATTGTATTTGCTCCATCTTCAAACTCCCATAACTTTGCCCAAATTTATCCAAAGTTGAGGGAAAAAACTATTTTAAAGTTTCAACTTTGAACTTTTTCAGGATTCAAATCACTTTTGTAGAAATCCGCGCCTAGGGGGTAAACTCTGCCCTTAAAGAGGAGCGCGTCAGGGTGTAAAAGTTTCTTGATATTTGTCAAGTGCGAACAATATGTTTGCGATTTTTCTGTATACCGCCGGAAAGTTGGATTATTTGTCTTTAAGATGAGTCAAGCCCCGACGAAAAAAGATGTTTTGTTTTAACACAGATACAGCCATTTAAGAAAACCGGTTTTTTGTGTCATCAATGTCATTGGGTGCCATGGATGCAACCCGGCAAATAGTTCTCCTGTATCCGCGGCATACACTGTAACTTTTGTATGGCAATTTTTGCAACCCCTTGATATTGTTTCTACTATTACCTTCTATCGATATATTAGTTAGATATCAAACCTCGTTGTTGCAGCCCATAACACTGTTCTACAAATTTCAACTTTTTTTTATTTTGTAACCTTCAGTATGCGTTTCTTGTAGACTTTAATGTGCTGAATACGAATCTGCAATCCGTTTTTCTTCAGAACGTAAGATTTTGGAAGAAAATGGCAAATTTTCAGCATTGGAAGTGTTTTGTTCTTGTCCGGTAATAGTTATTCAGTTGCGCTTGGTGGCAAATGATTCTCTGAAGTTTCACGCGATGATGTAATTAGTAATTAGATTACATGCATTTGAAGGTGTTTAAATAATAATCAAAGTGAAAAGGACACCGAAAATACTGTTGGATTCTGGGGTAAACGAAATCGTGTGCAACAATTACTTTTGCAAAGAGGTTTTATATAAGAATACAGTGACGAGTTTGCGCGACAGAGTGATGGTATGCGTCGTGTCCAAAACTATTCTAAGTACAATTGGTATTCCGCAACTATATATATTATGAGTGTTAGGGGGGAAGGATGACCTTAGCCAACGCGGAGTCTGGCCTTTGGCAGTAGTCATATCGCTGACTATTACCTTGGTGCATAATATTGATCCGCGGCCCTTGCATATTATCAGTGACTCAAGGGCTGGTCATCCAACAATACATCCATTTTGGCTGATAACTTACAATTTCTTTCAAAAACTACGAATGTATTAACGTAGGGTTGCGTTTTGACATCAGTTGCATTGAACATCACAAGATTAAGTTCAGCTCAAGGTACCATTATTGACTTATGACAGTAGAAAAATGGAAGCATATAGGTATGTACCTACTGTGAAAATACAGTGACTGGCACATTTGTTTATAAGGTATCTAGATATATAGTAAATATATTAAATATTCATAACATAGTAAATTTTAATTTTGCATATTATATATGCAATATATAATATATATGCATATTATTGCATTTAATTTACATAGTAAATTTTGTCCCACGCGTAGTGCATGGGACAACTGCAACAAGATTCTATTAAGTCTGCACAAATGTAGCAAAAGGTTTACACCTTAAATTGATGGGGTAAATAAATCAAGCAATTATTCCAAAGATTTAAGAATATACAAACGAAGTTGTTAGTCACTGAATACTTTATGATTTTACGATACTTACAGCCTTGATAACATGCTTTAATCAAACGAACATTCTTATTAAACACAAGTCTTGAGAAAGTACTTATCGTTAGTGTTAATCTTTATAATATATTTTACAATTATATTTTAAGGATAGTCCACAGTGTAATCGTTGTAAATATATGTTTATTGAAACAGGTGGATGCAAGATTTTATTAACAAATTTCTTACCACGAAATATTTTAACAATGTTATTGTCTTATAAACAATGTTGGTCAGATTTTGTAATTAAGGGAGATAGGATACAAGAAACACGTACGCCATAAGATCTAATTTTAAGCTGCTGCACGACATATGGATCTTAGCGGAATGAAGGAAGAGGGTACTCTAGATCAGGGTTGTCCAAACTATTCCTACAACAGAACACTTCATAAATCCCGAAATTTTCATGGAACAGATTGTTTATTTTGTAGGGTAGGTAATAACACATAATCAATCAAATTAAAAAAAAGAGAAATAACATTCATTATTTATTTATTAGTTATTTAAATTTTAAAACATAACACATAAAATAGAAAAAAATTGTTAATGACTTTGAAGAGGTTGGGCCCTCGAACTGCAAATTTTCTTGATATCAGGCAAAATATTAGAAAGTTGAACTCTAATATCTGGTGTGGCATCTAGCCTGTTCTTCGACTTTGGCTTCGTTGCAGCATAATAAATATTTGATCATTTCTATATAATATACACACTTCCGTGTAAACCATTCCAGGTTTTCATGGAACACCCATTACCTTTTCGCGGAACATCAGTGTTCCGTGGAACATATGTAGTTTGGGAAACTCTGCTGTAGATTTTGCATGGTAGGCTAGATAAACCGGTGGTAAACTGATTAAGAGGCATAGAAACAACGAGAAACATAGTTAAAGGTGATCTAAACCAAAGTTGCAGGTTCGGTTTGCGTTATTTTGAACCTTATCTATTCCTTGATCATGAGGACGAAATAAATAACTACATATACAATACCTTGAACATATATGTAAGAAATTTAGAAATGTGGATCATAGATAGCCCACGCGTCGGTAATAAAAATTTATGTTAATTTGGCCGAACACTAAACGTGTGAAATTCACAGTACAGTAATGTCTCGATTAGTGTACCTCGCTCGGGACCGAATGTGAACACTAATCGTGTGCAGACACGATTCTCGAGCGAGTTCGGGTTCCCTTTGATGTCGTGGCAGCCGAGATACGGAGCAGCGTTCCAGAAGAAAAGAAAATTTAAATACCCGTGTACGTGAGACAATGCCAACGCGATCAAAATTTAAGATTAAAACTTGTTCATTTATGGTCCGTTTTAAATGAAATTTTACCAAAATGTTCGTTACAATCGCCTGATTAAAATGACACCAAACACGAAATGGTTTGTACAATTTTTACTTATCAGGGTACTAATAATTTCATTCCTCTTTATTATTTTTTTCGATAACAACTAGAATCATATACTTTGGAACTATACATATATTTACTTATTATTATTGATACGATGAATGACCCAGCTCTTTTCTCTGCGGAGTTTCTTTATCCAAAAGGTAGATATAAATTCGTACAATTTCCTACCAGTAAAAATGATAAACTCTTATGGACACCGAATGCAATGTCACAGGAACGAGAATAATTCTCGATACAACAATATTTTGCCATTATCTAAATATAGCAATTAAAGATTAAGAGAATTAAGAGACTTTCGATTCGAGAGTTTACTTCCAAATTTACAATCTCACTACTAATTACCTTATTGCTGTTAACTAATATACACATATTCTAGTTGTTATTGAAAGTAATAATAAAAGAGAATAAAATTATTAATACCGTGATAAGTAAAAATTGACCAAACCATATCGTGTTTGGTATCATTGTAAACAGGATATTGTAACGAACACTTTGGTAAAATTTCATTTAAAACGGACCAAAAATGAACAAGTTTTAATCTTAAATTTTGATCGCGGTAGTGTTGTCTCACGTACACGGGTATTTAAACTAGCTTTTTTCCTGGAACGGTGCCCCGTATCTCGGCTGCCACAACATCAAAGGGGACCCGAACTAGCTCGAGAAACGTGTCCTGCAAACGATTAGTGTTCACATTCAGTCCCGAGCGAGGTACACTAATCGAGACATTACTGTATATGTGAAAAAAAAATAATTGTGTGTTCTAAAAGAAAGCCGAAATAGTAGTAAAACATACCACTGTTTGAAACGATAGCACGAAAAGCGCTCTAACGAAGACTCTCAACTGGTCGACTCGGATTTTAATGTCCTTTTGCAGGTTGATAATACACAGGCTCCTGATGGTCTACGTAAAATATTAGGTGTAGTTATTCAGAAACTTTAAAGATATTAACAATTAAAGTTACATACCTTCTATGTGAGGCCATATCTTCTATAAATAGAGAAGAATCCTGAAGAAGATTGGTAGCCAAGTGAGATGGTGTATGGGTTGTGTGCCGTAGAGGTCCCGAGTTCGATTTTCCGGGTTAATTGATATTCTTTTTTTATCTGTGGTTTCATTTTTGAATGATAACTAGTTCTTTTCAAATGTTAATAACTTTGAAACACTATTTCTTTAAAATGCGTTGTAGTGAACATGTTTGTCGAGCTAGTTCGGGTCCCCTTTGATGTTGTGGCAGCCGAGATACGGGGCACCGTTCCAGGAAAAAAAGCAAGTTTAAATACCCGTGTACGTGAGACAACAGTACCGCGATCAAAATCGAATATTAAAACTTGTTCATTTTTGGTCCGATTTAAATTAAATTTTACCAAAGTGTTCGTTACAATGTCCTGATTACAATGATACCAAACACGATATGGTTTGGACAATTTTTAATTATCACGGTATTAATAATTTTATTCTCCTTTATTATTATTTTGAATAACAACTAGAATATGTGTATATTAGTTAACAGCAAGAAGGTAATTAATAGTGAGATTGTAAATTTGGATGCAAACTCTCGAATCGAGAGCCTCTTAATTCTCTTAATCTTAAATTGCTACATTTAGATAATGGCAATACATTGTTGTATCGACAATTATTCTCGTTCCTGTGATATTCTATTTGGTGGTCATAAGAGTGGTGGGATTCTGTTATATGTGTCAAGCTGATCCCAAAAAGAAACGACGAAAAACACGAAAGCCTTGCCATAAGTGCGATCGTCCTATTTGTGATAAACACGTAAATACTACAGCAATATGCAGAAATTGTCCACAGAATTGTTTATTATTGCAATTTAATAAATAAATAAATCATATTAGTTAAAAACTGGTTCATGTTTATGTGCATAGAACGCCTAACAATCTCGTCTCTTATATGGGTACCTGGGTACCCGGTTGATAACATAAGGGTTAATAAATATATATAATTCACATGTAGTTAGTAACTTGAAAAAAATTATGTAGAAAAAATGAACTTGAGTGGGTTCGAACCTAAAAAAAAGTTTTTGCAACGGCTCGAATCAAAATCTCTGCTCGAACCGATTCATTTGCTGATGGTTATACATTGTAAGATATGTGGCAACAGCGTCAGAGAGGTCTTGCTACGTGCCGGCAACTATGTTTTACTTGCGTCTGTGTTTGCGCATCAGGTATTCACGTATGAATCGCCGTTCGTGGTGTGAAATTATAACTTACATTTACCGACTGATATGTATTTTTATCGACTCTGACGATAACCTGGCCAAATTAACTAAAATGTGCCATAAACGCCACAGACGGAGAATCATTCAACTATTCTCACGTCGGATGCGTGCAAATCGTAGAATCGATTCACCGCTTTCCAGAAGTGATAGATTGTGAAAAATCGAATTTATGTGATTTTGTGCTAGTTCAAGGAAACTAGGTGGGGTGTGTAAGCAGTGAATAAACCATTAAATCGTTCAATATTTGCGAAAAGTGAAGTGTGTCAAGATGCTGCAGCCATCTTGTTGCCTACATCGATGTCTGTCTCAAGCTTGCCAGTTTCACAAATAACGTTATCCTGAACGAATGCTGAATTTATTGGTGTTCAACCATATCAATAGGGCTGTGGCGAAGTCTATCCGTGGGTGGTATTCCCGTGAAAGTTTCATTAATGAAATTATAGAGACGAAAAATCGGTTCTATGAAATCGAGCCTCTTTCTCGCGCATGGCGTATACGTGCATGCTTTCCTTTGTTTGTGTGAGTGCACGCACACAGGTCATGGCGCATGGAGTCGGGGCCCTTAAATACCCGTGTAAGTGAGGCAATTCTACCGCGATCAAAATCTAATATTAAAACTTGTTCATATTTGGTCTAATCTAATTTTTATTTAATCAAATATGATTTTGGGTTAGATTGTTCTGCGCAGAAGGTGGTAAATAATAAATGAAAATACGAAAATAATTAAATAAAAATTAGATTCGGGTTAGGTTTGGGTTAGAAATTTATGGCCCCTACTAGGAGCCGCCACCTTGGACGTGGTGTAGGGGCTTAAGTAACCGTAATGAGGCCCAAGACCATGCCGGCGGGAGCTTCGTTCCCGGCGGGTCCAACCATGCCGGAAGGGCTTGGGCTGAACGGTGAAAACAAAGCAGCGGCTCACCGTGGTGTGTGTTTGTGTGTGTGAATGGGCTGCGGTCGATGCCCTATGGATATTCCCGGCAGACTAACCAAGGGGGGAGTAGTTGCCCCCCGACCGGAGTGGCGCGTGATGTTAGTACCTGACCTCTGCGGTAGTAATATGGGTAATCGTAAGTCCTGAAATTATGGCAAAGATCCCGTGAACCCATATGTTAAACGTGGGAGAACCGCTCACGCGTTTCACTGTCTTGAGCCTATGACGGGGTTGAAGTGGGGTATTCGGGCGCAGGTATGTAGGATTACCCGGTCAGTATTTCCTCGTAACCGATGCTGCGTAGGTTAAATGGCAGCACGTCTAGCCCGAAGTTCGAGTCTGGCATCGGCTCGGATCCGGTGTCGCCCACTCAACAGGGGTGACGTTAAACCTTTAACAGCAAATATGGCGCGGGCCTATCCCGTAACATTCTTCTGTAGAGTCATCTGGTGCCGATAGGACAGACCATCTGAAAAACCGCTTCTCGGCTTCGGCATCCATAATTAGGGTAAAATTTAAACACGGAAGTGCCCCCACTGCGGTGGGGTTCCCATGATGGGCGAAGTGTTATAATAGTATCTGCCACAATGTCTTCACTAAACCACAACTCAAAAACACGAAGAGAGGAGGGAGCGCGCTCACGCAGCGCGAGTCCCGCGAGGAGGGCCGCACCCACGGGGAAACCTGCGAGGTGCCACGGCGACAAGGAGGCTACCCCAGGACCATCGAGGGGTAGCGCAAAAAGGACGGAGGCGGCGCAGGTCACCAAAGCGGCCTGCGTAATCTCAGATGACGAGTGGGACACGGAGTCGAGTGGGTCGACCGTCAAGGGGAGGAAAAGACCGAGGGTCTCCAAAGAGGCGGACGGAAGGAGGCTGTACGGCAAGGGGAGGAGGCTGGTGAGCTCCGAGGAGGATATATCCCCGCCTAGGCGCTCATCGGCAACCAAAAAGATGCCGACGGAGGTAGAGATGGCGCGGGAGCTCAGGGAGCAGCCCACGCCAAATCTGGGGGCCAAAATCCTGACTCACATGGAGGTGGTCAGAAAGGTGTCACTGACGAGCTCCCACCTCAAGGGAACTTACGTGAGGGATCTGAAGGTGGCCGCGCTCACCGTCAGCGCTGCGGCCACCGAGATGGCGAAGAGGTCGGCCACCACAAACGCGCAACACATAGAGGAGGAGAACCTCCGACTGCGCGGGCGGGTGGCTGACCTGGAGTTGGCGCTTGCAGCGGCGAAGGCGGCCCCCGCAGCAGCAGAGACGACAGAGGAAACCGGAGCCGTCCGCAAGACGAAGGACAACGGGGAGAAGGCGAGGGCTATTCGCCCCTCCTCCACCGCGAGTGCCCCGTTTGGGCCCCGGAGGGCCACGTCGGCGGCAGGGAGGCCCGCATCAGGGAGGTGAGGGCACAGGCGACGGCGGCGAGCGGACGGGGAGAGCCAGCCGGACCCGCTGCAGCACGGACGCCCCTCTGTGCAAGCATAGACGCCGGGCCCCTCCCCCGTCCCACAGACGCAGAGGAGCGGCGACAACTGGGCCGTCGTGGCCGGCCGAAAGGCCAAGAGGGCCGAGGCGAAGGGGCAGCGACAGCCGCAGTAGCAGCAGCAGCAACCGACGAGGGACAAGAAGAAGTGTGCCAAGGCCGCCCCTCCCAAGGTCCAGCAGAGGAGGCCTCCGCGCACAGCTGCCGTCACCCTAACCATCAGGGAAGGGGCCAAGGTCACGTACGCGGAGGCGATGAGCTCCGCCAGCAAGATAGATCTGGCGGAGCTGAACATCGCGGAGCTGCGACCCAAAAGGGCGGCCACTGGAGGGCTCCTCCTTGAAATCCCGGGGCCAGAGGGGGCCGCCAAGGCAGAGGCACTGGCCCAAAAAATGCGGGAAATGTTGAGCGCGGAAGACGGGGTCACCGTGACGCGCCCCGTCAAAATGGGCGAACTCAGGGTCAGGGACCTGGTGGCGGCCACCACAACCAGCGACGTGGCCGCGGCCATCGCGCCGAAGGATGTGGCCCGGCGGAGGTGAAGACCGGGGAGATACGGTCGTCTCCGCTGGGCCTGGGCACAGCCTGTGTGAGGTGCCCGCTGGCGGCTACGAGGAAGGTCGCGGCGGCCAAAAAAATCAAGGTTGGTTGGACCATGGCCCGGGTGGAGGCGCTAGCGGACCGCCCGCTGCAGTGCTTCCGCTGCTTGGAGACGGGACACGTCAGGCAGCGGTGCACCAGCGCTGTGGACCGCAGCGGTCGCTGCCATAACTGCGGGAGCCCCGAGCAAAGGGTGGCGCAATGCAGCAGCCCGCCGAAATGCCCCCTGTGCTCAGACCTGAGTAGACCCTCGGGGCACAGGATGGGGACGAAGGGGTGCGCGCCCCCGCCCAAAGGAAGGAGGCAGCAGGGAGCCCGAGGGACGACGACGACCCAACTGGCCGCCCTGAGTCTGGAGGGACAGAAGACAGTGGGGGCGGTAGCACCGGGGGCCCCTGCCCCGACAGGAAGGAAGAGGAGGCGACGATGCCACCACCGGCGACCCCAGCCGCGACGAGGAAGAAGAGGCCCGTGGAGGAAGGGGCCATGGATCAGAGCCAGTGAGGGGGCCATGGCCCTGCTGATCCAGGCCAACCTAAACCACTCGGCCGGTGCGCAGGACATGCTTGTCCAGCACATGGTCGAGTGGGGTGCCGGGTTGGCGGTCGCTGCCGAGCCATACAGGATCCCGGATCACCCAAAATGGGTGGGCAACCCGGGTGGCTCGGTAGCGATAATCCTCCGGGGGGCTGTGGCGCCGCTGCCGTTCTCACTGCTGGAGAGCGGCGACGACTACGTCGCGGCACAGTGGGGTGACGCGGTGGTGGTGGGAGTCTATGCACCGCCAAGCTGGGACCTCGGGTCCTTCGGCGAGTTTCTGGACGGGGTCGCGAGATGCGTCTCGCGGTATCGGCCCCGTCCAGCTATTGTCCTGGGGGATTTCAACTCCAAATCCCAGGCCTGGGGTTCCCCCGGGACGGACCTGAGGGGCGAGGCGGTGCTAGACTGGGCGGCCGGCTCCGACCTCCGGCTCCGGGCCGACAGCACCTGCGTTCGCTACCAGGGAGAGTCCATCGTCGACCTGACGTGGGCTTCCCCCTCGGTGGTGAGCCGCGTGGGTAGCTGGAGGGTGGCGCAGGAGGTGGAAACCCTTAGTGACCACCTCTATATCCTAATGGAGGTGCGCGCCACCCGGGGCCGGGGGCCGCCGGGAAGGGGCAGGAGGGGAGGGGGTATTGGGCCCCCTGAAAACATCCCCTCACGCCGGAAGAGGTGGGCGCTGAAGCGCCTAGACGAGGACGCCCTGATGGCGGCGTCCCTCGTCGTGGCCTGGCCCGAGATCCCGGCCGGGCCGGTCGTGGACGTCGAGGAGGAGGCGGCGCGGCTCCAGAGGGGCATGGCGGCTATATGCGACGTTGCCATGCCCTGGTCCCGACCGCCGAATCGACGGGCAACGTACTGGTGGTCCCGGGAGATAGCGCGCATGCGCCACACCTTCGCGCGCGCCCGGCGACTGCTACAGAGGGCCCGTCGAAGACGACGTCGCGACCTGGCGAGGGAGCGACAGCTGTACGAGGGCTACCGGGAGCAAGTGGTAGCCCTGCAGCTGGCCATCAGGAGGGCGAAGGCCGATGCCTGGTCGGAGCTCCTCCAAGACCTGGATCGTGACCCCTGGGGGCGCGTGATGGGCAGGAGGGTGGAGACCCGAGCCGCCCTGATCAACGGCCTGGAGGAGGGCCGCGTCGGGTGTTACCCCCGGCGCGGCGGAGAAATAGGAAAGGGTGATCCATTTGACCCCCCCGAGGGCTAGGGCTGCGACAGCCAGAGCGTGGGGAGGTACCGGATGTAATCTCCGGAGTTCCCGAGGCCTCCCCAACAAGCGCAGAGGAGAGGTAACCGAGGTGGTTTTAGTCGGTAAAAATCCGACACTACCTCCTGCTCGTCCTCAGGGCAGGGTGTCTTTTGAAGATTTCCACCTCGTAACAAAAAAAAAAAAATGGGTTAGAAATTTACGGGGAGGGGATGCAGGGGGAGGGGCAAGGCCGCCAATACCAAATCTTATATGATATATCAACTTCTAGAGGTACAATTTGTATCAGGTCACCCGGTATACAGATTCTTCGGCGGCCGCCGGAAAAGCGGCAGCCTAACACGTTGCCACGAGCGTGCACGTATATACAAAATTCATTGTAGTAGTAGCTATATTTGTTGGCAAATATCTCGAAAACTAAGGCCGAGCGGCGATTATATGCATAGGAAATAGTTGTTCCGGATACTCAGTTCTACAACATATTCAAAAATCATCCAAATCGGAGAGGTCGGAGCACAAACGTAGTTTTACCTTTCTTTTTTTTGCACTTCCCACAATTTCGAAACTGCACGCAGAAAATATAAGAATGGTATAAAATTATATACAATATTATTTTATTTAATGACTGTTATAAACATTTGAGAATGCTCTGTTTTAACTGAAACTTCTATAAATTTGGTTGGAAAATTCCTGGAAATAATGAAGATTTAGTCAATTGAGCAAGGGAAGTTTTTGAAAGCTATATTTAGGACACTAGACATATCTGCGTCATTGTTATCTTTGTAAAATGTCAGTTATTTCTACTTTCAAATATAAATAATTTCAACTAAATTAAATGATTTGTGCATGAAGTTTAAAGTAAGAATGGAGCTATACATATATTATTTATATTTAATAATATACTTGAACCGTACAACATATTTTCCAGTCGAGGAGTTTTCCAGTCGAAACATACTGCGCAGTCTTTCTTGGTTCCTGAACGAATTATATGAAGCTGATTATTTAATTTAATGTCTACGAATGACTTTGAAGGTTGCGCTCTAGTTGGTGTGTGGTGCCGGAAATTTCCTACTAACTCATCGACTAAACATTTCAGAAAATTTAAGTGTGTTTATAATTTCCCCCACCATTTGGGGCATTTTCGAAGGAAACAATACGTTGCTGCAGAAAATTTCCTTACATCGTCGCTAGCCTCGTTCACCGGTCGGCAGGCAATCATGATGGATATCATGTAGAAGGCACGGACTTCTACGACGACTTGTGAATGCCGCCACTGTGGCGGCATGGATCGCAAAGGGGTAATGCTCTTGTAGGACAAGTGAAAAATTCCTCTGAATTTGACAGGATGTCTCTTAACTATGAGGCGTCGCGGAAATGGGAGGTAGCTGGGGTGATTCTGAATAACTTTTCCTTGACCAAAATGTTGTTTGTAGCTTCGTTTTTGAGTTATTAACGAAAAACACTCGCCAATGAGAGCGCCCAGCGCGCTGGGCGTCCGCTCAGGCGCGTACGAGTATCAGGCAGGTTCGTAGTATCGAGGGAAGCGTGTGGCAAATGGTACATCGTCTCAATTAAGTAATTTAGAATTATTCGTTATTCATCAATAAGAAATGAACTAACAAGTCATTCAAGAACAGTGACCGATACTTTTATTCCTTACCGAAAAGAATAAAGTATTTTATTACTTATGGTGAAAAAAAGTCACACAGGGCGGCATCGACCCTTGAAGCCGTGTTCTGCCTGCAGCGTGATCGGTTGGCCACGAGAAGACCTCTGACACGCCATGACCGTTGGCACTGCACTGACGTCGACGTTTGTTAATGTCGGGTGCGTGTGCGTGCGCGTGTGGAAACCATTGGAAATCAGATTTGCATCGTTCGCCGAAACGGGCGTTTCGGGGTTTAAAATTGTTAAGTAAGGCCAGGATCGGCACATTGACCAAGTGTCAACGACCCACTTCCGTCGGAGCAGGTTAATTCGTGGACGAATGGGTAAGATTATTTAATTACCTTTTTGTAACATTAATTATCCAAACATTTGTTTCATAAGAAATAAAACACTTTATTCGTTTCGGATAACGAATAAGAGTATCGAACAGTTATTAAACGACTTATTATTTTATGTGTAATTCGTGAATAACGAATAATTACAGTGGCCAGTGTTTTTCATTAATAATTCAAAAACTAAACTTCAACTAACATTTTGGTAAAGGAAAAAGTTGTTCAGAATCATCTCAGCACCCTCCCTCCCCCCTCGTCCACCATTAGTTACGGGTCACTTTGTAGAATAAAGTCCTTGAAGTTCGTATCTATCTTGGCTAAACGTACCAGGAGAATTACACCAGTATTGCCAGAGTACAGTAAAACTTGTGTAAATGATTGAAAAAATTGACTGCATAAGTAATGGGTGACTATTCTTTTCACTTGGGGGGATCCCCCCTTAGCAATAGCGACGCTCGAAAACACTCTTTCTAACGATTCGCAGACTAAGTCCATGTCATTGTCGGTTCACGCTCGGCTCGAGCCGCAAGTGACCTCAGATTCGACACCTCACTGACCTCAATGAGTAGGTGTCAGAGAGGCTGAAACTCTAACATTATTTTCAGAAAGTCGGGGTGGCGAATTTATGTGTACATGCAGCTCGAGCCGAGCGTGAATTGTCGCGTCGCGATATACGGTCGCGTCAGCGCGAACGTTCTCGGCATCGAACTATTCCATAAAAAATGCAATAACTTTTGCAGCTGCAGTTGGCTGCAGCCAAATTTTTAGAGCATAAAGTATACATCCCATTCTTAATGTGTATATCAAAATTAGCGCGGAGACGGGCGGAGATCAAAAGTATGTAACTGATTTGCCATGGAATTATTTAGATGAGATGAAGCTACATTTTCAAAAACTATTAGGGATAGCGTTAAAATTATATGTTTAGCTTTATTTCTCAATATTTTCTTGTATCCAGTTGCAGTCAGACGTAATTGAAAGCCCAGATGGCGAAAAGGATTAACCACCCTCAATTTCTTAAAGAGAATGACACAAATTTTTGTATTTCAGTTCTAGCTTTGCAGCTGTAACTTGTAGCTGATATATTTTTATATTCTATATAATAAAGCAGTTATAATACAAAGTAGTTAAAATGAGATAAACAAGGATGAACTTTTTTTTAGACCACCGGTCGACTTGGTGTAATGTACAACGTTTTGACAGAACAATGAGATTAATATCTCTTGCTTCGCTTTCATCGCAGCAGCTATCTGCTGCTTCGCTTAATATAAAATTATATTATTTTAAATAAAAAGAAATGTTTCAAATAAAATTTGTTAGAATTGAAGAAATCCACTCGAATATATAACAATTTATATATCATACTACATACATGTTCAAAAAGGTAGGGGTTCTTACTCGTTTTTGATGCCTAAGTGTTTTATTGCGATCTATTGTTATCTAGCCGCAAGGCAAGATGGAGCAGTAAAATTTTACAGAAAACTTAGTCGTTATTTTTAATATTATAGTTCCAGAGTACATATGACTAGGGATTCCAATCCCGCGCCACATTTTGATCCCGCAAATGATAGATAAGAGCAGGGGGATCCCGCGGTGTTTGCGGGCTTGCATTTATAACCAAAATTATACAACTAAGGACGTGCACGACGAACTACTTTTGAAATGTGCAATAATCTGATCCATGTTGCGTGTTTCATTTACGGAATTAGCATATTATTCATTCAATTTTTGTGGTATTTATTTTACATACGTATTATACAACGTATTGTTTTAATCGATATTACTAGTGTAAACAAAATATGTCATATAGTAAAGAATCGATGTGTGCTGGTGACTATGGAAATACTAATAAAACTATTTCGGATTATTTTGTGAAGAGTGGTACAGCCGAAAATACCAAATGCTTGAGGTGTTCTGCTATTTTAAAATTAAGTCAACGATCAAGAATAGGATTATTGACATACTTAAAAAGCAAACATCAACATCGAAACAGGATCAGAGTAATGTGTCACGTACCGTAACCGAACCGCAATTGTCGATAATTACGAAAACATACTGCCAAAACCAAATTGAAAATAATTGACGGTACTTTTACGTTAATCAGAATTCCATGGAAAAAATGATATCTCGAATGGTTGCTAAGGATGGTTTCACTTTCAATGCTTCCTGCAAATCTATAGATTTAAGATATCTGTTTTTGAAAAGTGGTTTTAGACCTGTAACTTCGTCTAATTCAACAATCCCCATAGTTGTTGCATTCTCAGAATCAGTAAAAGCCGTCGTGATAAATAAATTCACAAAACATCAATAAAAAACCAATAGTTTCAGTAACATTTGATGAATGGACTTCTCGTACAACTCTACATTCATTAAATTAATGGTCCGTCGTAACGACAAACAATTGAATTGAAGTAAGAGTGTTACGGGGTTGTACTGGTACATAAATGGTACAGCATATTTATCGCGCCTTTATCGATAGATTAGTACTTGTCAAAACCTTATTTTTCACGATAACCAGAAAAATGGTCAGCTACTGACATCAGGTCAATTACTGGTGCCTTTACCTTATATGCTATATTATTTCAGATGAAACAGTACCTGCGGATCAATATATAACGACAGTTAATCAATATAAGTGATAATTTGAGGGAAAAGGGACTATTTGCTGGTAGAAAATGGTGTCGCATGTTTATTTATTATTAAAATATGTTATGTATTCTCGATCATAGTTTTCCAAAAAAGAGAACTCTTTCCTATACCTGATACATATGTATATGCATCAATGTGAATATATCTTTCGAAACGTATCGATAATTTTATGATTTAAATTAATATAATACATATATTAGTATGTAGGGGACAGCAGGGAAGTTGATACGTTTTTCAGTTTGAAACAAAGGCTATAGCCGGATAAAGGGGTCAAATGTGCCCCTAAACCAAATTCAACTTGTGAGGTGTCATGCGATAGCTTATCAAGAAAAACCAATTTGTCAAAATTTCAACCCTGTAACTCGACTGGGTGGATAGTTACAGCGAAAAAACGAAAATAGAGTTTTTGGTCGCTACTTTTCAATTATGGAGGCACATATTATAGAATGTTTTCAGACTTTTAAATTGGAAATCCGAGATGCAAGAAATAAAAAATGTAAATAAATGCAGAAAAATGCCGATTTTGTATTAAGGGATTTGCGGATGCACTTCTATATTTTAATGTAGATACATATTATTGATACTATTACTCTCAATTTTTGTCAGATTCTTTTATTTGGGTGCGCTGCAGTTAAAAAAAATTAAAATCCCATTTTTGGTGGAATTCCCAAAGAAAACCCTGACCCCTCTGGCGGAGGACGGATGTGGTGTGCCGACACATAAATATAGTATTACTATAAATACAGTATTTATTGTAATGCACGTTACTATTATGCATTAAGCTTTCATTCTTATTCTAAGAAATAAATATAATTTAAATTGTATCCTGTTTATTTCAATGTATTGTTATATTTATTGTAATGTACTTTATTATTTTACATTATCCTGTTATTATTAGTTTAAAAAGAGCAACGCGTTTTTGTACTTTGGTACGTGTTTAATCAGTATCCACAAGTATCGTGTTTGATCGCATTTTAATTAGAAAAATCTCGCAAATACGTTAGTACCAGTTTGATTAAGAAAAAAATGTTTCATCGTTGAATTAGCATTAGCCACACAGATATTCTGGCTCGGATCATATTGGATCGCTCCTTCGCAGAGTGTCGCTATTGCAAAGGGGGATTCCCCCCAAGTGGAGGGGATAGTCAACTTGCCTATATCTAAGCAATATTTTGTGCATGTAAGCCGGATTTACCGCATTCTCTTTTATGTTCGGCAAGAATCAAAACCTCAACTTGAGTCCAATCTATTGAATAGTGTAACAGGCCTATCATACGACGAGATCTGTCAACGACGTGTCCGTATTTTTCGTTTGTCATTCTACGCAATGGCCAAAGCAATGGGAAAAGGAGAATGAAATTACTTAAAAATTATCATTATATGCATAATTGGAATCCGCATAAAATCTATATAATCAAATTTTTATTTTATTTCTGCTCGTATAATTTTATAAAATCACTGATGGTTTATCATTTCTTTTTCAACACGTTTTATGGGTGCACACATTTGGGTACTGTTTCATTCTTGATACTTCTCTTTCTCTCGCGCTGTATTTTACTATGTCTAGCAGGAATCAATATATCGGCTCGAGCCGACTCATTTTACTGATTGTTAGAATGTAACAGACGTGGCAACTATGCCTTCTCATTTCCGTTTATTATTCTGCATAATGACGTTATATGTTACACCGTCAAATGCCCAATTTGCCAATTATGTATTTTCATTAATGCCTGTTTCTTTACAATGGCGCTTAGGTCGATTCGCAGTTTGCCTTCTCCTCGAAGTTGGTGTTTAACATACTTAATTCCTCAAAACCGGACGCTACGCCTTCATCCTGCAACATGTCTGATAATACTTGGGGTTGTGTCGCACGTCCAGCTTGCCCGGTTACTTGAAGATTCGTTTGCCCACCATCTTGTGGAGGCGCTTGATACTGCTGGCTTTGCCATCTCCATTTACCTAAAATAAAACAAACAAATTAATTATATATATAGATATATATCTTCTATTTCCTTTCATTTAAACCTGTGACAAATTGTACATTTATAGAGAATTATTTTGTCAATTAAAATTCGCCTTACCAGGGTTATTAGATACTGTTGTGACCACATAGTACTGCGTAGCTGGTGTTCTACCGCTGCTGCTTAATTGAGTATAACCACCATAGACCTCGATGGACTTAATTGATTGTACTGATACTCGTCTGTTACTGATTGTTGAGATAAAAAAAAGAGGCCAGCAATTATTATAGTTTACTAACCCTAATACTAGTACGTTCTAATAGGTGCAAAAATTATAGCGATATTAACCGATTATGTACATGGTTTCGTATCCCTCATAAACGTTTTGAGTTCTGGACGACCTAGGACCTGTTAAATTCATAATTATATTATAATTGTAATCATTCAAAGGAAGTGTATTTCGATACTTTAGTTATTTAATATTATATCCGACGGTCAATTGGGAATAACGAATTGTTTACCAGCTGTAGCGACAGCCGCCTGATGTTGCATCATATGATGCCCAAAATAAAGAGGATCCCTTGCAGGGTGTCTTTGAAGGGAATAATCTAGGCTCGGTTGTCCGCAAGCAGGTACGGCTTCGTTTTCTGCTCAACCGTCGCTACCAGGATGGAACGACCTTAAAAATGATAAGAAAGCTGCTGTCACCCGCAATACCGAATGCTTTTTTATCAACGCCTTCATAGTTTCCTTATTCGTGTACGACAGGGACGGCCAAGCTTTTTCCCCTCCAGCGGCCACCGAGTCCAGACTACTAATCATAATGTAAAGTTGATATGGCATCTAACACAATACGCATAGGTGTGTGGAGCGTCACTTGTCTGATTAGTCTGTCATATGACGCGCACGAGTTCGCTGGAGGTGGAAGATATAAGTAGGGGAAGGGGTCACCGGTTGGCAGTCCCTGGTGTACGATAACAGCAGTGAAAATAAGGAGGGATGTAGAAGTGTGCATATTTATCGACGCAAAGGATATTTAACCTTAAGTTAAAAGTATACATATCGCGCAAAAGGAAGTGCATTTCTAAAGGCTGACTGTGTAAATTGTTGAGCGGTATTATAGTGGAATAACGACTCATACTTGATGGGTGTTTTCGTGCAGACGATGTATTCAACGTCGCCATTGTACGGATATAAAAAACTGTACTTTAATATAATAGTTTAAGAACATTGTTCGTGTATAACTCTAAGTGATTTAAGTGTGCCAGTGTACAACGTTATGAAGTTTATCCAACTATAATTTGTTAATAGTTCGTTAATAGGTGTTAATAATAATAAGGAATTCTAAAACACACTTAAAACAAAGCTTCCTTAAGGTAGACGTTTATCAGCCATGCTACATTCTTGCCGCTACTCGAAGTGGCTGTTGAACATATTTAATTCCTCGAAACCCGACGCCCCGCCTTGATCCTGCAACATCTGCAACATGTCTGATAATTCTTGGGGTTGCGTGCCAGGTCCAGCTTGAGCAGGATGCGGTGGCTGTGCTTGTCCGGTTACTTGAGGATCCGTTTGCCCGCCATCTTGTGGAGGCGCTTGATGCTGCTGGCTGTGCCATCCCCAGATACCTAAAATAAAACAAAAAATCAATTTTATATCTCTATTTCCTTTCATTTAAATCTGTTACAAATTGTACATTTATATAGATTTATTTTGTTAATTAAAATTCGACTTACCAGGGTTATTAGCTACTGTTGTGGCCGCGTGGTATTGCGTAGCTGGAGTTCTAGCGCCCGTGCTTAATTGAGTATAAGTTGGTTCGTTCGGTGACCCCGATGGACTTAATTGATTGTACTGATACCCTTCTGTTACAGGTTGCTGGGATAAAAAGAGGGGGCACAATTATTATAATCTACTAACCCTAATACTCATAAGTTTAAATAGGTGTAAATATTATAGCGATATTAACCGATTGCGTGGTATCATATCCCTGATAGACGTTTTGGGTACTGGACGGACTAGACTGTTGAGGGCCTGATAAATTCATAATTATATTATAATTGTAATCACTGAAAGGAAGTGGAATTCGATACTTTAGTTATTGAATATTATATCCGACTGTCGATTGGGAATAACGAATAGTTTACCAGCTGCAGCGACAACCGTCGGATGTTGCATCATATGATGACCAGAATAAAGAGGATCCCTTGCAGGGTGTCTTTGAAGAGAATAATCAGGTACGGCTTCGTTTTCTGCTTGACCGTCGCTACCGGGATGGAACGACCTGAGAAATGATAAGAAAGCTGCTGTCACCCGCAAAACCGAATGCTCTTTTAATTAACGCCTTCACAGTCTCCTAATTCGTGTACCACAAAATTATTTAAAATAAGTAGGAAAATAAAAGTGTGTATATTTATCGTAGCAAATGATATTTAACAATAATTTAAAAAGTAAACGTATCGCGCATAAGTAAGTGCATTTCGAAAGGCTGACTGTGAAAATTGTTGAGCGGTATTATAGTGGATTCACGACTCATACTTGGCGTGCGTGTTCGTGCAGACGATGTATTCAACGTCATCATTGTACGGATTTAAAAATGCAAATGCGGACGTCCTTAACCATACCCACTCGCGATTTTTTGCTCGAAATCTGCACATCACGGACACCACTTGTCCTTTCAACTTTAATACTGTAATAAAAGATTAATTAATAATAATAGTTAACATACACCTATGCATATACATATGTGCATTCCCTGAACGCAGTTGTTTTCGATATAGTTTAAGAAGCTAACCTTGCTCGAAACTTTCTCGCATATGCGTCAAATCTTCTTGGTGAAAGAATTCGTAGCATGGATGTCCCAAGAGTTCTGAAGGTGTGTAGCCCAGAACTCCACCGACTCGTTGGTCCACGAAGGTAAATTTACCTTCTGCCGAATGACGTGACATAAATTCTGAAACAGTGAAACATTAAAAATTATTAATACAAATGTCAATGCTGTATATTTATATATGTATATGTAAGTGTGTATAAATGATCGAAGTGTATATTAAATACCAATGCTTACCATTATTGCTATTTGAATCTGCTAAATCGCTACTATTTGGTGTACTAGTAACCTGTAGTCGCCCAATGGCAACCAGGCAACGGTGAGGGCTGATATTCTCACTTTGGACCACGCCATCGAGTCCAATTTGAACAGCAGTTTCTCTGTCACCTGTAACCAAATCTGATATATACTGCCGAACAGAATCATCTTCAGCGCAAAACGTTCAGTCGGTCCATGGTTTCTCATAAACGGAAACTGATTATAATTTGCATCCTAAAAACTCTGATATTACCGACTATCATTTAAGATGGATAGATTTCTGTTAAATGCTCTTCTTAATTCGACCAGCATATATATTTTCCTTGAACAATATATAGATTTGAAAATGGCTGTATCAAACTTCAAGTTAGCTTAACTAAATGGCGTAAATATTATTCCGAATGATGCAATCGCGGCATGGCATACCTAATAAATTGAATAATTATTTGGAAAATATTATTCTAATTGCAAAGCAATCACGGTAAATTTTTTAGTTTCTAGAGATGAGGAAAGATATATGAAGGTATTCGTAGATCTCTCCATAGAAGTAAAATCCTGAAGAATACTTATTTAAGAATACCGTCTATAATGGGAAATATTGTTCAACGGGCCCGTCCTGACACAGTTTATACGAATTCCAGCCGTTCGGTCGGCTGTTAGGGCAAGACGATTCCGTTAATTCCTTATAAACCGATTATACTATCTCCGTGGTCGACAGCAAGTGCCGGCCCCTTAATTTATAGTACAAACGGCGCTATACTGGTGTATTTCTACGAAACCCGCCGGCTTCGTTCATATTCCTGCTGCACGGTAACGTCTCTCTCTCAAAGTTGGTGGTACGTATCGCAGCAGCAGGCCCCCGTTATAAATACGTCGTCGAGGAGGACGATGAGCATCGGTAACGACGATGAAAGAGCGCAGGAAACGTGGCTCGGGGACGAAATCGATCTATCATTGGATACTCGAACTGAACTCACCGTTCGGATGCCAATCCTTGATGTATCCTGTACAATGAGCCACGGCGTAATTTTGACCGTCTCGGGACGGCGGACCGAGCGAGTTTCGCTGTTTCATGCGGTACAGCCCGCGAGCGGCCGCTAGGTCCCCCCCTGAGGTCTGCATGTTGCCCACTTTCATGCGGCAAATGAAGCCTCTTCTTGGACCCATGCACGGTCGCATCGATGCTGTATACAGAGGAGATAGCAAATTGTTTTTGTTAAGTAACCTAACCAGTCTGTTAGGGCCGATCAATTAATGAAAAATGAATAAAAATTAGTGAGATAAAAGAGAATGATAAAACGAAAGTGGCGACTTACAAGATCCTTCTTTTTTTACAGTCCCTGTTTTAAGGTCCAGTACTCTGCCGCCGTTTTCCGATTCACCAACGTTCAATTGTTCCTTCACTTTCTCCGTGTCATCCGGATGAATCTGGGAATAGAGGCTGGTTCCGTACCATTCGTTCTGCGTGTAGTTTAAGACGGGCGCCACGGAATCGGATACGTAGATGATCCTTCCGGTGTTACAGCTAACGACGAACAGGAAACCGTCAGCCGCATCCAGGGTCAGGTGCTTCAGTTCTTGATCGGTCAGAAACGAGGGCTTGTAAGCACCATCCGAGCTGGTGTTTCCGGTTCCTGGGACAAAGTACAGATATTTTTTTTCGCTGATGTTTCGTTAGTTTTCGTTGGCAAGAATCGAATGAAAAGATTTTACGTATGGGGGCGTCGTAGTTGGTGTTTTTGAAAGAACGCTCAACTTCAAATCCCTTGGGAATATTTCATTCCTTTTATATCTAAATTTTATTTCATTGACATTGAATGATATCATCGGTTTAAATTAATGCATCAATTTATTATATTTCTCTGTTTAATTTGGCTTCTGCTTGTCGTTCTCCTAAAGCAATTAATACCCTAGCAAAATTAGATTCGTCGCTTTTAGCCAACAAGACATTCAACTACCTTGTCACAGAAAACTTGGTCCCATTGTATTAATTTTTTCATCCCTATCAAAGCTTCTTCCAAAGTCTTCCAAAGTCTTCCAAATCAAAATGCAAAGATTCACCAGGGCACATCATTCAGAAGCAAGGGAAGCACAAGAAGGAGGAGTAGTAGAAGAAGAATGAGTACGATACCAAAAATGAGGACTGCGCAGCTCGACAGTCTAGGTAACTATCGAGGTGCAAGATCGGCATTGCAAAGCGGACAAGCGGACAAATCTATCAACGTACTCTCCGAGGAAATAAGTGAAACAAGAAAAAGAGAAAGCAAAGGTAAACTGGTTAGTAAAGTGTCTCTGCCATGTCACACAGTTGTATCGTCGAAGGGATGGTGCGTGATGGATGCTCCTCGCTTCCCCCAAGCAGATAAAGACTAAAGAGAGGAATGGAAGAGAGAGGTAGAAACTCACCGGCTAAAGCAATTTGTATTCAACGACCCTGTCGTCGGAAAAGAGGAGAAGTGGCTATAAACAATGCGACGTACCACCAATACTTAGCTGGAATCGCGGCAGGAACGCCGATTCAGAAGCAGAACAAGGGGGAACTAAGACGTGTAGAGAGGAGCGGAGCGAAGAGGTGGGATAGGCGCGTGTGTGCACACAGCCCACAGGGATCCGGGGCTAAAGGAAGCACAGTATGTATATCGTGCTTGCTGCATTTGATATGACTACCGTTAGGCGCAACTGCCAAACCCTCGGTGAATTACGACCGTAACAGTACAAGTCCGGCCGTCGGGAGGAGGTGCAAGGCCGACAATACCAAATCTGATATGATATATCAACTTCTAGAGGTACAATTTGTATGAGGTCACTCGGTATACAGATTCTTCGGCGGCCGCCGGATAAGCGGCAGCCTAACACGTTGCCACGAGCGTGCACGTATATACAAAATTCTATGTAGTAGTAGCTATATCTGTTGGCAAATATCTCGAAAACTAAGGCCGAACGGCGGTTATATGTATAGGAAAAAGTTGTTCCGGATACTCAGTTCTACAACATATTCATAAATCATCGAAATCGGAGAGGTCGGAGCACTTACGTAGTTTTACCAAATGATACAATGAATGATATTGTGTGCAATTTGCGAATTGTACATGGTTTACAGTGGTAAGTGTATATTGAAGGATAGTTGGCAAGAAAAATATACATTTTCAGCGATTAGCAGACCGTCTGATACGATACAAAGTAGTTCAATGCGCGACGTGACAATTAAGCATCGCCGATGTTTGAGTTTGAGATGTTTGAGTCGGGCCGATTAAATTACGCTCCGTACAGCTTATTCGATTTCTCAACTACGTCTATTGTATATGTATACTATATAACATACTATCGACACGGGGGCCCAAAAATATCGACCCATTCCAATTACATTCTGGCTGTATCAAGAAAATTGATTTTTTGCTGAAATAAACTATTTTTGCGGCTCTCTATCGGAAAACTCAAATTACACTTGTACAATGACCAAAAGATTGATCATGTTCGAACAAAAAATATTTATTCGTCTACATTGGTTCGAAGAAACGAAGCAATATTTATTTTACTAGCAGAATTGTTCAAGTAAAAATGGCACGATGTATACAAGTTTTTTTCCATTGTTTGCAGTTTTTCAATTTTTCAGGAATATAGGAAACGAAGGAGAGACTTACCTCTGAGGTTCCTCATGTGGGCGACTGCCATCCTGAGTATGGTCAGTTTGTCAGGTTTCCTGGCTAGGGCTGAACATGTCGGCACCATGTCGGACAATTCGGTAATGTGGGCGGTCATCTTGTTCCGCCGCCGCCGCTCAATTTCACAATGATTCTCCCTGCAGTAAGTCGCAACAGAAAAATGAGATAATTGAATAGTCCAAGACACAATGCGAAGGAAATATTATTGATACCAATGATGCAGGAAAAATACGTTTGATAAATATTCAAGGAATATTATTTAAATGAAACCAGAGTATAGTAGTACCGAGAAGTACACTCATTCTTCAAACTGGAACATTACTGCCATGGAAATTCTCCAAATATATTGAATTTCAAATTCATCTCCGTGAATTACACTTGCTTTTCCATATATGTTTATATGTATTTGCTGCCAAAGAGCAATTTGGCAATTCTTTCATTCAAGACCAGAGAATTCTAGAGAATTTTTAAGAAATGAAAAAAAAATGCAATATTTATAATGTTGGAATAACGTAGGTTCAACTAAAGATCGGTTAAAAGTTGTAAAAGGCAGGACTATAGAGTCGCAGATTCACGTGGAGAACCTACGAATCTACTGTATGGTCGTGCCTACTGGACTGCTGCGGGTTCTGATCAACCTTTAGTTGAACCTAAAATTCTATAATCGTGCCTCTCGCACTTTGGCGGGTTCTGATCAACCTTAAGGGCCCCGACTCCTTTGGGGTCAACTCCGAATCGGTCTAAGCGCCATTACAAAGAAACGGGCGTTAGTGCAAACAAAAAATTTGCAGATTCGACATTTGACGGGGTGACATTTAAAGTAATTATACAGAATTATAAACTGACGGTGTGACATCTAATGTCATTAGGCAGAATTATAAACGGAGAGTGGGAGGCCATAGTTGCCAAATCACATAATTTGGGGGTTCTATCGCACTGTTGTCAACATCTGTTACAATCCTGGCCACCAGCAAAATGAATCGGCTCGAGCCGAGATTTTGATTCCTGCCGGACATAGCCATAGCTGCTGAACGCTTTTGTAGGTTCGATCCCCCTCGGGTATATCTTTTTTTGCATTAATTTTTTTCTAATTTCGAACTATATGACAATGATCACTATTTCCTAATAAATATTTTAAAAACATTTTTAAAATATTTAAATTTAATATACATATGTAAATCTGAACATACTAGGAAGACTCTCAACTGGTCGACTCGGATTTTAATTTCCTTTTGCAGGTTGATAATATACAGGATCCTGATGGTCTACGTCAAATATTATGTGTAGTTATTCATAAACTTTAATGATATTAACAATTAAAGTTACATACCTTCTATGTGAGACCATATCTTATGTAAATAGAGAATAATTCTATAGAAGATTGGTAGCCAAGTGAGATGGTTTATGGCTTGTGCCGTAGAAGTTCCGGGTTGGATTTCCGGTTAATTAATTTTTTTTTTATTTGTGGTTTCATTTTTGCAACACTGTGCACGTTTCTGGATGATAGTTGTCAGACATGTAATTGAAACACAGGAAAGTGCGACACCACGCAAACACAATAAACGTTTCGTTAGGCTTCAAAAAATACACTGATTCCTACAGGACTAGCTATGCATCTTGGACCGACTTCGAAAACTCTTGACTATGTATATATTATCCCAAAAGAATAAATATCGCAGTGTGTGGGTAGGTGAGCCTATACGTGAAATTAGAAACGTACTGAAAGTTTTCTACAATCTAATCATAAACAGTGTTGACCGCGTGTTCACTAAAACGTATTTTAAAGAAATAGTGTTTCAAAGTTATTAACATTTTAAAAGAACTATTTATCATTCAGAAACGTGCACACTGTTGTTAAAATGAAACCATTTAAAAAAAAATAATGTCAATTCACCGGGAATCGAATCCGGAACCTCTACGACAAAAGCCATACACCATCTCACTTGGCTACCAATCTTCTATAGAATTACTCCCTATTTATATAAGATATGGCCTCACATAGAAGGTATGTAACTTTAATTGCTAGTATCATTAAAATTTATGAATAACTACACATAATATTTTACGTATACCATCAGGAGCCTTTGTATTATCAACCTGCAATAGAACATTAAAATTTGAGTCGACCAGTTGAGAGTCTTCCTTCGTTCGAGCGCTTTTCGTGCTATCGTTTCAAACAGTGGTATGTTTTACTACTATTTTGGCTTTCTTTCAGAACACACATTTATTTTTTTTACAAGTCTAATGAACAGTGTAAATGAAAGAGATTCCTTGGTCATGTTGAACAAAACAGATTTATGGAACAATATTAATATGTTTAACAATAGAACGTTTTATTCATATTAAATTAATAATAATGTGTAATGATTCATTATTCATGAATAACAATTTAATTATCAAGCCGTTTATTAACTGTTCCATACTTTTATTCCTTATCCGAAACGTATGAAGTATTTTATTACTTATTAAAACAATGTTTGGATAATTAATGTTAAAAAAAGATAGGTAAATAAACATATCCTTTCGTTCACGAAGTAACCAGCTTCGACGAAAGTGGGTCCTTGGCCGTTGGTCATTGTACCAATCCTGACCTATCTTAACAATTTTATGCTACGAAACGCAACGTCCCGGCGATCGATAAAGATCTGATTCGCACTTGTTTCCACACGGATGCGAGACACACATTGACGTACATAGGCCTCATTGTAGTGCAAACGGTCATGGCCCGTCAGAGGTGTGTGTGGGTCGTATCCGTGTGGAAACAATTGCTTAGCATAAAATTGTTAAGATAGGTCAGGATCGTTACAAATAAAAATACAAAGCAATACAAAGCATGAGAAACAGTAAATTAGAAATAAATGAAATTCATTATACTTCAGAAAAAGAGTTGTCGGATTCTGTTATATGTGTCAGGCTGATCACAAAAAGAAACGACGAAAAGCACGAAAGCCTTGCAACAATTTCGACCGTCCTATTTGTGATAAACACGTAAATACTACAGCAATATGCAGAAATTGTCCACAGAATTGTTTATTATTGCAATTTAATAAATAAATAAATCATATTAGTTAAAAACTGGTTCATGTTTATGTGCATAGAACGCCTAACAATCTCGTCTCTTATATGGGTACCTGGGTACCCGGTTGATAACATAAGGGTTAATAAATATATATAATTCACATGTAGTTAGTAACTTGAAAAAAATTATGTAGAAAAAATGAACTTGAGTGGGTTCGAACCTAAAAAAAAGTTTTTGCAACGGCTCGAATCAAAATCTCTGCTCGAACCGATTCATTTGCTGATGGTTATACATTGTAAGATATGTGGCAACAGCGTCAGAGAGGTCTTGCTACGTGCCGGCAACTATGTTTTACTTGCGTCTGTGTTTGCGCATCAGGTATTCACGTATGAATCGCCGTTCGTGGTGTGAAATTATAACTGACATTTACCGACTGATATGTATTTTTATCGACTCTGACGATAACCTGGCCAAATTAACTAAAATGTGCCATAAACGCCACAGACGGAGAATCATTGAACTATTCTCACGTCGGATGCGTGCAAATCGTAGAATAGATTCACCGCTTTCCAGAAGTGATAGATTGTGAAAAATCGAATTTATGTGATTTTGTGCTAGTTCAAGGAAACTAGGTGGGGTGTGTAAGCAGTGAATAAACCATTAAATCGTTCAATATTGGCGAAATGTGACGTGTGTCAAGATGCTGCAGCCATCTTGTTGCCTACATCGATGTCTGTCTCAAGCTTGCCAGTTTCATAAATAACGTTATCCTGAACAAATGCTGAATTTATTGGCGTTCAAACGAATGACTCGGGCTGTGGTGAAGTCTACCCGTGTGTGGTGTACCCGTGAAAGCTTCATTAATGAAATTATAGAGAAGAAAAATCGAATCTATGAAATCGAGCCTCTCTCTCGCGCATGGCGTATACGTGCATGCTTTCCTTTGTTTGTGTGAGTGCACGCACACAGTTCATGGCGCATGGAGTCGGGGCCCTTAAGCTGAATTTACTGACAATTCTATCTGTAATCCGTTCACTGACGCCTCCCATTAATCCTAAGACGACAGGCATGCACGTTACGTCGAGCCTGGCACTCACCTTACAAATCTTTCTCTGTCCTGTACATTCTCGTTCTCCAGGTTTCTATATTTACACCCATTGATATCATCCTCATCCGACCTGTAAAGATACAAGCTTTTATGAATATTTGGAACAGCGGAAAAATCATTACAAAATGGTTCAAAATTATTTTGATCTTCAATATACAAGCGAAATAGTTTGGTAAAACATGCGGCGCTAACAGTGACTCTCAGCAGAAGTACTGCGCGCTAGTGATTCCGGTACGCTGATTGTGAGCGATAAGCAGGGAGCCGCCGTCATAGAGGACCACTGCCCCGCCACGTGTTTTGCCAAACTGTTTCGCTATAATATTGAGAATGAAAATGATTTTTAACTTCCGTTGATGCTTTCCTTTGCAGAAAAGTTTGCTCTATCGCCCGGTATAATTAGATTTTCTTCTGGACCCTTGGTTTTTGAAATAAATTGAAAGATATCAGCCATAATAGGTACATTTTCGGTGTCCTTTTCACTTTGATCATTTTTTAAACAAATAAATGTTTATAATCTAATTACTAATCATATCATTTTATTCGTGAAACATCAAAGCATCATTTGGCACCAACGCAACTGACTATTACCAAAAAAGTAGAAAACACTGCTTAAGTTGAAAAACGCAATTTTTCAAAACTGAATTTTTCAAAAATTCTGGAGAAATACGGATTGCAGATTCGTATTCAGCACATTAAAGTCTACAAGACACACCTATTGAAGGTTACCAAATCAGTCCTGTGTTGAACATTGCTATACGCGGGTTCCTTCTCGGCACATTTTTTTTCAGACATTTATTTCTAACTAATTTATTTAGCACATCTTTACAATTTTCTTAATCCTGGGGAATAAGAGAGGTGAGGAAGAATAAGTGCGAGTTTGTCCACGTAAACTAATTCTTCAGAAATCGTGCATACAGAAAGTACTAGTACCGAATTCGAAGATATAACGAACTGTTTCGGAACTTGGCAAAAAAATCAAACGGCCCGTGCATCTCTGTGAACTATATGTGGTATCGCGGCCCCTCTATCGAAGAACTAACAATAACAGGATCATGAGAACAGTGAATAAGAGGAAGGGGCCATGACATAGTTGGACTGATCAGTACTTACAAATGTAAAGAACTCGGGTTCGATTCCCTAAGCTTGCCCTTCCTTTTTATTCGGTTTCTACATGCATGTGTATATGCATTGTTTGCACACGCGTTGGAAGAATATAAATGTGTGTGTATATATGGGTAAGGGGTGTGAGCTCCAGAACTACGCGTCAGTCGATTGCCCCCCCCCCCCCCGAGAGGGGGGTCCGGCAGAGTATGATATTACGCGTTTAATGGGGATTGCTGGGGTGACACTGAACAACTTGGTTGGTATACTAACGTTCGCGAGCAACGGAAACGAACCGAGACCCATCTGCCGTTCAGGTGAACGAATATTCTACGAACGTATCGAATAAATGTTGCGCCACTTGTTGTTGCGAACTGTCTTTCAATCGTTTGTTGATTTGTACGTAGCTCTGTGTTAACAGTTACAAAGGGTTCCGTTGGGTCAGGTTTATGACGCGGTCGAAATTAACGCAATTCTTCCGGTGTAGTTTTTAGCGCTTCGACCCACTGAGTACAGGATTTAGAAGGTAAGGATTACATACAATTTCAATCGACACATAACTTCGTATTTTGTATTACAATAGCTATGACCCTGTCATGAACGGCGCGAGTTCCGACCGACCCACAGTGCGGCATTTCAATGGGCGTTCGGGACAATATTCAAAAAATGCATATAGCGATTAAATAATGAGCATTTTTATAGCGGAAAAGGTCAAACTAGTTGTATAATGGTCGGTTGCCTACACCCATAGGCAACATCCCCGCTCCCCGCTCCGGTACATAGCGGGAGTACGCGACTCGCCTACGTGAAACGGCGGTCGCCGCATCCTTTTCCAGCTCATTGTGAAGCCAATTTTCAATTGTCCATAATTTTGAAGGGGAAACTTCAAGGAATGTGGACATATGCTTTTCAAGATTTAAGTCCGCGTGCCCCATCATCGAAAAAACGCAAAAAAAGAATTTGTTTATATTTTGCGACCTTATAAAGTTTATTATCGAGGTTGAAAAAATTATTTCATAATAGCCCCATCCTTTGTGAACAAATAAAAAAAAGTAGTTCGATCGGATAAACAGTTGTTGAGATAAAAATTCCTGCATGAAGCCCGTTTTCGCAAAAATATATATATTTCATTTAGAACAAAATCGCCGATGGTGAGGTCCAAAAGTGATCGACTTGGCGTGGAATGACCCAGGATAGTTTGAACTGCTTTTTTATATATTCTATTTTAAAAAACATCAAAAATTTTACATTGGCAATTACAATTTTGCATATCGTTTATGAAATTCTCCATATTTAAAGTACAACAAACAATATTACAAAATACAAACAAAAAAGAACGAGTGATGCACGAGTTATCTAATTTTTAAGATTTCATTTATGAGAAACAGATGACTATTGTCGATGATTTGGATTTGTGACTTCTTACGCAAGTTATACGTTGTTAAAATGTTTCAAAAAAGTCCAAGGATATGGCGATGACGACAGCGAACAGTTGTTTAGCCGGAATGACTTATCAACGAGCAATCGAGTTTAATGTTAGCATTTCGTTCAAATCCACAATAGAACTGCTGTAACAAAAGTTTCTCCATACACAGAATTTCATTTGAAGAATTTTAGCGACTCGATTTTTGCAAACACTGAATTTATTCTTATGTTGTATCGTATTCATTTTTATCGAATGATTCAGGAGCCGGGCATGATAAGGCGTGCCGTGGTTCATGCATTGGATTATAATAAATGTCTGGCCTTTTTTTTTAACCAGGAGGCAACGAGCTGCGGCAACGAAGATTCGTAAGCATATAGGTCAAGTATTCGGCCACCTTGTTGTGCTAATTGTAACTATTCCACATCGATGGCATATTACGAAACCTACCTACCTGGTAAACTCTAAGTTCACCAAGCCCCATTTTGCCCTCGTCCGATAACCCAAACGTAACCCAAACCTTACTATGGACGAAACAGAGGAAATTCACAAAAACTTGCCTGTCTTCCTATTTCGTCATAGTCGTATTAGCACGCAAAACAAACAATACACAATTTACCTCTGTCTTTTAGATTGTTGCACGTGCTCGTGTGTCTTTTGCATATGATGAGGTGATAGCTTGGGCCCGTAAGACAGCAGCTGTCTTCCGACCGTCGGACAAGCCGGCGGATGCGGTGGGGGTGGTGGGCCCAATTGGTACCCGACGGACGTGGCGGAGGGTATGTAGTGGGAGGGGCCAGCACCCGGGCCCAAACCAATCCCATACCCACCACCACCTGGCCGGCCAGCGTACATACCACTGCCACCGGTGAACACTATTTTGCTGAGTTTCTTTCCACTCTGGTCAACTATCAAACCCAACCCAAGCACACAGCTAACGCGAAACTTTTAACACATTAGCTGGAAATTAAATAAACATCTCCGTTTTTTTTTCTTTTGTTCGTCTTTTCAGGCTTGCGTTTCTTTTTGCGAAGGAAGTAGCAAATTAGCCAGCTTTATCAAAGCTCCGCTAATACCGGTGTAAAACAGCGCTTGGGGTGTGGTCTATCTCATAGGACCAATGAGCCCCATCTCCTAAGGCTAAATAGTCTACAATTCATAGGAACAGTGGCGCACAGACGAGTTCACACATCTACGGCAGCTCACTGACTTTGGAGCGGGTCAGAATACTGACAATTTCTCGATCCGCCGAACCAAGTACCGAGTAACGGTATGAGGAAACAAGAAACTCCACATTTGCTCCCAAAACTCTGCCAGACCACTTGACTAGGTACTTATCCCAGTAACAGTGTGAGGCGAGGTAACAAGTGTGGACCCGCCTTAAGTGGTTTTACACGGAGTAGGGCGACTTTAACTTGTAGTGGGGACTCGCTGGCTCTTGGAGGAGAAAAGCTTGGCAGTCCCTGCTCTACTATAAACTTGACATTTCTCTTGCGGTAAACGAACACATCCCCAAACTCCACGAGATATCTACCAAATCTAATATCCAAGTCCTTCCTATACCGAAGCTTTCGACTATACACTTTCACATGCAAATAAACGTAACGCACGATTCGTTGAACAGATTTTTTGTATGCTCAATGATGGTCTGATTAGAAAGAAAAGGCACGACGGTACGTGTGCGATCGCAATTGCAACTGCTTGGCGGCAAACCTCGAATCGTAGATCCAGACCGCAATATTGGATCCCGACCGATGATTGTACAACGAACAAACACGGAACAACGTTCCGCTTCGTACGGATAGGTCGCCGTCTAAACCACCCGCAACTCGCTAGTGACTGATTCCACCATAGCCGCATAATGGGCCGCGGTGCTATACCCCGCTAAGAACTGTAAGTTCTCCCACTAAAGAGCCACGGAATACAGCCACCGTGTAAAGGTAAAACATAACTTCTAACTGGGATCCATCGTCCTCGTTCAACACCCTAAAACGCCACGGGCTAGGTTACGTGGCGATGAAAGTCCAGGGATGGCGGATTTGCAAGCTTGATCCAGGAGTTTGTGGAGAACTTGGGATTCTGGTTAGATTTTTTCAAGAATTTTCTATGAATCCGGTTCTCTTTGCCGTTAATCGTATTTAAAGAGGAACAAATCTTAATATGGTATTTTCCTCTTTAATTAATTTGCAACGTAAGTTTGCAAAGTAAATTTGCAAACTAATCTACAAATGAATAAAAATTCATAGTAATCATATAGATACTAAAATCACATTTGTCAAGGAAGAAGGAAATTCTTCATGCTTATATTATAATCTAAATTACTTTTTACTTTCCAGAAATGTAGCAACATTGTTTCCTTACATTCTTCAAGGGAATTCTAACCAAGTCTAAGATTAATATTTAGATCGTCCATTGTGTCACCTATTATATAGATGAAATGAATTACTACAATAAAATGAGATGTAGCTGCACTTACTGTTTCAGATCATGCATATTTTATATAATATCTGTATGTTTTATTTTATACGCGATTTAACTGGCATTATATTTTCATTTGCGATTTTTGTCATCTTTTTCCACCCTTTATGTAACTTCCATTTTCTCAGAAGCATATAATGCACGCGCTTCCAAGCATCTAAATACATCTTTCACAGCTCCTGTAATTTCAAATAGTGCCTATGTCATCACTGGGAACCACAGGATTAGTGCAACCTTGCAACTTCTAATAAGTCGATAAACCATGAGCATTAATGTATATCTGTTTGTGGAACGTCACTGCAAATTATTGGTATAGGAATGAATTATGATAATGGGTTGCAGTTTCATATATATAAGTGTCTATTTTCGATACTTCAGATTTTACAATTAGTAATGTACAGATCGTCACGGAACCAAGGAATCACCTTTCTCAATCTTTACAAAACGAGAATATACATATAAAAAATGTAGCAAAAACAGAGCTACAAAGTTTATGGACAACACCTTAGTTTCCAAATGGTTCATGTATACAAATATTTTTAGGTCTCCATGGCCCCAAATACTGAATCATATAATCTTATATCGCATCTCTACTTCCAAGATATCACATCATCCTGCTCTATGATCCTTATTCATTGGTGGTCCTTTTTGGAATTCACCATCCCTACTACATCATCTCCAACATCTTTTAAAAACCCAAAATTCCTTCACCTAGGGCCCAGACCATTCTAGAAAAAGGTTGCTGTTAAGAGCATAGTCCAAGTTGAAATAATATCTCTTAAGAAACGAAGTTTGAAGTTAAATTTTCTTTGTGTCCATTACAAGCGTTAACACGCCTTACATAAACATAAACAATTTCAAGTTATGACTCCCTCATGAAATATCTTTTTACTAAAGATTTGTCATTTTCTTTGATTTAGAGAAATTCTTCTTCTCAAGATTATTTACGAAACCCTTACTCTTTTAACCCCGTTCTATTATGTTTATTTACTAAAACGATTGCTTACTATGTACGTAATATGATAGAGTAATTAATAAATGTAAAATAAAAAGTACAAACTGATGTTGAAATTCTATAAAGAAAACAATTAATTTATCATTAATTCTCAACTTTCCGCTTTCATATTTTATCTCAATATTTGTTAATATTAACGCTAACGCTAACGAAATGTTTCTCACATGGTATCTGAATTGCTGGTATAAAGGAACATTAGGGGGTATCTTCGGCATAGAAATTGCCTACTGTTATTGTTTTGACAGTTTTTTCAATCCTATTAACTAAGAAGTACTAACATTTCTACAGTTTACAATGAATTTCAATCGAATTTGATATACAGCCGACTTGGAAAATAAGTTAATGCTCTTATCAACAGTTTAAATGAATAATAATAATTTTAGTGTATATTTTATTATTCTAATGTATGTTTACATGTATTATTTATAGTATAAGTACATACAAAAATAAGTTACAGAAATTTACATATACCATTTTCATTTGCACAAAAATGCCAATCGATATCTTACTTTCCGGGGAGACTATATATATATCTTCGACAATAAACTATTTACAAGATTTCATGCGTTTGTGACACATTTTCTGCGTTCCTTTTACCTGATTGCCCTGCTTACTTAATGACCAATTATAAGTTCAACTTTGTTAAAAAAGATTCAGGTCTCACTGAGAACAAGATACTTGACAATGGCTTTTGCATAGTATCACAGATTTAATTTTCACAAATTTAAGGAATATTATTGGATACTATCGTGTGGTACATACCCAGTTATACAACATACTGATGAAATAATAAGTACAATACAGTACAGACTGTTTTGTAAGTACTTACCCGACACGTGACATTTCATAAGTACGCTTCTGTGTCATCTTGCTTGCGTCACTCTGTGGAACAACTAAAAATAATAAACATCTTGCCCTATAATTTTTACATTTTGTTTTACTTTCTAGCCCTTACATTATACTTCTTCTTGCCCATTTGAATTATTTACCTATGGTATGATATAATATCACTTTAAGTAATGGTCTTTACGATACTCGTGTTAGTACCAATATAAAATCTATATTAACAAAACTTCTCGTCAAATTTATACTGTGCACAAGCACATAATTTTTATAACGTATACGTATAAGGGGCTGCGATGCTCGGGAATTCGTCCCAAATTGGTCCGCATATAATTCCTCCAGCGTAATTAAAACTAGTAATGCTGCTACGACCGAGGACCAACGTAGAATAATCTTTCAGAGGAAAGTTCTTCGCGAGTACGTTCGTTACTTAATTGAGCTCAAGTTAGAAAATGCTGTCAATGTCAAACAACTTCGATACTCACCTGGTATGGAATGGGCAATCGTAGATAGAGTGAACATTCAAGTAAAATTTTCTCGTCACGCGTTCAAACACAAGTATCCAATACCTAAGCAATCTTTGACGCGAATACCTTGCGTCTAATACACTTTACCGAACATCAAAACTGAGTTTTTACACTCACCACTCGCGCCATTTTGAAGTTTTACTTGAATTCTTATTTTGCCTTGGGTCTTCGAACACGAGAGGCAAAATTAGCCGAACGCAGCGCAATCTATTAAATGATTGTCCGAAGCATTTCGCTTGAAAAATTATACACTGTTGCGTATCTATTGGTGGGATATGGGGAGTTTGTGTTGGTTCGGTTGCCCGTGGAGCGCTGAACCGCTCTGCTTGTGGTGAAGCGCGGCGAAATTAAACGCAAGTTATAATCTTTAACAAGAACAACTATTTATTCAGTAGATCAATGTAGACAGTACTGGTTGCAACGAGTTATAAAGAAGTTCTACTCAGCGAGACTTTTCTTCTTCCCTTTTCGGCTCTGCTTCCTCTTCCTGCATTCCTTGCTCCTCCTTTTGCCTTCGTCTTCTCCAATGAAGAAACCGGGCGAAAGTCAGGAGAGTACGTCGAAGAGTGGGTGGGAGTTATCAGAGGCTCCTTTGTTTCGGGTAGGCCATGTGGAGGTCGGTTCCGGGTATCGTAGAACTCGACATTCCGAGGGTTGTGTACATTCCCTTTCCGGTTTCGAATTTCGCTCTTAAACTACTTAACGTTACAGTTTATATTGGCGGTATCACATTTGGGATTTCTAGGGAATTGAAGCTCGGTTCACGCGATAGCGTTGTTGCGTATCTATTGGTGCGATATGGGGAGTTTAGGTAGGTTCGGTTGCCCGTGGAGCGCTGAACCGCTCTGCTTGTGGAGAAGCGCGGAAGAATCAAACCCAATTCTTAGAGTTTAGAAAGAACCACTATTTATTCTATTATTCAGCGTAAGAGATACTGATGGTTCGAGAAATAACGAAGTTCTGCTGAATGTGGCTTCTTCTTCCTTCCATTTCGGCTCTGGTTCTTCTTCTTGAGTTCCTGTTTTCCCCTTGTCCTTTGGTGGCGGCCAATGAGGTTGAGTCTTGGTGGGCCTTGGATCGTCCTTGGGCTCGTGGAAGTGGCAACATTTCCGCTTTCCGGTACGGGCGTAGGGTATACGCGCAAAGGGGAGAATGGGAAAAACCCGGTGAACGCGTGAAAGTCGCATGGTAACGGTAAATGAGGAGTCATGGAAAAAAACCTAGTAAAATACGCGAAAAGGTCGACGAATCTTACAGCGTTTTCTAAGGATATGCGTACATTAATTAACAGATGGATAGATCGGGTTAGCGCATATGTTCATCTGACTTTGAATTTAGCTCCCGGATTCCTATCGCTATCGATAAGTGCAATTTTACTGTCGATTCGGGGTTCGATGTTACTAGACATTAAGCCTGACTAACGCGATAGCGCAACAGCGTAACAACACAGTGCCAGTGGTGGAAAAATATCGATGACATTATCGATATTATCGATGGTAATTACTATCAAAAACTATCGATAGTACATTTTTACCACAGACGAGATATAGGAATAGACAAGACCTCTTAAGGGTAGACAGGTCACGTGACCTCTCCGATTTGGAAGGTCGGTATTACAGCAGCTTTTTCCTGCACCGAAATGGTAATACCGACATGCGAGAGGGAGATGCTTGTTATTTCGATATTTTATTCTGAATGTGGAAAGAAATTTGAAACTATTGCGTTGAACTTGAGATTTGAACGGAAAGTCTGCTGGTAGTGTAAGCGTAGATAATTCATTATACATTTCAATTACTTGAAATGTGCTTATGCTACAACTGTTACGTTGCAGTAAAGAATCATAAGACATTTTCTTGTTAACAAAAGTCATTGAAATCGGTGAGGTTGTCCCTCTTCTGTACATGTACCGAAATCAGAACCACTCAATTGTTAGAAACATCTTCTGCAAGCAGTTTTTCGAACTGTTTGCAATTGACAAGTCAGTCTCGTACACATATTTCAATGTGAAAGTTTTGGACAATATTATGATGACAAAAATGCAAGAAAAGATTGGCTGTAGAAATGGACTATCCCCTCCACGTGGGGGGAACCCCCTTGGCGATAATGACGCTCGACGAGGAAGCGGTATACAGTAATGTCTTGATCGAAGCGAAAGCATCGGGTCTGAACGTTCGCTACCATGGTGTAGTTCCTACATTGTTTGAAATTTGCCGACAGCGTCGAACGTAGAAAAGGACAGCGAGTAAAGAAAGAGAACCGAGCAGCCAAGCCAAAAAACCATATCCAGCGTATCGGTGAAATAACACTACTGCAAAGGTAAAACTTTTTTATTTCTCATCCTTTTCTTATGAAACTTTTATATAGCATAGCTGACATTTACCTGATTAAAATGACACCAAACACGATATAATTTGGACTATATTTAGTGTCTTAATTAACGGTAATAAGTTTCGACCGCAGAAAAGGATAGCTAGTGAAAAGTGTAAGAAAACCCGAGGCTTTGGAGCGCCTTGCTTACTGATCTGGCAAAGGCCACTACGAGGCCGATAGGCGAGCGGGACCCGTAAACATTTGGGGGTCGTAAAACGGACCCTCGAAGGGACTGCATCGTGGGACCGCGGACGCGCCTTCTCGGCGGGCAATAGACAACGTCGAGACACTCTTTAGGAAACGGTCGAATAGAGCAGACCGATTGTAACCTAACCATTGTATTAATACATAAATAGTTATACTTGTTATCGTAGACGAATTGTGCGATTTCCTCATTTATTCGTCTTACAAATCAGAAGTGGGATAAAGATTCACTACGTGTCTTTTTGTAAGGCCACGACACGATCTTGCACGTTTCTGCGTTGCGCGAGTGTGTCGGTGAAAGTGATACTAAAGGAGGACCTTGTGTGAAATTCGTCGCTCTTCTTTTTGAGACCGTGAGGCTACGGCACAATTTTGGACGTTTTTGTTTTACGCGGTTGTGTTCGTGAAGCCACGGTGATAGATCATATTGAGAGTGTGTGGACAGTGAGCCAGGCAGAATGGACGGGCAGTCGCGTCGAAGCCTATCCGTCGGGAGTCGTGAGGGAAGACGTGTTTCTTCTTCGGATGTCTCGCCGGTGGGACCGGTACGTTCGCGAGGAGAATATCGCGAAGGGGATGAATCGAGACTCGAACGCTTTGAAAGAATCATGCAGGAGAGTTTACGCACCGGGCATCGGTCGCGATCACGTTCACGGACGCCCGTCGGACGCAGTCGGCGCGAAGAAGTTTCTCCCGTCGGCGATCGTTTGAGCAGACTGGAGCAAATGGTGATGGATTTGAGTGACCGCACCATTTCGCGCGCGCGGTCTCCTATACATGCTCGTCCAGGTGACGAGTTGCTTATTCCGCTTTTCGATCCTGCAAAGGATGTGCTAGTGATTGATCAGTGGGTGAGACACGTGGACGATCTCGCGAAACGGTACGAGTGGGACGACCTCTCAGTGATGAGGTTGATCGCGAATCGATTGCGCGGCCACGCGAGAGAGTGGTACGATACACGTCAACGTATCACCTCTACCTGGGCGGAAACGAAAGTTTTATTAGTAGCCCAATTTCGAAGGGCGGTGCCGTTTAGCCGCGTTGCACGAAGCGCAGCCTGGTCAAAGCTTGGGAGATTATTGTTTCCAGAAATTGGCCAAATTACGAAAATTGGACGTTCAAATACCGGACAAGTACCTGGTCGATATGGTGATCGGGGGCATACCGGACGACACGGTGGCCCGTACGGCACGGCCAGCGCAACATCGGGATGCAAACAAATTGTATGCATTTATGAATTCGTTGGGACGCATGCCCGAGCGCGACGAGGAATCGGAGACCCCCCGCAATGCTTCAGGAAAGCGGGCACGTGCCATCTTCGACGGAGGAAAGTCGTCAAACGACGACGAGCGGCGAGAAAAGAGGCGATCTGAGTGGGGATGCTACACTTGCGGAGAGATGGGACATCATGCCAGGGATTGCAGAATTTCGCGGGAGGACCACTGAGGGGAAAAAATGACCGCCGTCAGAAGTTCGCGATTTGTTTGTGGCAATCGTGGACATCAAGGAAAGCGCCGGCTAGGAAGCGATTCTTTGGTGCGAGGTGTGTCTTGTCGTTTCCTTCTGAACAAGGAAATGCAGGAATCAATGTTGGAGCGAAGAAGAAAGGCGCCAGGGAGCGGTAGGAGCGAAGAACACCTGAGGTAGAGAGCATTGGGAAGCAGCGGTGGACTTGCTTTTGGCAGTACGAAAACGTGGTACCCAGAAGGAATGGTCGGCAGAGATGCTTGGTGGAAGATTTGCAGTAGAGGGAGGCAAAGGGGCCAAGACAGTGGTCGCGGTCGAGGAATTGCAACACTGGGTTGCAGTGGTAAACGAGTAACCTTGGGAGAACGATTACTTATCAATTATGAGTTGTAGGTCAAGGGTGCAATTGGATTATCAGCATGTAGTACTGATCTGGATTCACGGACGACAGGTAGAGTGACCTGATGCAGTGTGGAAGGCTGACCGTCACGATTATAACGGAAGCATTGCTCAGGGGATAGTCGTCGGGGATTTTTCACTGACAATGGGTACGAAGTTCCATTGCAGTGGCAATGGATATACCGTCATTGAATGGTTACGGTCAAGAGCCTCTATGGTGGGGGAGTTGGCTGCCGCCGACCCCACATAGCGTGGGCTGTCCACCAGGGCGAAGGATCGGGCAATGCCATCCTTGCCAGATGTGGGTTTTTGTTGTTGGGCTCTTCATGACAGCGGTGACGATGGTATCGCCACTGTATGAGTGAGATGCAGGTGTGCGGTAGAGGGTCGCGAGCGCGACCTCTACACGACGAAGATATCGGTACATCGAAGGGAATACATTTTGGTTTGAGCATGTTACGCCGGTCAGAAGTATCGCATAATACTGTCTGTTCATGGTCGCTACCTGTTTGCATGTGTTGTATTTGCACCCGTTTCAGGAACTGTAGTATTATATATATTTATGACAAAGTAGTGAAAGGGTTGGTGGCCCTGAATTTGGAAAAGGCAGACGGCAACGCTGTCGAGGTCCTGGTTTCGACAACCGAGGTGGTTGAAGATTCCGAAGCCGTGAAAGGGTTTAGCGGCCCGGGATCGATGGGGGCTGACGGAGCAGGTGGCTCCGGGTCCTGGTTTGCGTTAACCGAGGAAGGGTGACGATTCCGAAGCCGAGAACGGGTTGGTACCCCGGGATCGAAGAAGACCGATAGAGTTGGTGGCTCTGGGTCATGGAAGCGCTAAACTGTACTGACGATACCGAGGTTGTGACGGAATCGGTGGCACTGGGACTTGGTATTGTAATTTGGGATTGTCGAAGTCGAAGAGGAAGGGGGTAAAAGCCCCGAAGCAAGTACGTCCAAGCAGGGCTTGTGACTCCGGCTCGTTACACGAAGGAAAAAAGTAAAGGACAACTCAGGTAGCAAGCGACCTCGGATAAAGAGAGACGAGGGTACACTCTCAGTGGCAGCTAAAGTAAATCACGCTGCGATGATGTTATCAACCCCAGGCCGATATACAAATAAAAAAAAAAGCTAAGTAGTGACCGAAAAATGAAACCGTATAGTAGAGCGAAACTAATGACGTTTTCTGTTCTTCCTTCTTTATATGTACAGCGATTCTGAGGACAGACTCATAGTCAGGATGGCCGAATGTAAGAAAACCCGAGGCTTTGGAGCGCCTTGCTTACTGATCTGGCAAAGGTCACTACGAGGCCGATAGGCGAGCGGGACCCGTAAACATTTGGGGGTCGTAAAACGGACCCTCGAAGGGACTGCATCGTGGGACCGCGGACGCGCCTTCTCGGCGGGCAATAGACAACGTCGAGACACTCTTTAGGAAACGGTCGAATAGAGCAGACCGATTGTAACCTAACCATTGTATTAATACATAAATAGTTATACTTGTTATCGTAGACGAATTGTGCGATTTCCTCATTTATTCGTCTTACAAAAGACTAGAGAAGCTGCGATCGTGGCAATCGGCAAAGATTAAAGGCCCAGTACACGGTTTAACATACCAACTTATTACCGTTAATCAAGGCAGTAAATATAGTGCAAATTATATCGTGTTTAGTGTCATTTTAATCAGAAGATTGTCAGCTATGATATGCAAAAGTTTCATAAGAAAAGGATGAGAAATAGCAAAGTTTCATCGTTCAATTAGTATTAGCTCAGCGATATACCCGAGCCCGGATCGCGTTACACTGATCGCCAAGTGAACATGTCAACGCCTCAAGGGGTATACCCCGCAGTGGTGGGGATAAACTTTTCGCTTGCATGGTGTACAAATCTTTCGCTTGGATCAAGACATTACTGTAATATGTGTTACGTAGGAAGTATTATTTCATTTCTTCCTTCTATTATGCCCTTATTTGGAAATCGAGGGTGCATGCAGTCGAGTCTGCCCCTTCCGCGACGTCGCGATGACGTGACCCTTTGGGGGAATCTTTCCTGACTCCCTTGGAATTTTCCGTGCCCCCACCAGCTTTTTGGTCCGGATTTCGGGTATAAAAAGGGCACGAATTCTGCTCTCGGCGGCTCAATATTAATCTAGCTTCGAGTACGTTCCGTGTCGACTATTTTGATATTGTTGCTCAGCGAGATCGGGTTCCGAGTCCCCTTCGAGCAATTCTTACACGTTCATTTCTTAAAGACGTTATACTTATTTTACGGTATATCGTCAGGCCTTTTTGTTGGGCAGTATACATTTCCAATCCGTACAGATTGAGAAATGTGGATTTTGTAGTTTACAATCAGACTGTAGAATAACCAAAGAGTAGAAAATATACGCTTAATAATATCGTACGCATTTTCTCATTGAATCTCCTCTACCAATCATTAGTAGTAACGTCCCACCAAACAGATACACTTTAACCGCTCGAGGTGTATCGCTATAAGTTACGAGTCCATTTTTACTAACAATCCTGTGGCTCCCGGTGATGAAAGAGGCATTGGCTTGTCCACGAAAACCTCCCTGTGGCTCCCGGCGATGAAATAGGCGCTGGTTTGTCCACGATTACCTTTACCTTCCTGTGACACCCGGTGATGAAACAGGCACCGGCAAGTTCACGCACTTCCTATCTACACGGCTTCCAGTGACGAAATACGTGCTGGCTGTCCGTAACTAACAAACTCTTAAATAACCGATCCTCGGCTCGCGCAGCTGTGCCCCTTAGCCCTCGGCTCGTAACATATGAAAGGACCCGGGGTATCGGTGTGACTAAACTAATTCAACGATAAAACTTTTTTATTCATTAATTTTTCTACATGTAACTTTTACCAATGTATCTGTGAGATTTTTCTGCTTCGAGTGAGGCCAAACACGATATAGTTTCAATTATATTGACTTGTTGATACAGCCTAGTCAGCCAAACCTGCCAAAGCAGATTCCGCTAGCACGTTCTTTAGACGGACTGGCCACAGATGTGATGCAGGATCTGTTAAACCCCGCTCTGGCAGTAGATTAGCGGTAGAAGGGTAAAAAGAGTCTGCGATAGCAGAAACGTAGCAGATCCTGCAACTTTAGCCATTTAATTTGTGCATGGGAGAGTGACAATATCGCTACATCCTCGCCTCTATAGGAGACAGTAGTCCTTTCTGCCACCTCTGCGCCTCTACAGGAGAAAGTTAGAATCTCGGATTTTCTCGACGCCATTACTGTAGAGAACCGAGAGTTCCATAAAACACAGATTGGTTTGTGCCTTTGTTTCAAGCTGTAATCAAAAGAGTGATATCCAAGATGATTTTTATTAGTGGAATACATTAAACTCACAAATCAGTGACCCCGACGTGACTCGTGTGGCTTTTCATTAAAATCGCCCGTGTCACATTTCGCATCTCAACGGCGTCCATCTTAGACGCTACCTAGAAAGATTAACTTTTTTCCAATTACACAATGGCTCCAAACAGATCAGCTCCTTTACAATATCTGCTGCGAAGTGCTGAAGCATCTCAAAGTCGTGGAAGCGACGAATTAATCAACAAAAGTGAAATCTACACGATCCTCAAGCTCCAGATAATGCGTCCCAATTGTCGAAGCCGCTCGTAGCTTTGGCAGACCTCGTGGATGAGGATTTTCGTGCGAGCATCAGTAACCTACAGCTTCCGCCGTTCATAAAAGATTGTCCGGATCTTTAGTTCTTCCTAATAGAAGAGGAATTCTTGCAAAGCGAATAAGGACTGACACGTTGACACGGATATCTTACAGGACGTCACGCACGTTCTCCACAATCCACCTACAGCGGACAAGTACGAACAAGAGGTCGATGATATTTTTGATATAGAAATAAAATCCTCTGCTTTTTATGTGTATATAAATGTAGTATTTCGAACATCGAGTTTTCTATTAATCCACATGATATTCGTGCTAAATGAATTGTACATTTTTTTTGTTTTTTTTTTGTTTTCATGTATGGCAATGCAGGGAATCCAAGAAGAATCAATTGGACACGTGGTGCATGCACAAGCACGTACGCTTCAGCCCAAATGCACTGGAGAAGAGGAATCGTCACAACAATGAAGAAAAAAGCAAAATACTATTGATTTAAAATCATTCAAATTCCTTCTGGTAAAACTACGAATATGTTGTAGAACTGAGTATCCGGAACAACTTTTTCCTATGCATATAACCGCCGCTCGGCCTTAGTTTTCGAGATATTTGCCAACAAATATAGCAACTACTAAATTGAATTTTGTATATACGTGCACGCTCGTGGCAACGTGTGGGGCCGCCGCTTATCCGGCGGCCGGCAAAGAATCTGTATTCCGGGTGACCTCATAAAAATTGTACCTCTAGAACTAGATATATTGTAGGATTGGAAATACTGCGTGACTGTTTAGAATGATTGCGATGTATGAAAGGTACGTTCGGAGCTGAGTACTTGAGAAGGTCGTGGGTATGGAGGGTACAGCGGCCCAAGGGTTCGGGTGGTCGGAACCGACCACCACCGAGGAATGACTCCGGGGGTGTGTCCTAAACGAGTGAGAGCAAATGAGGAATAGAATGAAAGAGAAACTAAGAGTGAAAGAATATAAAGAATGAATGAGGCAGAGCTGAGGCAGAGCTAAGTAAGAGTTGAACCAGAGCGTAGTGAAAAGTATCGTGTGTTTGAGTAACGTCATGTGTCGACGTATTTATAATAAAGCTAGTGCTTTAATGAGAGTAACTGAAATCTTATTACACCACCTGTCCTCTATTCCCAAACTACGTGGGGTTTACGAAAAATAACTTCTACAATATGATATCAGATTTGGGTTAGGTTTGGGTCCCTAAGCTTCATTCCCGGCAGGTCCAACCATACCGGAATGGCTTTGGCTGAACGGTGGAAACTGAGCAGCGGCTCACCGTGGTGTGTGTGCGTGTGTGAATGGGCTGCGGTCGATGCCCTATGGATATTCCCGGCAGACTAACCAAGGGGGGAGTAGTTGCCCCCCCGACCGGAGTGGCGCGTGATGTTAGTACCTGACCTCTGCGGTAGTAATAAGGGTAATCGTAAGTCCTGAAATTATGGCAAAGATCCCGTGAACCCGTATGTTAAACGTGGAAGAACCGCTCACGCGTTCATTGTCTGGAGCCTATGACGGGGTTGAAGTGGGGTATTCGGGCGCATGTATGGAGGATTACCCGGTCAGTATTTCCTCATAACCGACGCTGCGTAGGTCAAATCGCAGCACGTCTAGCCCGAAGTTTGGTTCTGGCATCGGCTCGGATCCGGTGTCGCCCACTCAACAGGGGTGACGTTAAACCTTTAACATCAAATATGGGCGGGCCTATCCCATAACATTTTTCGGTAGAGTCACCTGGTGCCGATAGGACAGACCATCTGAAAAACCGCTTCTCGGCTTCGGCATCCTTAAATAGGGAAAAACTTAAACGGGGAAGTGCCCCCACCGCGGTGGGGGTCCCATGATGGGCGAACCGTATAATAAAATACCTGCCAATATGTCGAGAACAACACAAAACACAACAACACGAAGAGAGGAGGGAGCGCGCTCGCACAGCGCGAGTCCAGCGAAGAGGGTCGCACCCGCAGGGGAGGGTGGGGACCCGAGCCGCCCTGATCAACGGCCTGGAGGAGGGCCGCGTCGGGTGTTACCCCCGGCGTGGCGGAGAAATAGGAAAGGGGGGTCCATCTGACCCTCCCGAGGACTGGGGCTGCGACAGCCAGAGCGTGGGGAGGCACCGGATATAATCTCCGGAGTTCCCGGGGCCCCCCCAACAAGCGCAGAGGAGAGGTAACCGAGGTGGTTTTAGTCGGTAAAAATCCGACACTACCTCCTGCTCGTCCCCAGGGCAGGAGGTGTCTTTTGCAGATTTCCACCTCGTAAAAAAAAAAAAAATGGGTTAGAAATTTATGGGGGGGGGTGCTGGGGGAGGGGAAGGCCGCCAATACCAAATCTGATATGATATATCAACTTCTAGAGGTACAATTTTTATGAGGTCACCCGGAATACAGATTCTTCGCCGGCCGCCGGATAAGCGGCGGTCCCACACGTTGCCACGAGCGTGCACGTATATACAAAATTCAATTTAGTAGTAGCTATATTTGTTGGCAAATATCTCGAAAACTAAGGCCGAGCGGCGGTTATATGCATAGGAAAAAGTTGTTCCGGATACTCAGTTCAACAACATATTCATAAATCATCGAAATCGGAGAGGCCGGAGCACTTACGTGATTTTACCTTCCTTCTCTTTATGTTTGCACAGCTTCCAAATCCTGATTTCAAACTTTTGACTGATAGTATATACGGTATTACTTCGCAGAAATTGTTAATCTAAAACTTAACACCGAAATTCTCAATCTGTATTTTAAATTAATAAATACATATATGTGGGAATGTTAGTTTTAAGGGCAAAGTAAGACGTATGCGATGCCGTACGGTGGGGAAAAGAAACAAAAGGGTGGCGACGGCCGTGGCCGATCGACGTTGACGGTCGCGGTTAGTGAGTAGTTCAAGATACCTCTTAGGAGAAGCGTTATATATTCTGTTTGTACGTGTTCATATATTTGTTATGTAATATAGTAATATAATTAAATGACCATTGTTTCTTAAAATCCTACAAGTGGGGGCTCGCAGCGGAATTTGAACCGAGCCAGCAAACGGACGATATCGCGAAAAGTGGTGGCGCGTAAAAAGTGTAAGTGTCGAAATTGGCAAACGCAGTGAAAGTGGTGCTGCGGGAAGTTGAAAGTTGTCAAATTTCGATAAAAAGAAAAGATACGCGTTAAAGACGCCCGAAGATGTCTGACACCAGAAGAAACGAATCAGAAGAAGTGCGCAGCAACTGGCAAGAAGAAGACGAGGACATTCTCGACCAAACGGTAGTAGAACAAAGAAACACAGAGGCGATGAACACGCTAACAGAAGAAAGAATCAACCGCATGAAAGTAGACCAGCTAAAGCGGGAACTGAGAAAGTTAAAATTGGAATCCGAGGGTAAGAAACAGGTGCTAAGAGACAGGTTAATAAACCAATTAAAGAGTGACACCGTGGATGAAGTGGCCGATGACGACGTAGAAGCAAACGATAGCGACGAATCCGAAGAAGATGGCGATGCGTCGAGCGTAGCAACAGAGACGACAAAGGAACGTCGTGACAAGGGACGGTCGCTCGCGCGAAGCATTAAATTCACGATAAAGGATGTCGACGAAAGTTTGGCGTACTTCACGGGTGACGACAAACTACCAATCGAAAAATGGATCCAAGATTTTGAAGAACTCAGCACGATATTGGAATGGGGCGATATACAGAAGCTGATGTACGGGAAACGTATGTTAAAGGGCTCCGCCAAACAGTTCGTAACGTACGAAAAAGGGGTAGTATCGTGGAAAATCTTGAAAGAACGATTGGTGTACGAATTTAAAACCGAAATAAATAGCGCAGTGGTGCATGCGCAGCTCGCAAAAAGAAAAAGAAAGACCAACGAAAGTGCAAGACAGTACGTAGGAGCAATGCAAGAAATAGCAAGTCAGGGGAACGTTGAGGACGAGGCCCTGATCGAGCATATCATCAATGGGGTACAAGACGAAGAAACGAATAAAACAATGTTGTATGGTGCCCATTCGCTTCACGAATTGAGAAAAGTGTTGGAACTATACGACAGAAGGAAAGAAAAAATGACGGACAACAGAAAACCACAATTCAAGAGGGAAATAGAAAAAAAGAAAACCAGTTTTGACAAATCCAGAAGGGCCCATTGTCCTGCATGCGGCTCAGCGGAACATGATTTCAAGATGTGCCCGAATAAGGAAAAAGGGCGAAAATGTTTCAATTGCAACAATTTCGGCCACATCGCACCGAATTGTCCGGAAGAGAAGAAGCCGAAGCAGAGCGTCGCAAAAGTGAATTGTGTGAAAAGTGACCGTAACGAATTCCTTAGCATAGTCGTTAACAATGTAACGTGTTGGGCGCTGGTGGACACGGGGAGTGAAGTGAGTCTTGTTCGGCGAGACCTTTTCGGCAAAATGGACAAAGTGAAGTTATCCCAGACGTCGCGTGTGCTGACGGGATTCGGGAACGCGCAGATTGTTCCGAGCGGAAAGTTCCAAGCGAAAGTAGCTATCGGCGATAGTGAATACGCGATCGGTATGTTGGTGGTGCCGCGAGAAGCCATGACGTCAGAAGTAATATTGGGTCGCGACTTTTTGGCTCAAGTGGAACTGTGCATTAACAAGGGCGTGATAACAGTGAAGCCAGTAAGTGACATTAAAAAGGAACAAAGTCATGTTGAAAGTGAGAAAGCCGCCATGAAAGAGGACGATGTTGAGAAAGAGAGTGTCAGGTTATCAGCAATAAATTTCGTGGAAATGAACGAATTGAACACTCATACTTCGTACGACGAGAAGATAAAAGCATTGATTTCGAATTATAAAGCGGCCGAAAGCGTGAAGACAACAGTCGAGACAAAGATCATCGTGCGAGACGAGGAACCAATTTACGCACGGCCGAGACGATTGTCGCCGAAGGAAAAGGAAATTTTGGCGAAGCAGATCAACGAATGGTTGGAGAGCGGCGTGATTCATCCAAGTACCAGTGAATACGCCAGCCAGGTGGTCATCGGATTAAAGAAGAACGGCGAGTACCGCGTATGCGTGGATTATCGTAAGCTAAATAAACAGATTATAAGAGACCGATTTCCGATGCCGCTTATAGAGGATAGCATAGATGAGTTGGCAGAAGCTAGGGTATTTTCAGTAATCGATTTGAAAAACGGTTTTTTCCATGTGCCGGTAGAACAACAAAGTCAAAAGTACACATCATTTGTAACGCCAAGCGGACAATACGAGTTCGCGAAAACCCCATTCGGTCTTTGTAATAGCCCGACCAGTTTTCTAAGGTTCATTCACGAAGTTTTTAAAGATTTAGTTGCACGTAAAGTCGTTTTTACATACATGGACGATCTAATAGTACCTGGTACTGATAATGAGGACGCGTATCAGAAACTTGTCGAAACATTGAGGGTCGCGGAAGAGAACGGTTTGGAAATCAATTGGAAAAAGTCGACATTTTTGCAAAAGCGTGTAGAGTACTTAGGACACGAAATAGAAAGGGGATATGTGTATCCGTCCCCGGCGAAAGTCAAAGCGGTGCAATATTATCCGACTCCCACATCTAGGAAACAAGTTCAAAGCTTCCTAGGCCTCACGGGATATTTTCGAAAGTTTATCCGGGATTATGCAAAGATTGCCCGCCCGTTGTCAGATTTACTGAAGAAGAACGCTAAATTTAGTTTTGGCGCGGAACAGTTAGGGTCCTTTCACGCATTAAGACTATCACTAGCTAATAAACCGTTATTGCGAATTTATAGCCCGAGGGCGGTAACAGAGCTGCATACAGATGCCAGTAAGGAGGGCTACGGCGCAATATTATTACAAAAAGATATTAGCGAGAAACATTTTCATCCGGTATACTTTATGAGCCGAAAAACATCCGACGCGGAGAAAAATTATCACTCGTACGAACTCGAGATATTGGCAGTCATGAAAGCCGTGCAGAAATTCAGAGTATACCTGTTAGGGTTAAAGTTTAAATTAATAACCGATTGCGATGCATTGCGAAAAACATTGTACAAACACGACTTGTCACCGAAAGTGGCAAGATGGGCAATGATCTTAGAACAATTCGAGTACGAAGTTGAGCACCGCCCTGGCTCACAATTACGGCACGTGGATGCATTGAGTCGATATCCGGTGCTCGTAGTAGAAGATACGGTATTAGCAATCCTGCGTAAAAAACAGGATGAAGACGAGCGTATTCGAATAATAAAGCAGGTACTGCAAACAGAACCATACGAAGACTACGTAGTAGAAAATAGCGTGTTAATGAAACAAGTAGGGAATAAAAATGTTATCGTCGTACCAGCCAGCATGTACACGGAAATTATTAGGAAAGTGCACGAGAACGGACATTTCGGAGTAAGAAAGATGACTGAGCGGATAAAAGATGAATACTATATACCCAATTTGGCGGATAGGCTTGAGAAATTTGTTAAATGTTGCGTCCAGTGCGTCTTGGCAGAAAGGAAGAAAGGAAAGATTGAAGGAAGTCTCGCACCGATCGCAAAAGGAGATAGTCCGCTATCGACCTATCACATCGACCATTTAGGACCGATGTCAATTACAAGTAAAGAGTATAAATATATTTTTGTGATAGTAGACGGGTTCTCCAAGTTTGTTTGGCTTTACCCGACGAAAACGACAAATACGAAGGAAGTACTGGATAAATTGATAAACCAGCAAAAAGTATTTGGTAATCCGGCCCGTATAATTTCGGACCGCGGCTCAGCGTTTACGTCTGCGGATTTTAAAGAATATTGTAACAAAGAAAATATCGAGCACGTTCTCATTACGTCAGGAATCCCGCGCGGCAACGGCCAGGCGGAAAGGATTAACAGAATAATTATTCCCGTGTTAACCAAATTATGTTTAAACAATTCAGTTAAGTGGTATAGACAAGTAGATCGCGTGCAGCGCAGTATAAATAGTACCTATCAAAGAAGCGTGGGTATGTCCCCGTTTGAATTAATGTTCGGAGTAAAAATGCGACTCGCGGAAGAGGCAGAAATTCTCAATCTTATACGCCAAGAAGCGATTGAAATTTTTAATAGCGAGCGTAGTGATTTAAGGAATGTTGCGAAAGAAAATCTGTTAAAAATACAAGAAGAAAATCGACGTTCGTATGATAAGAAACGTAAATTAGCGACAAAGTACGCAGAGGGCGACCTAGTTGCAATTAAAAAGACTCAGTTTGATCCTGGATCCAAACTGAAAGCGAAATTCCTCGGACCGTATCGGGTGTCAAAGGCCAAGCGAAACGATCGGTATGAAGTAATTCGCGCAGGAGGTAATGAAGGACCTCGCATTACATCGACCGCGGTAGATAATATGAAACCGTATGTTGTGAACTCTTCCGAGGACGAAGAGTAGTGTGCAGGAATGGCCGAGTGTGGGAATGTTAGTTTTAAGGGCAAAGTAAGACGTATGCGATGCCGTACGGTGGGGAAAAGAAACAAAAGGGTGGCGACGGCCGTGGCCGATCGACGTTGACGGTCGCGGTTAGTGAGTAGTTCAAGATACCTCTTAGGAGAAGCGTTATATATTCTGTTTGTACGTGTTCATATATTTGTTATGTAATATAGTAATATAATTAAATGACCATTGTTTCTTAAAATCCTACATATATATGTCGATTATTATGAAAGGGTAAGTCGAAATGTAAAAAACATTGAACTTGTCAGTTCTTATGTATTATGTTGCTCGATCAAGTGAAAAATTTGACTTATACCGCTTTCATGATAACTAGCATATATATTAATATTAAAGTTATTTAGTTCTTTCCCTTAAAACATAAATAAGAATAATTTTGAAGAGCTTATTTAAAGGGCCCGGCTAGTATACGTAAAGTCACACAACTACGGAAAGCATGCACGTATATGCGCATACATATAAAATTTAAATGGCTTAAGTTGCAGGAACTGCTGGCAAATAATTTCTGTTTGCGAATAGGACGCTAAATGCGGACACGGATGGATACCGATTGGGCCCTAGATTCTGGGGGATTGTGCCGGGATTTGACGCTAATCTGCTATCCATTTATAGACAGATTGCTGCCTGGGTCAATACTTTCTAGTTTTCCAGCGACGGTGATCCTTGGGACCAGGTTCATGATTGTCAGTCTTTCTCCTAAGAATGTTTCCAGGTGGATTCTCTCCTCCGCCCAGCGATCACAGTGGAAGATGACGTGGTCTGCGTTGTCTACCAGATGTCCGCAGTCCCAGCAGTCCTCGCTGGTCGTTCTGCCTATTCTCTTCCTGAAGTTGCCAGATGAGCCATGCCCCGTTAGAAGCTGCATCACATGGAAGTCGAGGAAGAGGTCGGGGGACTTTTGCTCGAAGGCCCTGACCGAGGCGACCAGTTTCCGGGTCCAGTTATTTGGGTCAAAACTGTCCCATCTGCCCTGCCACTGGTCGGTGGCCTCTTCCCATATTCCCAAGACTGCAGTGTTCCTGAGTACATTCGCGAGTGTCAGAACACCATCGTATACCAGGTTCCACAGCATCGGTGCAAGTACTGCGCCGTGTGGAACTCCGGCGTAAATCGGCAGGCTCACTGTACTTCCCGGGGTATGTACCACCGCTAGCCTATCCTCGGAGTAGTTCCGTATGCCCCTTATCAGGTCTCCGAAAACTCCTCCCCGAGCAAGTTCGGCCAAGGTGTCTTTCCATTCTAAGCGGTTAAATGCATTCTTTATGTCCATTGTCACGAGCGCACGTAGTGCGCCCCTACTTTGGCAAGCATCCGCGAACCGCGTTACCTCCTTAATTGCTTCCACGGTGCCGACGCCATTTCTAAATCCGTATTGGCGGCAGTGGAAGGGGTCGTGTCCAATCTGCGCTTCTATGGCGTCTTTCATCACGTACTCCGATAGCTTGGATAGCGCTGGAGATTATGCTGATAGGCCTGTATGCCGATGGAATTAACAGGTCCCTTCCTGGTTTCGGGAGTAGAATCACCCGCACCGCCTTCCATGTGCGTGGTATGGCTCCGTCGAATAGCGTTAGGCGACACATCGTCGTGAGGTCAGCTGGCCATTTCTCGACAATCATCTTGACCACTTCCGTCGGTATCGAATCTATCCCTTGTGCTTTCCCGACCTTAAGTGCTTTAGCCGCTTTCACCACAGTTCCCTGCGTGATTATGGTTGTGCACATGGGGTCGGGCGTCGGGGTGGTATGCAGCCCTGGGGCCACTTCCTGAGGATGTTTTGTGTTCAAGAAGGCGTTGAGAACCTCTTGCACCTTTTCCGCCAGGAGGGGGGTTGTCACACCTCTCGCTTTCCTCAGTCTGGACATCGCTGCCCTATACGGTCGTACCCATGGATTCTGATCGAGAATCGCACAGAACTCGGACTACGATTGTTCTTTGCTCTTCCAGATTTTCGCCTGTAAGCTCTTCCTTGTTGATCGGTAGGGATCAAAGAGATTAGGGGTTTCTGGGGTGTCCTTTTGGCTCTTTGATGCCTTCTTCTGGCCTGGAACGTCGCCATTCTAAGATTGGCAATTTTGTCGTTCCACCAAAAGTTCGGTTTTCTTGTGCCCTTCGAAAGTGTCTTCCTTTGCATGGCTCTCTCACATACCCTTTCGAGTCGGGATTGCATCGCCTCCGGGAAGCAACCCGGGTCTCTGTCGGGGGAGGGGCCCTGGCACGAAAGGTTCCTTGCTACTCACGGGCGGGACTCTCTGCTCAGCACGTCATATAAGTCCAGGATATCTTCTGATTTCACGTTCTTGAGTGAGAATGGTCTCCACGACGCGCGTGGTTGGTTGCATCTCACTTCCTTGAAGGTGTGTAAGATGTGCCGGTGGTCTGAGGCGTAGTAGAAGTCTGGGCTGCCTGAGACTGCCAAAAGGAAGAGTGACGGATAACTATGAGGAGGTCCTGTCACACATGATGGGGGTCACTTCCCCGGCTCGGAGGAAATGGAGGAGGAAGGCTCGAAAACAAAGTACGGACCCCCATAAATCTGACTGCCGGCGGACTGGCCGGCGGCATCCAGGATTGTTACGTACGACAGAATCAGGTGGGCGGTCGGTTCCTTTAAACGGTTTAAAAGTCCGGTAACCGACAGCATACAAGAAGACCTACATCAGATCGTGCAACATACTTATGAGATTTTTCAATCTTGCATAGCCATGGAGTACATCCCCAAAGAATGGACCACATCGAGAGTGGTGTTCCTTGCCAAGCCAGGAAAGGACACATACGAAACAGCCAAGTCCTTCAGACCCATCAGCCTCACATCATTTCTATTAAAGACCCGGCAAGGCTGGTGGAGAGACACATTAGGGAAACATCCCTAAGTTTAAAACCACTACACGCGAGCCAACATGCATACATGGCTGGTAGATTGGTGGAAACGGCTCTTCACTCGCTGACAAGACTGGTGGAAGGGTCTTTAAAATGGACGAAATCGGTGCTCGGCGTATTCCTGGACATACAGGGAGCCTTCGACAACACCGGTTTTGACTCCATCTGCGTAGCGCCGGAACTCATTTGGAGATGACGGAACGGTCATCCAGTGGATCCGTCAGATGCTGCAGACTCGAAGGATCGTAGTAAGCATAGACGGGGCATCAACGCTGTGGCTCGTAGCGAAGCACTGCCCACAGGAAGGAGTACTATCCCCCCTGCTGTGGAGCCTGGTAGTGGACGGACTACTCGTGATACTGAGTGATGCAGGTTTGACAGCCCAAGGCTACGCAGACGATCTCGTGATAACACTCAAGGACGAGGACACGGCATCTCTGACAAGACCAATGCAGAGAGCGCAGAATATCGTAGAGGAATGTTGCCAGGGACAGTCTCTGTCTGGCAATCCATACAAGACAGAAATGGTTCTTTTTACAAGGAGAACAAGGTTACAATAGTATACCGAAAGAACTTCAACCGAACTTGCGGATTCCAACGGGTTAATTTGTGTTCTGACCGGTACCCTAAGCCCGATTTCGCTGAATGTAATCGACTCTATACAAGCGTAGCACGACGTGAATATTCCCGTAACTGTGTAGTTATTAACCAAAGATGATCAAAATGGAAGGGTTTATATAGTCCCAAAATGCATGAAGGGGCGTATTTGTGGTTTCCATATAAGATAAGATCACGGAGAGCTCCTCGGGTCGTGCATGTACTTAATCGGTCACGATGCAGCTAATCAATATCAAAGGCCCTTATTCCCGTATACGATAGTGACAGAAATCTTTGGGCCCTTCGCGGAAGCACGACTTCCCTTCTTACGCAATCTTGAGCGGCACGTGCGAGAGCAGCGTATAGAGAGTATTATTCATACGTAACAGCATATACATATATTTGTAGGAACCGAATAAAAATGAAGGGCAGACTTCGGGAATGGAACCCGAGATCTTCGTATTACTAGGCGCTGATCAGTCCATTTACGCCACGGCCCCTTCCCAATATTCGTTATTCGTTTGTTCCTCTTAACTTCGTTCTTTGATGGAGGCGACCCATCCCATGTCTGATAGTGAATCTTAAACCTCTTGATCAAATCTATTGAAAACTCCCGCAACTTAAATTCAGTTTATCGGTAGATTCTCCAAGATATGACATATATCGGTATGCACGGTATGGGTTCCAGTGCACGAGTGGTGCAGTGCGGCAAGGGATTGCCCAGCAGGGCGGTTTCGCAGGGGGCTTGCGGCATGACCTGGGTTTTGCAAGGAGGTGTCACAGCTGTGGGGCACAAGACCACTTCACGTTTAATTGCCCAACAAAGAGCAAGGGCATGAAGTGCTTTGCGTGCGGCAACTTTGGACACATGGCATCGGAATGTCTGAAAAATCGAGCGCCTTCAAGGACAGCTGTTCGGTATCTCGGTATATACGGTATATAGTATTTAGAAGTCGATGGTCATTCCGTTACGGCGTTGGTTGATACGGGGAACGATTTGTTTGCTGCGTGCGGATAGGTATTTTGTGATTTGCGCGCGTCCTCTGCGGCAAAATGAGATAAGATTCCGGGGTATCGGTTCCGAGGAGATTCGTACGTTAGGGAAATTTTCGGCGAACGTAGTTGTGGATAACAATACGTTTCCCATAGTCATTCGCGTAGTTCCGGATTCCACGATTCAGCATCAGTTGATAGTCGGAACTGACTTTCTCAAATCAGTAAAAGTATTAATTGACGGGGGAAAAAATCACTATTGAAAAACTGCAAACGATCGATGAGGGCGGCATTCCGAAGATTTATGGAGGCGCGAAAAGCCGATATAAAGGTAGAAATGAATATCGTTCTAAGAGACGATAAACCCGTGTATCAAAGAGCAAGACGTTTGTCTCCATCAGAGGGGGAGGAAGTAAATAATCAGATTCATGCATGGATGAATGCGGGAATTATTCAGCCCTCCTTGTCGGAGTACAGTAATGCCTTGATCGATGCGAAAGCTTCGGGTCTGAACGTTCGCTTCCATCGTGTAGTTCCTACATTGTTTGAAATTTGCCGACAGCGTCAAACGTAGAAAAGAACAGCGAGTAAAGAAAGAGAACCGAGCAGCCAAGCCAAAAAACAATATCCAGCGTATCGGTGAAATAACACTAATGCAAAGATAAAACTTTTTTATTTCTCATCCTTTTCTTATGAAATTTTTACATAGCATAGCTGACAATGTTCTGATTAAAATGACACCAAACACGATATAATTTGCACTATATTTACTGCCTTAATTAACGGTAATAAGTTGGTATGTTAAACCGTGTACTGGGCCTTTAATCTTTGCCGATTGCCACGATCGCAGTTTCTCTTTTCTTTTCACTACCTATCCTTTTCTGCGGTCGAAACTTATTATTGTCAATTAAGGCAGTAAGTATAGTCCAAATTATATCGTGTTTGGTGTCATTTTAATCAGAAAATTGTCAGCTATGCTATGTAAAAGTTTCATAAGAAAAGGATGAGAAATAGCAAAGTTTCATCGTTCAATTAGTATTAGCTCACCGATATACCCGAGCCCGGATCGCGTTCCACTGATCGCCAAGTGAACTTGTCGACGCCTCAAGGGGTATACCCCGCAGTGGTGAGGATAAACTTTTCGCTTGCACGGTGTAGAAATCTTTCGCGTCGATCTAGGCATTACTGTATGTCAGTCCCCTAGTATTAGAAAAGAAGAAAGATGGTTCCAAAAGATTGGGTGTTGACCACAGGCGGCTTAATAAGAAAATTATTAAGTATCGTTACCCTCTCCCTCTGATTGAGGATCAATTAGATTTGCTGCAGGGTGCGAAAATTGACAGTACTTTGGACTTGAAAAATGGATTTTTCCATGTTTCCGTAAGTCAGAATAGCAGAAAAGTGACAGCTTTTATTGTGCCACGATGGGTAATACGAATTCTTACATATCCCTTTTGGTTTGTGTAATTCACCCGGGGTCTTTCAAAGATATATTAACGCAGTATTCGTTGGAGGAGTGTAATTACGTAATAGAGCATCGTCCCGGGAAAGTATGGCGCACGTGGACGCGCTAAGTAGATATCCTTTGCCTACTTGTTTATACAGGGTGACAGAACACTCAGGGAACATCGAGGATTGATGTGTAGCTGGGATGTATATAAGCAACTTTTTCCTTAATAATAATGTGAAGTGATCGTACAAGGATACTAAGACGGCCGTAACAGCATCAGCTGTTGAGCGTTGCCTAGGTCAGGATTCACACAATGTTAGGCAGGTTAATTCGCGGACGAATGGGTAAGTTTAACTAGCTTTTCCTAACATTAGTTATACGAATCGTTTTTCTTAAATCATAATTTATCCACCAGAAAACGTACTGATAAAAAAAAGTATTTTTTTCATAAGTGATAAAACACTTCATTCCTTTCGGATAATGAATAAACGTATCGAACACGGTTATTACACGATTTATTAGTGTATTTCTTATTCATGAATAATTAATAATTCCCCATTATTCTTAATTAAGACGACGTGACATTTACCGCATGCTTTCCTCGGTACCCTCGATGCCCCCATAACAACCTACTGCAAGTGATCGGTTCGCACCTGAGCGCGCGCCGGCCGATGCCCGACGGGCGCTTTCATTGGCCAGTGTTTTTCGTTAATAACTCAAAAATAAAACTATATATAACATTATTATCAACGAAAAAGTTGCTTATATACACCCCAGCTACACGTCAATCCTCGATGTTCCCTGAGTGTTCTGTCACCCTGTATGTTAATGAAAGCGATGAGGGTCTCGTAGGTCGTATACGAAAAGTGCAGTGTGAAGATCGTGATTTCATTAGAATTATGGATTTACTGAAGGAAAAGCGCGTTGGCAATTTTGTACTGAGGAATGGTCTTCTGTATAGAGAATTTACCCATGATGTTTTTCTTGTGGTGCCGAAGGTTTTGCAGAATCAAATAATGTGGCGAGCTCAGGGGCATGGGCATTTTTCTGTAAGTAAAACTGAAATGTTGGTAAAAAGGGATTACTGGTTTTTGAATATGCGTCCCAGAATTGAGAAAGTGTTGAGTGGTTGTGTCGATTGCAATCTTGCGGAAAGGAAACGGTAAGACTGAGGGTTTACTTCATGTAATAGACAAAGGTGATGTTCCTTTGAACACTTACCACGTCGACCATCTGGGCCTCATCCCTTCGACGAAGAAAAGCTATCGTCACATTTTTGTGGTTGTTGATGCTTTCTCCAAGTTTTTCTGGCTTTATGCGACGAAGTCAACAGATGCTGCTGGGGTTCTGCGTCGTCTTAAAGGACAGTCGGTCGTGTTTGGAAATCCGAGTAGGATAATTTCCGATAGTGGTACCGCTTTTACATCAAATGCGTTTGAGGAATATTGTAAGGAAGAAAATATCGAGCATGTTCAGATTGCTACTGGTGTTCCGAGGTGTAATGGGCAGGTGGAGCGCGTAAATAAGACCTTTATTCCGCTAATCACGAAGATGTCGAATCCGAAACCTGAGGAGTGGTACCGATATTTAGATCTGGCGCAGAAATACTTAAATTCCACGCCTCATCGGAGCATTGAGACCAAGCCGTTTCACTTATTATTTGCTACGCGGATGAGGCTTGTTGAAGATCCATCAATAAGGCGGATGTTGGACGAGGCATGGGTCGCTCTTTTCCAGGAGAATCAGAACGAGTTGCGAAGACGGGCGAAAGAGGCAATATCCAAAATTCAGATGGAAAATAAAAGGAGTTTCAATAAGAAACGGAAATTGGCAAGACAATACGCTGTGAATTATGTGGTGGCGATTCAAAGGAATCAGTTGGGTGCGGGCGTAAAGTTTGCCGGGAAATAGTTAGGACCTTATGTTGTGTCTCGGGTATTGCACAATGGTCGGTATGTTGTAAGGAAGGTGGCGGAGCATGAGAGTCTGTGGCATAGTTGGATTTATTATCCGACAAACCGCTTCTCGGGTTCTGCATTCGCCAATAGGGTGTTTTAAGTAGTACCAAGTTTCCTTAATTTAGAGTGGTTCGCTATTTTAAATATAATTTTCAATAGGAATCTAGATTAAGTTACAGAGACGATAATTCGCTTTAAATACATAATACGTTTATTGTCACTTTACACGTTTGCATATACGAAAAATGCTTGTAGAATTGCACAGTTTAATAAATAATAGAGTATAACGCTGTTAGCCTACTGCCGTAGTGACTGCTTCCTTTCTTTTCACTTGTATTGACCCCCAATTAGTACAATGTAATTTAAGTAGTAATGAAGCGAGAAAAACGCTTAACCCTTGCGCCGCGCAATTTCTAGTAGCGCGAGAGTTTGTATGAAAGAGGAAAAGGAGCGCTCCTGCTGCCGCGAGATAGCGCTGAACGCAAAGTTAGCGAGCAACCTCTCGCTACGCGCCAATTACGTTGAATTCCAGACAAGGGTCAACTTTGTTGAATATTGTGCGGTCAATGCCGCTGTATGGCACCCTAATTTGGGCAGACGCTCTGATTGTCAGATGGCGCAGCCGTCAGTTGCTGCGCCGTGTACAGCTCAGGATAGCCATCAGTGTTGCGCGGGGGTAACGCACGATTACGCACGAGGCGGCACTGATATTTGCGGGAAGCATTCCCTTCGATTTCCTGGCGGAGGGAGATACCGATATTAGGCGCATTAATTTCACATATAGGCCTCTATTCTCCATTCTTTAGATTTTTCAATAAGTAGTGTACAAATTATCGCGGAACTAAGCATCCACCGTTCTCAATCTCTACGGACTGAGAATATAGAATTTAGGTTGAAAGTTGCCTAGCAGCAGAATTACGTGCTGTATGATAAGAGTTACTCCAAAGGGACTAAAACCAACTAGCTGATACCGAAGTGACACGAAGCTAGAGTGGATTCAATACTGCCCCGCTGGGAGTAGTTTTCGTGCCTTTATGATGCTAAAAAGTTGGTCTAAAAAGATTATGGGGGCCGGGAAACTTCCAACGGAGTGCGGCTGTTTTTCTGATGGGCTTGAGTCATCGCACCATCGCGGACGGAGTGGCTTGAACTCCGTTGACCAAATACGGGCACAAACGAAAAGAATGAAGGAAACGGAGGCTCCCTACGTAGCATCTCAATAAAGGCGCATGTTCGAGGAATTTTGTTCATTGGTGAACTTTTGCCAATCAAAGAATTGATCCAACATTTACAAATACATGTTATAAATAAATTCAACTACTCAACTATTTGTTAGTGATCCCAAAAATGTATCTAAAACATCCAGATAATATTGTACTGCATATCAGTTTACGATTTCAAAACTACTCTACGTTTTAACTAATCTGATTAATGACAACAGGGGTTTACAATAATGAACTACCTTGCAGAAAATACTTTTACCAATTCTTATAATCCTGCAAATTATATTTACATTATAATTTAGTACAAAATTTTTCACGCAGAACCATATTATAAATATATGAAGTTTAATACAATAATTCTTTTTCCAGTATAATATTCGTTTTCTTTACTTTTTTTCCATAAAGTTATTAGGCATTCTTTGAGTCGAGAGTAAAACTAATTTAGACATTTCAAACTATGTTTTTCAGGTAGAATTACAATAAGTTCGCAGTCTCGCATTGTTTATATATCACAATCTAACACATGACGTACATGATACGCCTGAAATTATAGTAGAAAGTCGTTTCTGAATTGTAGATACCATACACAACCATATGAATGTTTAGAATCATTCTTACTTTTTGGCGGTAAAAACTTTCTATTCTAGGAAATTTTAGCAAAAGATTATACCGAACCGTCAAAGTTTTATACGCCAAATATAATAGATTGAATATTTTAGCTTTAAGTATTTTCTACAATGATGATGAAGATTATTGTAATAATCGAAACAAAAAATATATTCGCAAAATGACCGATCATTTAAAATTGGAAGAACCACTCTGTTCTAAACGTAGGATCCGCAAATATTCAGTTGTGTTGTTTGTTTCCTCAAGCACACCAATAGCATGTACTTATTACATTATATTTATATACAAACCTATAACTTATTTATTATATTATATTCTTACACATATATCTGACAATGAATATTTTGATAGAGAAGCCCAATGTCACTGAAAAGTTTCGTTACAATTTCTTACTGCATACTAAGTGATGAAAAACTGAATCAATCTGCGAATACATTTCTTTATTTATACCAAGGGGCGAGGGAAGCGAGTCTAGGACATAGATAATATTTTTCTTTCGACCGTTTAATTCCTATGTGTATGGTTTTCACATTTTCGAAACAAATTTGTGTAATTTCATTTCACATTGTTTATACAATAATATCATAACATTTTCTGGTTAATAATATTTTACATATAATAATTAAATATTTTATAAAATACACTGTTAAGTGTATATGGATAATACGTGTATATGGTAAAACTTTATCATAAAATGGGAATGTTGACATAATACTTAGAAACCATATATAAAGTAATTGTTAATTCAGAAATTGGTTCTTATTATGAGTAAACGTGGAATTAATTGTGAACATTATGTATTCTTTACATGAGAACTGTATAATAAAGCTATTATTATAATAATTTACTAATATTAAACTTTGTGTGCATATACGTACCACTCTACATGTACGATGTATTCGTACTAGTATAAGAAGCAATTAATTTAAATGCGATACGGTTAATTCAGCTACATACTGTTTTTCTTTCCCGCCAATACAAATACAATTAAAATTACAATTATAATAAAATACAATTATACTTTACACAAGAATATGATTTGTTTTAAAATACCGGATAGATAAAATGCAAGTCTGCTACAAAAAATGTGACATATTGTGTTCACTGAAATAATAAAATACTATGCATTTCAATACTGAGCAAGATATTTTGTAGCCGAGTATATGTGTACTTAATCAATCAGTATCACTAATCGTAAATTGGCTTTCAATATACAAAACTATCTTGAGGTTCAACGGCGAATAGGCTCGTAACTAAAGGGCCTTACTTAGATAAATAGTTTTGCCCTTGTAAAATAAAGCAATAAAGGCCAGTACAATACAGATCAGAAGGCCAGTATTACAGAATTGTTTCATGCTTTGCTTCTTTTTCTAAACGCTGAAAGCAGCCTTTTGTGCGTACTATTGTATTACACTGGGTTCTCTTTTCGCTTTGCTGTAATTTTTGTTGCGTATTACATTTCAATTTACAAACACTTGTACCATATTTATTAATAAGTGATGCGATACAATTATAATAATGTCGTTTTAATACGAACAAATTACAGCTTTTAAAAGCACGCAAATTTTAAATGAAAACTTCGTAATTCATTACATACTTCATCAATACCAAATTACTATCTAGCTGCAGAGAAAGCAATGTATTTTATTTCTTGTCATTTCTATATTTATAGGACACGAACCTTGGTGTTCTATTCTTGACTAATTGTAAGCTATCATATTTATGTCATTAGTCTTATATTTTTGTATAATATATTATTTATCACATGTTACGATATGTTCATATCTATAAAGAATCCAAATGCATCTAAAGAATTACTTTGAAATTCTTATTAAAACTTTGTCTGACATATTGACTATAAATAAATCCAATCCTACATTAGTAACCTAGAAATGAAACTTTACATACTTGCGTAGTAATATTATTTACTTGAATGACTGTATAGACACTTTCATGAATATAATGTGAACTAAATGTCAGGTAGAAATTCAACGAAGAAAGAGTGAAAAACAAAAATACAAACGAGGGACAATGTGATGTTATTCATATTAAACAAATAATGTCCATAACAAAATAACTAACTGCCAGGCTCAAGATGAAATGAAGACAACTTTGTACACATAACTAAAATAGCGACAAGGTTGAAGGCATTTCAAATCGTTCGACTGATAAGAATACAAATGAAAGCTTTGCAAAGTATCGAATGATATGACTAATGAATAAATATAATTAAATACTTAATCACTGTGTACCTATTTCCTTTCAAACGCAATTCGTAATTTTGTATTATAGGACAGAATCATTGTTTTCAAGGAAATGAACACTTAAAAGAATACATGATAAAAAACATTTATGTGCAGGATTTCTTAACATGGATGTAGAATATTCTAAAAGATCGGAATAGTTTTGAATTAATTACTTATTGGAGAATTTCAATTCAAACTAAAGATTTTAACCATGACAAAAGTATATTTAGCACTTTAATATATTTGTTGGTCAAAAATATTCCCAAACACATTACATTAATAGTATTTTTAGGTCGTCACAACCAGCCATGATACATAACACTATTGCATAGAATCTAAGTGTAAACTTTATACAAAATATAAACTTTTCGAATACAAGTTAATGGTTATGTGTATTCCAAATTTCCACTGTCCATGGTTTTAATAACTTTCATAAATACAGACTATAGATTATTGTCATTATGATGCAACAATGTTGCTACCATACATTTCAATAACACCGATGGGTAAAACAAGTAGAAGCGAGATTTGGAATGTTGCGAATGATGTCATTTTTTCATTTTGAATTGCGTACTTTTACCTAATTTATGAATCAAGTTGCCATTCAAGTGCGTATATATTCTATCAATACATAAACAAATTATATAGTTACTACTAATCACTGGTGTATATAAAGATTGAAATATTATTCGAACGATAAAAAAGAAGATGTGTGTTCTATTGTTCTATTATAATCAAAAGAACATGAAGGTACTTTAATTGTTCTAATGGGAATGATGCGGTATGTATTCGCATCTTCTAGTAGCATAAAGTAGTCTCAGAAGAATAAAGGTTCCTTGTTTCTCGTAGCATACCACCATAGAAAATATTCTATTTATATTCACTATCCTTAATTGTGTAAAAACAAGGAAATGCCATTTTTATTCAAGAATGATGTGCTTTTAAACTATGACTGTCCTACGGAAAACAAAATACTTCCCAACTTAAAATCACATACTTTCTATACATATATATATCTATATATATCTATATATATATAAAAGAATGAAAAGGTCATACAATGAGTCCTTATTCCTATATAAATATGATTTCGAATGGATGAATAAGTTATAATTAACTGGCGAAATTTGTACAGTTGTAATAAATGAGCAATTCACGTTACGACTTAACGTTTTAAGAAATATTTCGTTACAAATCTGTTATACTTAGTAATCGTGAATGATCAAATGAATAAATAAATAAATGTAATACAGTATAATAGAAACGAAACCCGTTTTCCTTCACCCGACACGCTTATTGTTAGTGCCCCTAGTACGATTCAGAATTTATGCAAAAACGTTCTAAAAGATGTTTATAACATTGTTTCTTATCAAAGATTTCGTGGTATCAATTTTCACTCTTTCCAAGTCGTCGACTTAATGTTTTTTAATTCACGACTCTCTGAATGATCAGGGGTTGCATCGTGCAGAAGTTTCTTGACACTTTGTTGTGCCTTATTGTTGAAACTGATCTGACCACTTTCTATAGGATCATTGTAGATTTGTGAGACGTTCCGATTTAATTGAAACTTACGACATTGTATTGTGACAGTTAGCACACTAAACGCAAGACCCAAAATATTGCCTGCGAGTACGTCCCACCAATGATGTCTGTTGTCAACGATTCTGGTTAGTGAGCACATCACAGTCCACAAGCATACCATACACTGTAGCCATGGTTTTAAGAAGAACGTTCGATTTGGCAAACGACTGTGTAAATACCACTAGAACAGAAAGAAGAACTATTGTAACAATAAAATTAAGAGAATGGGCATGGGGTCATATTTAGTACTACTTTATCATAAATGAAACAAAATGATTACAAATCATTTATTTCCGTCATTTATCACTTAACTACCTGTCGAAAACAATAAAACCATATGTGTCATAATTAACTTTCTTCTGGAATTGTTTATATCTGTAAGAATCATTTAAAATGGGTATATCTGTATTAATTGAAAACCTATACAATATCTTGTCCCATCTTGTCGCAGATCGCTGAATTTGTCTTTTTGTCAACCACGAATAGCGGTAATGAAAATACGCATTGCCATTTAAAAAATTGAAGGACATCTTGATATCTAAATAAAATATCGCAAAAACGGAGGTATTGTGCGTTCGCCGAGAGTTGGCGAGTGACAGTTTACGCTCTCACTCTGCTGCCACCACGTGCGTTACTGTTATTGGCTAAGGACGGTGACAAAGGTCGATGATCACCATATCGAGACAGAGTGAAATAGAATGATTCCAAAGCATTGGCGTAGCCTCAGGATATCATTCAATTTCTTAATACATAGTGTACACTTTGATTGGGAGGCTACGTCAATGCTCTAAAGTCATCATTCTATCTGACTTTGTCTCGATATGCTCGTCCTTGTTCTTATTCACTAGCCGTAGCCAATAAGGGTAGCGGCTGTGGTGCAGGAGAGGTGGAACAGAGTGAGAACGCAATATGCTGTCACTTGCCATCTCTCTGCGAACGCACTCTACGTAGTTTATGGAAATAATAAGAGTAATATTTGTTGCAGACAGCAGTAGGTTATTATATCTCACGTTATTTTTTCAAAATGTCAATGGTACAAGACGATTAAAATATCACTGTTCTTCAATATAGTCATAAATTTTTCGTGCACATCCTTGCTTTTGAGAAAATCAAGTTTGAAGACCGTTCGACCGGACCATAATTATTTATATTATCATAAAAGTTTAATTATTAAAACGACTTCCACGATCTATAAATTCACAATTATTGTATAATGATTAACAACTTATAGATTATTTCCCTTTAGCGATTGTGAACTCATGCAATGCATGCATATGTATACATATACAGGGTGACAGAACACTCAGGGAACATCGAGGATTGGGGTGTAGCTGGGGTGTTTATAAACAACTTTTTCCTGGATAATAATGTTATATATAGTTTCGTTTTATATATAGTATAGTTTCCTTCGAAAGGAATCAAATGTTTTATTACTTATGAAAAAAATATTTTTTTTATCAGTACGTTTTCAGGTGGATAAATTATGTTTTAAGAAAAACGATTCGCATAACTAATGTTAGCAAAAGCTAGCTAAACTTACCCATTCGTCAGCGAATTAACCTGCCTAACATTGTGTGAATCCTGACCTAGGCAACGCTCAACAGCTGATGCTGTTACGGCCGGCTCCGTATCCTTGCAAGATCACTTCACGTCACGATAATGGTTACATGTTCATTACTAATGCTTCAAAACAATTACCACATTTTCGACGGCGAAGATGCGTTCCTCGAAACGTGGGCTCGGGAAAGGATCCGGGGGCGAGGGATCGTTGCTCGACGTTATCTGTCCGATATATGTATATATAACATATATATCGAACTATATATAACATTATTATCAAGGAAAAAGTTGTTTATAAACACCCCAGCTACACCCCAATCCTCGATGTTCTCCGAGTGTTCTGTCCCCCTGTATGTATACAGGGTGTCCGGAGACTCAGGGAACATCGAGCATTGACATATAGCCGGGGTGCATGTAAGCAACTTTTTCCTTTGTAATAATGTTATATATAGTTTCGTTTTTGAGTTATTAACGAAAAACACTGGCCAATGAGAGCGCCCGCCGAGCATCGGCTGGCGCGCGCTCAGGTGCGAACCGATCACTTGCGGTAGATCGTGATGGGGGCATCGAGGGTACCAAGGAAAGCATGCGGCAAATGTTACATCGTCTTAATTAAGAATAACGTGGAATTATTCATCATTCGTGAATAAGAAATACACTAATAAGTCTTTTAATAACCATGTTCGATACGTTTATTCATTATCCAAAAGGAATGAAGTGTTTTATTACTTATGAAAAAAATATTTTTTTTATCAGTACGTTTTCAGGTGGATAAATTATGTTTTAAGAAAAACGATTCGCATAACTAATGTTAGCAAAAGCTAGCTAAACTTACCCATTCGTCAGCGAATTAACCTGCCTAACATTGTGTGAATCCTGACCTAGGCAACGCTCAACAGCTGATGCTGTTACGGCCGGCTCCGTATCCTTGCAAGATCACTTCACGTCACGATAATGGTTACATGTTCATTACTAATGCTTCAAAACAATTACCACATTTTCGACGGCGAAGATGCGTTCCTCGAAACGTGGGCTCGGAAAAGGATCCGGGGGCGAGGGATCGTTGCTCGACGTTATCTGTCCGATATATGTATATATAACATATATATCGAACTATATATAACATTATTATCAAGGAAAAAGTTGTTTATAAACACCCCAGCTACACCCCAATCCTCGATGTTCTCCGAGTGTTCTGTCCCCCTGTATGTATACAGGGTGTCCGGAGACTCAGGGAACATCGAGCATTGACATATAGCCGGGGTGCATGTAAGCAACTTTTTCCTTTGTAATAATGTTATATATAGTTTCGTTTTTGAGTTATTAACGAAAAACACTGGCCAATGAGAGCGCCCGCCGAGCATCGGCTGGCGCGCGCTCAGGTGCGAACCGATCACTTGCGGTAGATCGTGATGGGGGCATCGAGGGTACCAAGGAAAGCATGCGGCAAATGTTACATCGTCTTAATTAAGAATAACGTGGAATTATTCATCATTCGTGAATAAGAAATACACTAATAAGTCTTTTAATAACCATGTTCGATACGTTTATTCATTATCCAAAAGGAATGAAGTGTTTTATTACTTATGAAAAAAATATTTTTTTTATCAGTACGTTTTCAGGTGGATAAATTATGTTTTAAGAAAAACGATTCGCATACTAATGTTAGGAAAAGCTAGTTAAACTTTTGCCATTCGTCTGCGAATTAATCTACCTAACATTGTGTGAATCGTGACCTAGGCAACGCTCAATAGCTGATGCTGTTACGGCCAGCTTGCACGATCACTTCACTTCACGATAATGGTTACAAGTTCATTACTAATGCTTAAAAACAATTACCACATTTTCGACGGCGGAGATGCGTTCCTCGAAACGTGGGCTCGGAAAAACGATCTGGGGGCGAAGGATCGTTGTTCGACGCTATCTGCCCGATAATCCAAACAAGGAATCAATCGGCGGTAGGATACATAGGATCTCACACGTATCGCTGGAATATTATACCACACATTTCCCTTCCTTCCTACTGAAAAAATATTCCATCCCTAACAAATGCCATCCCGGACCCACGAAATGCTTAAGCTGGCAGAGACATTCTGCTATTCATACGAGTAACATAGATCGTACACCCGGAGAATATTATGAAATGTTTTTTGTATTCGCGCAGTACAGTGATCGTGAAGTGAAATGATCGTGCGAGGATACCAAGCCGGCCGTAACATCAGCTGTTGAGCGTTGCCTAGGTCAGGATTCACACAATGTTAGGCAGGTTAATTCGCGGACGAATGGGAAAGTTTAACTAGCTTTTCCTAACATTAGTATGCGAATCGTTTTTCTTAAAACATAATTTATCCACCTGAAAACGTACTGATAAAAAAAAGTATTTTTTTCATAAGTAATAAAACACTTCATTCTTTTCGGATAATGAATAAACGTATCGAACACGGTTATTACACGATTTATTAGTGTATTTCATATTCACGAATAATGAATAATTCCACATTTTTGTTAATTAAGACGATGTAACATTTGCCGCATGCTTTCCTCGGTACCCTCGATGCCCCCATCACGACCTACCGCAAGTGATCGGTTCGCACCTGAGCGCGCGCCGGCCGATGCCCGGCGGAGGCTCTCATTGGCCAGTGTTTTTCGTTAATAACTCAAAAACGAAACTACATATAACATTATTACTAAGGAAAAAGTTGTTTACATGCACCCCGGCTATATGTCAATGCTCGATGTTCCCTGAGTCTCCGGACACCCTGTATATATCTTTAGTAAAAATATCGTAAGCATTAACTCTTGTACAATTTGCATGCGCAGTTAGCACAAGACTACCATTAAATATAGTTTTCCAACTGCAAAACGTATTGAATTATCTCCTTTTGAAACCGAAACTGTAAAGAGAACCGCAATTATTGTGACCAAGCAATGCAAAAGACTATGTACTCAACTTGAACAGAACGTACAGTTCGTCCAGAGCTAAATCAAAAAAGTGGAGTGAGAGCCACCGATCGGCAGGGCCGTAGCACCTTGCCGATGTTGCGTTCTGAGTAATAAGATGCGAAACTTATGAATTAATTTTTAATTATACTAATAGTTCAGTTACTACTAGTATAGCTATACATTTTATTCAATATTTTAACTATTTGATAGAATTTTAATCCTTCGCGCAGTATTATTCTTGGTTTGTAGTATAGGAATCACTTTCGAAATATAACGCTCATAGAGCTCATGTTTTAACAAACTCTAATGTTCCAACAAGCCAGTTTAAAACAAACTACAATTTTATTTCCGTTACTATTGTTCTATTTAGACTCACATTTTGTACTTCATGGCAAGTAAGGATGCTTGTCACCTAGTACACTATTTTAATTAATAAAAAAAAGAAAACAGACATCTGTATTTGTATTGTAACATCAGTATCTTTTTTAAAATTAGAAATTTATTTGAATATCTGACGATTAAAACAAATATACTTAATTATAAAGTATATCGGTCTCCCCGATATAATTATATCTTGCTAATTTATATATATTTTGTACATATTTGTACAGATATATGTATTATTCCTTAATATTTATTAATGGTTTTGAAACATAGTAAATTGAACATTAATAAACTTTGTATTTTAATTATATGTCATAAATGCCTTACTATAAAAATAAAGATACAATGTGGTCTGAAATATATCATATTTGGTCTCATTTTAATCGGAAGAATTTCAACAATATGTTTAAAAAAGTTGGAAGTCGGAAAAATTAGAAATGAAAAAGTTAAGCTGTCGTTTTTATTATAGCATCTTTTTGCATTTGTGTAATCACACCGACACTGTGGTATTTAAATTTCTCGGCTGCCTCGGCCATCGTTCTATCTTTGTTTTTTCCTTTACAACCTAGCGACACCGACAAAAGCGAGCCGCGAACTTCAAGAAATTGGGGTCGGTTCTACTGACCCTGTCTCAAACCATTTACACATTGATCAACTGTATATCATATACTGTATATGTGCACCCATTTCAGGTTGGCATGGCACTGCCCTGCTCGGTTCGACGAGCGGTCGAGCTTTGTGGTTCGTTTAGTGGGGTGAGAAATCCCCACACCACTTTTTTCATTTAGCTCTGGACGAACTGTATGTAGACCGACATAATGAGATAAAGCTTTTGTGATACGAATTATATATTTGCACGCGAAGTTAATAAGTACAATCTATATGAAGCTACTTTATTTTTGAATCTCGTTACAACAATATTTTTTTCAGCTAATCGATGTTTATGAAAACAAAAAGGAATATAATATGTGTGTATCAAGTTGTGTTTCTTTGATCTTACAACCTGTATAGTAATTGATGCATTAAACTGTAACTTTATTGTTAGTCATGTTTTAAAGTAAAAGCAAAAAAGAGAACTGAGGTAAACTAGAAAGTAAACAATAGTTTGGACAGAATATTGGAACATAAAATCATATACGAGTCATTCCACACCAAACCAGTTCCTGAGATAAAAATTCCTGAGTAAAGCCGGTTTTCGCAAAAATGGCAACAATTACAAACTTTGAAGATCCGTATTTTCTAAACAAATTGTCAACCGTGAAAACGATGACTTAAACTCCCCCTAATTTCACATGGACTACTATAATATTTCATTTAAAGCAAAATCGCCGGTGGTGACGTCCAAAAGTGATCAATTTGACGTGGAATGACCCATACATTAACATGACACGAAAGCAATTTTATACTATTTTCTGCAATTAGCAAATTATTGGATCCTAAGGCGCAACAAATATGGTTATGACATTTAATTTCATTCAACTGAATTTTTATTTAAATACTTCAAAAGTATTGCTTATCAAATAGCAGGTATTGTACATAACATTTATCATTTGCTATATGTGCATTACATTAAACATATTTCGCTGATATAGTGAATAAGTGGAAATTAATGCTGAACAGAGCAGACCTTGTTATAATTATTCATAACTACTTACTACAACAAAAATAGTGGCGAACATAGAAAGAGCAGAATGTCCAGATGGAAATGATTTACTGGAATCTGAGATGAACCACTGCGAATCAACTGTATTTGTACATGTATACTTTTCCACATATCTGAAATAAAACATGAAATATGAATTAGAATCGGTTAAAAAGGATAGCAATACAGCTACAATTTCCAATGTGCTTTCTGTACCAAATTTATACGTATCGAGCACGCAACGCTCAATTGCATGCTGGAGCGCGCGCTTTTCGGGCGCTCTGACTGGCCACGGTTTTTCGTTAATAATTCAAAAACGAAGCTGCAAACAACATGTCAGTCAAGGAAAAAGTTGTTCCCGATGTTCCATGAGTTCTGACACACCCTGTATATACAATAATGTCTCGGTTAGTGTACCTCGCTCCGGACCGAATGTGAACACTACTCGTGTGCAGACACGATTCTCGAGCGAGTTCGGGTCCCCTTTGATGTTGTGGCAGCCGAGATACGGGGCAGCGTTCCAGGAAAAAAGCAAGTTTAAATACCCGTGTACGTGAGACAACACTACCGCGATCAAAATCTAATATTAAAACTTGTTCATTTTTGGGCCGTTTTAAATGAAATTTTACCAAAGTGTTCGTTACAATATCCTCATTAAAATGATACCAAACACGATATGGTTTGGACAATTTTTACTTATCACGGTATTAATAATTGTATTCTCCTTTATTATTATTTTCAATAACAACTAAAATATGTGTATATCAGTTTACAGCAATAAGGTAATTAGTAGTGAGATTGTAAATGTGGAAGTAAACTCTCGAATCGAGAGTCCCTTAATTCTGTTAATCTTAAATTGCTATATTTAAATAATGGCAAAATATTGTAGTATCGACAATTATTCTCGTTCCTGTGACATTACATTCGGTGTTCATAAGAGTTTATAATTTTTACTGATAAGAAATTGTAAGAATTTATATCTACTTTTTAGATAAAGAAACTACGCAGAGAAGAGAGCTGGGTCATTCATCGCATCAATAACAATAAGTAAATATACGTATAGTTCCAAAATATATGATTCTAGTTGTTATCGAAAACAATAATAAAGGAGAATGAAATTATTAATACCCTGATAAGAAAAAATTGTACAAACCATATCGTGTTTGGTGTCATTTTAATCAGGAGATTGTAACGAACACTTCGGTAAAATTTCATTTAAAACGGACCAAAAATGAACAAGTTTTAATTTTTAATCTCGCTTGCATCTCACCGACATTCGCTCTGGGTTCAGATACATGCTCGGCGCTTCACGCTTCGCTGGCCCCAGGGGGGACTACCCCAAGTAGTGGAGATAGGAATGAACACTAATCGTAGACACAATTTTCAGCACTAATCGAGACATTACTGTACCTACTTAAGTACTTAATATTATCAGAAAATTACACTAATTACACTGTCCAACACGGGTTTGATTTTGTAACCTTCGATAGGCGTTTCTTGTAGACTTTAATGTGTCAAATACGAATCTGTAATCGTTTTTCTCCAAAACGTAACATTTTTTAAAAAATCAATTTGAAAAAAAATCACAAACTTTCAACTTTGAAACTGGTTTGTACTTTTGCGGTAATAGTTATTCAGTTGCGCTTGATGCAAAATGATTCTTTGAAGTTTCACGAATAAAATTATATAATTAGTAATTAAATTATAAACATTCACATGTGTTTAAATAATGATCAAAGTGAAAAGGACACCGAAAGACACCCATTTTGGCTGATATCTTTCAATTTATATCAAAAACTAAGGATCCAGAAGAAAACCTAATTATGCCACGCGATAGAGCAGACCTTTCTGCAAAGAAAAGCGTCAACGGAAGTTACAAAATCACTTTCATTTTCAATATCAAAGCGAAACAGTTTGGCAAAACACATGGCGGCGGCACTGGCGCTCTATGAAGGCGGCTCCCCGCTTATGGCTCACAATCACCGTACAGGAATCACTAGATGCGTAGTACTTCTGCTGAGTGTCACTGTTTCCGTCGCGTGTTTTACCAAACTACAATTTCGCTTGTATATTGAATACAAAAATGATTTTGTAACTTCCACTAATGCTTTCCTGAGCAAAAAAGGCTGCTTCATCGCGTGACATAGTTAGATTTTCTCCTGGACCATCAGTTTTAGATATAAATTGAAACATATCACCCAAAAGGGGTCTATTTTCGGGGTCCTTTTGACTTTGATCATTATTTGAACACATTTGAATGTTTATAATTTAATTACTAATTATATAATTTTATTCGTGAAACTTCAAAGAATCATTTTGCATCAAGCGCAACTGAATAACTATTACTGCAAAAGTACAAAACTCTTCCAAAGTTTAAAGATTGACATTTTTTTCAAAATTGATTTTTTCAAAAATGGTATGTTCTGGAGAAAAACGGATTGCAGATTCGTATTCAGCACATTAAAGTCTATAATAAACGCCTATTGAAGGTTACAAAATTTTAAAAAATTGGTCATGAAATTTGTCGAACAGCGTTATGGGCCTGCCGAGTATTTGCTGCAAAGACAACAATATTAATTACATATCAGAATATATGTATACTTATATTCTAACATCAGAAATACAAGATGTTTCCGAAATCGTGATACAAGCCAACAGGCGTAATTCTTCATGTAACGGAATTGTCGAAAACATAGAATGAAACTTTGGTGTACAAGATTTTGTTTTCGAAAAAGTCAAATTTGAACATTTGAAATACCCGATATATTTGAACGTATTTTTATTGTGCCACGCATCTGTATTCCAGCCACGCAATAATTCATCTATTACGTCGGAGGCATATATCTCAGCAAGTGCACGTGTACTTAAGGAATTCAAATCGAATTTTGTGTAAACAGAGATGTGAATGAACCAATTTCCTACTACATTATCAACTTATTTTTGCACGGAGAATCACCTGTTTCCGGCTGTATCGAGATTGCGAAATCACTCTATATTTTTTCTTATATATGATAAGACCAATCAAGATAAATAGTGATAACCGTACAAGGTTAATACGTACAAAGTGCAACTTGTTTTCATACCAATATCATGTCAGGTAAATAAAAGGGGACATACAGGGTCTACCATTTATCACGGAACCCATGCGCGCGCGACTTGTATAAATGGCAACAGCGCAAGAAGTCGATACACGCGTCATCTGTGAACTGTTGGTGAAGGTATATAGTCTTGTAGGCCGGTGAAGGTTTTGCAAGATTGGAAACAGGTCTAACATACGATTTGGCCAAATCTTTGGTTCTGTCGCACTGTTGCCACATCGGTTGCAATCCTGGCCATCAGCAAAATGAATCGGATCGAGCCGAGATTTTGATTCCGGCCGGACATAGCCTAGCTGCTGAACCCCTAGAAACTTTTGTGTAAGTTCGATTACCCTTGGTTATATTTTTATTACGTTAATTTTTTTGTGTTCTTAACTATATGACAGTGATCAATAATTGCTTATCAATATTTTAAAAACATTTGTTAAATATTTTAATTTAATATACGTAAATCTGAACTAAGAGCGCTTTTTGTGCTACTGTTTCACTTGCCATGTATCTCGCCAGTTATAGTACTGTTTAATATTTCTAATATTAAAGTAATATACGAAGTAATATATTGCTTTATATTGCAATCCATTTCTGTAATTTAGCAACGCAAATGTGATCCAAATTATATTGTGTTGAGTCTCATTTTAAGCATAAAAACGTCAACCATATCGAAATCAAATTTGCAGAACAAAATGAATAAGTATAAAAGACTTTCATCGTTGCATTAGGCTTGTCTCACAGATACGAAGGCATTTAAGGGCCCCGACTCCATGCGCCATGAACTGTGTGCGTGCACTCACACAAACAAAGGAAAGCATGCACGTATACGCCATGCGCGAGACAGAGGCTCGATTTCATAGATTCGATTGTTCTTCTCTATAATTTCATTAATGAAACTTTTACGGGTACACCACACACGGGTAGACTTCACCACAGCCCGAGTCATTCGTTTGAACGCCAATAAATTCAGCATTCGTTCAGGATAACGTATTTATGAAACTGGCAAGCTTGAGCCAGACATCGATGTAGGCAACAAGATGGCTGCAGCATCTTAACACACTTCACATTTCGCCAATATTGAACGATTTAATGGTTTATTCACTGCTTACACACCCCACCTAGTTTCCTTGAACTAGCACAAAATCACATAAATTCGATTTTTCACAATCTATCACTTCTGGAAAGCGGTGAATCTATTCTACGATTTGCACGCATCCGACGTGAGAATAGTTCAATGATTCTCCGTCTGTGGCGTTTATGGTACATTTTAGTTAATTTGGCCAGGTTATCGTCAGAGTCGATAAAAATACATATCAGTCGGTAACTGTAAGTTATAATTTTACACCACGAACGGCGATTCATACGTGAATACCTGATGTGCAAACACAGACGCAAGTAAAACATAGTTGCCGGCACGTAGCAAGACCTCTCTGACGCTGTTGCCACATATCTTACAATGTATAACCATCAGCAAATGAATCGGTTCGAGCAGAGATTTTGATTCGAGCCGTTGCAAAAACTTTTTTTTAGGTTCGAACCCCCTCAAGTTCATTTTTTCTATATAATTTTTTTCAAGTTACTAACTATATGTGAATTATATATATTTATTAACCCTTATGTTATTAACCAAGTACCTATGTACCCATATAATAGACGATATTTTTAGGCGTTCTATGCACATAAACATGAACCAGTTGTTAAATAATATGATTTATTTATTTATTAAATTTCAATAATAAACAATTCTTTGGACAATTTAGAAATATTGCTATAGTATTTACGTGTTTATCACAAATAGGACGGTCGAAATTGTTGCAAGGCTTTCGTGTTTTTCGTCTTTTCTTTTTGTGATCAACCTGACACATATAACAGAATCCGACAACTCTTTTTCTGAAGTATAATGAATTTCATTTATTTCTAATTTACTGTTTCTCATGCTTTGTATTGCTTTGTATTTTTATTTGTACCGATCCTGACCTATCTTAACAATTTTATGCTACGCAATTGTTTCCACACGGATACGACCCACACACACCTCTGACGGGCCATGCCCGTTTGCACTACAATGAGGCCTATGTACGTCAATGTGTGTCTCGCATCCGTGTGGAAACAAGTGCGAATCAGATCTTTATCGATCGCCGGGACGTGCGTTTCGTAGCATAAAATTGTTAAGATAGGTCAGGATTGGTACAATGACCAACGGCCAAGGACCCACTTTCGCCGAAGCTGGTTACTTCGTGAACGAAAGGATATGTTTATTTACCTATCTTTTTTTAACATTAATTATCCAAACATTGTTTTAATAAGTAATAAAATACTTCATACGTTTCGGATAAGGAATAAAAGTATGGAACAGTTAATAAACGGCTTGATAATTAAATTGTTATTCGTGAATAACGAATCATTACACATTATTATTAATTTAATATGAATAAAACGTTCTATTGTTAAACATATTAATATTGTTCCATAAATCTGTTTTGTTCAACATGACGAAGGAATCTCTTTCATTTACACTGTTCATTAGACTTGTAAAAAAAATAAATGTGTGTTCTGAAAGAAAGCCACAATAGTAGTAAAACATACCACAGTTTGAAACGATAGCACGAAAAGCGCTCGAACGAAGAAAGACTCTCAACTGGTCGACTCAAATTTTAATGTCCTATTGCAGGTTGATAATACAAAGGCTCCTGATGGTATACGTAAAATATTATGTGTAGTTATTCATAAATTTTAATGATACTAGCAATTAAAGTTACATACCTTCTATGTGAGGCCATATCTTATATAAATAGGGAGTAATTCTATAGAAGATTGGTAGCCAAGTGAGATGGTGTATGACTTTTGTCGTAGAGGTTCCGGATTCGATTCCCGGTGAATTGACATTATTTTTTTTTAAATGGTTTCATTTTAACAACAGTGTGCACGTTTCTGAATGATAAATAGTTCTTTTAAAATGTTAATAACTTTGAAACACTATTTCTTTAAAATACGTTTTAGTGAACATGCGGTCAACACTGTTTATGATTAGATTGTAGAAAACTTTGAGTACGTTTCTAATTTCACGTATAGGCTCACCTACCCACACACTGCGATATTTATTATTTTGGCATAATATATACATAGTCAAGAGTTTTCGAAGTCGGTCCAAGATGCATAGCTAGTCCTGTAGGAATCAGTGTATTTTTTGAAGCCTAGCGAAACGTTTATTGTGTTTGCGTGGTGTCGGACTTTCCTGTGTTTCAATTACATGTCTGACAACTATCATCCAGAAACGTGCACAGTGTTGCAAAAATGAAACCACAAATAAAAAAAAAATTAATTAACCGGAAATCGAACCCGGAACTTCTACGGCACAAGCCATAAACCATCTCACTTGGCTACCAATCTTCTATAGAATTATTCTCTATTTACATAAGATATGGTCTCACATAGAAGGTATGTAACTTTAATTGTTAATATCATTAAAGTTTATGAATAACTACACATAATATTTGACGTAGACCATCAGGATCCTGTATATTATCAACCTGCAAAAGGAAATTAAAATCCGAGTCGACCAGTTGAGAGTCTTCCTAGTATGTTCAGATTTACATATGTATATTAAATTTAAATATTTTAAAAATGTTTTTAAAATATTTATTAGGAAATAGTGATCATTGTCGTATAGTTCGAAATTGGAAAAAATTAATGCAAAAAAAGATGTACCCGAGGGGGATCGAACCTACAAAAGCGTTCAGCAGCTATGGCTATGTCCGGCAGGAATCAAAATCTCGGCTCGAGCCGATTCATTTTGCTGGTGGCCAGGATTGTAACAGATGTTGACAACAGTGCGATAGAACCCCCAAATTATGTGATTTGGCAACTATGGCCTCCCACTCTCCGTTTATAATTCTGCCTAATGACATTAGATGTCACACCGTCAGTTTATAATTCTGTATAATTACTTTAGATGTCACCCCGTCAAATGTCGAATCTGCAAATTTTTTGTTTGCACTTGTTACGAGCCGGGGCTGTGGGCAACGCCTAGACCGGCGAGGTTGATATAACCCAAGGAATACGGTTGAGAATTTATTAGTAAGGCGCACGGACGAACCCGATGCGAAATCGGGGAGCCGCTGGGATATGTGTAGCGAGGACGAACCCGATGCGAAATCGGGGAGCCTCAGGAATAGAGTCAAGCGCGGACGAACCTGATGCGAAATCAGGGAGCCGCAGGAGGGTGAAACGTCGTGGACGAACCCGATGCGAAATCGGGGAGCCACTAGGAAAGAAGTTCGCAGACGAACCCGATGCGAAATCGGGGAGCTGCTAGGAGGTTGGCTTATTCACAGACGAACCCGGCGCGGAGCCGGGGAGCTGTTCGGAGGTTGGAAAACGTACGGACGAACCTGATGCGAAATCAGGGAGCCGTAGGATACAGACGAACCTGGTGCGAAACCAGGGAGCTGTAGGATGGGTTAGGTTTCGTGGACGAACCCGATGCGAAATCGGGGAGCCACTGGGTTGGAGTATTTGTAGTTATTTTGTTTGGATAAGGCGTGCGAACGAACCTGATGCGAAATCAGGGAGTCGCAGGAAATGTTAGTTTGTCTCGTAACTTTTAAATTAATATTCGATACAACTCGAGCGGTTAAGTTGTATCTGTGGGAACGTTACTACCGATATAAAGGATTACGGGGTAAATATAGGTTTAACGAATCTACTCGATTTAATGGTGAACAAATTATAAATATATATTCAAATCAGTCGTTGGTACAAATGTAATTGTCGCGATAGAAATAATATAAAGTATGTGAGTTACCTAAGTATTTGCACGGTGTTGACGCACTGGCGATGCGGGGTCTGAGAGCCGCTTTAAGAGTGTTCCGAAAGAACTTCAACCGGACTGGCGGATTCTAACGGGTTAATCTATGATTCGAAAGGTGCGCTAAGCCCAATCTCACTAGATATAACTGACTCTGTACGAGCGTGGCACGACGTGACGTTACGCGTGACTATGTAACTCTGAACCGACGAGGGTAGAAACCAAAGGGTTTATATACCCCCGAAATGCACGGAAACGCATTAGAACTTTCCATATAAGGACATTGAGGAGTCTTCGTCGGACCACGCCCGTCTTGGTCATAATGCAGCTGGTCGCACATGTGCTCAGGACCCCTTTTTCTGTTTATGATAACCGAAAGAGTTTTAGGGCGTTTTCCCATCACAGACGCGAGCTCGAAAACGCGTTGAGAGCGACGTACGGAATATTCTTCATACGTAACACACTAACGCCCGTTTCTTTGTAATGGCGCTTAGATCGATTCGGATGTTGACCCCAAAGGAGTCGGGGCCCTTAATCTTTTACTGACGCCCGACCTCTCTTTCTTGCACTCGCTAGCCCTTTCTGTGGCCATCGATGAAACTGTGCTACTGCTTATTCGTTTGTTATGAAATGTTTACCCAGACATTGGTGACATTATTCTGATGAAAATGAGTCTTAAAACAACATAATTTGGATCACATTTATTTATTGAGTTAGTGGGGCATAATGCATCGAGAACCCCAACGTCTATAGGCCTGACCGTGGTAAGATTTCCTTTCGGCTAGACGATCGCGTGGATTGAGGCCATCATGGTCGCCGGTTTGACGCCCTCAGACTTTTTCCTCGGTGCAATACAGGTAAAGGCGTGAAAAGGTGTACGACGTACTTTATACGGAAACAAACCCCCACCCGATTGGAAAGTCTACCGGTCACCCTCAGGTAGCGGCTGACCTGGGGGTGACTTCGATGCGGTCTGCCGATCGCGCTCGAGTTTAGTAGAGCCGAGCCAAAGTCGAACCGTTTGCCCATTCTTACAATCCAAATTGTATCTTAGCCTAGTCTCCAATCTTGCAAGATCTTGCGCCCTCCAGAAGACTTTATACCTTCAGCAGTTCAGCAACAGTTCACAGATGACGGGTGTATCGACTTCTTGCGCTGTTGCCATTTACATAGTTCGCACGCGCACGGGTTCCGAGATAACTGATAGACCCTGTACTTCTCTACGAGCACATGGTTTATTAAGTTCATACGCTGTATAATTATACCAGCAGCTTCTACCGAAACATAACATGCCAGTACTATATCATACCGCTATATTTAACTATATTTACCCATCACTTTTTCGGTCCTCTTGTTTTATTAGCATTTTCACCATATTTTTGGGGAGGGATTTTTAAAACGATATACACCACCGTGCATAAATATTTGGACACTTTCACATTTGGAACTCGTGAATCATGCTTTAAATAAAAGGCTCTTATATAATGTTGGATTCCGACCTTATAAATAGTGCAATTGAAATGTGAGTAATTAAAATCAGTCCCAACTTACTCTTGCAACTTTTTTTTTTACTATACAATATAGTATAATGCATCCTATATCTTTTACATTTGTCTTTATTTGACTTTTAATAGGTATTTTTAAGGTTTATGCATAAAGTCGTTTACAGGTGCCCAAAAGCGCTTCCATATTTCCCCTTTAACGTTACCAGAAGCAGCTAATTTTTGTTGCAACTTAAAGGGCCCGACTCTTTTGGGGCTAACTCCGAATCGATCTAAGCGCGTGTGTAATAATGGAACGTCTTATTCACATTTGTGATGTATTTCATGTACTATATATACATATATAATTTTATTAACTTGTTTTAAAATAATTTTTCGAACTTATGAGGGAGGGCTCATATTGCTGCTTGACATAGGTCAGGCACTGCCAACTGGCAGGTTGCGGACCACGTGCGATATGCGTCGTAGTATGCGGTGTCACACCGATTCCCGTCTTGCTGTGCCTATCATCGGTCCATCAGACCTACATAGCTCTATCTTTATCTATCATATTAATGGATCTCTGTCTAGCATAACTTCTCTTGTTTTAGAGCGAAGCATAAAATGGTCAAAAAGGATCACGGTGACATTGTATTGTTGTATAGACTACGGTCGTGAGAGCTAAACAAATCAACTTTTCAACACATACACGCCCACATAATCATTTGAATACCTATTCAAGCGCCTTCGATAATTTCACATATATTTTAATTATATTACAATTAGATGATTGTTGTATAATACAGTTAATATATTTCACATATATTAACATAGCAGCTTTATTGGTAATGTAAATGAAACACGACCAAATGATTGAAATTTTGAGTTACACATTTTGAGCTTTGGATTGACGTGTATACACGTCCAAATGTTACAAATATTAAACAGTACCATAATTAGCTAAACAGTAGAAAAAAGCGCTTCAACTTCATATTTAGGTAAATTAAATTAAATTATTTATCAAATATTTTTAAAACATTTGTAAACAAATGTTGATCATTGCCATATAGTTAGTAATTTAAAAAAATTAATGTAAAAAGACTGAACTCCAAGGGAACTCGAACCTACGACAAAGTTTGCAGCGGCTCGAATTAACATCTCGGCTCGAGCCGATTCATTTTGCTGATGGTTATACACAATTGTAACAGATGCGGCACAGCGTGACAGAAGTCTTGATACTTTGCTGCAACTACAGTAATGGCTTGATATAAGCGAAAGCCTCGTGCCTGGACGTTCGCTTATATCGTGTAGTTTCTACATTGTTTGAAGTTTGCCGACAGCGTCGAACGTAGAAAACGACATATCGTGTTTGGTGTCATTTTAATCAGAAAATTGTCAGCTATGCTATGTAAAAGTTTCATAAGAAAAGGATGATAAATAGCAAAGTTTCATGGTTGAATTAGTATTAGCTCACTGATTTACCCGTGCCCGGATCGCGTTACACTGAACGCCAAGTGAACTTCTGGACGCCTCAAGGGGTATACCCCTCAGCGGTGGGGATAAACTCTTCGCTTATATCAAGACATTACTGTATGTTTTACTTGCGTCAGTGTTTGCGCATCAAGTACTCACGTATGAAGTTCCGTTCGTGGTGTGAAATTATAACTTACATTTACCGACTGATTTGTATTTTTATCGAGTCTGACGATAACCTGGTCAAATTAACTAAAATGTGCCGTAAACGCCATCGACGGAGAATTATTAAACTATTCTCACGTTGGATGCGTGCAAATCGTAAAACTGTTTCTCCGCTTTCCAGAAGTGATAGATTGTGAAAAATCGGATTTCTGTGATTCTGTGCTAGTTCAAGGAAGCCCAGTAGGGTGTTTTAGCAGTGAATGAACCATTAAATCGTTCAATATTTACGAAATGTGAAATGTGTCAAGATGCGGCAGCCATCTTGTTGCCTACATCGACGTCTGTCCCAAGCTTGCCAGTTTCAGAAATAACGTTATCCTGCACGAAAGTTGAATTTATTGGTGTCCAAACATATCAGTCGGGCTGTGGTGAAGTCTATCCGTGTCTGGTATACCCGTAAAAGTTTCATTAATGAAATTATAGAGACGCAAAATCGATTCTATGAAATCGAGCCTTTCTCTCGCGCATGGCGTATACGTGAATGCTTTCCTTTGTTGTGTGAGTGCACGCACACAGGCCATGGCGCATGGAGTCGGGGCCCTTAAGGGCGTGCGGTTACCCTAATGTATCGGGTACCTGTACTGTCGGGTCGGATCGGGTCGGGTCGGGTCGGGTCTGTTAGATTCGGGCGAATTCGAGCTATTATCGATATCAAATCGATGTCGTATTGATACTTAACGGTATTATCGATATATCGTTAATTTTTTTTTGTAAAACTACAGAAGTGGTACTACCTCACCGATTTCGATGATTTTTGAATATGTTGTAGAATTCCGTATTCTGAACAACTTTTTCCTATGCATATATCCGCCGCTCGGCCTTAGTTTTCGGGATATTTGCCAACAAATATAGCTATTACTACATTGAATTTTGTACATACGTGCACGCTCGTGGCAACGTGTGGGACCGCCGCTTATCCGGCGGCCGGCGAAGAATCTGTATACCAGGTGACCTCATAAAAATTGTACCTCTAGAACTAGATATATCATATCAGATTTGGTATTGGCGGCCTTTCCCCCCCTGCACCCCCTCCCCATAAAATTTCGAACCCAAACCTAATCCGAATCTAATTTTTATTTAATTATTTTCGTATTTTCATTTATTATTTACCACCCTCTGCGCAGAACAATCTAACCCAAAATCATATTTGATTAAATAAAAATTAGATTCGGGTTAGGTTTGGGTTTGATTTTGTTGGGAGGGAGTGCAGGGGGAGGGGCACGGCCCCACCCTCACACTTGTTGTGTGAGTGCACGCACACAGGTTATGGCGCCTGGAGTCGGGGCCATTAAAGCTGAGGCTTGTATCTTTATATTGTGATGAAATTATGTCGGTCTTTATTGTTACCTACCAGATTATATATTTCTTGATAAAATAATTTGCGTACATGTACTGAAATATTCGAGTATTCTATTAGACATCAAGGACCATACCAAATCAAACATGAATATATGTATATGTTTATGCACGTGAAATCAAGATTGCGATTTTATAGGTACTGCATTGGTTCCTATTCATAACTACGAATATAATATTCTTTAATTAATATTATCTTTTGGTCCTATTATGTAATCTGCAATCTATAATTGTAAGGAAATCCGAGGTGTCGGAGCTCCTAGGTCTTCCTTCTGGAAAATGTCATCGCGAGGCTGATATGCGAGTGGAAGCTGCAGACAATAATTGTCTCCGCTATTGGAGGCGCCGTAAAGCAGGCTTTGAAGAACCTGCATCATGGGTCCGACGAGTCCGCCTTTTTGGCAGCGACAATGCAGCGTCGGGCATTCTTTAAGATGTCTTCGTTTATAGTACGAACGCATAACGATCCGGAAAATATTGTTTTATGATAGCGTCTGACACTTAGCGTTGCCTTATTTTTGTCTTACATAATTTTGAATAAAATCTAGGTTTATATATATTTTCGTCGTTAATTTAATGACCATGTAGTGATATTCTAGTGTTATAAAGGTTCCTTACGATCAAAAGTGTTCCATGATTTGGAGAAAATTAAAAATCATAGAGATAAAAAAGAGAAGTGAAGATAGGCTTACAATTAGTGATTCGTCTACCGACCGGAGATTTTGCGCTCTAGATCGGCTATCGACTGACTCATCGTCACACAGAGAACAGTTACCGCCGTCTCGAGTGCAGTCGTCGTAACACAAGAAAAGCACGAGCATCTATATAGCAGACGTGAGTTCCCTAGTTTTCTGTTCCTACTGTTTCGACGAACGGTGTTCATTTCGGTTTGTTTCGCGCCCTTCCTATACTTAGGAAATTAGGAATATTCTAGGATATTAGGTATCGCGTGTTAAGAATAATTCGTATTTCGGTTTAGAATGAAATTCGAAAACATCTGACCGAGTGATGCATGGGTTAGTTCGACGTAGTTAAGCGAAATAACGCGATACAATCGGTTCTCGATATCCACACACCATGCAACTCGTTGAAATAATTAGATATCCCCATTTCACGTGTATCTTGACACGTTGACAGCGAGACAAGTCAGACAACAAAGAACAAAAACGGTTGCGTTCGATACCTACATCGATATCAGTCAACGTGTTAAACACATGTACGAAACAATGATCTCTAGTTGAAATGTTCTTCGTCGGGATTTTCGTATAATTCAAAGTTCGTATCCACTGAGCGTTAATACGAATTTATTTATTTACGTTAACAAATAATGATTAATTGCGCGTTCATTGCATTGCACCGAAATTTAATTCACATGCAAAACTTGTCGCTGTGTAAGCTCTTATTCACTTATTCACTCTGTCAATCTGTTATAAGCCACAGGTGTGAAATGGTAATACCTTTATAATACTAATTTATACTAATTCCATACTAATATGGTATTTTATCATTTAAACCCTACCTTATCGCACTTAGAGCTGTTTTACTGACCCATGCATACGTAAAGGTAACTCACATGTAAGATAACAAAAACAAAAAGCAAAAAATTGCATTCGCTATCCTTATCCCCCGATCTCGTCAACATATGTATAATTAACGTATAATAACAATGAGATTATAATGTAGCTATAAAATATAATTCATAATTACTCATACGAGGAACTTATGCCCAGTATAATTATAAATAAAATTATAATAGTATTGAACTGCATAGTTGGTGAATTCATTAAATAGTTATTTCAAGATGGTTACTGCTCATTTGCTCTCGGTATATATCAATGTCGTTTAGGACGCAGTTTGATTATGAATCGAGCGAGCCGAAGAGAGATAAGTTCGAGCAATTCATGAAACATTTGTCTCCATGTGTCTGATAAGGTTTGCCGATGCAACAAACGTTAAGCGGGAAGTACCAAATACTACATTTCGGGCACTTACACAGATGCTTAATGCTTAATAAGATATATATACACGAACATTTTCTTACCACCTAGCTTTGCAGCTTTGAAATATTCGTAGGACTTTTTCATTTATTGTTGACGGCAGACATTCTTTCGATATATACAAAGTAGTGGTCGAATTTGCGAGATATCAGGTTCGATCGAGTTCGGAATAAGTCGGGCGGGCTCGGGGGATCCCGTCACGCACGAATATTCGGCCAGCCTGACGCTTCCGATCGCATTGAAAGAGCACGGGCGGATTTCGTTAGGGATCTCAATATTCTTATACTACGATTTTATAGTCGTTATTCATGACATCGCTGTGTATGTCCGAATCAATTACATTTAAATTGCAAAAGTAATTGTCAAAAAATATAGACCAATTATGTTTTTTACTACCTAAGTTAAAATAAATAAATTAATAAATATATTCATATGTTGGTATATTTTGATTACTATCGAACATTAGAAAGTATTAATTCCTATGTGAATGATTAGTATAGCTAGTAATTACCTAAAAAATGGATATATAAATATCAAGGTTGTGCAAGCATATGGAATAGACCTGTGACTATCGATTATCGATATCATATCGATATCTTATTGATCCTTAATGATATAACGATAATATCGTTAAGGCGAATAGTGGCAGAACTGATGGAATTAAAGTGTAGGACGTAATTATGTATCATTTCAATCCATTTATTTTTGTTTGAGCTGATTACGGGTAGCATATTTGTTAGTTTTGGCTGTAATCTGCTTCTTCTCTCGGAAAGAATCTGTCCAGCTTTGGAAAATAATAGTTTGCTTGGAACGGATGTTGCTGGAATGGATAAACATTTTTCCGCGATTGTCCAAAAATGTGGGAAATTTATAATACCTTCGTTCGGTAAAACTACGTAAGTACTCCGACCTCTCCGATTTCGATGATTTATGAATATGTTGTAGAACTGAGTATCCGGAACAACTTTTTCCTATACATATAACCGCCGCTCGGCCTTAGTTTTCGAGATATTTGCCAACAAATATAGCTACTACTACATTGAATTTTGTACATACGTGCACGCTCGTGGCAACGTGTGGGACCGCCGCTTATCCGGCGGCCGCCGAAGAATCTGTATACCGGCTGACCTCATAAAAATTGTACCTCTAGAACTAGATATATCATATCAGATTTGGTATTGGCGGCCTTTCCCCCCCTGCACCCCCTCCCCATAAAATTTCGAACCCAAACCTAATCCGAATCTAATTTTTATTTAATTATTTTCGTATTTTTATTTATTATTTACCACCCTCTGCGCAGAACAATCTAACCCAAAATCATATTTGATTAAATAAAAATTAGATTCGGGTTAGGTTTGGGTTTGATTTTGTTGGGAGGGAGTGCAGGGGGAGGGGCACGGCCCCACCCCCGCCAATACCAAATCTGATATGATATATCTAGTTCTAGAGGTACAATTTTTATGAGGTCACCTGGTATACAGATTCTTCGCCGGCCGCCGGATAAGCGGCGGTCCCACACGTTGCCACGAGCGTGCACGTATGTACAAAATTCAATGTAGTAATAGCTATATTTGTTGGCAAATATCTCGAAAACTAAGGCCGAGCGGCGGATATATGCATAGGAAAAAGTTGTTCAGAATACGGAATTCTACAACATATTCAAAAATCATCGAAATCGGTGAGGTAGTACCACTTCTGTAGTTTTACAAAAAAAAATTAACGATATATCGATAATACCGTTAAGTATCAATACGACATCGATTTGATATCGATAATAGCTCGAATTCGCCCGAATCTAACAGACCCGACCCGACCCGACCCGACAGTACAGGTACCCGATACATTAGGGTAACCGCACGCCCTTAAGGGCCCCGACTCCATGCGCCATGGCCTGTGTGCGTGCACTCACACAACAAAGGAAAGCATTCACGTATACGCCATGCGCGAGAGAAAGGCTCGATTTCATAGAATCGATTTTGCGTCTCTATAATTTCATTAATGAAACTTTTACGGGTATACCAGACACGGATAGACTTCACCACAGCCCGACTGATATGTTTGGACACCAATAAATTCAACTTTCGTGCAGGATAACGTTATTTCTGAAACTGGCAAGCTTGGGACAGACGTCGATGTAGGCAACAAGATGGCTGCCGCATCTTGACACATTTCACATTTCGTAAATATTAAACGATTTAATGGTTCATTCACTGCTAAAACACCCTACTGGGCTTCCTTGAACTAGCACAGAATCACAGAAATCCGATTTTTCACAATCTATCACTTCTGGAAAGCGGAGAAACAGTTTTACGATTTGCACGCATCCAACGTGAGAATAGTTTAATAATTCTCCGTCGATGGCGTTTACGGCACATTTTAGTTAATTTGACCAGGTTATCGTCAGACTCGATAAAAATACAAATCAGTCGGTAAATGTAAGTTATAATTTCACACCACGAACGGAACTTCATACGTGAGTACCTGATGCGCAAACACTGACGCAAGTAAAACATACAGTAATGTCTTGATATAAGCGAAGAGTTTATCCCCACCGCTGAGGGGTATACCCCTTGAGGCGTCCAGAAGTTCACTTGGCGTTCAGTGTAACGCGATCCGGGCACGGGTAAATCAGTGAGCTAATACTAATTCAACCATGAAACTTTGCTATTTATCATCCTTTTCTTATGAAACTTTTACATAGCATAGCTGACAATTTTCTGATTAAAATGACACCAAACACGATATGTCGTTTTCTACGTTCGACGCTGTCGGCAAACTTCAAACAATGTAGAAACTACACGATATAAGCGAACGTCCAGGCACGAGGCTTTCGCTTATATCAAGCCATTACTGTAGTTGCAGCAAAGTATCAAGACTTCTGTCACGCTGTGCCGCATCTGTTACAATTGTGTATAACCATCAGCAAAATGAATCGACTCGAGCCGAGATGTTAATTCGAGCCGCTGCAAACTTTGTCGTAGGTTCGAGTTCCCTTGGAGTTCAGTCTTTTTACATTAATTTTTTTAAATTACTAACTATATGGCAATGATCAACATTTGTTTACAAATGTTTTAAAAATATTTGATAAATAATTTAATTTAATTTACCTAAATATGAAGTTGAAGCGCTTTTTTCTACTGTTTAGCTAATTATGGTACTGTTTAATATTTGTAACATTTGGACGTGTATACACGTCAATCCAAAGCTCAAAATGTGTAACTCAAAATTTCAATCATTTGGTCGTGTTTCATTTACATTACCAATAAAGCTGCTATGTTAATATATGTGAAATATATTAACTGTATTATACAACAATCATCTAATTGTAATATAATTAAAATATATGTGAAATTATCGAAGGCGCTTGAATAGGTATTCAAATGATTATGTGGGCGTGTATGTGTTGAAAAGTTGATTTGTTTAGCTCTCACGACCGTAGTCTATACAACAATACAATGTCACCGTGGTCCTTTTTGACCATTTTATGCTTCGCTCTAAAACAAGAGAAGTTATGCTAGACAAAGATCCATTAATATGATAGATAAAGATAGAGCTATGTAGGTCTGATGGACCGATGATAGGCACAGCAAGACGGGAATCGGTGTGACACCGCATACTACGACGCATATCGCACGTGGTCCGCAACCTGCCAGTTGGCAGTGCCTGACCTATGTCAAGCAGCAATATGAGCCCTCTCTCATAAGTTCAAAAGATTATTTTAAAACAAGTTAATAAAATTATATATGTATATATAGTACATGAAATACATCAAAAATATGAATAAGACGTTCCATTATTAAACACATGAACATTGCTTTATCCAATTCTTTTGTTCAACATGACCCTGGAATCTCTTCTGATTTGCACTATTCTCTTTTATGTACGGCAAAAATCAAAACCTCAACTTGAGTCGAACCTATTCAAGTTTTCGTGAAAAGCAAAATTGTAATAGATATGACAATATCAACTATGTCTCCCTATTTTTCGTTTGTCATCCTACACAATGACCATAGCAATGATCAATATATGCACATCCGGTACTCGTATGAAATAACTAAAAATAAATATTTTCTTTTATTTCTGATGGTATAATTGCATTCGCAACAATAATTATTTGTAAAAAGAAATAATAGTATGGTCTAAAAGAATGGCGAAATAGTAGTAAAACATCACACGAGTTTTCCTGCACTTCATCTACGACTTCTCAATCTAATACGTCTCAAAATGCGCTTCATACAGTATACTTTGATGTTAGAAATATTAAACAGTACCGTAATTGGCAAGATACATGGCAAGAGACACGGTAGCACAAAAAGCGTTCTAAGTTCAGATTTACGTATATTGAATTAAAATATTTAACAAATGTCGAATCTGGCAATCTTTTGTTAGCATTAACGCCCGTTTCTTTGCAATGGCGCTTAGATCGATTCGGAGTTGGCCCCAAAAGAGTCGGGGCCCTTAACACGTTAGGCCCGGCGCCGGTCCCTGGGGACCGGCAGTGAATTTTCCGTGTGGCCGGCGCCGGTCCCTGAGGACCGGCAGTAGAATTTTCGTTTGGCTGTCGTCGGTCCGCGGGACCGACAGTATTAAAGTTAAAAAATAAATATATTCTCAATGAAATCTGATCAAATGTAGTTTAAAAATATTTCTCTTGACGTGTCACTATCTTCTTCTCTTTCGGACATATTCAATGTTATGGGCAATAACTATTTTCAAAACTAAACTCAATTTTCTTTTTACGAACAATCTGTACACTTCGGTAGGTCTGTTCAAACTGATCGCCTCTTGGAGGTACGTACGTGGCAGACCTATAGATCATACGAAAATATAGTGAACAGAATCACACATACACCTAAAAGACGTCGAAAATAGCGCGACAAAGAAGAATTCCTTATCTCTTGGCGATACCCTACAACATTGTATCGCTCGCCGGCTGCCGGCTGAACGGAAAGGACAGCAAATTCGGCGCCGGGCTCAACGTGTATATAAATAAATAAATACAAAGCATTTTCTCGTTTCCGATTTCTCGCGGTTCCAAGTCTGAACTACAACCTATTTCATCTTTCAGATCAATTGTTATATGTAAGAAAGCAATTCATAGGTCAAGGTACTAAGTCAATAAGCAATCCCGAAGATACTAAGCGAATAAGGTAAAAATAGTGTGAAGATAGGAAATACTATGGACTATGTACTACTGTGGCCAGAAAGTAAGGTGACTTATCAATTTAAACTTCGCGGCTTTATCCAAATTGATAAACATTTTCTGTAGGTTGTTAGCTCTGTGACTGTCATCTGTGTCAAATCTCATGTTATTATCTTCAGTTGTTTTTGAGATACGCTTGTCTATCCACATCAATAAAAGAGTATTCGGCGATTTTCATAACGATAATGTCCCACACGTCATTGGTTATTCGTGATCATTTGGCCAAAAGTTCAACCCATATCGTTCCACAGTCAGCGTATTCGCCTGATTTAACACCGTGCGACTTCTGGGTATTCAGTAAACTCAAAAGACCGCTCCAGGAACGCTGTTTTGAGACTGTTGAAGAGATTCAACGTGAATCGCTGCCCGCTTTGAAGGCCATCCCGGAACAGGCCTTTTTCGGCTGTTTCGAGGAATGGAAAAAAAGTTGGCATAAGTGCATTATGTAAAATGGGGATTACTTTGAAGGGGATGAAATTGATTTGAAAGAATAAAGAAGGATTTTTCATTTTATATCAAAAGCCACCTTATTTTATGGACACAGTAGTATATGATAGTGTTTAGTAAACACTCAGCACTGTGCAAAAGTCTTGGGCCACTGAATAAGAATGCTGTTGTATTATTTTGTAAATGAATTTAAGGGAATATTTGAAGAAGCATTCATTATTTAACTGTAAATTAATCGACAAATGATGTTTAACACTCGCGCGGCCGTCGATGGGACTTGTTAAACCCAGGAATCAATTTTTTTTAAATTCATTCTTTTCCTCTATTTCTATTATGTTATAGTTTCTTAACGCGCTTCAGATCACATTGCACTGATGTTTTTAAAATATTGTTTCTAGGGTAGGGATGAATTATATTAAACTGTTTTATCGACGCAACGCATGTAAGTCCGCAACGATCTTTAGAAATCAAAGTATTCGCGTCACGTTTTCTCACCAGTATTAACTAGTTTTTCAAGAACGGAGCTAGTCAATCCTTACTCAGGGGTGTGCGGGTTCCCGACATTTCGGGTTCGGATCGGGGCGAGAATACTCGGGCGAGATTGAACGAGCTGCCGGAAATGTGATACTCATCGAGATCTCGAAAGTATCCAACTGCATACGACCGTTTCGAGATCCCGAAAGGCGTATCGAGAAATGGAGATCCCGAAACTGACTATACGATGCAATGTATCGGAATCCCATTAGACTCGGTGTATCGGAATCCCATTAGACTGAAGTGAAGTGATCGTGCAAGGATACTAAGCCGGCCGTAACAGCATCAGCTATTGAGCATTGCCTAGGTCTGGATTCACACAATGTTAGGCAGGTTAATTCGCGAACGAATGGGTAAGTTTAACTAGCTTTTCCTGACATTAGTTATGCGAATCGTTTTTCTTAAAACATAATTTATCCAGCTGAAAACGTACTGATAAAAAAAAGTATTTTCTTCATAAGTAATAAAACACTTCATTCCTTTCGGATAATGAATAAACGTATCGAACACGGTTATTACACGATTTATTAGTGTATTTCTTATTCATGAATAATGAATAATTCCACATTATTCTTAATTAAGACGATGTAACATTTGTCGCATACTTTCCTCGGTACCCTCGATGCCCCCATCACCACCTACCGCGAGTGATCGGTTCGCACCTGAGCGCACGCCGGCCGATGCCCGACGGGCGCTCTCATTGGCCAGTGTTTTTCGTTAATAACTCAAAAACGAAACTATATATAACATTATTATCAAGGAAAAAGTTGTTTATAAACATCCCAGCTACACCCCAATACTCAATGTTCCCTGACTGTTTTATCACCCTGTATAATTATAATAAAATATGTATGCCTATATGTTCATAATAATGTGTAAGCACTATGTACTAGGATCCCGATACGCTTTTCGATCTCGCCCGAGTTGTCCCGACCCCACTCAAGGCTCGGGAATGTCGTGAACTCGAGAACCCGCGCATCCCTGCCCTTAACACATTGACTGTGAAATTAGAAAACGAGCCAAGTAGTGTCGCCACAAAATGTATCTTAATTTGAATACATGTTAAGAATCAGTTTCCAATGAAAAATCTTGGTCAATTTCGATTATTTGTCCGAAAGGTCATGCAGAAAGTACTTGCGCATTGGCATCACATAGTAAATGTGAAGCGTATCCAACTCACAGAACGCAAAATCCCACAGCCACGCAGCCCACGGTTAAAGTCATGTTTAACTAACGCCACCTCCTAAACAAATACTGCATGAGATAAATATAACTCACATGACGATCAATGTGTTAAGCCTCGTCTACCGTATCGGATATTGTCTGTGCCACGTATCCCTCGAGGCTGGAAAATGTCCGAAGTTTGTCCGAAGAAACTACTGTTTCTTGTTACATATTCGAATGGAAAAATATAGACTAATTATTGTAGGCATTAGACATGTATTTTAATCCCGTACACTGCGTGTTCGGTATCTGCAAAAACGTGTCTGTGGACAATTGTCAAGGCTTTAGTCGACAGCCGTATTTAACACAAGTCAAATGTGTTATAATTGCTTTTACTTAACTTTTGTTTCAGTATGAGTACAAAATAGTGCGGTGTAGAAGTTGTGCTTCTTTGTAATAAAGATTCTTAATAATACTAAAAAATATTTCATGAAGAGTAATGTATCTTCTAATAGATTGCGCGAGACAAGTATTACGCATTGCTGTACATTGTAAGTTTAAATACGTAAATATTATATAACTAAGAAAGTTCGGTGATTTTAATCAATCGTGGTAAATGATACGCAAAGTGGATCAATATTCCTTGTTCAGAAAAGTTAGCCGGCTACATCGGCGGGTTACACTAGATTATATTTTATGGTGCAGTTTACTGATCACACAAGACTATGCATTCTTTTGGCCTGCCCATGTAATATGTTATTTTAATTATAAGTTGATTTAATGATTGAGAAACTTTTGATCGATTAACAACATACTAACCGATCAGTTTTCTAGCTTTCTTTGACGAGTTAACCGCAACCAATAAACCAAAGATACAGATGGCCGAAGACTTTTGCTCAGCACTGTATTTATAATTCTTATAAGATGTTACGTAAAAATTTTTTATTTTAGAATTTTCCGAAATACGCCAGAAATGCAATCTTCCGACGAGAACGATCCGAATATAAAAATAACCCGTTTTACAACGAGAAAAATTACCAACTGTCAACAACAAACAATATCGTTTCGGGCAAACTCAGAAAGCGAAGAGGATGATGTAGAACGAAATTATAAGTTGATAGTCGGCAAAGTGCTTAATGGACGTGACACGATTGTAGTCACAAAGGAGGATCGACTGATCGATCTGATTAGTATCAATGTCGCGGCAGCAGATCGACATGATCTAGTTCAGAATGCGCTGATAGTGGCATCATTTACACTAGAGCCATACACGAATGTGAAGCACTATGCTACATTGGTGAAAAAGATGCCGCTAAGTGTAGCCGAAGATCTGGGGGACAGTGCTGAATTTTCTTTCGGAAATCTATGGTTCCTTGTTCCACCAAATGACGCTGATAATAATGAACATGGGAAAAATGTGATTGACGATATAAGAAAACTTTCGGCGTACACTGACGACCAATTGCCTACGTTATGGCATGAAGCAATTCATTCACCTGCAATGCACGACGGTCTCGAAATTTTGTGGTTCAAGCCCAACGAAGATGTCTATGAAAAAGTCATCAAGCCTTTGCTCGAAAATTGATTCTGATTCTAAGTTTGCGTAAAAATTTCGTTCACCCAAAGGAAAATAAAATTGAAAGACCGTTTACTTTTTGAATAAATATCTCTTTTTCTTTTGATCCGATATTTCATTACGAATTGTTAATTAATGTTAATGTCCCTTTTATAACACTGACAAGGGAAGGACCCCCATTGTCCGAATTTGATTTTAACAAGCTTTGGTAAGGTGATAGTATATGGGCCCCTAATGATAGGTGTCCAATATTAGCCTCAGTTATTCAAAAAGTCCAGGGTTCGATTCCCTCCCCCGAAATACATTTCTTTTTTAATTCTATTGTGATTGCCCATATACTATCACCTTACAAGAGCTCGTTAAAATCGAAGTCAGACAATTGGGGGGTCCTTCCTTGTGAGATATTTCTATGCAAGTTGAAGTTTTAACTATCTGAAATAACAGCAGATAGCAAATGAGATACGTTGGCATTTGCATTTATAAATTCTAGTAAGCTTATTCGAAAGTACTGTATATTTATGCTTTTTTAATTGTCATAGCTGCTTCTGCAAATATATTTCTTATTTGTAATATGGATTTCATATATATGTATAATAAACCAGGTTTTTGGATTGCCACATTTAAATTCTATTTTTGCAGGTCGATAAATTTTGATTTAGAAAGAGAACCAATTTATTTTATAACATCGGAACACTTAATATTAAATAAATAATTCAATTTCAGTTTGAAACGACTGCTCCTGTACAAACAAATAAAATGCAAAGTGTGATTTAAGGAAAAGCGACGTTCACCTTCTTTTATCTCCATTGTTACACCATGTTCTCATCCCCATGAAAGGATGCAAATTTTGTAGGGAACGTTTGTATGAAATTTTCATTACAAGAGAGACATTTCTGGTGATAAAATTAAATAAAACATCTTGTACATAACCACATATAAGATTAATAAAAAATTCAATGAAGTAAATTAGTAAGAAAACATAGGCACTACCATCCAAATAACAATTGTGTATACATATACTATCCAACGATGGCAATTCATGAATTTGTTATGCTACCCAATGCTATATTATTATTATGAAAAAAGTGATGTTTGTTAAAAATTCTAGCAGGTCACAAATATTATAAATAATATGCATTCAAAAGATTAATTGTGCGTAAAATAGCCTCAACAATGCATGACAAACGAGCGATAAGTAAATGTGCATATCGTAAATAATATTATAACAATATACAATTGAATATACATATTATATGTGGCACGAAATAAGTAGATGTCCGTTGACTTATGTGAACGGTAGTGTAATTGTTTGTTGTATTCGTAAATTCCATGAAACAGATTTTTAATATGATATCTCTAATTAGTTCGATTTATAGAAATTTTCAGTCTCTCATGTACATGTAGAAAATACATTTCCTCGCTTCTCAATACTACGGTATTTTAAATATTTTAAATAATTTGTTAAAAGTGGAATATCAGAATGCCTGACAAGGATAGAATTGAAGAAGACGGTGGGCCAAAATGGACAGTTATTCATGGAACGCAAGCCGGGAAGCTCATGCAAACTAGGTTTAAAAGAATGCCAGACAGTCATTTGTCCAAAGAAACGGTTGCTGGAATTCGAGATATGAATCTAGGAAGAGTGAAACCCGATGGAAGTCATGTTGGTGAGTTTATATAAAAATGAGACAAGTATTGTGACTTCAAGAGGATCAAAATTAAATATATTAATTTATTAAATTTCTGTAGGTGCACCTATTATACGCTTCGATTCAGGACAAAATACTGGAGCCCATTCCCATATTAACATCAATCCAGGAGGTCGGAGGAGCGCAAGTGCCCCTCACATCGAGGTTCCAGAAGGAGTGGTTCGAGCTGCAGATGTTGTTAATAGAACTCTAAAATATGCTGGTATTGGATTAACTGTGTGCGCTATAGCAATCGATGCTTGGCGCTTGGGAACAGCGATCACAGATGATCTGTATATTCAAGAGCATGCTGATGAGATAATCATAGAATTAGAGGATTCCATCAAAGAACTAAAGAAGTTGCTAAAAACTGAGGGCAGTTCAATGAGAAGGCAAGAAGTCAAACAAACGATTGAACACCTTATGAAGATTTTGGGTGATGTGATGCGTTCAAAAAAAATCTTTCTTAACACGATCAAAACAACTTCGTCGATCGCTGCAGGATGGGGTGCTGGTGCAGCAGGAGCGTATGGTGGTGCCTTAGCTGGTGCAAAAGTAGGCATGGCTGTTGGCACCTGCTTTGGCCCAGTCGGTCCGGTGGTCGGTGCTCCAGTTGGTGCAACGCTTGGCGCAATTAGTGCTGCTATTTGTGCTGGAACTTTGGGGAGTCAAGCTGGCGAATATGTAGCCGATAAAGCATTGGAAGCGTTTGTTGAACCTTAATCAGGAAAATCGCTTTCGCTTTCAATGCTTTTTATTAAATGACTTTCCTATTTTCATTTTTTGTATCATAGTTTTTTTCATTTTTTAATACATAATATGGTTAAAGTTGACTGATTTATTATCTTTCCTCTCATTATCTTTTTTGCCTATTACAACACTAAATAATATCATCACCGTTTATTGGTTGTTTATATCTTTTATCGTCTTTGTTATTCATTAGATACAAGTTTTTTGAGCAACCTTCTCGTTCACATATTAATTTTTCTTGTACTCCTTTAATATGTTTATCTAACATTTTCGATAGTTCAATCATATTTGGCAATACTATCTAATTTAGACGTATTATGTACTTGTGTTCGTACGATCAAGTAACTTTTCGTTAGATAACGATCGAAAGCTTATTTATATTTTATTTACTTCTTAATATCTGGAAATATATTATCACAAGTACAAGATAAATCAACCAAACAAGCAAATGAGAATCAACCAAAAAATTGAACTTACTTTTCTTGGAAACAAAATGTACGTTTGGAAAGTTGGACTCTTACAAGTTCGTATGATGATTATAAACATGTAGATATCTGTGTATCGTGCGTATCGACCACGAAATACGGGACGGATCACGACGGGATTTACGAAGTAATGATTATATTTTTATTTGTCGTCGTGGCAAGATTTAACTTCTGCCTCTAAAGGCGGGGCCACACTTGTTACCTAGTCTTATTACTGACCCCCGTTAAGTCAGTTTTTGGTACCGAGGTTCGGCGTGGGACCCATTTCTATTCTGATGCACGTAAAAGTGCGTCTACATTTGTTACCGCACCGCGATCTGTTACCTAGTCAAGTGGTCTAGAAAAGGTGGAGATGGAGATGGAGAAAGGCGCGCTGGAGTAGTTGGCACTACCTGTTAGGTTTTGTTATTTCCATATTTGGAAATAGGGTATATTTAGTATTTTTATGATTTTTTCATTTTATTGCCGGTTTACGCTAAAATTGTCGGGATAATCGGTCAACTTGGTGATCATTCTGCTCTTTACGCCGCAACAATATCATTACACCTCCTTGGAAACACAATATTTGATGGCAACCATGAATACACATCCCAGTCCCTACTATTGAAAACGACACCACGCGGAGAAATCTCTGAGAAACATATAATGGTTGTACGCAGAATGTTTAACTATAAAGTTATTTTGAAATACATGAAATATTGTTGAAATACAATATAGTTTCTATATGCAATGACAAAGTGCACGGTTCCTTCATCTTAACAATATTTATGAATAATCATCAGCTTTTATCCCTTCCTTAAAAATTCAAAATAACATATTTTATCAATGAGAAGTGAGTACAGTAATGTCTCGATTAGTGTACCTCGCCTGGGACTGAATGTGAACACTAATCGTGTGCAGGACACGTTTCTCGAACGAGTTCGGGTCCCTTTGATGTTGTGCTAGCCGAGATACGGGCCAGCGTTCCGGGAAAAAAGCAAGTTTAAATACCCGTGTACGTGAGACAACGCTACCGCGATCAAAATCTAATATTAAAACTTGTTCATTTTTGGTCCGCTTTAAATTAAATTTTACCAAAGTGTTCGTTACAATATCCTGATTAAAATGATACCAAACACGATATGGTTTGGACAATTTTTACTTATCGCGGTATTAATAATTTTATTCTCCTTTATTATTATTTTCAATAACAACTAGAATCATATATTTGGGTTATAAAGTTTGAATTTTTAATCTCGCTTGCATCAGTGTTGGCTCTCACCGACATTCGATCTAGGTGCAGTTTGCATGCTCGGCGCTTCACGCTTCGCTGGCCCCAGGGGGGAGCACCCTACGTAGTGGGGATAGAAATGAACACTAATCGTAGACACAGTTTTGAACACTAAGCGAGACATTACTGTATTTTACCTACGACCTACAGGGTGGCACAAAACCCAGGCACATCAAGAAATGGGATGTATCAGGGGTGATTCTGAATAACTTTTTTCTTGACCAAAATGTTGTTTGTAGTTTCGTTTTTGAGTTATTACCGAAAAACACTGGCCAATAAGAGCGTCCGCAGGCGCGCGCTCCGGCGCGAACGGATCAGCTGCGGTCGGTCGTGATGCATTGAGGGCACCGAGGGAAGCGTGCGGCAAATGTTATATTGTCTTAATTAAGAATGACGTGGAATTATTCGTTGTTCATGAATAAGAAATCAATTAAGTATTCTTTTAATTAATCGCCTACGGTCGTAGTCGTGGAAGAACGCATTGGCATGGCGTGTTACATCGCCTTTAAGCAAGAATAATGTGGAAATTTGTCTTATTCAATAATAAGATATAAACTAGTAAGCCGTTTAATAACTGTGTTCGATACGTTTATTCATTATCCGAAAGGAATAAAGTGTTTCATTACTTAAGCCAGGGCTCGGAATTAAGTGAACTTTCGGGCCCATTTTCAGAGACTACGCCCCACAATGGTGCCAAAGTTCACGGATTTCAGAATGAAAATGTATCTGAAATGATTTGTATTAGTCAGTATTATATGCTTATACAAGCATGAAGTGGTCTGGTTAAGTTTTGCCTGGTTTCCTTAACTCTTAGCAACAAATGTTGGACCACATGTAATCTCAGAAGACGCATTGAGAGTGATATTCTTAACGAAGCATGAATGAACTATTGGTTTATAATATACCGATTAATTTTTGAGGGAGCGTGTTAGATTTTTCAATAAAAATCAATACAAAAATTAACGTTTCATTCTCGTGTGAAAGGGGAAGCCTTATACTGTTCCTTTCATCCTGTTTATAAGGTTTGAACTGTTGTTTATATGGGAGCTGATAGGGCCCCGCACGCACACGAGATTAGTCGTCTATGCTTTAGGTCAGTCCGTTGATTTGGATGCGGTTAGTTCCTTCAGATCATTGGTATAGTAAGGAAGTCACTCTTGTTGCGTGGATAATAAATATATTACAAAATCACAAGCTGAGGAGAGTTATTGAATAAACCCATTTCCAACAGTAACTTTCAAGTAATTGATAAAACAAAGTATCGAACGTGAATGTACGATGCAGAACGTACCCCTTCCTTCGTGTATTTGAATAGCGCGGTACTGCATTTTTTATGCACTATTCACGAAACAAACGCGACAAAATTTGAAGAGTCAAAAAGATATGTAAAACAAATAAAACAACCGTATATAGTGCTGTATATTCAAAATACGGACAAACTGGCAAGCGCATGGTGCAGTTTTGGTATACATATACCGTAATGTTACCGAGTAAGAATTAATACGCGTCAGACGTGAATACAATGGGCCATTAAAAAATTTACCGAATAAGATTTACTGTGCGGCAGAATTTAATATAAAGAATTCGTAATGCATTCATGAATGTAACAAAATCACTAATATATTTCTAACATGTATAATAACAACGGTTCATAGGTACCGATCGTATGTTCATAAGAACGCACTAACAATGCTAAAATAAATATCACCAATCCAGGCTCTCCGTTGTTATGTCATACATATATTTATTACAACATTTTAATAAAGCATTTACGAGCCCCTATTCGTATGACAGTTTTTTCTTACTTTTACTCGCTGTATACTGATTGCACTAGGTGAGCAAATCCGGGACATGTTGCATGCACAATTCTACTTGAAACCAACGATAAATCTGCAGATATATGTTACACCTATGCGTGTGGACATTTCCCGCACGAAAAATCTCATCGTATCGATCGAACGTAAGTATCCGCATTTAAAAAAATGAAAGTATCCACATTTCCCGTACATAATATACAGGGTGCCCAACGTAATACTATTAACGATTTTTGGAAATGGAAATACCATTTAAAAAAAATGAAGGTGGCCTTGACAATAATAATACAAGACAAATTTTCGAACTTTTTTTTATTGCAATGTATAGCCAATTAAAAACTGATCAACTTTTGTTTAAAATACTTTTTTGTCAGATTATCGCAAGTTCTCGAAAAATCGTGAAAAGTGTTACGTGGGACACCTTGTATATGCAAATAATTCTTGGCATAACATGGCAAGTATAACTAGATATAATGGAATAAAAGCATGCTTACTTGTTAGAACAGTTTTCAGCCTCGCGGGGTCTACACGTATCCAAAAAGTGTGGCCTTGGTTCGCCGATCATAGTTTTCATAACGTCGCAGATGAACGTCAAGGCAATTATTCCAATCGCATAGTGACCATACCACAAACATATCTGTTTTGCTCTGGTGCCAGCGCATCCTAACGCCATGTCGTAGCTACTTGCGGGATAGCACGTGTATTCAGTTAGCGATATCTAAGAGCGTAATAGGGCATAGTGTACTTTTCAATAATTCTATATTGTACATAACTACAATAGAATGATAACGAAACCCCATACATAAGTCAATTTTGTTACAGAAGTCATATTTTTCAAGTTTTCTTAGATTGACAGAAAACGTAACAATAACATTTGACTTCGTCAAAAAGATACATTTGATCGTTTCTCGTGTATCTAATTATGTTTCGAATGCCTTAGCAAAAATATGATATTACCAATATTAGGTTCTTTTTATTTTCTCTTAAAATATGCAAGTTGTGAATTATAATCGACTACATTTATTATGAATATTCTTCTGTTTTTGTGTTTATGAATTTTCCCCCGTTTAATGACATGACATGTAATTGTAGAAATGATCAGTATTATGTAAACTATTTATATGAAAAATAACTTTAACCAAGCTGCAGATAAACGTGGGGTCTACATCACGTTTTTTAAAAAAACATAGTTGTTTAATTTTATAAAACACCTGTCAGTTGAACAATACTATTGCGGAGCATGCATGTACTAAGTCTTATCAAAATCGTAAATGCGCAGAAACATGTGGAAATAATATTAGTCATGATTCGCGGTGGCTCGGTCGGTTAGCGTCTGGACTCGAACGGTCTTCGATTCGATTCCTCCACTACCGATTCCAGCCGGCACCTCTGCACATGCTACATGTGCTTTACACCGTGGTTCTGGTGGTTCGGATTCCACATAAAAATGTAGATTCAATATAGGTATAGGTTTTAAACTCATGTATCGAAACCCAAAGTTCACAGTTCCATAACTCCACCGTAGTCGTTAATGACCACTGCAGTCGATGCGACTGTAAACACAGCCGGAAAAAAAATTTGTCGATTCAACAAGGATCCATTGAATTCAATTCCATCGTAAAAGAAAGTTATTTATACGCGGCTTTGGATACCAATAAGTCTGTTGAATGTACATCCTATTGCGTTTTAATAAACTTCCAACACCGTGCAATGATACAATTAAACCAAATATGCGCCATTCTATTCAATAATCTTCTGTCATCTATTGGGTAGTGCTATTATACCATTTGTGTAGAATTACTGTTGTTTCTAAGCAAAAAATTCCTCTTCTAAAGTATAATACTTATCCGACAACCCAATATGTACCATGTTATTATTACATATTCCCTTTTGAAGGAAACGAATAATTGTTTTTATAAATTAGCTTTATGAGCAGTACAGATTGCTAAAAAATTAATGAGTTAGCCAGAGAAAGCAAATTAACGTAGTATTTATATTGCCACAGAAATCACGTATTTTTAATGTACCCTTACATATTTTTTATTGAACAATGATTTATAGTATTTGGGTCGGAAAGAACCACAGTGAATTAAATCTGATTTATTTCTTTTCAACCACAGAATTTTGGTATATTACTTTTTATAAAAGATAACACAATACAAATGTTTTCATGATTTTCCAATAGACGATACAGTTGATATTATCATCCCGTTAATATTTTTTCGCAGTTGACACTGTTATTAATCGACAAAAGTAGTGCAAACTATACAAAAAGTCACAAGTGGAAAAAAGCGTCCGATTGTATGGTAGTCAATTGTATGATAAAAAATTTACGCCTCCATTATGGCAATATGTACCAAAATACACATCAGCATAGAAAATGTCAAAACTAAAAGCAACGAATTCTTTTCACATACTTTACATTTATATATACATACATATAAATATATATATATATTTATTTATTTATATTATATTTATAATAATTCAGTTAACCATTGAAAATGAAGGTACAGTGATGTAAAACTTTTAATGGAGCGGACGTTTTAATATACATATGTTGGATATTTGCTATTGATAGTGAATATAAAATATGCTAGAGCAAAACCGTCTCAACGTTCTTAGAAATGGCTTACTAATAAAGATAGTAAAAGAACCAGATGGGGCTCTACTTGGGGAGTCAAAAAGGGCCCGGGTTGTAAAATGAGACGATGCGCATTCGTAGGTATAAGTACCCAGTTCTTCTGGGTGTTTCAATTCAGTTCAAGAGAACATTGCAGAGTGAAAGGACATTCCTTCAAGCTATCTTAAATACATTGATTGAGAAAAATATAAGAGTTATTTTATTTAACACACCATTTCCAATAGGTTATGGGCCCAGTGTACGTTGAATAACTATATATATTTTATTTGATAGTGAAAACTGTGTACTGTGTTTTCAAAACTATATTGAGAAGTCTTAAGTGCTTTGGTGTCGGAAAAAAATGGAAAATTTAAAAGTAAAAAGGAACATTAATCCTTTCGATGGGGACAAATACAGTGTGTGGAAAGTGCGGATTTGTGCCTTGATGAATGAACTCGATGTCATTTATGTAATAAATGATGACATTCCTGACGTATTAAATGCAGAGTGGTTTAAAGCAGAAAGGGTTGCCAAGAGCGTGATAGTAGAGTATTTATCGGACTCATTCTTAGGGTTTGTACAAAATGGAAGCACGGCGAGGGAAATATTGAAAGGTTTAGACGCGATTTATGAGAGGAAAAGTCTAGCCACACAACTAGCACTCCGAAAGAAATTGTTGAGTTTAAAATTGCAAGGGGATATACAATTAATAAAACATTTTACCATCTTTGATGATTTAATTACGGAATTGTCAGCAGCAGGGGCAAAATTAGAAGAGACTGGCAAGGTTGCACATTTGCTGTTAACTCTTCCAGCATCATACGATGGAGTGATAACGGCAATTGAGACCTTATCAGAAGATAATTTAACCGTGGCTTTTGTAAAAGTTAGACTACTGGATCACGAAATAAAAATAAGAGCGGTAGATAATTTTACAAGCACGAAAGTGCTCCATGTACAGAAGTTTAATAGCAATAGTAATGAAGTGCGAAAAACATTTAAAAGAAATAATAACAGATTTAAAAATTATAATAAAAGTTGGCAAATAATTAAATGTCACCATTGCGGAAGAAGAGGACACAAAATGAAAGATTGTTTTTACAATAAGAAAAACCCTCAGCAGCAAGAAGAAAGGAACAGAATGGTTCAAACCATAAATGTTTCTGAGCCAAGCGGGTCAAATGTAAATACATCTGGTTTTGCGTTTATGGCTGGGAACCATCAACCTGGAGCGACGAAAAAATTAACTTTCCTGCTGGACTCGGGAGCTTCGGACCATATAGTGAAAACGGATGAAGTATTTTCAATTTTCGTCAAGCTGCAACCACCCGTCAACATAATGGTGGCGAAGAACGGAACATATATTTCGGCAACAAAAAAAAAGGACAAATTCAAGTGACCAGCAATATGGGAATCGAGGGTGTCCTGGAAGACGTCCTATACTGCCCAGATGCCCCGTACAACCTTTTGTCTGTACGAAGAATGCAACAGGCAGGGTTGTGCATCGTGTTCAACGAGGATGGGGTCAGAATTACGAAAAACGGTAAAATGGTGATGTATGGTAAGCCCTTAGATAATTTAACAGCTATCGAGTTTACAGGTAGTAGAAAAAGGGTAAATAATTATAATTCACAAGCACATAGCTTAGTAGTTAATAATTATGAACTGTGGCATAAACGGCTAGGCCACATTGGAAAAAGGAAATTTATTGATTTGAAAGATAAACAAATGGTCGAGGATATAGAGTATATTAATACAGTTATACCCGTAGATAATTTATGCGAAGCTTGTATAAAAGGCAAACAAGCACGTTTACCGTTTCAAATGGCTAAAGGCAAAAGTCATATAAAACGACCATTGTTTATTGTACATTCAGATGTTTGCGGGCCTATCACTCCAAGTACCATAAATGATAAAAATTATTTTGTATTATTTATAGATGAGTTTACTCATTATTGTGTCACGTATTTAATCACTTATAAATCAGATGTTTTCTCTGTATTTAAAGATTTTATTGCAAAAAGCGAGGCACATTTTAATTTAAAGATTGTCAATTTGTATTGTGACAATGCTAGAGAATACTTAACGAATGAGATGAAAGACTATTGTGTGCAAAAAGGTATAAGTTTTCATTTAACTGTTCCACGTACCCCACAATTGAATGGCGTTTCAGAACGCATGGTTCGAACAGTAACGGAAAAAGCACGCACGATGATAAGTGGTGCTGGTTTAGATAAGGTGTTTTGGGGTGAAGCAGTGCTTACTGCTACGTATTTAATTAACTTAACCCCAACTAGAGCTTTGAGGGAAAATAAAACACCATTTGAATTATGGCACAATAAGAAGCCTAAATTGAAATATTTAAGAATTTTTGGTTCGACTGTTTATGTTCATAATAAAATTAGAAAAACAAAATTCGATGAAAAGTCATGGAAAGGAATTTTAATGGGCTATGAATCGAATGGTTATAAAGTGTGGGATGTGGAAAAAGAAAATTTTATTACGGTTAGAGACGTAATTGTAGATGAAACGAATTACTTAAAAACTTGACCAGTACTGACATTTAGATCTGAAAGTATGATCGGTGAAACTTATAAAACTGATGTATCTGAAAGAGGATCGAAATCAGTAGAAATAAGTAGAATGTCTAGTAAATCTGATACTGATAAATCAGATGAACATGAGTCGAGTATAAAAGTAAGTGAGGTGGAATTAAGTGATGAATTTAATAAATCTGTAGTAGAAACAGATATGCACAATGAGTCTTCATTTCGAAAAGATAAGGGTATTATGCAAGAAAATTCGGAACTTGGAAGGAGTGATAGGATTAAGCAACGTCCTGCTATTTCATATAATGAAAATGACACACAATATGATCTTCTCATGCGTGCACAATCATTTATCAATAAAATCCCTAATACATTCGATGATATTAAAAGTAGCGAAGATAAAATTAAATGGGATCAAGCTATTAATGAGGAATTAAATTCTCTATTCATAAATAAAACTTGGACTTTAGTAGAGAGACCTAAAGATAGAAATGTTGTTGATTGTAAATGGATATTTACCATAAAGAATAATGAACTCGGAAATCCTTCAAGATACAAGGCACGTCTTGTTGCTCGTGGGTTTAGTCAGGAATATTTAACTGATTACAATGAAACATTTGCGCCAGTTGCAAGAATGGCGAGTTTTAGATTTATAATTGCTTTTGCGAATCAGCTTAATTTACTGGTAGACCATATGGATGTAAAGACTGCATTCTTAAATGGTGAATTAAAGGAGGAAATTTATATGAATGTTCCTCAAGGAATGAGTTGCAATGGCAATCAAGTATGTAAATTAAATAAAGCAATATATGGATTGAAACAAGCAGCAAGATGTTGGTTTGAAGTATTTGAAAGAAGTCTTGTGAAAAAAGGGTTTCGAAGTTCATCAGTTGATCGTTGTATTTATATCTTAGACAAGAAAAATATATCTGAAAATATATATGTTGTATTGTATGTGGATGATCTTGTGATTGCTACTGCTAATATTAAGACAATGAATAATTTCAAAAGTTATTTGATGAACAAATTTAAATTGACAGATTTGAATGAAATTAGTTTTTTCTTAGGAATAAAATTTAAACGTGAGAATCATAAGATAACCTTAGATCAAAGTGCTTATATTAAAACTGTCTTGGAGAGATTTAATATGAATGAGTGTAAACCCGTTAGTACACCTTTGCTAAGTAAATTAGATTATTTAGCCTTAAATTCTGAGGAAAAGTGTGAAGCACCAATACGGAGTTTGATTGGATGCTTAATGTATATAATGCTGTGTACACGTCCTGATTTAAGTACTGCAGTCAATATCTTGGGTAGATATACAAATAAGAATAATACAGAATTGTGGCAAAATTTAAAACGAGTATTAAGATATTTAAAGGGTTCAAAAGATATTAAATTGACTTACGTGAGAAACGACTATAACAATATTTTATGTGGATATGTTGATTCCGATTGGGGCGGTAACGATATAAGTGATAGAAAAAGTACAACAGGTTATTTGTTTAAATTATTCGAACTATGTATAATATGTTGGTCTACGAGGAGACAAGCATCGGTAGCTGCTTCATCTACTGAAGCAGAGTATATGGCACTTTTTGAAGCTGTAAGAGAAGCGTTATGGTTAAAGTCATTGGCAGCTAGCATTAATATAGATATTTCAAAGCCGATCATAATATTTGAAGATAACAACGGCTGCATAAGCATTGCAAATAATCCAAGCAATCACAAGAGATCGAAACATATCGATATAAAGTATCATTTTTCGAGGGAGCAAATCGAAAAGAATGTTATTAAACTTGAGTTTGTTTCTACAGATAGTCAAGTAGCTGATATGCTAACAAAACCATTACCAGCAGCATAATTTATAGAATTCAGGACAAGGATGGGCCTGGAATAATATAAATATAAATATAAATATATGAATAGATACATGAATATATTAGTAGTGATATCAAAATGTTAAGCATTTGATATGGCCTGATTAGGTTTTCTTGGGTTTCCCTAATCCTTTGCAACAAATGTTGGGTCATGTGTAATTTCCCAAGGGATAGCAAAGGAGGAATGTTTAATTTATTTGTTTATGTTATTATAGTGTTATAATACTACTGAATGTGCTAGTGATCATTGTTTTTATTTGAGAACGGTTGATTCATTTTTGAGGGGGCGTGTTGGATATTTGCTATTGATAGTGAATATAAAATATGCTAGAGCAAAACCGTCTCAACGTTCTTAGAAATGGCTTACTAATAAAGATAGTAGGAGAACCAGATGGGGCTCTACTTGGGGAGTCAAAAAGGGCCCGGGTTGTAAAATGAGACGATGCGCATTCGTAGGTATAAGTACCCAGTTCTTCTGGGTGTTTCAATTCAGTTCAAGAGAACATTGCAGAGTGAAAGGACATTCCTTCAAGCTATCTGAAGTACATTGATTGAGAAAAATATAATAGTTATTTTATTTAACACACCATTTCCAATAACATATGTATAAGATATATAAATAAATATATATATATATTTATTTTTTTATTTATATATCTTATATACATGTATATTAAAACGTCCGCTCCATTAAAAGTTTTACATCAATGTACCTTCATTTTCAATGGTTAACTGAATTATTTTTTACAATATAAAAATTAAATTATAGATACCTAATAAGAAAATACAGTCCACCTATACGATGAGTGGTAAAAAAACTCTTCCAATATTTGTATGTATAATACTTATGTAACACTGCCCGTATATTATGACGTGCAAAATACTCTTTAAACATTCATACTTTATTAATACATTTGTCCACTGTGTCCGAAAAATAAGGTGATACTTGTGTTACGAGCCGAGGGCTAAGGGGCACAGCTGCGCGAGCCGAGGATCGGTTGTTTAAGAGTTTGTTAGTTACGGACGGCCAGTGCGTATTTCGTCACTGGAAGCCGCGTAGATAGGAAGTGCGTGAACTTGCCGGTGCCTGTTTCATCACCGGGTGTCACAGGAAGGTAAAGGTAATCGTGGACAAACCAACGCCTATTTCATCGCCGGGAGCCACAGGATGGTAAGATTTCGTGGACAAACCAACGCCTATTTCATCGCCGGGAGCCACAGGAAGGTTTTCGTGGACAAACCAGTGCCTATTTCATCACCGGGAGCCACAGGATGGTAATCGTGGACAAACCAGTGCCTATTTCATCACCGGGAGCCACAGGATTGTTAGTAAAAATAGACTCGTAACTTATAGCGATACACCTCGAGCGGTTAAGGTGTATCTGTTTGGTGGGACGTTACTGCTAATGATTGTCAGAGGTGATTCAATGAGAAAAATGCGTATGATATTATTAAACGTATATTTCCTACTCTTTGGTTATTCTACAGTTTGATTATTAACTACAAAATCCACATTTCTCAATCTGTACGGATTGGAAATGTATACTGCCCAACAAAGGCCTGACGATATACCGTAAAATAAGTATAACGTCTTTAACAAATGAAAACGTGTAAGAATTTAGTAATATTGCTCGAAGGGGACTCGGAACCCGATCTCGCTGAGCTATAATATCAAAATAGTCGATACGGAACGTACTCGAAGCTAGATTAATACTGAGCCCCCGAGAGCAGAATTCGTGCCCTTTTTATACTCGATATCCGGACCAAAAAGCTGGTGGGGGCACGGAAAATTCCAAGGGAGTCAGGAAAGATTCCCCCAAAGGGTCACGTCATCGCGACGTCGCGGAAGGGGCAGACTCGACTGCATGCACCCTCGATTTCCAAATAAGGGCATCATAGAAGGAAGAAATGAAATAATACTTCCTACGTAACATCTCCCCCTTCAGATGAAACATCGTTTATTACGATGCTTTCACCCTTTTTTGGGAATCGTAAGCGCAGGTGTAAACATGCAGTCGAGTACTTACGCCTTAAGATGGAAATCCAGATCTGTCGGCTGCTGCTGCTGTTCGATGTTGGACGCGGCTCGTCCTCGTCCCCGAAGATATTGCGTAGTTTATTTTCCTCCTCGTGTATGTCGATTATATCCAATTGTTGATCCTTCTTGTGAGTGAGCGGCGATTAGAGATGTGGTAAGTAGGCGTGTTTTAATTTGTCCTGATGCTTCCGAATTGTTTTATGGCTATCTGTTTCCAAAACCACATTATTCAGGTCCGTAGTATTAAGTATTTTATACGGTCCAATATAATGCGGGTCAAATTTGCTTATGCGAGGTTCCTTCTGTACATAAACGTATTCTCCAGGTTTAAATTCTCTTGGTCTTCTATGTCGATCGTAATAGCGTTTGGACCTTTCCTTTGCTTTATTTAATTTATCGGATGCTTGGTTTCGGATTTCTGTCATCTGTTCAACAAGATTTGTGAGGTAGGTTCCATAGGTTTCTAAGTGTTGTCCAGACGGAAAGGCACTCGGTATTCTTGCTTGTTTACCGAAGATCAGTTCATGGGGCGTAAAATTGGTTGCCTCGTGAACGGAGGTGTTGTATGACAGCATAGCAAATGGAATGAACAGGTCCCAGTCTTCGTGTGATTCCATGTAGTGCCTCAAGTACTCTGCAAGAACAGCGTGACTTCTTTCCAATGAACCGTTCGTCTGCGGTCTGTATCCTGATGTCGTTATTTGTTTGATTTTAAAGATTTCTGCCAGATGTGTCATTACCTTTCCAATAAAACTAGTTCCTCTATCCGATAATATTGTACGTGGAGTTCCATAAATTGCTATGAAATGCCGGGCAAAAGCGTCAGCGATAGTTGTAGCTCGTATGTCCGGTATGGCAACCGCAATGCAATATTTAGTCAGATTATCTTGCATAGTTAAAATGTATCTATTTCCGCAAGGTGTTTCTGGAAGAGGTCCGACTGTGTCCAACGCAAGTTTATCGAAAGGTTCTAAAGGTGTATCGGTAATAATCATTGGTTGACGGGTTTTTGCTCTAACCAATTTCTGTTCCTGACAGCTCCTGCATTTCCTGATGAAATCTTGTATGTCGCTCCTCATTTTCTGCCAATGGTAATTTGCTTTTAACCGGTTGTAAGTTTTCGTGACACCCTTGTGTCCTCCTATTAAGCTGCTATGGGCCTCCTCGATGAGTTGATTCCTGGTTTCTTCAAGTGGTGTGAGAATGGTTCTAGCGGGTTGCATTACTGGTGTGACCGTAGGGCCATTCGACTCCTCTTCAGTTGAATTATTATCCTCGTATGATGTAGATTCATAATCCGAAGGTACACAATTAACAAGACGGGATATATTAGGTATATGATTAGGTAATGTATTTTGTGGAATGGATGGGGTAGAAGTAGTAAGTGGACATTGAATTATGGTTGGGGTTAATGATGCAGGTAAATTTTGTTCGTTTGGTTGTTCCAGTAGGGTTTGTGAAAGGGATTGATTAATAATTGTAGCGTCCAAAGGATTTGAATCGTTGAAGGAAATCAAATCTGCGTTGACAGTTGTATCCTCTCCTGCTACTGGATGTTCGGTATCCTCCAGGAGTCGTGTTGAACTCGCCATGGGGTTTCCTGATATGATACTAGACGATTGATTAATTGATTCCTGACGTGTCGGCTGTTGATCGATCTTTCTTCTACGAGGATTCTGTCGTCTTCTTGGTGTGGTTTCCTGATCTGATGATTCCTCAGAAGTTAATACCTCACGACTGCGTTTCGCCTCTTGATGTCGTCGTAACTCACGAATGCGTTGTCCAATGCTATCGGTAACAGGTGCTGTGTTCTTCGGTATCTGGATTTTAAATTCTTTATCACTCTCCCTTGGTATTAAGGGCAGGCAAATTCTCACTGGGTTACGAGATAAAGCGTCAGCGTTTTTATTAGATTTCCCTGATTTATGAATAACTTCATACTCGTATTCTAAAAGTCTCAATTTCCATTTTACTAATCTTGATGTCGGATCTTTTACGGAATGAAGCCAAACTAAAGGTCTATGATCGGTTATTAAAGTAAACTTCCTTCCAAAGACATATGGTCTAAAATATTGTACTGCGTATACCATTGCTAAACATTCCTTTTCAGTGGCGGAATAATTCTTTTCTGCAGGATTTAAACTGCGAGAAGCGTAAGCTATTGGCAAATCCTCACCCACTTCCCCCTGACTCAAAACTGCGCCAATTGCAAAATCCGAGGCATCAGTGGTGATAATGAATGGTCGATTGAAGTCGGGGTATTGCAAAATGGGTTCCTTACATAATTCATTTCGCAATAACTCGAAACTTCGTTGCTGTTCTTCAGTCCATTTGAAACGAATTCCTTTTCCAAGTAATTGAATCAATGGTTTTGCTTTGGCTGAATAATCCTTTATAAATCTTCGGTAATACCCAGTTAATCCCAAAAATTGTTGAATATTTTTTTGTGATGTCGGTACGGGAAACTTTTCTACGGCCTGCAATTTCCTGGGATCTGGTTTGACTCCATCTGATGAAACTATATGTCCTAGATACGTCACTTCTTTGCGAAGAAATTCGCACTTGCTGGTTTGAAGTGTAAGTCCGTTGTCCCTCAATCGATGTAGTAACTTCCTGACTTTGATTTCATGTTCCCTGAGCGATGATGAATAGACTACAATGTCATCAAGGTACACGAATAATTCCGTTCCTTGCATCCCCGTGAGAACTTGATCCATAAGTCGTTGAAATGTGGGTGGTGCATTTTTTAATCCAAAAGGCATACGTACAAATTCATAATGCCCGTATGGTGTGGTAAAAGCAGTCTTCTCTTTGTCCTTTGCATTCATTTCAATTTGATGAAATCCATTGGCCAAATCAAATACTGAAAAATATTTTGCGCTTCCTATTTTATCCAAAATTTCTGTAATTTGTGGTAATGGATATTTGTCGCTGATGGTTTTTTCATTGAGAGCACGGAAATCAATGACCATACGCCATTTCTTTTTCCCGTCGGCGCCCGCTTTCTTCGGTACAATCCATAAAGGTGAATTGTATGGTGAAACAGAAGGTTTAATGATTCCCTGTTTTAATAGCGTCCCTACTTGTTGATGAATTTCCTCCTGATGTATAGGAGGGTAACGGTATTGTCTGGTATTGACTGGAATATCATCTTTCACAAATATTGAATGATGAAAATGTGGTACTTTATCCAAATTATCTCCTGGCAGATAAAATCTGTCAGAAAATTCTTCGATAATATTCTGAATATGGCATTTTTCTTCTGAGTTGAGGTGATTGGTTTCCAAGGTGTTCCAGATTTGTTGATTCCTCTTCTGTCCTTGAACAGCACTCCTTTCTTCCGAATATGATATATCTTCGTCGGAACTATCCAAGGTTTTATATGGTTGCAGGTATTGAGGTCCCAAATAAATTTCCGCTTCCTCTTCCCCGGTGTTTGTGGCCAAAACATAGCATGACCCGTCGTGGTTTTTGACCGCGGCCTCACCGACATAGATATTCTTTTGTGTTTTAAGACGCGGTAAATATCCTTCCTTTATATTGGGGTTGGCTATCTTTACCGTAATTTGACGCGTCGTCCTACCCGGGATCCTATGCTCCGTCACTTGTTTAGAGGAACTGACACGTTCCTCCACTTGAGGAAAATTCGTGAAACGAATGGGCCTAATGGGCTGGCTAGTTGTTACAAGTGTCCCATGATGGTAAGAAATCTCAGCTCTTTCTTGTAGTAAGAAAGGACTCCCTATGAGACCATCTGCTGACAGCGGGAGGTGGTCGATGACATAAAAATGTGCAGGAATGCCATTGATATGTAACACCGTTGTAGCCATCGTTTGAATAGAAGGGAGAGATAACCCAGTTATCTCTATTTCCTCCCTTGAAGTAATTTTTGTCCTATCGTCTAACGAATCCAATGTAATGAGATTGACAGAGGCTCCACCGTCAATAAGAAATTCTCCTTGTTTATTTATTAATTCCGGAACGTTGACCCTGATCCGTGGTGTTGGAGCTTCCTTGACGAGTCCCCGCTCTTCTCGATGTTGAATCGGACACTTCTTTGACGATTGTTCTTCAGTACGCTTACCGTATCGTCCGTGCGGTAAGCGCTTTTGGAGTTTAAAGGCTTCGGAGAAAAATCCCTCGAAGGTCCTGCTCCTCGATGAAAATTCTGCCGTTGCTTGCAGATTTGTCCATCGTGTCCTTTTTCCCCGCAGTTCCAACAAAATAGGTGTTGCCTATTATTATTAGTCCTTTGGTGCGCTCGGCCACGCTCCGATCCCTGATAATCCCCATGTTCCGAATTATCCGACAAATAAGACGGTGACTGTTGTCGACTATGCAAGGTCATTGCCGCCGCCGTTTTCCTACGTCCATCGTACTCCGTCTCGGATGGAGAGGTGCTCCTATCCTGGTTCGTCCGATAGTAAACCGGAGATGGTGATCGCGGATACCGTGCCGGCGATCGGTATTCTCGTTCGCGAGAATCTCTTCTTTCGGAAGCTTCCCTCGATGGTCGATTTTCTATAATCTCGCGACGATTCCTCAGCCGCCGATCAATTATTAATACCGCCTCGAATGCTTCTTCTAACGTCTTGACTTTTTCTTCCAACGTAGCTATCCTTAACGCAACGCGTTCCGGTAATCCCTCGAGGAAATTTTCTAACGCGTCCTTTTCCATTTCCCGAATGATTTGCGAGACATTGGCATCGTACCGTTCTTTAATTGCCGTCCGCGCACAGTGGATTAAATGGCCTACTCGATCGATGTATTTCCTTAATGTCTCTTCATTACGGATACGAAGGCGCGATATTTCCCCTTGGAGATACGCCAGGCTCCGTCCTGGAGCGTACCTTTTCTTCAAAAATTTTATTAGGTCTGCGACACTAGCGAACGATTTGTCTTGAATACTTGTTTTTGCCGGACCCGTGAACTTAGTTAAAATTATGGCTAGATACTCTTGCTCCGTGTTTTCCGGTATCAAAGCTAACCCGTTTTCTAAACTTTGCGTAAAGCTCGACAAACGTGGATTTTCTCCATCAAAGATGGGTATTGTTGCTGTCGCATGCTGTATACAATTACGTCTTGTTAGCACAGTCATGGAACTGGTTATCGAAAGCGTTAAATTCGCCAATTCTTCGACCGATAGGGAAGCCATGGTTGAGAATTATTAAGCGATCAATCAAATTAATAAATAGATTTCTTCCTTAGAATTATATAGAAATTCTAATTATTAATTCAATAAAAGGTTTTCTTTCTTAGAACTCTTAGGTTCTAATTATTAAAAATTTGAAATGCGAGATCAAAACTCTCCTTTAGAATATATTAAATTCTATCGGTCACTCGCGCTCCCCGCGTAGGAAATACTTCAAAGAGCACACGTCGCAGTCCACTATAGGCTGTGTCGTGTACAATGGCTCATTACATGAACCACACAATATTGTATGCGGCTCACGCTGAAACCAATGCTCAGTTGCAGAACTCTTTACATCCAACGGTGATGTTAACGCGCACTGTGTGCAGACCTTGGCACCGTTCTCTAGGGTGGTTGTCCAAGCCCTACAGCACAGGTTTTCTAAATAACCCGGACTCACCATAAAAGTGGGTGTCGTACGCCGGTGCGGAACTCCCGTTTTCTTCTCGATACACATTTAATATTAAATCTCTCTACAATCAAAAACAAGCAGTATCCCACCGCTGTCACCAATTTGTTACGAGCCGAGGGCTAAGGGGCACAGCTGCGCGAGCCGAGGATCGGTTGTTTAAGAGTTTGTTAGTTACGGACGGCCAGTGCGTATTTCGTCACTGGAAGCCGCGTAGATAGGAAGTGCGTGAACTTGCCGGTGCCTGTTTCATCACCGGGTGTCACAGGAAGGTAAAGGTAATCGTGGACAAACCAACGCCTATTTCATCGCCGGGAGCCACAGGATGGTAAGATTTCGTGGACAAACCAACGCCTATTTCATCGCCGGGAGCCACAGGAAGGTTTTCGTGGACAAACCAGTGCCTATTTCATCACCGGGAGCCACAGGATGGTAATCGTGGACAAACCAGTGCCTATTTCATCACCGGGAGCCACAGGATTGTTAGTAAAAATAGACTCGTAACTTATAGCGATACACCTCGAGCGGTTAAGGTGTATCTGTTTGGTGGGACGTTACTGCTAATGATTGTCAGAGGTGATTCAATGAGAAAAATGCGTATGATATTATTAAACGTATATTTCCTACTCTTTGGTTATTCTACAGTTTGATTATTAACTACAAAATCCACATTTCTCAATCTGTACGGATTGGAAATGTATACTGCCCAACAAAGGCCTGACGATATACCGTAAAATAAGTATAACGTCTTTAACAAATGAAAACGTGTAAGAATTTAGTAATATTGCTCGAAGGGGACTCGGAACCCGATCTCGCTGAGCTATAATATCAAAATAGTCGATACGGAACGTACTCGAAGCTAGATTAATACTGAGCCCCCGAGAGCAGAATTCGTGCCCTTTTTATACTCGATATCCGGACCAAAAAGCTGGTGGGGGCACGGAAAATTCCAAGGGAGTCAGGAAAGATTCCCCCAAAGGGTCACGTCATCGCGACGTCGCGGAAGGGGCAGACTCGACTGCATGCACCCTCGATTTCCAAATAAGGGCATCATAGAAGGAAGAAATGAAATAATACTTCCTACGTAACACTTGTAAAAAAATGAAAAATCTTTATTTATTCTTTCAAATCAATTTCATCCCCTTCCAAGTAATTCCCATTCGACATAATGCACTTATGCCAACGTTTTTTCCATTCCCGGAAACAACCGGAAAAATCCTTTTCCGGAATGGCCTTCGAAGCGCGCAGCGATTCACGTTGAATCTCGTTAATAGCTTGAAAACGATGTCCCCGGGGCGGTCTTTTGAGTTTACTGAATAGCCAGAAGTCGCACGGTGCTAAATCAGGCGAATACGCTGGCTGTGGAACGATATAAGTCGAATTTTTGGCTAAATGATCACGAACAAATTGAGTGTTTTCGGTACCAATCGAGACTGACACGTTTCAGGCTCAAAACATCTTTCAAAGTGGGATGACTTATTTGAAATGCCAACAGTATCAGAATGGTCTCTTATTATCAGTCAACGATTTTGAAGCACTAGTTTTTTTATTTCCTCGACGTGGCTTTCATCAGTGGACGTTGAAGGCTGTCCCTGGCGCTCTTTGTCTTCAACACTTTCTCAGCCTTCTTGGAACTCTTTGTAGCACTTGTATACATTTTTTTCAACATTGCCTGGTCGCTGATGGCTTTCCGCGATATTTCCAACATTTCCGCAGTCAAATTTTGATTCCCCAAACAAAAGTTAATGCAAACTCTTTGCTCATAAAAAATAATAATTATGAAAGTTGCCGAATGCACTTTTATTGATGAGGATAAACAAGCGTATGTAAGAAAACCCGAGGCTTTGGAGCGCCTTGCTTACCGATCTGGTAAATGTCACTACGAGGCCGATAGGCGAGCGGGACCCGTAAACATTTCGGGGTCGTAAAACGGACCCTCGAAGGGACTGCGTCGTGGGACCGCAGACGCGCCTTCTCGGCGGGCGATATACAACGTCGAGGCACTCTTTAGGAAACGGTCGAATAGAGCAGACCGATTGTAACCTAACCATTGTATTAATACATAAATAGTTATACTTGTTATCGTAGACGAATTGTGCGATTTCTTCATTTATTCGTCTTACACGTATCTCCAAAACTACCGAAGATAATGTTAGGTTTTTAAATAAAAATCAATACAAAAATTAACGTTTCATTCTCGTGTGAAAGGGGATGCCTTATACTGTTCCTTTTCTTCTTGTTTATAAGGTTTGATCTGTTGTTGATATAAGAGGCGATAGGGCCCCGCACACACACGAGATTACTCGTCTATGCTTTAGGTCAGTCCGTTAATTTGGATGCTGTTTAGTTCCTTCAGACCATTGCGATAGTAAGGAAGTCACTCCCAGTGTGTGGTTAATAAAGTATATTATAAAATCACCAACGAGAAGAGTTATTTAATAAACCCATTTCCAATAGATAATGACATGAAATTTGACACAGATGACAGTCACAGAGCTAAAAAATATTTATTACAAAAAATATTTATCAATTTGGATAAACCGGCGAAGTTTAAATTGAAAAGTCACTGTTAGATACCTGGACCCCCGAACCTACACGTGCACGAAACATGTGCCAAAAATGTGCATCCCGCAATAATCTGGCTAGAATTACCCCTCGTCCTAATCCCAGTCCTTTTTATTTTACGATACCAAACATTCTCCGAAAACTCACGCACCTCTTCAAGGCCCCTAAAACCATAAAGTACCTCCTTCCCCAAAAATCCGAAATCTCCTTCCAGTTCCACTTCTACCCCTATCAACCACCACTACGATCCCCCATTCCCACTCCTTCAATACCAATAGTTTACATTTTTCCTACGCGACTCCTAGAAGATCAGAATAAACTGAACAGCCCAACGATTCACTCCAAAAACGATTAAATAAAGAATATATATATATATACTTTGCAACTCTGAGTAACTTCATTTCACGGGTTCACGACATCACCTTACTTTTTGGACACAGAGTATGCATAGCGAAAAAAATGTGGAATTCTATTCACATGAACGAATAAGATCTGCTCTGGAAACATGCAGAAAATTGTGCAATAATACAAAAAAACACAGCATAATTTATGTTTTTCTTCAACAAACTATTAAACATCTACAAGTAAACATTTTAATTTAACATTAAAATAGCCGTGAATATTCATTTCATTGCCATGAAAGCCAAATAATTTACATTGTTCAAATTCACACGTTTAAGTTTCAATGCTCTATTGATAAGGAAATGTACGAGCAAATTCAATAACTAAAACCGACTGCTTAATTTTACAATTAGTCAAATGAAACATGTATTGAAGTAATAATCCTTTTGGGCGAGTTATTTCATCTCGTTTTCTAAAAATATTTACAAACTCAAATATAAAATTAAATTTTATATCGGAAGTGGAAACATTCAAGAGATATGATTCTATTCGATTAATTCAAACGAATGTTTGCGACTGAGAATTAGAAAACTTAAGTAAAAAAATAAACTACAAAGTCGTGGGCAAAATGGCAAGAATTAATAATAGGAAAATCACACATGTTGTAGTGAAATAAAAGAAATTTCCTTTGTTTTCCGAGACACATTTAATTCGATAATCATTACAAATGTGTTTAAAGATTATTTTATTTTTACATACCACAACGATTGGCATTAGAAGACATCCAACTATCAGTAATGTCACAGAAACTGTATCTCCCATAAATTTGAAAGAAAGTTTTGGATCATTGCAATAAAATCCAATACTCTGTTGTGGTACTGTCCCGAGTTCCAATACTGCTAGGAGTATAATAACTGAAATAAACAATAATATAATTGAACATTGACATTTAGGTATGTACAGAAACAAAAGTTTGTAAATTGGGAAAATTTAAATATCATCTTGCATTAACATAAAATATCATTACAAACTCTTGCCGTATATGTACAAAGTGATAGAAATGTGAGCTGTCTGATTCATAATTAAACACTATTATTGCAAATATTGTAGGATTATTTTCCAGGGGAAATTATGATTGGCTTTACTTTCTCATAAAATTACTTTATTGTTCAACAATCATCAACCGCTCTCTCTCTCAACACAATACACACTCTCTCACCAACGCTCTCGCTACAACTCTACCTCAACTCTCCTACGACTCTACCTCAACTCTGCCCTCGCACGCATCATCCACTGCATATATTCTTTCGTGCATTTTCCCTCTCGTTCTATTCATCATTCGTTCTCACTCATTAAGACCCACACCGATACACACACTCTTACCACGTGTCACAGTTCGACCACGGGTCACCATTCATCCTAGACTCCACGTGCATTCTCCGAAACCATCCACTCGATCCGCATTTGACGTTTCTACTAACACGCTTCATTCACACTTCGCGCAACACTCGATACTTCCTTCACACGATTCATACAAAGCCCTCATACCATTTCCACGAAATCTTGCATCCCACAATATGATGAAACTTTACTTAAGACTTAAAATTCCATATTTCCTATCAGTTGGTTTTAAAATAAATATAATTACTGCATATTGTTAAGTGTTTTACAGCAGTATTACTTCTGTTTATAAAGATATTAGTGATAGCTATTACTTACTTCCAAATGATAACTACATTTGAAAATATCATACGAAGTTACGTAAGATAAAGATAAAACATGTGACGTCAATGATATGAGTAAAAATGGAGGAAATATAGAGTAACAAAATAATACTAGTTTGCTGCATATTCCAAAGGAACTTATCTTAAAGCCATAATACACAATGAATTATGATAGTTATGATAGTATAATTATAGCAATTACCTCATTTTGCAAAACGATTTGTTAGAAAATCTATGACACCTTGCAAGGATGATATCAATTGGAGATAACACTGTCCGAAAAATTTCAACTTTTTTTTTATTTTGTAACCTTCAGTAGGCATTTCTTATAGACTGTAATGTGCTGAATACGAATTTGCGATCCGTTTTTCTCCAGAACGTACGATTTTTGAAAAAAAAGTTTGGAAAGAAATCGCAAATTTTCAACTTCCGAAGTGTTTAGTACTTATGCGGTTATAGTTATTCAATTTGAACTTTGAAGTTTCACGTATAAAATGATATAATTAGTAAATAAATTATAAACATTTAAATGTGTTTAAATAATGATCAAAGTGAGAAGGACATCGAAAATACACCCATTTTGGCTGATATGTTTCAATTTATTTCAAAAACTAAGGGTCCAGGAGAAAATCTAACTATGCCACGCGAAAATGATTTTGTATTCGTATTCAGCACATTAAAGTCTACAAGAAACACCTATTGGAAGTTACAAAATCACACCCGTGTTGAACAGGGTAATAGTCAAATGATTTTTAAACTTTCAATACGAAAAACAGAGGAAACTGTAATAATTTGCTTTTAGATGTCAAATCGGAATTTTACAATGCAGACAAATTAGTCATGATGTATCTAGATGCCTGACACGATATATTCTTATTTCCTTTCACAATTTTTCATAAAGTAGTTAGTACGAATACGGAAAGGGCAATAGCACGCACGATTATAAGATATGAGACAATATCATGGAAGAGTGGAACCCTTTTATTAAAGGATCTTCTATCAGTGCAAACAAAGAATACTTAATGAATTAAACCTTGACGTTAATTGTATTAAAGCGTACTGCATTCGAAACGAAAAAGGTACATAAAGTTATTGTGCAAACAAACTGAAAGTTCAGATCTTCTGATATTTAACTAAATTGACTTGACTTTTAATACGTCATTCTAGAATTCGCAAGGTATATAGTTGTCAACCGAAAATTTACTTTTCCTACATTTGCTACGTTTAATGTGTGACGTGGTAAATATTTCCCTCGAATATTAATTAATGTATAAAGTAATATTGATCAATTGTTAGAGATATTGATATGCAATCGTTAGTCCAACCACAGAATTGTGATTAATTAAGACAGTTTACTAAAGTGTGAGAGAAAATGGATTGGAATAAAATGAGAATAAAGATATAGAAACACGTGACGATGGTAAATAAGCGCTCGAAAATGTACTGGAAGCGAAGGATCAAAGAGCACGCGTTAAATGTGTCAATGTCATTTTTCTGACACCCATGTACATATCTGTACTTTCGAGTAATTAACCGCAATGTTTATATATTTTATAAATCATAAGTGATTCGCATCACAAATGACAATATAACGAGAGGGATGGGGGAGCTCGTTTACGTGAATTAATTATGCAAACTACCGACCGTATTATTAAAATTGCTGAATGCAAATAATTTTTAACCTCTCTGTTTTCATCATACATTAACTTTCGATTTAATGAGATCGGTTTATGCACCTCGTGATTGTTACAAATTCCATCGTTATTATATCAATTTAAATCCACTTGTCTAACGATACCATCTATCATTATAATGATTCACTATTACGTACATCGAAACAGTGAGAATCATTAAATGCAAAGAATTTTTCAACCGTACGCTAGAAGCGTTTAGTTTTCGCACAAATAGATATTCGCAATGGCCATTCGAAAAGATACACGCGGTCGCGGCATGATGCTCTTCAGATTCTGTAAGTACTTACGCATGCTATACATATTACGTGGGTGTGCTATTTGAAAACCTCGCCATCGTGGCGCTACTGCTCCACTGCTTCTGCTCATGTCACGCAAATGTTGCAATCCGTTCGCGCACAAAGGAAAAATAAAACGTGGAAAAGATTGAGAAATTAACAGCAACAAGAACACAGTAGAGATCGAAATAAAGTTAAGTAGAGACTGGAAGAGAGAAAGAACGGAAGGGGTGGAAGGGAAAGTAGAGAGACGGAAACCGCTGCTTCAAATCTAGCAAATTCAAGTCACACGTAGTACTGTGCGCTCATACGCGGGACAATAGTTAAGTATCCGTCTTGTACGCATGCGTATATTATACCTCACACGGCGGTTGGTACTGCTTGCTCAATATACAGGGTGTCCGGAGACTCAGGGAACATCGAGCATTGACATATAGCCGGGGTGCATGTAAGCAACTTTTTCCTTTGTAATAATGTTATATGTAGTTTCGTTTTTGAGTTATTAACGAAAAACACTGGCCAATGAGAGCGCCCGCCGGGCATCGGCCGGCGCGCGCTCAGGTGCGAACCGATCACTTGCGGTAGGTCGTGATGGGGGCATCGAGGGTACCGAGGAAAGCATGCGGCAAATGTTACATCGTCTTAATTAACAAAAATGTGGAATTATTCATTATTCGTGAATATGAAATACACTAATAAATCGTGTAATAACCGTGTTCGATACGTTTATTCATTATCCGAAAAGAATGGAGTGTTTTATTACTTATGAAAAAAATACTTTTTTTATCAGTACGTTTTCAGGTGGATAAATTATGTTTTAAGAAAAACGATTCGCATACTAATGTTAGGAAAAGCTAGTTAAACTTTCCCATTCGTCCGCGAATTAACCTGCCTAACATTGTGTGAATCCTGACCTAGGCAACGCTCAACAGCTGATGTTACGGCTATTACTTATGAAAAAAATATTTTTTTTATCAGTACGTTTTCAGGTGGAGAAATTATGTTTCACAATTTTAATTGTAAATGATAATTGAAAATAAGCATAGAATAGTTGCAATTAACTACACAAGAAAAAATACATAAAAAACAAGTTCACATGTTTTAAAAAGAATTGTTCTGATAGGATTCGAACACCAGCACAAAATGACCTTGGCAGTAAGTTACTAACTACGCCACACCTGATAATCAAAATGATTTTTTAGTAAAGTTACCATCTCGCACCCCATTCTACACAAGCGGCCTAAAAGCGTAAGGTAAGAATGGAGAAATGCCTATTGGACATCCTTACTAATTATTATAAATTCTTCGTGATAATCAATTAGCGTTCACACCTTGTTTCTTTTTTACTAACCACTGTATGTTGAAATAAGGTGCTCTTTATCACAAAACGTGCAAATTCATCAAAGCTTGAACGCCCTTATTAGTAATCACGGCATTAACATTATAATTATTTCAGTAAACCGGTTACTTACGCAGGATAATAATAATGTCTCCGAAGTAAAAAAAAGTTCTTACCCGGACTTATTGCATTGTTCATGTTTACTTGTCCTAATGTAACATAAAATACACAAAAGTCTACAAAAACGAATGCAATTTATATAAATACTGCAGTCTGAATGCGTTGAATTACAACACTATCAGTAGCTTCGTAGTAGCCAATTCTAATAAACAAATATGTTAATTCCCCTTTTTCGAATGAATGCATACGTATACACAAATATTAAATCGAGACAAATATACACAGCGTTATTATAAATTCGGATATAAAATTGAACAATTTCCAAAATAAATTTTGAAGCACACAGTATAATTAAACCACCGATATGTCAATTAAGGGAACTCGCGACTAAAAAATGTATAAAAAGCATTGTTTCATTATAGATTTTGAATATATATATGGTTCTGCAGGTTGTGTCAAAATATGGTGAAATTTTTGAACACACAAATTGTATTCTTCACGGATTGAATCCATTTTCTAAGAATCTAAAAAAATTTATCATATTTTTAGTAGCGATACTTAGGAAGGTAATGAATATATTAAATGAAGATAATTTGAAAACCAACATTCATCTATTTTTTAACGATTTATTAAAAAGCATATAACTTTTTTCTATAAATAAGGGTTATGAAGAAAAACTGTGTTCAGTTCATTTAACACTATTAGCAGAGCACTCGGTTCAAATAGGACTGATATTGTTACACTGACTTCGAAGAAAATAACTCATAAAATGATAGAGTTTTCTATGTCCATGTCTATGTATATGAATAGAGTTTGGTTATGACTTCCCCTGATAGGGAGACAGCAATGCAATATAGCAGTGTCTACGTTTTCCTGTTCTATGTATCCGTTCAGCTTCTTTTATTCAAAGTCACTATAACAATCTATACATCGTAAATAATATCAATTGCACGCTTCCGTTCCCCCTAATTTATACAAGATCTCTTTTAATCTGTGAGATCCTTCCAAGTTCTGTGGTATTCCTACCCACTTCCAGCATATGATTCACCCCTCGTTCCGATTAAGCAGCTAGTACAACGGGCACAAGAATACCGTTGCACACTATTACTAACACATATGTATAGAATCCGGTATACCCCTTAAATACCTCTCTAAATTCATATAGGACATTACTCAAGAAAAAAGTGAAGTCTTGAAATCCAAAGTGCAAAGTCTAAATTCGCCTTAATCTATACACTCTTCACAGCTGAACTGATTGCAGCAAAATCATTTCACGAGCATTTTTCCTGCGCTATGTTCAGCGTCAACTCAGACGCATATCTGTAGTGGTAAACTTCTTCGTTTGTGCATTTATAGTAATAGGCAACGATATTTTTGCACCGGCTATACACAATGTCAATTTCTTGTGAAAGTAGCGCAAACCTGCGGTCACTGTAGACGCGTGTTCTAGGGAATTATCGATGTGACGAATAAATTGGTCCGAAATATTCCTGGGAAATACGTGATACACGATGGAAAAGCATGCGCTGTAACTATTCTCACAAGAGTTCATTAAGTTGATTTTCCTCGCGTATTCGTCAGGATATCAGGATCGATGTTAATTAGATTGCATGCTCCGTCCTTGGGACCGAACAGATATTTTTGTTGCCCAGATTCTACTGCATTTGCGTTTACACTACTGCTGAAGCAAACGAGCTACAGATGCGTATATCTGGCGTAAACGCATATGTGAAAATCGCTGCTGCACTATGGAATTTGGGCCCACACTCACTTTGGTGTGGTACACTTTTGAAAAGGTTCACAATAAAAGTGTTTAATAGAGGTAATCTCCCTACCGCAAACGGACTATCCCAGAAATAAAGATTACGATGCAAGACCATCTTACATTTTTTTTAAAATGATTAAAATAATAAGGACCCTCTTAATGCAGCAGTGTATAACTGCGACGCGCAGCATAGGCGAATATACATACAGGGTGCCAGAACACTCAGGGAACATCGAGGATTGGGGTGTTTATAAACAACTTCTTCCTCGATAATAATGTTATATAGAGTTTCGTTTTTGAGTTATTAACGAAAAACACTGGCCAATAAGAGCGCCCGTCGGGCATGGGCCGACACGCGCTCAGATGCGAACCGATCACTTGCGGTAGGTCGTCATGGGGGCATCGTTATGAATCTGTTATGATTATATATTTTTATATACAGTAGATCCTCGTTTATCGGAACATATTAGAGGACGAGGCAGTTCGGATCATCGATCAGTTCCGATAATAGAGGTTCGCTACCTATCCCAGTAGCTGTTCTTATTAGTTCGGATAATAAAAGCCAGCGTTCGAAAAACTGAAGCTGATTATGTCGTTTCTAGGCAACCGCTATAACTCCTTAATCTGTTAACAGCGAAGCGTGGCGACAAACATTCAGTTGCTTATGGACAACCAGTTCATTTGTACATCAGCAATATGTCCTGCGATAAAGTCTTTAAGATTTCGCTACGGCGGGTGACTATAGTCATTGACCACCAAATTTCGAATTTACTGGGCTTGCAGTTTCGTGTTACTTCGTTCGAATGTATTGTCTCAATACGTTCTACTTTTCTTGAGATACTGTCGACTCGGGAGCGTTTTCTATTATTAATATTGGCGAAATTTCCACCAGGCCCCGAACGCTGGCCCCCACTTGTACAATTTTTATGAGTTCACCCGGTATACAGATTCTTCGCAGGCTGCCGCATAAGCAGCAGCCCAACACGTTGCCACGAGCGTGCACATATAGACAAAATTCAAAGTGTAGTAGCCACAGTTTCTTGCAAATATCTCGAAAACTAAGTCCGAAGGGCAATTATATGCATAGGAAAAAATTGCTCAGAATACGTAGTTCTACAAGGTCGTACCACTTCCGTAGTTTTACCGATCCTATTTTTGAAAAGTACGGTGTACAGTACACACAATTCATCGCCCCGATGTTGTTTCGACTCAACTCGAGCCGCACCGAAGTGCATCGCGCGCCTAGGGACCGTATCTCAATTTTTCTACCGAAACGTTGACCGAGAAATAGCTTTCCTGATTCCCCCAAAGGCCTCAAAGCATTCACATATATTCACACAATTGTATGAGCTTGTCTCCACACTACTTCAGTAAATAATAGTCTTGAACTGATCACTGTTCGTGAGCAGAGGACGCTCAAATCAGTATCGGATTTCGGAGTCGATATGGCAGTCATGCTGGGCCTCGGAAGTCCATAAGATGTCTCTTGTCTATTCCTATATCTCGTCTGTAGACCCTGTATGTATGTATACACCCCTCCTCTCTTATCACTTAATAAATAATAGTTCTTCGGTTGACCACAAAGTATAAACAGAGGGCGCTTGCATCAGTCTTAAGTCAGGTCGGTATGGCAGTTAAACGGGAAACACAACAGTCATCAATACTATCAACTATCGAAAATTATTTTGCGATGTATCTGATAAACACGAGTGTCATTTGAATGGAATTTTAGACGACTTTTTACTCAAATTGAAAAATTTCAACTTGATTTGCAATTAGACCAATGGATTCAGCTGCTACGACTATTCACTCATCCTCCTTACTTTTTGGCAATATATGCAATTCAATAAATATGAAATAGAAATGTTTGCTCGTGCTCACCAATATTTTCATTTCTAATAGCATGCTTTGATTGAAAACAACATTAAGCATTATATACAATTCTACAAAACCATTCAAATTTTTTGTGTTGAGCTATATTAATAGTAATAATCCTAAAGCTAATTCCGAGTTTCACGTTATGTTTCAGACTTGAATGCCTGTTTTATATGCCTTCTAACAAATGCTTTTAAAGCGCCTTAAAACACTAGAAACGTAAAAAAATTGCTATTTCAATGTATATTTGAAGTATAAAAAGGACATAGCAGACATGTATACACCCTGTATATATGTCTGTGTCCTTTTTATATCCACCATTTTTTAGGCATTTCCAATAATCTCACAAAAAGATGTTTCAAACAGAAGTTAATCAGCTTCATCGTGGCTATAAACGGTGATAGAAAATTTTTCAAACGCCTCCTTTTTCAATAAAGAAATCAAGGAGACCTTTTTGAAATGGCACTATGTATTCTTGATCTAATAATGTTGTAGCTGACGCGATGTCGAATTCAGCAATCTACTGCAGTATGACCCTCGATTCAGAAATTTTGGTTCAATCGTTAATCACAACATGACGTTAGAAACGTCAATATAGAAATTCATTTTACTACAATCGCTTTCAAAGTTTGTTTGACTCTGTGCAAATATAACTAACATAACTAAAATATATTAGAAAAAAAGCAATCTTTGAACAATCAGTGTGTCAGGAAGGAATTCCCGTGCGCGACTGTTGTATGTATGTATGTGTGCATACACAGCCTGTCCAAGGTTCAGCAGACGCGCGCACGTGAGATTTTCTATGAAAGCAAAACACGTGTGCCTGGATGAATGCTGGAAATGAGTGCTATCAACGGAGCACTTTCATTGTTTTAAATTAAATTACATTGTTTGTGCCCTTGGGTACAAAACACATCTTTGGTGACAGGGTCGCATTGCGTTGCGTTCAAATTGTTCCTGAAGCATCTGACGCAAAGTCGCACATGTGAAAATCGCTTATACGAAAACGAGTGCATTGCTGTCCATTGTATCAGTTAAGTGCGGCTGACGCATACGTCAGGAACGCGTATAGAAAATCCCGCCTTTGCTCCTATGGTTCCTGACGTTGACAATATTCAACGTCAAGGGCCTAGTCGACTAATTGTAAGAACTATGTATGGGCTCGTTTGTGATCCCTGTCCAACTTGAAACTACTAGAGAAGGATAGTTCGAGTCTCCAGGACGTATTATAATTACAGACGTACATATATAATAATTATAAGGCCCTGTGCGCTGTTCGACGCGGTAACTCACCAGCAGAGAAAACCTTTGGGTTGAATTCAAGTGGCCCGTACCCAGTGGGTTAAGGGCCCCCTACTCGTGGACAGTACTGTGCAGTAGTTGCATAGGGAGCCCTTTTTTTAAATATAACACACTATTTTAAATAAACACCACACATGCATCCACTTTGCTAGTATGAGAAAGTACAGCCGTTCCCTTTCTAATAATTTCATGCATTACAGTGCTCCCTCGAGGAACGCGGATTTCTTACTGACACATTTTTTTTCAACATTTATTTGGAAGTAATTTATTCAGCATATCTTTATTAGTTTCTTTATCGCAGCAAATAGAAGAGTTAAGGAACAACAAATGCAAATTTGTCTACGTTAACTAATTCCTCGGAAATTGCCAATGCATACAGGAAGTAGTAGCACCGAATTCACATAACGAATTGTTTTGGAACTTGGGAAAAAAAATCAAACACCCAGTGTATCTCTGCGAACTACATGCGTACATGTATTGTATGCACAATGTGTCATATGAACATGCTGTGGAAAAATAAATGTGTGTATATATATTTCAGTTTGTGTTAGGGGTGAAGGGTGTGCTCCAGAACAACGCGATTTCGCTCTACGCGGTCAGTCCACGTCCCTAACCCCCCGCGTCGTTTGAGGAAGCACTGTATATAATATACTGTTTACATAGTGAAACATTTTCCTGTAAAAATAGAAAGAAAAGAGGTATTATATTATAAGAGTTTAATCCCATTACTTTGATGTATTTTGCATGAACACTAGACAGTATAATTAAAAACAATTTTTTTCCATACGTATCCCCCTGGCTTTTCTTTAATTTATAACAAGCTCCAATTTACTTTAGGGGGATATGCGAACAATGTCACTCATATAGTTTCAATTTATATGTTCCTTTATCAGGATATATGTACATAGATTAAAATGAAAAAATGCAAACAAATATATATATGTATGTGTCAGTTTTCAAAAGAGAAACAAAATTGAAAGAACAATTTTAATACTTCATAGTAATATTTTGTAATGAGAATAATTTTTGTACAAGTGAAACAAACTGTAATTGTATAACTACGCGAAATACAGAGAAACCTGTGTTCTTTGAAATTACTATACAGCTTATTTTATTAGAACGCAGTTCATTGACGTTTCACCGCACGCATCTGTACGAAGTTATTCAATGCGACACGACCGGAAAAATTCTAAGCAGACAGTCGACTCATACAGGGTTGTGTTACATAGTTTGTGGTTTTCTAGTCAACTCTCATTGCATGCTCGGTTTCATATGTAGCGTATGTATGTAAATTCAGGCATACGTGCTAAATATGTAAATGTAATAGTTTACGTTGATAAATTCTTTTTTTAATTCTTTCATTAATCGTGATTAATGATAGAACTAGCAATGAAACTTGGCCTGGTACCATCCAGACATACTTTTCAAATATGGTACTTCTGTATTGGTATTTGGAAGATTCGTTTACATATTATTTGATTCTTATTGTAACAAACAACTATCGAATCGATACATGTCAATTACCTTCGGTTTGATACGTACTTAATTGCAATTAGCAACTGAGCAGAAAGGTGCATTCATTTGCTGGTGCTTGCAATACTATTATTTTGATAAACAATTACTACAAGAACCAGAAGAAAATATGCTATCACAATTTACAAAATGTTACGTTATCACTGTAGAGTTTTTTCGAGTTCAATTTTCGTATTATTTCATTCCAAGCACATACTGTGTTCATGTTTCGTTCTTCATAAAATGTTATCGAGCCACCACATTATTTTCTTCGTCGTTATAAATTATGTCCAATTTTATTTCCGATCAGTTTCGAATTATGACTCAATACATACCATCGAACTTAATATAATTAACATGTACCGATGCTTTATAGTCTTCTGTTTCAATAAGTCTGAGCATATTTGGAAACGTGCAGAATTCCTTCACAATTCCAATACACAAGTATCAACCTCGAACTTATATATATTGCTGGTTTCAAAATAAGTCTCGTTGCCAGTCATATTACTAATCGTGTTATTGTACTCAAGGTACTACATATATTCAGTATATTAAACTAGTGTTCATAACATATACATTACCTTTATGAAAAATGTTAGTGTCAAAAGCAGTGATGTAAGAAAATAATTTGTAACGATTTATTACGAAACACGAGTTAAATACCGTTTCATGTGACCCGCACGTTTCTCTACAATTCGTAGACATAAATTAGGATCACTGCATCATATGCACTTCCGTGTAGCTAATTTAATAACTGTCACTTTAATTGACAAGCCGTTATGCCTTTATAACCGTTGTATATTTCACAAACTCAAACATCACAAACATAATATAATTATGCTAATAAACAGTAGGTAATATTGGTACTAAATACCAAAGAGTAACAAATACATTTCTTTTGGAAATTTTAGGTATACGTAGAAGTACAATAGAAACATAATATTAGGTGTAGCAATATGTAATCTACTTTACCAATTTCATTTTGTTATAGCAACACATTTCCAAACAATGTATCTCTTTAGTGTCGTAGCTTCTATTTTTTTCTCTCTCTTCCCTACTTGCTTGTAAAGCTAAACTTTTCGACTCCATAGAAAAATTCATTTTTTTTTGCGATAAAGCAATTTTGCTATGGATATCAATAAAATCATTGCGTAGCAATGCTCTGCGCTCGACATTGCCAGAAAAAAGTGTGCTTTAAATTGTCTAGGGCGTTTTGATTTCCCTGAAAATCCACTGGACACCACAGCATCGTACTATTATTTATTTGTGTCAATGTGACGCGTTTTGTCAGACAAATATTTCAGAAATATTAGCGTAATAATGGAAGGACCTGATGCCTTATCCTAATCAAAAGCCTAAATTATAAGCGTTCCCGGAAAAGTAGCAAAAGGTAAGAACAAATGACGACTATGACTTTTACAAATGAATTTTTTGTACAATGTGTAGATAATTAACCATGTAGAGTACATTATGAGGCAAGAAATAGTTGATTATTTGGTAATTGAAATGGTCCGGAACAAATATAGTTTATATAATTATTCTGGTGATTGAACCGTGTAGCATATTAAGTGGAGAAACTCATGTAACGGCCTTAGAAAAGTTGCTTAGAAATTGCAATAAAGTTGTCGATAAAAAAAGGATAACATTCGCAGCACATCTAAACGCTGAGACAAACAGTTGCCAAATCATAGGCACGCATGCACACATTGTTTACCCGAATTCTGCTATTTGTCTCATTTCTAGCGGCTAATGCATGAATAGAAAGATCCGAAGGAAGGAACAGGCTGCGTGTTCCAACTGCTTGAGCGCATAGCTTCGAGCGCACGGTACGGTAATAGGTACTTGCCACGCGTTTTAAAACTTTGATTTCGCTATAAAACCTTGTGCATAGTGTGCCATACATGAAAGACTTTTGATTTATGCAAAAACCATTCGAGTTTTTGGACCAGTTACATGAGTTTCCCCTTTAGTTTATTTCTGCCCCTTAAACAATAATTGCAATGCTATATTAATCCATGAGAAAACAGTATTTTTGTCTCGATTACAGGTCAGAATGACCCAATTTTCCGTCCAAAGGTTAATTTGGTTTAAAGAGGCACAACAGAGTAAAAGGATTCGCTTCGTAAATAAAATACAGAATGAAAATTTAAATGAAAGCTATAATGAAGGTCTAAATTTATATTTTTTTCGTCCTATAAGAAACGATACCATTGGATTGGCCGAAACGTAATGTCAAATTTCTGCAGTTGATAATGCTTTTGTGTTTTTCAAATAAAATGCAGTTCTGCGAAAATGGAATTATGTATACCGTTGCTTGTGAGATGATAAAAAGTTGTAGAAGTGCATTTGTTAGGAAGAAAGTGGAAAATAAAAGTTAAGAAAAACCAAAATCTAACCTGATAGTGCAAGGAACACATCCAAAAGGAGTACCCAACGTATTGTATTTTTGCAGATACTCATGATCTTTTCAGAGACGGTCCGCGTTGTTATTCCGTCGTTATTATCCGTCAACTCTACCAAGGTTCCTGTACTGCAGTGTGTCAATTGCTCCGTCGATCTCTAGAAAGAATAAAAATTTATTCTCAAAGGATTGGGGTATAATAAAATTTGTTCAATCTCGATAATTAACTTTATAATGTCGAAACATGTAAACCAATTCATTTTTTTCCTTTTTTTCGATGATGAGGCACAATGACGTTCGAGTCCCCTTTGATGTTGTGGCAGCCGAGACTCGGGCAGCGTTCCAGGAAAGAAGCTAGTTTAAATACCCGTGTACGTGAGACAATACTAACGCGATCAAAATTTAAGATTAAAATTTGTTCATTTTTGGTCCGTTGTAGATGAAATGTTACCAAAATATTCGCTACAATCTCCTGATTAAAATGACACCGAACTCAATATGATTTGGATAATTTTTACTTATCGTGGTATTAATAGTTTTATTCTCCTTTATTATTGTTTTCGATAACAACTAGAATATATATTCGTAAAAATATTATTTAATATGTGTTTTGTAGGCGTCTCGATGTCCTCTACAATATGGTAAAAAATAAATCTCTTCTTATTTGTTTTACCCAAGGTTTTACCCTTGATTTCGCCATGAAAATAAACTGCTTTCGAAATTTTGTACCCTGACATTTATTGTGCACTCTATACCCTGCAACTTTTATTCTAAACTTTTTTTTTATCAGATGGCTGCAAGTTGGTGAAAAATCGTGCGTCGCGTTTTAGACGGAACACCCTGTATATGCATCCCCTATTCATCTGCTACTGTCGCGATATCGCCCCCAAAGAGAACTATTTACTCACTCTTTTAAAACTGTACGCATCTGAATTTGTCTATTTCAACGACAATGATATTAACGAATAGTTCATAGCAACAAAAATGCAATCTTATGAGAAAAATATGATATGTACATATTATTCACGAAATATGCAAAATGTGTAAGCATATGTTCGAAAAAAATAAATATGCAATGCATGTAAAATTATTTTCGTCTATAGTCTGCCTAACGAGCGAAGAAAGTAAACATAAACAATACTTCCAAGTGCTAGATGGCTGGGACTGCAGTTATTCGCTGCCACTGCCATAGCAGCCTGCAACTCGTCGATGTTCGGGGATGAAGTGGTACCGTTATTGTATACTATTGGGTCTTTCTACAGTATGCGTGTTACGAATCGAGTCAGAGTTTTCTAATTCACATGGATCTGAAATCCTTGATCGCCCCTGTTCTGCCCTTCACCGTTACCTTACTACTCTCTGGTCTCGTTTGGCAGGCTATAGGTTACGTATTTTTATCTGTATTCTGTCAATATATGTATTTGCATGAACATCCGGCTCTACTTATATGTATAATACTTTTTCGTTTCAAGGGGTATAGGACATTACGGTTACAAAAATTTGAAAATTATGTTATGCTGTTTTTAAAATTGTACATGTGTAGAATAATGTAATGAAAGGATTTTTGAAATTTTTCAAAAATGGCCAAGTTATAACGCTCCAAACGACTACGTGTCATCAACGGTTCTAAAAGAGAAAGATTTCGATTTATTTCTTGTCATTAATATGACTTTTTACGTTTACTTATTGCAATCAGTCTAGAACAACTTCCTTAGTGATTATGTAGAAACAGAAGGGTGCCTCTATAGCTCCAGAAGTGCGATTAAGGGTAAATTTATAAAAATGTTCTTCAATCTAGAAAAACATTGACTGAAAACTTTAAACGCGCTTTTCTCGGAACTGTTTTCAAACCTTTCACCCACCAGATCTCCAATACTCTTCATCCGTTCAAATCAAATTTCTACGTTATTCTTCATGAAATAATCTACAATGTAGCGCATGATTCTTTCGATATCTTAGTTCGTTGAAGATTTATAAATGTTTAAAGTTGATTTTTTGTCAGCGAAACAAAAGTTTTATATTGAACCAGCCGCCATATTGTCCTTTTTTATAATTATTGGAATGAAGTTGCGCTGGACGTGGAAATCGATAATGTTGTACAACTCTATCACCTTGCAAATTTACGCCAGTAAAAAAAATATGAAAATAGACTTAAATTATTGCTGAACGTACCTGATGAAAATCTTGTATTTCTACCAAATATTTATAGGTGAAGAAATTTTAAATTCACCCGATTATTCTATGCTTCCGCAGTTGCATACCCCACCCCTTAAGAAATTATGCCGTCATATTTTCTGTCAGTATTATATACCAAAAACAAAAATAAGTTTAATAAGTATTTGCTAATTGGAATGGAGTATTTTACTTCTGTACTCTTAAATTACGCAAAAAGCCGATTATAAGATATTAAGGACTTTATTCTGTAAATGGAGGAAAAAGTCCATTTTCAATTAACAAACGTGTGATAAAACTTAACAAAAAAATAGGAGGAAACGCTGAACAGTTTGTCCTTATTAACACGTGTGCAGCCGAAGATGATTACTAGATTTGAATTAATTTACATTCAGCCGCGTATAATTACGTTGTAATTTATTGAAATACTCATTCGCATAAACGTAGGTACTAAGAAAGCTCCAATCGAACAATGGTCGAAACACAATTTTCTATTACTAGCAACGCTAATTAAACATCGGCTGTCTGCTGACTTAAACTAAGCCGCTAGTCCGTAGTTACGAACGCCTAATTTATGAATAACATAATAAGCAGCTAGCCAGTAAGGAACGTTAAAACAGTGTTGAGTTGGCATGGCTAATACAATGCGTCTAACTAACCGGAATTGACCTCTTAATATTATTTGACTGCCCTTGGCACACTCCCTACTTGTCACGACCAAGATTTTCGACTGTTAGTGAAAAATCTATTATTTGCTTCTAAAAACGACATCGAAAGTCTCAAACAATTTAAATGAATAGCAAGTAAGTTAAAATTTTAATGATAGTAATATCAAAAGTATAGCAACTTGTTGTACTGCCATATCTCGTTTTCAAAGCTATAATAAGATTAATAGCATCTTTATCATCAAATTAAAGATATGAAGATGTATTTGAAAAACAGAAATGCTAAAATATTATATTACATTCCATTATTACAATACACGTATTATATTGTCAACGCTTCTCTGTAGTTGAGTGTGTAATATAATTCGATATATTAGAATTTTAGCAACTGTAATACTTACAACACAGTACCTTTAATTAAAATTATCTACGTTTACAAATTGATTTCAAACGGTCAGCATGAATACACACGCCAGCTCAAAAGTTCTGAGCATGTTAGAATATCAAAAGAAACAATGACACGCCTAAGTAAATAGGAACCTTTATAGTATGTCATGTTAATATCCGAGTGAAATATTTCTAATAAAACAATCACATATGTAGGGAAAGCTTTGTTGCATCCAAAAAGTAAAAACTGCTACAAACTTTTGAGCCCGAGAAATCCTATAACTTTTATTGGAAACATTTTTGCGTAGGGTTTGAAATAACGAAGATATCTCAGATTGGCGGAAATCGCGGGACACCCTGTGTGTGTGCATAAACGTATACATGTATTCGTGACGAGTGCAGTCCTTGAAGAATAAATGGCGAAGATCTTAAGTCCAAATGACAAATAGGATTCACCACCGTACTAAAAAGGGACTCAACTTTTATTGATGGTTTCCGTAATCTTATACATTATGTAGAACTGGTTCATTGATCATTAAGGATGATTAATCAGTGTAATTTTCAATGCTATTTTAGGAATTCAGGAAGTCTCATTTGTCTATATACTATTATGACTCTTTTCCCTATCCACAAACTTTTCCTTTAAAGGATGTGGTAAATGCAAGGTAAGAAATAATTAAACGGTAAATTCAATAGAACTGTACACTCACAATATTACTCACTCTAGTAAATACTGTTGCAGGATATAAAAAGTATTGCCTATTCATTCCGCAAACTCTTCTAACGAATTATGTATAGAATACTATTAAAAAAAATAAGACGAGCTTCAAAGACCATATTATGTATTACCATCGTCTAAAAAATTATTTTAACTGATCTATAAAACTTTATAACAAAATCGGAACATCAATAACAGCATATATTCAGGCAACTTTGCAGGTTGAATTAAGGTTAAGAAGATTATATATATTTAATTTCTTCATCTGTGTGCAAAATCTAAAATGTGAATCACTTAGAGTTTATAAAGATTTACTGACCTGGAGGCGCCTTAATTGAATTTTTAATATAACTGGGGATTGAAATATCGTCATGCGCGAATAAAAATAATGCTATTAATTAGGTCGAGGCTTCAAAAACCTCGATTAATGGCACTTGATTGAAAAACATGGTAGCACATCCGCATTTTCAGAGGGGAAGACGAGCATTTTTTAACTCAGCTACTATGATGGAATTAATCGGGGGAAAAGTGAAGACCAGGGCGCATGGAGGAGTAGCTCGATAAAATGATCTAAATATTTGAGTCAATTTCCTCGAGTTCTACTGTATTTTAAGTTAATCCCAGTGAAGAGTAGCATATCTAAATATTTCAATGGAAACATTTATGTAAGCAAAACATAATCCTCAATGTAAAAGAGCTACAATTCACATGGGTCCTTCTAAATTTGTTCCGTATAATAGTTTGAAATGACGTAAATTTAGCATATTAATTCGAAATACCACACAAATATAACTAGATGCAATTTAGTTTCACATTTGAAATCAGAACGAGAAACAGTAAATAGAAAATAGAAGAATATTCTACTAACTAAGTAGATGAAACCATGAAAAATAAGTAAATAATAAATAATTACTGAAACAAAGGTGAACTTAACAACAATTTTACCAATCGAAAGAAGAAGATAAATGTTATGATAACACGATCTTATCAACAGCATTATCAACCTACGCGTATTAGTTATAGCAAATAAATGAATAAAGAATATGTGGTGAATAAATATTATATTCAATAAAACAGGAGCACCATTGGTTTAATGTAATAGACAAACATGTTACAAATTATTTTAAAAAGTAAAAAAATATATATGTAATTTTCTTAATACATTGCTAGCAATTGCACTTTCATGTTATAATGCATAGTAAATATTATAGAAAATAGATATGCAATACTGGGATAATCCATAAATGAACATATTTTGTAATTGAACTTTTTGTAATTGATAATTGAACAAATGTATTTGAAACTTACGGCAATAGTGCTTGCAATTGCATTTCGAACAAACAATGAAGAGTAGTCACCTGGGGTAATGAAGATTCACATTAAAAACCAATTAACACTGAACATTTTTAACAACACACTTTGCGCAAATTATGGTTTCGCTAACGATACAGTGAAAGTCGGAACTTTTCAGCTGAAAAACAGAAGATACACTAGACGGGCTCGTCATCTTTCAATTTCGAAATAATCAAGCTATGACGACAACATCTGAGCAGATACACTTCATAACTTATTGTTTTTCAAATAATCAGCAATATTCTACCGCCGCCAAGTAAACATTTGTCTTAACGAGCAAATTTTTATAGATTCAGAATGACCAAAAACTGTACACCGCCACTAATAACAAGTTGTGCACTAAATATAGTTAAATCCTCTATGTTAAAATACAGTAACAGAAATTCGACAGATAGCTACAGCAGTTTTTGTGTCAAAACGTGCAACATGTTTTTTTTTAGTAAACTCTAAACAGTCCAACACGAAGCAGCGTCGAAACCCAACTGGCATACCTCGTCTTCAATCAACGACTTCCCTCGCAAGCTCGAATTAAATGTTCCACCCACCCTGGTGCCCCTCCACTGTTCCACCAATGAAAGGTCCAACACGTGTGGTGCGGTTTACACACAAACGTTTCGATACCACCACCGAGATGTACGATAAGAGGCCCAAAACAGAAGGAAGTTTTAGTTTTGGCTCCAGAATTTTCAGAAGTTTTAATGTTTCATTTGGATAGGGTCTAAAATTATTACTATAAATCCTAATGGTTTAATGGAAGTTTTTCGCATAGTTAACAAAAAATTTAATGTAAAGGTACTTGATGAAATAAAAGGGAAGTATTTTATATAGCTAGTTACATTTGGCACAAGGATTAGAATGACGGGCAAATTAAAAAATGTTAAATGGAATTAATTGCCGATTTCTTGTGTTTCGAATTTTAAAACACACGAATGGGTTGGTCAATGAAATCCTACTGTTTGTCGTGAACGTGAAACAATTATTTTTGTCAAATACACTTTATATGAAGTAATCGATAGCATATCTTGCCGGACGATTATCTAATTCGAGATTTCGAGTAATTAATTAGCAAACAGGGTTTCCAAACGATTCTCATCGAAATACAAGTCTTATCCATAACGTGGATTATTATTTATGAAGTGCACAGATCATTTGTAGGATATATTTTAATAGCATAACTTTATATTTACATTTATTATTGCAGAAGAAATGTATCCTTATTAAATGGAATGGAATGAGAAGTATGGAACTAATCGCATTGGCTTCTGACATAAATTGTCTATTACTTTGTGGCCAAACAAATTTTTGTTATTTCGTGATATTAAAAACAATAGTAAGGAACCCTTTAAATATAAACAGTTGACAGTCCATCAAACGCTTTGACGGTAAAATTTAAAAAGATCCAAAAGGTGGAATCAACTGTTTGGCTAATGCGCGGCTCATATTATAAATCCTACGTGGCTAACAAAATGTGAAACAATTCGCAGCAGCTCTGATAGTCAACTACAAAACTATTGAATCGTGTACAATATATCCAACAAAGAAATGTTGTTGGGATAAATGCATTGTGGAACGAAAACGCCACGAACTTATTGCATAACCTAATATAGCACTTTTGTACATATTATTATTAATTTGGTAGATTGCCATGGCTAACACAGCTATTATGAAAGTCATGCACTGTACATACATCGAAACGAGTGTTAACTTGTGCTAGATTAGTTTTGAGATAAGGATTCCACTTAAGAATGGATTACCAACTTCTAGCCCAATACATGTTGATGACTAAAAATTAGAAAGCAAAACCTTTTCTTAACTACAAAAAGGTAACTGTAACTACAATATGAACGAAATTTACCGAGACTCAAAATCGTGCAATGTATGCAATAAGGTATTATATAACATATAAACATTATTCACGAAACCAGTTTCAGTATTTCGTAGGATATATTTTATTATATATAAGAATTTATAATTAACGTGGAAGTTATAGTACTAATTTTCCTAAAAAAAGTAATAGGTGATAAAAATGTTATTAATAATTCGAGCAAAAATTTTGTTATTACATTAATGTAAATTTTGAGATTGATGGGATCATTGAATTACTTTAGGACAGGTACAGTAATATCTCGATTAGTGCACCTCGCTCGGGACCGAATGCGAACACTAATCGTGTGCATATACAATTCTCGAGCGAGTTCGGGTCCCCTATGATGCCGTGGCAGCCGAGATACGGAGCAGCGTTCCAGAAAAAAAGAAAATTTAAATATCCGTGTACGTGAGACAGTGCTAACGCGATCAAAATTTAAGATTAAAACTTGTTCATTTTTGTTCCGTTTTACATGAAATTTTACCAAACTGTTCGTTACAATCCCCTGATTAAAATGACGCCAAACACGATATGGTTTGTACAATTTTCACTTATCAGGGTACTAATAGTTTCATTCCTCTTTATTATTTTTTTCGATAACAACTATTTTCAGTTTCCATATCAAAGCGAAACAGTTTGGTAAAACACGTGGCGGCGACATTAGTGCTCTATGTCGACGGCTCCCCGAGTATCGCTCAGCATATCGGAATCACTAAACGCGCAGTATGTGACTGTCACCGTTGCCCCCGCGTGTTTTACTAAACTGTTTCGCTTTGATATTGGAAATGAAAATGATTTTGTAACTTCCCTTGATGCTTTCCTTTGCAGAAAGGTCTCTCTATATCGCGTAGCATAATTAGGTATTCTCCTGAACCCTTAGTTTTTGAAATAAATTAAAACATCAGCCAAGATGGGTGTATGATGTCCTTTTCACTTTGATCATTATTTAAACACATTTAAATGTTTATAATTTATTTACGAATTATATCATTTTATACGTGAAACTTCAAAGTTCGAACTGAATAACTATTACCGTAAAAGTACAAAACACTTCCGAAGGTGAACATTTGCGATTTTTTCCGAAATTTTTTTTTCAAAAATCGTACGTTCTGGGTAATTACGGATTGCAGATTCGTGTTCAGCACATTATAGTCTATAAGAAATGTCTACTGAAGGTTACAAAATCAGCAAAAAATTGAAATTTGTCGAACGGTGTAATTATTATTTCCCTCTTACTCTTGTAACGCTTTTGGTACTCACAGATTGTCGGAAACATTTACGAACATTAGTTGCAATTGTTTGAGCAATTTCTTTGGAACCCTCATTATTTATAGAATTATCCATCTCTCACCACTCTCAATCAATATTACCGTCGGACTAAATCAGTTTTGCTTCTCGGTCAATTCTCTTGCTTGCAACGTTGTATGATGTATACTGGGCTGTAGAAAAGCTTTCATTTCTTACCTTTGCAATATCTCGATAAGACATATCACTATTCAGATGATGAATCATAATTTCATGATGCACCATAGTTGTTTGCCTAGTACTTAACTTGTTTTGCAAGAAACGTGATTAACCTGTAGACGCGGGCCCAATACTAGGTGGTCCATGCGACATGAGCCAGTGATACACATTTTTTGATTGCAATTTAAACAAATTCGTTAGGAGATGAAGCTGAATCATTCAATAAGTATTCAAGTACTCTCGCCATTTTGCGTAAAAAAGTATTTGGATAAAGCCACCGAAAAATGGTTACATACTTGGTTAGATATTTCCTATTTCCTATAATTTCCTACTATACATACACAGGTTTAATTAATTTTATACAATAATAAAAAGAGGGAAGAACACTGCTTAGGGGAGACTGAAAAGGACTGATTCATTTTGGAGGAAAATTATCTTGTCGGTGAATCTAAATAATGTTTTAATCCCCCCTTTGTACATTTCGATTCAGCATTATATTCTTGAACAAAAACAAACTTAACAGTTTTAAACTTGAACGGAGAACATAGTAAAAAATGTTATTTTATGAAACATGCAGAACGTTTCAAGCCATCCCGTCTGTGCGAAACTTGTATGTACATGGTAATTTTTCTTCTTTTGTTTATACAAATTGTCTAGTCTATGTAGCTGTTTCACCATAGTTAAGATATTCCATCATTTAAGTAATTTTTCTTTTTCAGTTGTAACTATTTGGGTGGTTTTAATATTTGGAGAATAGCCTGTATTTTCATCGCTTTTATATTTATTTATGTATCCGACTAGTTTCCTTTTATCAATGTTATATTTTCTAGCTGTTTTTATTTTTCCATTTTGATTTACGACTTGAAGTACAGCATCTCTAACAGCAGGCGAATTGGTCTGGTGAACCTCAAATATCCATTTAAATGGCATCTGTTAAACTACACAAATTTTTGTCACTATTTGTTTGCTACATACATGTATCAAGCCTCCCTTGAATGCACGTCTCAAACCACACAAAATATAAAACTTTGCTGCTGCTGCCGCTGCTACTGCGTAGAGCACTCTATGTATACTGTAACACACGATTCCCTTTAGTTTATTAGTTGGAAAATATAAATCTACATCAAGCTCCCCCCTACATATCAGGCCTCTCCAATCAATCCTACTGAAGAAATAAATAAACAATAATAGATCGTGATGCATCTTTCCCAGGTAAACACGGAAATACCCTTTTGTAATTTTGCATGTGATATCAATTTGCTTCTTTCAATAAACAACAAGTTTCCCGGCCCAATCTTGTGCACGAATCGCAAGAATATATTAAACTGAAAGTTGATCAACCATTTTCAGCAGAAATTCTATCCTGCAACTGAACTAGACTAATTTCAAGTCAACTAATTTCTTCGATAAACGAATTAAATAAGAATTTCGAATAAATGGATTCTGCTGACATCTGTAACATAGTTACACATGTTCAACGTATCGTGCACCACCGTCTTATTATAACCCTTACGATGGTGGTCTACACTATGGTATTTTTATATCCAAAGTATTAATTTCTGAGAATTTAAAAACAGCCAGCAGCACAGAGCGTAACGAAATTGAAAGTTCATCAAAAAATTATAAACCTTTTTAAATATACTTCGTGTGTGTCTGTAATACACTAGGAACTCAATCAACAGAATTGTAATTATCTACGGTCTGGGCCATCTACCGCCTACGTCATTCAAGCTCTTCCATATGAGACTCTTGCAAGCATGGAAGCTAAGGGCCGTTTTAATCCTTTGAGCGTTATAACCCTTTTAAAACTTTCTGGGTAATCATTGGTTTCTGAATATGAAATTCATATGAAAACTATTGTTAATGTGATTTGTCGTCGCCTAAATTTGCTTCGGTTAAAGGAACAAGTTAGAAAGAGCGATTAAAATTCGTGAAACTGCCCAATTGAATAAAATAATTTTTGCTGAAGAATAAAAATGTTATTGCTTTGAATCAAATTGAAAATTTTATCTGGACAGACGAATAGGAGAAAACTTTCTCCCAAAATGCGTCAAATCCACAACGAGTATAAATGGCGTTGGTCTGGTACACCTCATATAGGACACCATGGATTTGTGTAGGCATTTTTTAATTTATGCTAGAATTGAATATTTAAAACGGACAGTTACCCGAAAAATACTTTCTGTATAGCAATGTGACAATAATATTATGTATTGGGTTATGTAGTGGTCGGCTAACTGTCCGGTAGGAAAAAGTGTAAGTTAAAAGCGTAGTGGCATCTAAGAGACCAACGAGTCGAAATAATTTATTTAACACTGAAGTTATTAAGCGAAAAGGCTATGTGACAAAATGTTAATTATATTCCTAAGAAACGTTTATGAAATATAACAACTATCAATATTAGGTAAATGAAAATTACATGTTAATACAGTAATGTCTTGATCGAAGCGAAAGCCTCGGGTCTGGATGTTCGCTTATATCGTGAAGGTCCTACATTGTTTGAAGTTTGCCGACAGCGTCGAACGTAGAAAACGACAGTGAGTAAAGAAAGAGGACCGAGCAGCCAAGTCAAAACAAAATCCAGCGTATCGGTGCAATAACACTAATGCAAAGATAAAACTTTTTTATTTCTCATCCTTTTCTTATGAAACTTTTACATAGCATAGCCGACAATTTTCTGATTAAAATGACACCAAACACGATATAAATTGGACTATATTTAGTGTCTTAATTAAAGGTAATTAACTTAAAAAACGGTAAAGTTTTATCTTTGCATTAGTGTTATTTCACCGATGCGCTGGATATTGTTTTTTGGCTTGGCCGCTCGATTCTCTTTCTTTACTCGCTGTCCTTTTCTACGTTCGACGCTGTCGGCAAATTTCAAACAATGTAGGAACTACACGATGGTAGCGAACGTTCAGACCCGAGGCTTTCGCATCGATCAAGGCATTACTGTATTTGCTTCTCTGAATTATGTATGTATTTTTTGTTTATTGTTATTGTATTACGAAAAGAATTGCTGTACAAAATTGCAGATAAAAATTAATTATTATTATAAGTCATTACTGTTACACAGATTGTAAAGTGTCCCAGTATATAGGATTATACAGTATGTGTATACATCTCAACTATAAAAATAAAAATAATTTCACTTCAATCGTGAAACCTAATTGTACCTAGTATTTTTGTGAGCGCCAACATGGATTATATATTGGGCTTATCAAAGACATCAGTGATATAGTTCCTAATTCTTGTGAAACTTTGCACACGACCAGAGCATCGGAGAATATGAATAACTCCATATCTTTTCTGAACTGATATTGATATTTGAGAAGTGAAATTAATTAAATATCGCGAAAACTAATGGGGACAGAAGAACCTGTTCAATGGAAAGAGTGTCTGTTCTTTTATGCCGAACAACATAATACTAACCAAAATTTCATCAAATCATATATTACGATGCAATAGCCTAAGAATCCACTGTTTTACTTCTTTGTTTGATAAATATTTTCACGGTGGCGAAAATATTAGATTCGCGCTAATTTTAATACATACATATAAGGGATGCTCCACCTACCCAAATACCTCCCTATGTTAACCCTTATGTTAGCAACCGGGTACCCATTTCATGTTTCCTACAAGAATTTTTGATGTTCTGGTAACAATATCGTAAAATCCCTCTGGATCCCCATTGTTTGGATGTTTCTACGTCGATGTACCAATTTTAAATAAAATTGGTTCACAATTTTTAAAGTTATAAAGCTTCAAACATATTTATACGCCTGTCTGGTAACCCGGGTACCCATATAAGAGACGAGATTGTTAGGTGTTCTATGCACATAAACATAAACCAATTTTTAACTAAAATGATTTATTTATTTATTAAAATACAATAATTAAGAATTCTGTTAACAATTTCTGCATATTGCTATAGTATTTGCGTGTTTATCACGAATAGGACGGTCTCACTTGTGGCAAGGCTTTCGTGTTTTTCGTCGTTTCTTTTCGGGATCAGCCTGACATGTATAACAGAATTTGACGACTTTTTTTTGAAGTAGAAGGAATTTCATGTATTTCTACTTGACTATTTCTCATGCTTCGTATTACCAATTTTGTGGAAAGATGTCTCGTAGTTTGAGCATTTGCCAATCGGGTTCGAATTATTCGAAAGGAAAGATCTTCCCCTAATTGCCGTAGAAACACGCGATGATTATTTGATTTTCTAGACAATATATTATTATGCTTCCATTTTTACAATATGAACTTCTGAAACTTACAAATTATATTTCACAAAAGCACTGTCCGTTTCACCTAACTGCAAAGAATCGTGTGTCTCGAATCGAAAACTGAATACAAACTGATGCATATTGGAGACGGTCTCTGATACTAGCTTATATTTGTTTATATAAACAAGATAAGCATCCATTCTCTAGTTATCGAACTAGGAACGATTCGAAGGATCAAAAGTCGAAAACTGGACACTTGAGAAACTAGGAGACTTCATAGAAGAGCATGCACTTAAAAAATAAAAAAAAACTGATACTTTATTTCAGTATAAGAATATACATGTAATAGATTTGCATAAAATATTTAAAGCTGCAGCTGTTGAGTTATAGAAATGAAAGCTAACAGTCTCGAAAGAATATAATTTCATATTTCAGCCACTCATTGGCTACATCGGTTAAGGGCCCCGACTCCTTTGGGGTCAACTCCGAATCGATCTAAGCGCCATTACAAAGAAACGGGCGTTAGTTTAAACAAAAAATTTGCAGATTCGACATTTGACGGGGTGACATCTAAAGTAATTATACAGAATTATAAACTGACGGTGTGACATCTAATGTCATTAGGCAGAATTATAAACGAAGAGTGGGAGGCCATAGTTGCCAAATCACATAATTTTGTGGTTCTGTCGCACTGTTGCCACATCTGTTACAATCCTGGCCACCAGCAAAATGAATCGGCTCGAGCCGAGATTTTGATTCCTGCCGGACATAGTCATAGCTGCTGAACGCTTTTGTAGGTTCGATCCCCCTCGGGTATATCTTTTTTTGCATTAATTTTTTTCTAATACCGAACTATATGACAATGATCAATATTTTCTGACCAATATTTTAAAAACATTTTTTAAATATTTGAATTTAATATGCGTATGAAAATCTGAACATACTAGGAAGAATCTCAACTGGTCGACTCGGATTTTAATTTCCTTTTGCAGGTTGATAATACACAGGATCCTGATGGTCTACGTTAAATATTATGTGTAGTTATTCATAAACTTTAATCATATTAACAATTAAAGTTACATACCTTCTATGTGAGGACATATTTTCCATGAATAGAGAACGATTCTCAAGAAAGTTGGTAGCCAAGTGAGATGGTTTATGGCTTATGCCGTAGAGGTTCCGGGTTCGATTTCCGGTTAAGTAATTTTTTTTTTTATTTATGGTTTCATTTTTGCGACACTGTGCACGTTTCTGGATGATAGTTGTCATACATGTAATTGAAACACAGGAAAGTGCGACAGGACTAGCTATGCATCTTGGACCGACTTCGAAAACTCTTGACTATGTATATATTATGCCAAAATAATAAATATCGCAGTGTGTGGGTAGGTGAGCCTATACGTGAAATTAGAAACGTACTCTAGGTTATCTACAATCTGATCATAAACAGTGTTGACCGCATTTTCACTAAAACGTATTTTAAAGAAATAGTGTTTCAAAGTTATTAACATTTTAAAAGAACTATTTATCATTCAGAAACGTGCACACTGTTGTTAAAATGAAACCATTTAAAAAAAAATAATGTCAATTCACCGGGAATCGAATCCGGAACCTCTACGACAAAAGCCATACACCATCTCACTTGGCTACCAATCTTCTATAGAATTATTCCCTATTTATATAAGATATGGCCTCACATAGAAGGTATGTAACTTTAATTGCTAATATCATTAAAGTTTATGAATAACTACACATAATATTTTACGTATACCATCAGGAGCCTTTGTATTATCAACCTGCAAAAGGACATTAAAATTTGAGTCAACCAGTTGAGTCTTCCTTCGTTCGAGCGCTTTTCGTGCTACCGTTTCAAACAGTGGTATGTTTTACTACTATTTTGCTTTCTTTTAGAACACACATTTATTTTTTTTTACAAATCTAATGAACAGTGTAAATGAAAGAGATTCCTTGGTCATGTTGAACAAAACAGATTTATGAAACAATATTAATATGTTTAACAATAGAACGTTTTATTCATATTTTTTATTTATTCCGTGTATATACATATACCAATTTTTTAATTTTTTAAAATAATTTTTTTTTTTATTTATGAAAGAAGGCTTCTATTGTTGCTTGATATATGTCAGGCTCAGCCAACCGGCGGGCCGTGGGCCACGTGCGTCATACTATATATCGTACACGCTTTGTAGTAGTATGCGGTGTCACGGGCGAAAATGGCGGGAGGAGAAACGTTGTTTTTCACATTTATTAATAAAATTTTTTAAAAATCATTTTTTGTATTTAAAGTTTATTAATTTGTTAAATATAAAGGGTGGCCACAAGTGTCGCAGTATTTTAAATTTTCTTGTAGCTGAGGTGATGCTGAACAACTTTTTCCATCACCAAAATATGCTAAGTAGCTTCGTTTTTCAGTTATTAACGAAAAAAAGGCCAATGAGCTCGCCCGTATAACGCGCGCCCAGGCACCAACGCGCGCGGCTGTCATCGGGTGTATCGAGGGGCAACGTACGACAAATATTACATCATCTTAAATTAATAATAATGTGCAATGATTCGTTATTCACGAATAACAATTTAATTATCAAGCCGTTTATTAACTGTTCCATACTTTTATTCCTTATCCGAAACGTATGAAGTATTTTATTACTTATTAAAACAATGTTTGGATAATTAATGTTAAAAAAAGATAGGTAAATAAACATATCCTTTCGTTCACGAAGTAACCAGCTTCGACGAAAGTGGGTCCTTGGCCGTTGGTCATTGTACCAATGCTGACCTATCTTAACAATTTTATGCTACGAAACGCACGTCCCGGCGATCGATAAAGATCTGATTCGCACTTGTTTCCACACGGATGCGAGACACACATTGACGTACATAGGTCTCATTGTAGTGCAAACGGTCATGGCAAGTCAGAGGTGTGTGTGGGTCGTATCCGTGTGGAAACAATTGCGTAGCATAAAATTGTTAAGATAGGTCAGGATCGGTACAAATAAAAATACAAAGCAATACAAAGATTTATTTTTTTATTTATTAGAAATAAATGAAATTCATTATACTTCAGAAAAAGAGTTGTCGGATTCTGTTATATGTGTCAGGCTGATCACAAAAAGAACCGACGAAAAACACGAAAGCCTTGCAACAATTTCGACCGTCCTATTTGTGATAAACACGTAAATACTATAGCAATATTTCTAAATTGTCCAAAGAATTGTTTATTATTGAAATTTAATAAATAAATAAATCATATTATTTAACAACTGGTTCATGTTTATGTGCATAGAACGCCTAAAAATATCGTCTATTATATGGGTACATGGGTACTTGGTTAATAACATAAGGGTTAATAAATATATATAATTCACATATAGTTAGTAACTTGAAAAAAATTATATAGAAAAAATGAACTTGAGGGGTTTCGAACCTAAAAAAAAGTTTTTGCAACGGCTCGAATAAAAATCTCTGCACGAACCGATTCATTTTGCTGATGGTTATAATTGTAAAAGATGTGGCAACAGCGTCACATAGGTCTTGCTACGTGCCGGCAACTATGTTTTACTTGCGTATGTGTTTGCGCATCAGGTATTCACGTATGAAACGACGTTCGTTGTGTGAAATTATAACTTACATTTACCGACTGATATGTATTTTTATCGACTCTGACGGTAACCTGGCAAAATTTACTAAAATGTGCCATAAATGCCACAGACGGATAATTGAACTATTCTAACGTCAGATGCGTGCAAAGCGTAGAACCGTATCTCCGCTTTAAAGAAGTGATAGATTGTAAAAAATATAATTTATGTGATTTTGTGCTAGTAAAAGGAAGGCCGAAAGGGTGTTTAAGCAGTGAATAAACCATTAAATCGTTCAATATTGGCGAAATGTGAAGTGTGTCAAGATGCTGCAGCCATCTTGTTGCCTACATCGATGTCTGTCTCAAGCTTGACAGTTTCATAAATAACGTTATCCTGAACGAATGCTGAATTTATTGGCGTTCAAACGAATGACTCGGGCTGTGGTGAAGTCTACCCGTGTGTGGTATACCCGTGAAAGTTTCATTAATGAAATTATAGAGAAGAAAAATCGAATCTATGAAATCGAGCCTCTCTCTCGCGCATGGCGTATACGTGCATGCTTTCCTTTGTTTGGGTGAGTGCACGCACACAGTTCATGGCGCATGGAGTCGGGGCCCTTAAGTCCACAAAACAAAAAGAAGACAATTTATTATAAATATAAGAAGTAAAGTGTGAATAAAGCGCTTTAACGATAAAATTGTAAAAAATTGAATAGGTGGAATCAACCAATTTGGCTAATGTGCCGATGGAAACAGTATGGGGTACCCGGATACCCGGCTGCTAACATAAGGTATAAGACAACGAATGAAAATGCATCGAACCGCATCTTCTCCTATGAAAATATGTACATTACTGGAAGGGGAGCTCTTTCTAGCATGTATGTACGTATTACCATGGGCCAACCTCATTCGCAGCAATGTATCGCAGGTCCACTTTACCAAACAGGACACTTCAACTTCAAATAACTTTGCTTCACACCCATCCATTATAAAGATCTCTTATGTTTATCTTATGACGTCATGTTAAACTAGACAGGAATATATTTTAGCTGCACAAATTAATTCGTGATCTTTGTTTCGTCCATTTTGTTTATTTACAAACAGCCAAAATACAGTTTAGTCTGGACAATAATCACTTTCTACATATTTAGACCACTTCTCGGGCAACTGGCAAACCTCTATCGCAAAAAATTGTGGTTTTGAGTGAATAAAATCGGCGATGCCAGGATTGCCGCCTTTGGTCAATGATTCGGGATTGGTCAGGTGATGCTGAAGTGAATCAAACAAGTGGTGTATGAACTTATAAGTTAAGTCACTATACCTACATATATGTACCCACTTCTTATTATTCCAAATTCAGTAAATATATTAACACATTGTGTACCTATGAAAATTGACGAAAAACGACTAGCTTCCATGGATTGTTAGAATATTCGAGGTACAGGAACGGCCGAGGCGGGCCATGTGCATTGCACTGATGCACGGTGTCTTGTCTTTGTCTAGCGTAGCTTTCCTTTGGGGCGAACCCGAAAATGGTTAGAAAGGGCTATGGTGACATAGGTGTCCTCACGAACGACGCGTCGCGATGCTTTTACCAAGAAAAGGCATTCCTGTATAGGCATCCTTGTACAGTATGTTGCACCTTTTTAACATATACACGCCTACGCAATCATTGTAATACCTAATCGAGACTCCGACTCGATTATCTTAGAGGATATGCACGTGGTCATTTTATGTTTTGAGACAATACTAACGGTTGAAAGGAAGGAAACAATTGAATGATTTCTGGCACAAAGTTATAAACTTCGAGTTGCAGAGGCAACAGCGATAGAACTGCGTCTTATAGAGGTTTTCGAGTTATAGTGCTTCTACTGTATATTGATTGTTGCTTACTGGCTATAAGCCTCGCACAAAGATTCTCTCTTCTCAATAAACAGAACAACATCCTATTGATACCGTCCCGTACCATCACATTTCAGAATGACTATAAACCTACCACAAGCGGTGCTAGTTCAAAAGGGCCATTTCATTAGACCAAAACGCTAGCCAAAGTCTGCAAATCTTGTTTTCAGTTTTTTTACCCCTACGTTTCTTTATTTGGTGAACGCGGAATCACTCCAATCGTAAATGTAATCCAATTCGGAAGCATGGCTACAGGAACGGCGTATGAAGTCGAATAAAACTGGCCTTGATTAAAATTGTACATCGTTGTGCTATAAATTATGTTCCTAAGAAAGGTGGTTTAGCTGACAGATAAATTCAAACAGATTCTAATCCTTTGCCGTCCTTCATTTGTAAGGTGTTGTAAGGTATTAAAATACACAAATCCAAAGATTATTTAAAGTGGCCAGCTTTAAACGATTGATAGTCCATGTACTGAAACACACGAGACTTCTGGGGGCACTGACACTGATATCTACACTAAATAAGAGACTGTTTAAAACATCTTTGCAAGAGTTGGTCATTTCAACTAATTTGTATATATATTAATTTGTATAGATTCATATAGTGCGTTGCAGGTACTTTCGAACCTTCTTATCTCTTCAGAATTTTGGTTTTATCTCTGCAATCCTTCAATATACGACGTCTAGATACATTTTACAGTTGGTGGTTTCGTATAAGTTTATTCGTAATTATGCATTAAACTTCAGAGTGTTCGCAATAATAATTTTTGAAAATTTTAGTTTTGTAAAAAATTACTCGCATTTAACAATTTCTGACTTCTTGTTCTTGACACTTGTGTTGTAAATCTTATAGATACAGATGGGAATCCATCTCCTGCTATGTCTTTTCCTATGAGGACAATTTCTTCCATGATTTCTCATACAGACTCCGTCGTCAATCTTGTGGAGTGGTGCGAGGCATCCATTTTCAATAATTGTTCGCATAATTTTTTCTAACGGGAATTGGTTGCTTCCTGTTCAATAGCTTCGGCCGCTGCATGTACAACATGTGCATGTATTGTTGGATGACCAGTCCTTGAGTCACCGATAATATGCAAGGGCCGCGGATCCTGGCCTAGTCAGAGTCAATAACATGCACCAAGGTAGTAGTCAGCGATGTGACTACTGCCAAGGGGCCAGACTCCGCGTTGGCTAAAGCGACATAACAAGGGCTAAGGTCATCCTTCCCCCCTAAAACTCATAATATATACATATAGTAGCGGAATACCAATTGTAGTTAGAATAGTTTTGGACACAGCGTATACCATTACTCTGTCGCGCAAACTCGTCACGGTATTCTTATATAAAACCTCCTTGCAAAAGTAATTTTGTTGCACACGATTTCGTTTACCCCGGAATCCAACAGTATAACAGTAATAGCGCTTTTAACCCTTTGCCAGCGAACAGCGCCCATAAAGCGCCCTGTATAAAATGCTTGCCATAGCGGACAGCGCTTATAGGCGTTGTTCTTCTGTTAAACAAATTAAACTCTGAAACAATCGAAATAACGAATTGTTAAGTCTGCCTTCAACGTACCATCATTATACGCTTTTTGTCTTGTGTTTTTTCAAATAAAAACTTTCTTGTTCCAAATAGATAGTACGGTCTGACACCGTGGATCGTCACGCGGCTATGCACGTTTAGTTTTCGACCGCTCCGCAGGCAAAGGGTTAATACTGAAATTGTTCCATATTTTAATCACATTTTCTATTTCGGGATTTCCTTCCATACCGTTAGGAATCCATTCTATGGAGAATCGAGCATAGTAAGCTTTGAAACTTCTAATAACCCCTTGATCTAGGGGTTCAATTAAAGAGGTTGTGTTCGTCGGCAAATAACTATTTCACCAACTTCGGTAATAAATTCGCGAGGTCCAGGGTGCCCAGGGACATTATCTATTAACAAAAGAACTTTGGAAGGCAGCTTATTACGCGCATAGTATTTTCTTACTTCTGGGACGAAATATTTGTTGAACTATGTAAGAAAATGGGTTCTAGTTGTCTAAGCCTTTTTATTCTACCGCCAAAAGGCTGGTAATCGGCTTTTATTTGCCCTTATTAACCTAGATGCAGCTACAGCTTCACGTATTTCCTTTTTTTTTTATTATTGTTCTGACACTACAATCGCTTATTTTAAACTGTCGAGCAGTTGCAGCTGCAGACTTCAGTCTGCAATACATGTCAAGCAGTACAATTCTGTGAGGTCGAACCGGTCACGAAATTCGGATCTTAGATCACGGTAGGATTTACGGAGGAATGATTGTAAGACAACTCCGGAGAGCAAGTTTCCTTTATTTTTGCAATGGGAAGATTCGGCTTTTCGCTTTGCACCTCTAAGACAAGCTTTTCCTTTAATAAAACGTTGATACTAACATATCTGTCATTTAAGGTCACTTTTATTAGAGACAGAACTTACAGCACGATTATGTAGAAGTCTCGTGTGCAACACGCGAAAAGATCAGTCGTTTAAAGAGGGATATGCAGGCAGAAGCTGATCACTTCAAATAATCTTATGAATTTTCGCGTTACAACCTTACAAATCGAAGGCCTACTTTTAATTGTACTGTATTTATTACTTCGCGTCACTTTTCTTGGAGAAAGAATTCATAGCGCGACTATGTACACATGTTTGAGTAATTATTAAAAACATAATTCTACGAAATTGGCTTGATATCACAAGATCCAGTAATTTTTAATCCGTACTACACAGTATAAGGTATCTCCTCAACAACGATTGTGGTTTTCTACACTGCTACTTGCAATGAATATCTAGATAATATGATTTTTGTAACGTGATATTGATAAACAGATTTATAAATAATATTTACGAACAAGGTTAATTACAAGATTGGACGTGTTTAATAGATCAGCGCTTGCAGATATAATATAAGCTGAAATAAAACCACATAACACAATAATTAATATTGCTTCAGTTATAAAAAATAATTCAAGGAATTCAATTTTTTGGGTTGGGAGTCATGAGACATAAAAACGAAACAGTTTTTGTTGCATAAATCTCACAATTAAACATTTTTGTTTTCCTGTTTATGCAAATTGTCTAATCTGGATAAATGTAAGACCGTAGTTAAGATATTTCGAAGTTAAAAAGTATTCCGTTAAGTAGTTCCTCTTCTTCGACTGTAAATATTTGTGGAGTTACAAAATTTGATATTCGGGTTGATATAAAAAATCAAAATGTCATCGAGAATATATCCATTCCTACAACATTTTGGGCGAAAGAGATTAGAATTTGCAAAACGATACATGCACATAGGAATATAATTGTTATCAACCCTCCGTTGTCACACTTCATATACATACAGCACACGATTGTCATTTAGACAGTCATTAGAGCACGTAGTCATTTGATGTTTTCCGTCTTATGTTTAGAGACAATCCTAACAGTTGAAAGGATGGAAACAATTGAATGATTTCTAACACTCAGTTAAAAACTTCGAGTTGCAGTGGCAGCAGCGATAGAAGTTCGACTTATAGAAGTAAACTTCCAGTTGTGGGGGTTTGGCTATTCTAAATTCGCGTTACAAAGATAAAGTAATGCATCTGGGCATGTAGCAAATAATAGTTAAAGTAAGTTTCATTTCGACTTGTAGAGGTCTTTGGAACGGAGAGGAAGGGACGGTTTTCGGTTCTACTGTAATACCATATCGAAATATGCATCTGCATAAAAATCCGCAACCTACTGATAAGTAAATTCGAAGATATTTTGATCAGAATCTGGGTCTTATCGAATAAGTAAAATTAAAACTTAGAAACTGTAAGATAAAAATTTGGTGGAAGCCAACTTAAGAATGGTAAATATAAAATTTTGATTTGCTAATTTGTTAAAATATCTTCTACAATAAAAACATCACATCGGACAAAACGTTGTACAGCAAGCAAAAGAGAACAAACGAACAATATAGAAAAATACGGTGTTTTCATTGACATTGTAATGTGGCACTATATATGTGTAACGTGTGTGAGAGAAGAATAGATATTTTTTAAATATATCATTATTAAGTAATAAAACACACGAGATATCTAGTTGAAAGTGCAAAATGAAAGGCATCCGGTCGTGAGATATCTCGTCCAAAGAATCGAACGAGTAAAAGTTATAATAATTCACGAGGTATGCCGTGTATAGAAGCAAAATTAATGAGGATATAGTGGTGAAAAGCTAAGTTTTAAAAATTAAAGCTGACAATTTAACATTTATTAATGCAGGCATGGACAAATAGGTTTACGCGATTCTTTTGAAAGTAAACGTAAAAATTAATGTTCTAAAGTTTGAATTCATGAGTCCCATCATGTTCTATGCAGACGGCGATCCAAACTATGCGTCAAGAATAGCTCAAAAATGGTCACTGTACAAATGCCTGAAATCTATTCAAACCCCCCTCGATGACCAGATTTGAATACAATTAAAAGCAACACAACGGACAAAATTGGAAAACATTCATTCAAATCTGTTAAAAAAGCTATCATGGTTCGATCATTGCCATGGTGATTACAGAAATCTATAGGCTATTAGAGTTACTACACTATCAAATATTTAAAATAACTTTTTAAATTGTATTCCTACTTTTAATAATAAATCGTTGGATAGAACTATCAGTTTTATATTTAAAAAGAAGCTATCGTTAAATATATAACGTATGGTGCAAGTATATAAATACTATAATAATAATTAATAAGGAATATATAGTTCCGTTTTATAGTTTTGAACGTTCGAGCAATTTATCAAGAAAAGGAGTTATTGCATTTTTTTATTTAATAAAGGATTAGAATATTTAATTTTCTATTTTAGTTCTATGTAATAAAGTATTAAACTAGAAATTGATAATACTTGTGAAATATTGTATATATTATATTATATACTCTGTAATTTTCCCTAGTAGGTGACTGTACATAAATATATTTGGCCTGCTTTTTTCCATGAACGATCATACTTTTGAGTTGTAACCCTCATATTGTGTTCGGATCTATATATGGGCTATATATTAAAGTAGGGTATTTTTCTATTTCAAAGTTATTTATTCGTATAAAAACTAACGAGGCAACATTTCCGTTGAGGTTTTGTAAGACTCATTAGTTCTAAATACCAAAGTTATACTAGTGTAAACCTATAAGGGATAATATTTGTCACCGTCTCCCTATTCAAAATCACAAGCTCGTGCTTTGCTTACCGTCTATGTAGTGCTTTGTTCCGATTACTTTTAGTATTTTCTTCGACTAGTTTTGTTGCACTGCGAGCGAAACGGCAAGTCTGATCGGTATGATCCATCGAACAAACCACAAAATACTATATACCTTAGCGATTTAATTGCCATCGTACCAATATCGAGACGAGTCATGCCCTTGCTCGCATATATATATATACTCTAAGCATGTTCAGTTTTGATTAAACTTTCGCTTCTCAGATACTTATACAATTATTAATTCTTATACAGTTTCTTGCCCCTTTTATTTGACTTTTGTGAACAAATTTGACTCTTAAATACCGTAATTGTGTATTTCTTTTTCGACAGTAATAAATCGTCAGACAATAAATAGTGGTACTCTTATATGGAAAACAGTTATTGAAATATGCTAATTATAATATTAAAGTAGAAATATGTTAAAAAAAAGTTCACTTTATAATACAAGGGTAGTAAGTTTTAGTATGAATCAATAGTAACCTTGTTTTACCTTTGATGTTAATACTTTAAATTAATATTCAAGTGCGAACTATATAACATGCGGAGGGTGTTGTTTATTCGATGTTTTGTTAAATAGTTAATAGTTGAGCTGCTATTGGGCACTATCTACTGCTAAATAGATACTGTATATTTAACGACCTAACAACGATCTTGCAATTTGTTTTTTTGATCTAACAACAATAGGTATCTCCAATCTTTAATTAGAAAACTCAAACTCTGTAAAATGATCGTACACTAACTATGCGATGACAGCAATCTAACAGGAAGTAGCAATTACGTATAATTACAACATCAGATGTTAATTTTTTTGCAGTATTTAATAATGATTTACGTGACGTAACCTACGACCATAGTGTTCCTTCGCTTTGGATTTATCATTTCCGAAATAGTCTCAGAACATGAAAAGAAATGTTATTAGTAATAAATGTGCATTTATATAAACATCCGCCGTCTAGTTACTACCCAGGTATTGTAAATTAAATAGCTCTAACAATAATTAATTTCGTATTTAATTATATGAAGGAAAACGTATTGTTTAAATTAACAAATGTGCAAATATATAGTACCAAAAAAGAACTTTAACTTATGTATAATTCAATGATTATCATAGTCGTTTGTCACAGTATTGTTACATCCACCAAATTTTCATACCGTTTTTACAATATTATGAGGAAGAATACTGAAAGGTGAGGGTTGTTAATATGTATATGTATATGACATTTCGTAAAACAAACAACTTTAAGCTTGTGAAACTATACATTTTATTCGGTATCCAGAATTACTGAATTAAGATCTGAATAACTGTAATTTATTTTTCAATCGAAAATATTGATCAAAAGTAATTTGACATATAACCACCGCATTCATTTCATTTATACATACGTAAAGTTGTGAAGAAAAATAATTTCGATAAACGTTAAAAAATCGTTCTCGATTTTGAATGAAAATAAATAACTTAAACATTAACCACGAATATATAACCACAAAATGTCCAAATATCTGTGGTTGTACCTATTGCTTTCCCAACGTTCGCGATAGAATGCACTGAAGCTATACAGACGTAGAAAATATGCAAAATAATATGTGAAGAATATTTAAAACTGTTATACCTGCTTTTAAATATATTGCAAAATCTTCAATAGTGGAGGAATCGTGTAATACCTATGTTTACTTTATTTTATAAATAAATTCGGAATTCGAACTTAGCGCCCTCCCCATATTTACCAGAAGAAGAAATGTACACAAATCGTGAGTTTTCACTTAACAGCCTATGGCCTGTGGTAACAAATAATGAATAATGTAAGGTAACTAATTAAATATTGTAATATTATTTCGAATGATAGCATCGAAGAATTAATGCAATGACACATATGATGACATACATTTTCCTTTTATACCATTTATATATATTTATATATTATAGCATTTTTTCAGATATCCAATTACAAACAGGGGATATTGATGATCAATTTCAGTTGAAACCTTTAAACTAATGATGCAAATAAAAGTTTTCACTTATGTATGTATTAATATTTACTTGCAAAATATCATCCACTCATTTCACAAACCTAAATCCATGACCACGGATAAAATGAAAAATTGCTAGCCAATAAGTGTTCTATTACTATTAACAACAAAAACAATAATAAACTGAAGCTTAAACTATTTACTATATTTTGCAAAATTCTAACCTGCATTGTCCACGTGTAGAAATAAATTCTTGGAGTAATAAACAATGAACAAAAATTTAATTCGCTGAATATTGCAGATCAATCACAGATTTATAACATATATTATAACATATATTAACGCTGATCACAATACACAGATATAATTTACACAAAGGTGGCAGTCACATAAAATGTACACTCTGACACTTCGCTGACAAACATTGCTTCAAATAGCGTCATTGATGATTCAACCACAGAGCTTGGTTTCGAAGAGGGGATAAATTATTGGGAGACCCAGGGATTTATCCCATTCCTAGCACACCTATCATCCATACGAAAAACCCAATATAAAAGGATTATCATTACTTTCCTTGTTTTTATTAAACATACAGTAGCATCTCACTAGACCTCCATTTCAAATTTTCAAATGTTTTCTAAATAAATAAAATAACGAAATACTAAAATATGTAATCATAGTGCTTTCAATAAAACTTTTTTTTTCAATGTTGCTTTAGAAAAAATATTCAATATATTTTCATTTGTTCGCACAATTTCTTAAACTGCCAAATTAAACAAAGATTCCTTATGACTCATTGTATAGAAAACGTATATGCCATTGTGTACAAACAATACGGTTATCATTATAACCAAATAACCTTAAGCCAAGTCCTACAATAGTGATAATGTACGATCAAGTCATAGAGAAAAACACAGTAAGATATTTCTCTGTGTAATAACTAAGAAAATTTTAATATATTTTCTGTACGGCTTCATACATTTAACAGATATAAATTGCACCATATTTTCGCATTATTTTACCCGGTTTGTAAAACAGATTTAATTTTCACTTTTTTTATTAAGAAAAATTTACTCGTATTTGCACATTTAGTTCCAACGTTCTCTAATTTGTATCATTTTACTTTAATATCGTTCTTATTCAATAAGCAATTTGCAACAAATATACAAAAGTCTTACACCGTTATTCAATGAAAGTGTATTTATTCATGAATATTTATATTACATTTCAGTCTTTTGTATTATAGCCTGTTACGTTCTTTTAATTTTTAGATTACATTTATCATGAATATTTACGCCGATATCAAAAAAGTTACACAAATCCCTCAAACGAATGAAAATCCATTGTTCGTACGTAGAAAAGAACAGAATGCGTTAAAGAAAAACAGAAAATTAAAGAAGTATAAACCTCCACAAAATGCAGATGTCAGTAATTATCTTTTCACAATATATATGTGTATATATCTATATATATATTATGTAATTTTGCAAAAAGAAATGTAGTATTAACATAAAGTTTGATAATAACAAATGCTATATTCCATAGCTGTTCGATTACGACGATGCAGGAAATAGCAATCAAATGTGCAATATTGTACCCGAGGATGTCTGCATTCATGAACATGAAATTGCATCGTCTATTACAGAAGTAAATATTATATATGAATTCAACAATTCTACTGAATTCGTAATGAGCGTGACAAGTTTTTATTTATAGGCTAATGGTGGTATTAACTATTCAAATGAAGATCTTGAACGACAATGGAGAACTAGACAAATGGGTGCCAGTTTAAATGCAACTACTAGTGCCTTTAACCGAAACATGTCCGACGAAGCCTGTTGTGATTATAAAAATTCTAAAGCAAAACTTGATGATGCCACGTCTACATTCGATATTAATACTAATAAGAAGTATAGTACAGAAGAGGAGGAAAGTATACTAAAGAAGTGTAAACTTAATAAGAATGCAGTAATTAGAGGACTTTTAAAAAATCATATAATATCGATAAAGGACTTACAAATACCAAATGGTCGTACAAATGGTAGACATGAAAGTAACGCCAATATACAGGTATGTATAGAAAGATTTTCAATTTTACAAATTTCAATGTAACAAGTGGTTAATATAAATTCTATTCATATATAATAGAATAAAAGTTCCAGTTCACAAATTGACAAATATGAGACAAATTCTGTGACATTAGTTCAATGTCCAGATGATGCAGATGTTTTCCTACAACCTTTACAAGCACACGGTACAATAGAGGAAGCTAAACATAAAAATATTGACTTCACTGTACCTCATATAGGTAAAAAAAAAATTGTAACATCACGACGATTTTTCGTCGATACTGATGATGCTGATTTCCAATTTGTAAAAAAAGATACAAAAGAGGAACCATCCCAATCAACGTAATCTAGATATTTTTGTTATATTAAAACCTTACTTTTAACAGATATGATTTTTATTGATCTTTATTACGTATTAATTTGACGTTCTAAATATTAAACAAAGTTAAATATGTGTTACTTCTATTATTATTTTTGTAGATTAATCAAACCAAATAATAAATTTATCGACCAAACAGTAACTTTATTTTTAAATTGTGGAAATAAACATTTTAAACGATCTATTAATGCATAAGTAAATGCTGGATTTTAGTCTTTGACAATTGCCAAAGATAATATATTGTTTAATGTTATTACAAAATTGTTAAAATCAAGATTTGAATAACGAATTTTCAAGGGTTATCTGTATATTTTTATACTACAATTTGCTTTATATATAATTACATCAATTGTTCAAAATGTTTTCGCACGTTGTAAAGACAATTTTCAATGAAATATTGTTAAGACCATAAGAGATCAAAATTGTGTATAGTTTATTTTATTCTCATGACAGCAATTGTAATAACAAATATATTTTTATACTGAAGCGCAAAGTGTTTGACATATTTTTTTGCACATTGTAGACGTGAACATATTTTAAATTGTTGGGTGCATTTGGGAATTAGTTACATAAGCATTGTTACGCAATATCCGTTCTGAGAAATTTTGTTCTTTTCATTCATGGACATGAAAAATGATTGTTTTTTTAGGACCGTATACCTTATAGTCTTTGTATTCGCGTTCAATGAATTAACGAACTGCAGGGAGAAATGTTCAACGTTCTATTTAAAAAATGTAAGGAGATGAATTTATCATGATATCAAATAGAAATAATAAAAGAGTAATTCCTGTACTACATGTCCTCCTTTTGATGACATATTACTCTTGGTTAAAACAATTTTGAACATAACAAACAATTCAAGATTATTCTCAGTGAAGAGTTCATTGGGACTTTACTAGACTCCCTATTTTTTGTATTATTAGTCATTTGCATCGACTTCTAATTGTAAGCGATTAGCAATGGAAAAGATACTCTTTCTGGATTTGAATTATATTTTGTAATATAGATGAAAGTTCTTGAGGAATTTTTTGTTTTCTTTCCAAAGAGATTTTTGTATGATAGTGCCGTGTCTGTCCTTTATGCCGTTTCTTCAGTGTTTCTATTTTTTACCATTTGTAATGGGACATAATATGCTATCATCTTAATGAATGCACGTTTGTCAACGTGCTTAAATGAATGTGCATACTTTACCTTAAATTTAGCTATAATTTACCACAAAATAATATAATATACACATAATAATAATCTCCTTTCTTATCACGTTGCACGATAATTCTGTGCACCTAAAATAGATTCGAGTTGTCTCCAAAGTCAAGATAAGAGGCATAAATATCTTCATACATAACATACATTACCATAAACTAGAGTAACATGTTAAATTCAATTGGACATTCGTTTTCCATTACTTCTATTCTCTTCATTTCCTATATATTTTATTGTAACTTTATTTACAAAAAAATACATAATGGAATAACTTTTTCAGATCTCTTACATAAAATAAATAAGGAATTTCATTATAAATAAATTATTTTAATACTGTAACTTTCCATAGCAACCTACACATTTCACTGAACAAAAATAGCAATCAAATGGTATTGCTATAGTTCCAGATGACTTTATATTATTGGCTATTGCATTTAAATGAAACTTTATAAATTTCTTTATATAACAGTGAAAGCACGGATTACCACAGATGCAATACTTTGCTTCATCCAAATATTTCACCAATGTAAATGGAATTGTGCTTGCATTGTATGTACTTCTGCAAAAAAAATTTGATGGTTCCTTCTTGTAAGAATATATTTACATTATCGATTTAAACATAACTTAAACCTATCAACTAAAGACTGCAATAATTACATAAACTATATGATCTACGAACCTTGTTTTAAGAAATGCCCTGGCTGCACATTCAATTAAATTTGGCACATCTATTTGGCACATAGAATATGTAAAGTTACCTTCAAATATATTATCTGAAATATCTAAGGCTAAAAGGCGTAGACTTTTCATGCTTCCAGGCATATATTGTAATTGATTTTTCGATACATCTAAGTACTTTAAATTAGCTAATGTTCCAAGACTTTGCGGTAAATATGTCAACACATTTTGACTGACCTTAAAATTAACAAGTCCATACAGTTTTCCAATTTGTTCTGGTAACCTTGTTAACTGTGTTAAGAAAAAAATCACATGTTATATCTGTAATAATATATACAGAATACTTCATCTATGACATACATCGTAATATCTTCGTTACTTTTTCCGAAACTCAAAAATGTTCGAGGACAAAGTTGTTTGGTTCAGGTAATTGATCTGCCTTTTCAGTGTAGACTATTTTTTTCGAGATTTCCATCAAATTTATTTATGGATTATGAATATATATTAGTTCTACGGCCATAATCTTATTCAAGTCTTATTTCTAGTTTGAAGTTAATGAAAATCGCATCCAATATTTCTTGTAGGTTTCAAATAAACATTGTTGATCGCAATAAAAAAATGTTGCTTTGAATTTCAACTTTCCCGTGGATCTCAAACTGCGGCGAAGTTTTCATTGAACGCCTTTTCAAGACCACCGTATGATAGATTTCTAAAATACATTCTTCATCAACTGTAATAAAACCGTTATAAAAATATATCATTACTATCGAAAAATCGATATTCTTGTTACCTAAAAAAAAATCAATCTTTAACCAAGAGAGTCATTAATTACAAAATTCGTTGGTCTGAATCAATCAACTTTGTCCTCGGATATGATTCTTTCGTTTCGGCAAAAATAACGAAGATACTAATACGTACGATATAAACGAAACACCCCGAATAACTAACAAATTTCTCTTATAAAATATGAAATCAACATACCGAATTATTACTTATATCTAATAGTTTCAAGTTGAATCTTATAGCGACTTGATCTAGCCATGTCCACTTTACAGCTTTATCAAGTCGATTTTGTGCTAAAATAAGCTCCTGCAAGTGCTGCAAGGTGCCCAATTCTTTTGGTAGAGATGAAATTTGATTATTAGACAAATTTAAAATCCTTAAGCTCTGAAGCCTTAAAATCTGTCTGTCAAATGATTTTCTATTTAATCCCACTAAATATAACTCTTCAGTTGTCCTTGGAAAGCCTTCCAAAGTTGGATACTCAGACGATTTATTAATCACCACTTTTATTTTTGGAGCAGAACTCATGCTTTTTGGATTTACATTTGAGATAGTAAGGACGGACGGATCTATTTTTTTGGACAGTCCAAGCTTCAGAATATGTATAAAACTTTTCAGTTGAATAGCATCCGATTGAATAATTATATCATGAGGTGGTTCCGTTAAACGAATCGTTGCCTTTCCTTCGTTAATAAATTTTGTAAATACTTGCTTTATATTATCGTCAAGCTGAAAATATCGCATATAAAATAATTAAATACCTTGGGAAATAAGAAATGTACAGACTGTGCACATTTTTAAATAAGTGTTTAACATATTTAAGCGTCTCATACTAAGTAACGAAATGTATGTGATATATGTAAAGACAATTTTACCTTATATTTAGTGCCCTGCTTATTCTGTAATGTTTGCCAAAGAATATACAAGTCTCCTTTTTTTATTGTCTGACGTCCGATTGCTAAAATAGAGCGCTGCAATTTTCTCCTGACAACATTTGTTGAGGCCAATCTATTGCTAACTGTTACGTTGCAGTGGAGTTTCATCTTGACTCCTTTTGAACAGTATAAAATACATTATTATTGTATTAGATATTCATTAGTAATACAAGTTCTTAAATTACTACCATACCTTTTGCAATTTGTAATGCACACGAATATATCTTTTTCTTTAAACATATAGAATAATAATATACAAATAAACATTAACACATTTATTTTTCATTTAATAGATAGACGTGCAATTATAAATTGTTCTTTCGCGCGCAGAGCGGGGAAGCCATTTAAACATACGAATATGCATATAAGCCTAGGTAAGTAAGCAATGTATGTAACCTATGTATATAAATATTATGATACAGCCGATGCTTACCAAATTTAACCTATCACATTTAATACGTTACCTATATACTTACATAAATGCTTATGAATTACACAATATAAAAGAGTTAAATTACAAAATTGTTCACAGTAAAGTTGACTTTTCGTGTAATTAGTATTTTTAAATTAACATAGATCCGCGCAATATTTAAAAATCGACGAACAAAAATGGTATTTGACAACAGGGTTTGAAGGCGCGAAAATAGCCTCACGAGAATATCACAGTACGTATTTTTTCAATACAATAACGTATACATTTTATACACTCAAAAGTTGTATTATGTTGAACGAATTGAATAAATATAGAATACACCACTTCAAACAATGAATTTGAATCAAAAACATTGCTTATATTAAGGTGTAGAATATATTTATTGATGCTATGTAAAAATTTCAAAGGGTGTCATATGCGTAAGCTTTTTTTAAATTTATTTTAAATTTGGATTTAAATAAATAAGAATGTAATGCATGTAAGATAATTAGTGGTAAATGTATATATACGTACTATTTTGATTACAAATCATAATTACGAACAGACTATATACAACTAATAATGCAATTGTTGTGTTTCAGTAATTTCACATTGGGAAATATTAAAAAACAACTTATCAAAAGCACAGAAGTTAAATAGCAAAAACAATTCAACAGCTTGAAACATTCCAAATTGTGTCACAATGAAGTCCAGCACATCCAAATCTAAAAAGCAATTACCATCCGTTCTTAATTTGTTTTCGAAGCAACTCGCCAAACAAAAGCTGGGAAATAAAGCTACAGGCGAAGAAAAAGGATTAGAAAGGCAACAAAATATTGAAGCAGAAAATACCACTCCGTTAAACATTGATCACAATAAAGAAAATCATAATCCAAAGGAAAATGAGGAGTATTCGGATAAATATAACAAAAAAAGAATCAAACTGGAAGATAGCCTAATTCCTGCAAAAGTACCAGTTCAGATAACAAATACTTTTCCTAGCAAATGCGAATATTGTCGCCAAAAATTAAATGAAATAATGGTATATCCGGGTCATCCGAATGGTGCTGTAGATGAAGATATTGCATTAACTGATCCAAAATTATGTTTATTTAGTGGTACTGAATCTTTTGTACACGAAAGTGACCAGCATCCTCAAAACAAACTAACTTGTTTTAGGTAAAACTGTTATATTTGATGATATTGTACAATGTATAAGAAATTCTTATAATTAGATTAATTTTAGTGTGTATGATAAGAATGGTCACTTGTGCGCTTTCGATACCGGGCTCATAGAAAAAAATGTGCGACTATGTTTCTCTGGCTACATGAAACCTATTTATGAAGAAGACGCATCAGCAGAGGGTGGAGTACCGGCAAAAGATATGGGTCCTATAAACGAGTGGTACGTATCTGGTTTCGATGGAGGAGAACTAGCACTTATAGGGTTTAATACAGCATTCGCTGAGTACATCTTAATGGATCCGTCGGAAGAATATGCTCCTTTCATGGATGTGGTTAGAGAAAAAATATATATGAGTAAATTGGTTATCGAGTTTCTCTTAGATGAAATTAACCCCAGCTATGAGGATTTACTCAATAAACTTCAAGTAATTTAAGTGCATTATTAAAGCAGTTTTTGAAGGTGTACTATATAGTACGCTAAAACTTGTTTAATCTTTCCACAGACACTAGTGCCGCCTAGGGGCATGACAAAATTTACAGAGGATTCTTTGTTGAGACATGCACAATTTATATGCGACCAAGTGCTATCGTTTGATAATTCTGCTGGGTCAGAAGATACCATTCTGATTACAATTCCATGTATGCGTGCATTAGCAAATCTTGCTGGCGTTACTTTAGGAAAAAGAGCAGCCCTTCGCAGAACAAACCTTAAACATCGGAGCATGAAGAAACCAGCTTGGACAAAAGCGACAACTACACGATTAGTTAGCGATATGTTTGAAAATATTTTTACGGATCAGTTAGTTAAACATGATGATACAATAAGTATGGTAAGCATTAAATCTTATAACTTAGTGCATATCATTGTGTGCTATCGACCTTTATTAGCCTTTTTGTATGTTATACGTTAAATCTACTATTTCATTTCTTTTATACATTTACTTCTACATTTTTTAATACATAAAAGTATTGACTTCTTTGCTTGGTTCGTGTAAATGTCCTTTGCAATGATATATTAGTCTTTCACTTATTTGTATAAATTACACCTTAAATAATTAAACAAAGAGTATCGGCCAGAGTATCGTAGTGGAAGGGTTAAGTAAAGCTTGCATTTCAAATGATAAGCGTGAATACATTTTTAATAAATTCTGTGTTTTTTTTATGCCATTAGGGACCCAAGAGGCAGAGGTGTGGAATATGCGAGAGTTGTCAACAACCTGATTGTGGTCTTTGTAGCGCATGCAAAGATATGATCAAATTTGGAGGAATTGGGAGGAGTAAACAAGCCTGTATTAAAAGGAGATGTCCAAACATGGCTATTCAAGTAAAAATTATATCCTACCATCATTATAGTATATTGTTTGTCACGATCACACATTACAAACCGTTTGTACTGTTATTAAGGAAGCGGACGATTCTGATCCAGAAAACGGGGACCAATATGAAACGCCAATAGATATTAAGAAAACTGATGAAGATTTGGGCAAAAAGAAGGTTTTTAAGGAATTGAAAAAGGATATTGTATGGACGGAGAATCAAATTGCTGCCGATAATCAAAAAATCTTTTACAACTCTGTTGTAGTAGGTGACGAAAAGATAGAAATTAATGATTGTGTACTTATAGAACCTAGAAACCCTGCAATTCCATTGCATGTTGCTAAAGTTATTTACATGTGGGAAAATAAAAACGGCGTGAAACAATTTCATGCCAATTGGTTTCATAGAGGAAATGATACTATTCTTGGAGAAACATCAGATCCAAAAGAATTGTTTTTGAGCAACGACTGTGATGATGTGCCCTTTAAATCTGTCAGATCTAAATGCACTGTGATATTTAAACAAGTACCAGAAAATTGGGCTGAATTAGGTAAAGTAAAGCTAACGTTGGAGAAGCTTTTTTGTAATATGACCATTTAAAAGAATGTCTTCTTTTATTTTGTAATTACTAGGTAATATGGATTTAAATTTTGAGGACGAAATAAAAGATCAAGATGGTAAAACATTCTTTTACCAAAAACGTTATACACCTGAGGTGGCTAGATTCGAGGATCCTTCACCTGATGCGGAATGTCCCCGTAAAGAAAATAGGCATCGATTTTGCGCCGCTTGTGCTCGTTGTAGAATGTTGGAACAATTCAACACACCTAAGGTACATAAAATTAATATATTCGTTTACCACGATATTATTTTTTATATATACAGCATCATATGAAAGGAACATTTATACCGCATTTGCGGTATTTCAGCTGTTGGATTTGACGCAGAGTTTCTGTATTTATTTGAAGTTTTTTTCTTAAATTATTTGATTGATGCATTAGTTATAGCCAAGTAGAATAGCTATATTATCATTATAATTATGCATTGAGATTGATCGAATAACGATTGTGTTGCTCCTATTACCGTTTTGTATGAACAGTATCTGCCGATGAGAATGCATATCATTAGCAAATAACAGAAAACGTATTCAAGCACAATGAACTTTTTAAAAATTCGGTTTTAGCAAACAAAAATTAGATACCGGGACACAGATCCATGCAAGAGATTCATAAGGTTTTGAAAGTGGTTAACGATCAGAACTTTTAAAAAGATCATAGGGAATTTATAATTTAAGAAGTAGTAATCATAGAATATTATCCACAATACCACTAATCAATATAACTTTTCATTGAATATGTTGAATAATATCATCGCAAGCTACCCAATATTATTGGGAACTTGTCGGACAAATGATTTAGAAGCAAATCTATTGCGCCCTAAATCGCCACTCATTTTCTCATCTACTTAGGATTGAGACTTTTGAGTCGGAACGTTATTGTAAACTCAATACGCATTGACTGCCATTGAGAAACTCTGATAGAAGTGAAAACTTTTTAAAAGCGGCAATGAAATTAGAAAAGAAAGAGAAAGCTATTTAACAGTTGCTGCTTCATATAATTCAAAATGGTCAAGCATAATAAAAAAACCATATACATATGTGGTGCTTAGAAATATTTTTAGATACATGTTTAGATACAGACATCTTTCAGAAAATAAATTGATTCATAAATTAAACTGGTGTCAATTCGGTAATTAGGATTAAATTACAAAATATTCTGAAATATGATGTTTATTATACCGTATCTTCATCTAAACGAGTTTTTAAACCAAAATGGTATCTACAATGAGGCGGGAACGTTAAAGAAGTCACACTCTGTGTAATTATTTAAGAAGCAGGATGATACTTTTATACTTTCTTCTAATGGCTACACATTCTTGATTTAACGCGCACATCATTTCAACTAACTTTACGAAATAACCCAAAGTTCTTGGCAAACATTTTTTGATTAATTTTGGGTATGATATAGTCTATTATACAATAAAGTGGGATAATTTATTGCAATTTTATTTTGTTGAGTGTTATATGGAGAATAAATATTCGGCATGTTTTTTCTACAAATTTTACTTTTACCACATTTTGTAACGTACATTTGTTTTTATTTCTAGGTTTACGAAAGAATAGAAGAAAAAAGTAACAGAGAAATTATTTATGGCGTAGTGAAGTACAAAGGGGAAGAATATACAGTCGGTACAGCAGTATTTTTACAGCCAGACACTTTCAACTTCAAGTCAAAAAATAAAAACCAAGACTCTTTTAAACCACAGAAGGAGAACGTGGATGAAGATATGTATCCTGAATTTTATAGAAAATCTTCTGATCATGTGAAGGGATCAAATTTTGATACTCCCGATCCCTTTTGTATAGCATATATAAATAAAGTATATGCTACCACTAACGATATAATAGTTTCGCGGTCTGACATTCATATCAAAGTAAATAAGCTATACAGACCAGAGAATACGCACAAAGATCGCACGTTAATGGAAACGGCAGATTTAAATATGGTGTATTGGAGCGATGAAAGTATGCGCCATAGACTTTATACGTGAAATTAGATATATACGTATACATGCTGATTTTAACTTGTAAAATGCAATTTTATAGTGTGCGATATCAAATTCACTGAAGTTGTTGGAAAATGTTATGTTGTCTACTCTGAGAATTTAAATCAACTTGTTGATGAGTGGACCGCTGGGGGACCAAATCGATTCTATTTTAATGAAGCTTACAATGCACAAGAGAAAACATTCGATGAACCACCATATCATGCTATGAAAATCGGCAACTACGGAAAGGGTAAGGGAAACCTAAAGCTTAAAGGCAAGAAAACACAAGGAAGTGAAAAAAGGGCATTTATCAATAAACCTGTTGAATACAATAATATATTGAGAAAATTGAGAACATTAGATGTGTTTGCTGGCTGCGGTGGTATGTCATTTGTTACATTTCTTGCAACGATTTGTTGTAAATTTTTTAGAATATACTATAATATACTGAAAAATTTGGTCCATATATTATGCGCGTTACTTTAAAGGACTATCGGAAGGTTTGTATCAAGCTGGCATAGCTGAAAATCTTTGGGCTATAGAGAAGGAAGAACCTGCTGCTTATGCATATCGGTTAAACAATCCAAATGCAACAGTGTTTACAGAAGATTGTAATGTATTGCTACATAAAGTTATGAATGTACGTATACGTTGTACAATGTGCACAACTGTGTTATTAGTGTAATTTGTATTTATTGGCCCTTAGTGATATTATATTTTTCCCTATTTTCTTACAATAATCGATTGTATCTTGTAGGGTGAAACAACTGACGATGTTGGTCAAAGGCTTCCCCAAAAAGGTCAAGTAGAATTAATGTGTGGTGGTCCACCATGCCAAGGGTTCAGCGGCATGAATCGTTTCAATTCACGGCAGTATTCTTTGTTCAAAAGTTCCCTGGTAGTTTCTTATTTGTCATACTGTGACTACTATAGGCCTGATTTCTTCATTATGGAAAATGTTCGAAATTTTGTATCTTTCAAAAAAAGCATGGTTCTAAAATTAACGCTAAGATGCCTAATTCGTATGGGTTATCAATGTACGTTTGGTATCCTACAAGCTGGAAATTATGGGGTACCTCAAACAAGGCGGAGGTGAGTATTTACCTTAACATAACTATAAATGTAAATTTTCTATTGTTATAACTTCGCTTTGTTTGCACGCGTAGAATGATAATTCTAGCAGCGGCACCTGGTCAAACGTTGCCTAAATATCCAGAACCTACGCATGTATTTAGTAAACGTGCCTGCCAATTAAGTGTATTAGTTGATAATAAAAAGGTAAATAGTATTTATCGTTGTAATTATATATCATTTAATTGCAATTTTAAATAACATTTCGATAATTGCCAAATTCTATTTCAGTATACCTCAAATTGTAGATGGACAGAATCAGCGCCATTGAGAACAATTCGGGTAAAAGATGCAATGTCTGATTTGCCAGAAATTAAAAACGGGTGGAACAAAGACGAAATGTCATATAACAACGAGCCAATGTCACATTTTCAAAGAAATGTAAGTTATCTAAAAAAAAGTTCGTGGATTTATTACGTTAATGTGACATTTTTCATTTATACTCCTTTCAGATACGAGGGAAACAGTATCAACCACTATTAAGAGATCACATATGTAAGGAAATGGCACCTCTTGTTGAAACTAGAATAGCTCATATTCCGATCGCTTGTGGTTCTGATTGGCGTGACTTACCAAATATTGCTGTAAGATTAAATGATGGTTCTTATTCGAAAAAATTGTAAGCATGAAATGCTTCTTCAAGTTGTCTCTTACGTTCAACCCTTGGTATTGGATACAGTCGATTTTTATTTAAGGGAATACACACACAACGACATCAAAGTTGGGAAAAGTTCTATGGGAGCCTATAGAGGAGTATGTACTTGTTCCACCGGAAAACCATGTGATCCTACAGATAGGCAATTTAATACTCTGATTCCGTGGTGCCTACCACATACAGGAAATCGTCACAATCATTGGGCAGGTTTATATGGTAGATTAGAATGGGATGGATTCTTTAGCACAACTATTACAAATCCGGAACCAATGGGAAAACAGGTGTGTAAAATCTTACAGATCTTATAATTTTTTCTTATAGTTACTAGACTTACGCGTTTATACAGGGTGTTCCACTAACTCTGTCACAAGGCTAATCGCCATTATTAGATCCCCGCTATTTTGTATGCTACGCGGAAATGTCAAGGGAACAAGTAATTTTTGGTTCGAGGGGATACATTACAATCACAATCCATTTTTTCTCAAGGTCATACTTCTTGAGAGTTCATTTGATATTACATATTCTACAAATGCAAAAGATAATTGCGATTAAAATAGTTCAGATCTGTGTCTTACTCATGATGCAATTTGATACAGTATAATAAAATAGTATTATAAAAATAATAAATATAAAAGAAGTATTTGATTTTCTAGGGTCGTGTATTACATCCAGTTCAAACGCGAGTGGTAAGTGTACGAGAATGCGCCAGATCTCAAGGATTTCCCGATTCTTTTCGTTTTTATGGTACTATACTTGATAAGCATCGACAAATTGGAAATGCAGTACCTCCGCCACTTAGTGCAGCTGTTGGCCTCGAAATAAAAAAATGCATACAAAACAAAGATGAGATTCCTATAATGGATACAAAGGTGCCGTTAAACAATATTGAAAACAATACAAAAATAAGTGATCAAAAGGGAAGAAACGTAGATAAAATTGAATAAGTTCAAGTGTGATTTAACTTAAATATTTAAACTGCCCCAATATAATTTTTATTCATTTTAGTTAGTTTATATTTACATAATTTACATGAAAGTATTAAAGAATACATTTTAGCTATTTATATAAATATTTATTATGCTCATGTTGTACTAATTTTTTAAATACTTAGGTTTGTACTTATTTATATTATGTGTTGAACTCATGGTTTTAATATTTTTTAATGCATAAGTTATTTTAATGCCCCAATAAGTATCCACAATTGATTACGAATAAAACTGTTGTTAACATTAAAATTTAATTCTTTTCAATATACATATACATATAAATATACTTGTGCGTGATTGTGTATAGGATATTATATAATATTATCCCGGCGAGAGCTGGTTCGAGAGGGATCGCGCTTCATCCCCCACCACTAGGGGGTTCTCCGCACCAAGAAACAGCCATGGACCATAACAGGTGGCCACACATGTTTCTCATGGGGCTGGAGGGATCGAAAAATGTGTCGCCTGGTCCGAGAGCGCTCGAAAAGCCTCACGCATGGTCCGAGGGGGGTTGTTCGGAAGCGCCCCTTCTTGCGCCGCAATGATCGTCGGAGGCGTCTCCTGCTCGCTGTACAACAAATTGACAAGCCACTTTCCATCGTATAGAAGTTCAGTGACTGAAAAGGAGAATGGCTCGGTATCTTCGCATCCGCGAGACAACACTGTTGCAACGATGGACCTTTTTTATTTTTATTGATTTTGTTCTGAAAATTTTATTACGAAGTTGTTGGAGTTTTTACACTTAAAATGAGATTGTTGCGTATCTATTGGTGGGATATGGGAAGTTTGTGTTGGTTCGGTTGCCCGTGGAGCGCTGAACCGCTCTGCTTGTGGCGAAGCGCGGCGAAATTAAACACAAGTTATAATCTTTAACAAGAACGACTATTTATTCAGTAAATCAATGTAGACAGTACTGGTTGCAACGAGTTATAAAGAAGTTCTGATCAGCGAGGCTTTTTCTTCTTCCCTTTTCGGCTCTGTTTTCTCTTCCTGCATTCCTTGCTCCTCCTTTTGCCTTCGTCTTGTCCAATGGGGGTAGAGTCTTGCTGTGGTTGGGCCGTGGAGGGGGCAACGCTTCTGTTTCCGCGTGATGAGTCAGGGTGCGCACGAGCTAAGGGAAAAACGCGGGAAAGCCAGAAGATTGCGTCTAGAGTAGGTGGGAGTTATCAAAGGCTCCTTTGTTTCGGGTAAGCTATGTGGCGACCGATTCCGGGTATCGTAGAACTCGACCTCTCAAGGGTTGTACGTGTCGTCGAATCGGTTGAGACTGGATGTTGTTGATAATTGTTTATTCAATGTTGGCCTATTGTTACAATAGTTTCACAGATCTTAATATACTTTTAGTTTACGTCGCAGTATTGCGACTCCTACTAACTACTCGTCTTAATTTTTCTACTAAACTGGTGGGGTGTCCGGGGTTCCTTTTTATATTGGGAAAAGTGCTGGAAAATCGGGAGTGGGAGATTGCCTAGGAAGGAATTTTGAGTTCAGGGGTCACATACTTATTTCCTGGAATTCTGTGTGGACCAGCATCCGGTTAGAATTTAGATAGTCGTGGTTTGACCTTTGACTCTGATTAGAATTTAGAAGGGTGATAAGGTGATGCGTGAGAAATAGAATGGGCCAGTTGTTCGACACCTCCCCCCTTATTAAGGACCTTTGTCTATGATCTAGACAAACGGTCTCTGAGTCCTCGATTTAGCAAATCATGATCCGTTGCATGGGGCACGGTCGCATAAGTAACATGTTGGGTCGGCGCATGGTTGTTAAAACTACAATTATTATAACAATTTCCCAAGCACGTTCGTATTACGTCTAGTATCGCTTTGAATAGCCCTATTTTAGTCAGGAAGACGAACAACAGGTTAAGGAGAGCTGCATATCCTGCATACGAAAGATATTCAAAGAATTTTTCTTTCCAGGTCTTCAGACGCTGGTGATGAATCGCTCTATCGGATATGTTTTCAAGCTCCTCTAGTGTTCGTCCGAGTGACTGTAGTGCTTCGGGATCTACATGTGATTCCGGCATGAGATTTGAGGATCTTTCGCTCTCGGTTATATTAAGTTCTGGCATTTTGATGCGTGCCATCACTATTTGGTACTCGTTGACTTTGTCGTCGTATATAATGTTTGAAGGTTTCAATGTGGCCGAGAGAGAGATTCCGCTGCAATCGGGTGCTAAAGTTAAGATAAAATTATGCTTAAGTTCTATATGCCTCGGTTTTCTGGCGGAACAAAGTATATGGAGCGTTTCCGTTTTTGGTGCTATTCCAATCCATTGGTTTCCTGACTGGAGTTGTATCCAAACGGTATTCTGTATCCGCATATACCTGGTTTCGCAATTCTCGGGCTCGTGTTTCGCAAGTATACTAATTAGACAGTTGTCTTTGAAGTGCGTTCAATAATCTGGTGCGTATCGTTTGATTATTAACTGATCGTTAAGTATCTTTGCACCGGCTACCTCAGTGGTGGTGATCGGTACAAAGACAAGGCGCAAAGGGTCCAAAAGTATCAATCGTTGTTCAGTATTTATGACTCTCACCAGATTATTATTTTGTTCTTTGAGCAATGGAATTTTAATTTCTAGTAGTGCGCGTTTCTCGTTGAGCGCTATATTCATCTAAAATGATTTGCGTATTTCGTTTAAATATTTTAACGTTCGTCCTGTGATGAACTGTTAATCTTCCATGTTCGTTAAGTCTAACTGAATCGTTATCCATGACTTCTATTACTTCGAAAGGCCCCCGCCAGCGTTCTTCTAGCGGTTTGGCGGTATAATTCCGTATGAGAACTAAGTTTCCTTTGTTAATGATATCGAGATGTTTATAAGAAGTGGAGGGTTGTTGTAATTGAAGATTGTCTATAGCTTCGATAATTTTGTTTTCGTGTTTTAACTTAAGGTTCTCTGTCTGTTGACGAAGTGTTAACGGTTCGTCTTGTTCGTCGAAAATGCTGTTGGGTTCGTACCCTAATTGTAACTCGAATGGTGTGTATCCCGTGGAACGATTGATCGTACAATTATAACTGAGCATAGCCTTGGAAAGAATTAGATCCCAGGGATTTTCTGCGGTTTGGTAGCAACGAATGCATTCCTTTAGGATAATGTGGGACCTTTCGTTTTTTTCATTAGACTGTGGATGGTATACCGACGTAAGGACATGTCTAGTTTTCATGGTATTACAAAATTCTGTAAATTCTAGGGATGTAAATTCCTTTGCGTTATCGGTTAAGATCTCTTTGGGTTTGCCGAAAATTCTCAGCCATGAAGCCCACACGGCTTGTATGATAGCTGCCGTGGATTTATCAATCAATGGTTCGCACATGATATACCTAGTTAGGTAGTCTTGAATGACTAAAATATATTTATTTTTCTGAGTCGTTTCATCTAAAGGTCCTACTATATCGAGGGAAATTTTGTTCGTTGGTTTTTTCGGGATGTCCGTCGTTTGGGGTACGTATGTTTGTCGTTTCGTGTCTTTTTGTCTTTGGCAAGTGACACAGTTCTCGATGTAACTTTTCACGTCCTGCGTAATATTAGGCCATTCGTATCGTTTACGAATTTTCTGTAACGTTTTGTCGTACGCGTAGTGTCCTCCAAATAGTGAGTCCTGTGCTAGTCGGATAATTTCTTTTGTATCCGAGGGGATTGGTTTCGAGACGTGGATTTCTATGTCCCGTTTCAATTTCGAAAAGAGGGAAGCAATTTCTTTATTATAATCCCGGTCTTGTATTATGTTGATTTTACTACCGCCGTTTAGTTCCCCATTAAAAACGTCGATTTTCGTCTTTTCGGTCTCGTGTGGGGATAAATAGGTTTTGCTTCTCTCAATGATTTCTGGAGGTATCTCCGTGTAAATAATAGTTGGAAACTCTTTGATGAATCCTTGGCTTATTTTCACTTGGGATTGGATCGAAGGGAGTCTATGTTCTGTTGTTGCATTTAAACCTTCGGTCACTTCCTTAATGAATTCGTCGTCGTCTGTCTGAGGGTTAGTTGAATAGTAGCTCAAGTATTTTTCTAGTTCGTCTCCTACTACGTCCTGTTCTATCGCTCTGATTTTACCTCGTGAAAGTGCGTCGGCGTTCGTATTAAGCTTCCCTTGCTTATATACTATTTCGTAGTCGTATTCTAACAATTTTAATCGCCATCGTACTAACCGCGAATTTGGGTCTTTCACGTTCATTAGCCATACGAGTGGCTTGTGGTCCGTCACGATTGTAAATTGTCGTCCGTACAAATGCTGATGAAAGTGTTTTGTCGCCCAGACGATTGCTAATAATTCTTTTTCGTCGTGGTATAACGCGTCTCTGCGTTATTTAGCGTCCGTGAAGCGTACGCGATCGGTTTGTCTTTCCCTATCGTACCCTGTGATAAGATCGCGCCAAATGCGTAATTACTGGCGTCTGTAGTGAGAACAAATGGTTCTCCCCAATTAGGGTATTGAAGGATAGGCTGTGTCGTGAGCGCGTTACATAGTTTTTCAAAAGCTATTTGTTGTTCGTTAGTCCAAAGGAAGTCTTTTTCTTTCTTTAATAGTTCACTGAGTGGTTTCGCGATTTTGGCAAAGTCTTTTACGAACTTTCGGTAATATCCGCATAGTCCTAAGAATTGTTTTATTTCTTTCGCGTTCTTGGGAACGGGATAATGCTTTACTTCTTCGATTCGTTTGGGATTGGGTTGTACTCCGTTTGCCGAAATAACGTGACCTAAGTATTCTAACTCCGGCTTTAAATACTCACACTTGTCGGGTTGAAGTTTTAATCCGCATTGTTTTAATCGTTCGAACAAAATCTTTAAGTTTTTGTTATGTTCTTCTAGCGTTCTACCGAAGACTACTATATCGTCGGTGTAGACAAAGCAATTGTTACCAATCAGACCTTGTAAACCGCGATTCATGAGTCTCTGGAATGTCGGCGGTGCATTCTTTAAACCGAAAGGCATCCGAACGAATTCGAAGTGTCCGTCGCTGGTCGAAAAAGCGGTTTTGCTAGTATCGTTTTCTTTTATCCCGATCTGGTGAAATCCAGAAGCTAGATCAAAGGCTGAAAAGTATTTCGCGTTGCCTAATTTATCTTATATCTCGTCGATATTAGGAATGGGGTACGAATCTTTTATTGCTTTTTCGTTTAGTTTTCTGTAGTCTATTACTAGTCGCCATTTTTGTTTGCCTGACGCGTCTGCCTTTTTAGGGACAATCCATAGGGGACTGTTGTATGGACTGTCGGTATCCCTAATGATACCTTTTTGTATCATGTCTGTTACTTGTCGTTTAATTTCGCCTTGGTGTATCGGCGGGTATCTGTATTGTTTCGTATGTATTGGTATTTCGTCGGTAGTCTTAATTTCGTGTTCCAGAATTGACGATTTTGGGAGAGGGTCACCGGCTAATACAAAATTGTCATGATAGTTTAAGATTAATTCCCATACTTCGTCTCTACCTTCGGTTAGATGTTCTAAACGAGTATTTTCTTTTAGTAAGCTAATTCTTTCGTTTGTTTTATTGTTACTATTAATATGGAAGACTAACTTTTCATCAAATTTCTCTATTGATTCAATTTGATTCTTTAAATTATCGGACAGTATAGGTTGTCCGTTTGTATCGACTTTTGTGATTGCTCCGTTTCCCGTTATGAAATTGACCAATACCGTCTCGTTTTTACAGTTATTATTTGAATTATTGCGACGTTTAATAACGTTGCCGATTTTGAACGAATTACACGATAGAGAAAAATCGTGGTTAAATAGAAAGTCCGAGCCTAACACAAAGCCTTACATTTATTATTAAATGGAAGGAAGACCGAGTATAACGTGTCTGTAGTGTTGCTCGTGATACCCTGAGTGTCATTTGTGAAGTTCTTTATGTATAATTTGTTTTTCCTTTATTATGAAAATTTCGCTACCTGTGTCGATGAGGAAGGTGGTCGGTCGGAGTCCTGGCAGCTCTAGTTGAACAAACGGGGAGTTGTCCACGCGATGTTCTTCTGGTGCTGTTGGTCTGCTGTTTCCAATAATGGCTGACCGTCCGGTGTTCAGTGGGGCCCACTGAACATTTCGCTGCTGTCCAGTTTGTCCTCCTCGTTGTTTCTTCCATTGTTTTGTTCTGCACTCCTGCTCTGTGTGTCCACGTCGTTGGCAGTAGGAGCATTCCTTTTGTTTCCATCCTGGGTTCGATTCCCTGTGCGTAGGATGGTGCTGTTCCCTCGGTTTTCAGTGGTACCTTGGTGGGTTCCACATTTTGGATTGTTGTTGCATGTACTGGAGTTCTGTATCGTACATGCGTGCGGCTTCGAATGCTTGGTTCAGCGTTTCCAATTGTTGGCTGAATAAATATTGTGGGATCTCGGGTCTCACGTTGCGTCGGAAACATTGTATGCCTTCTTCATTGCATATTATTCCCTTAATATCAATGTACGTTTGAAGTCGTCTTTCGGAGTTTACGGCGGTTAGAAGTTCATCTTGTATTTGCGAAAACCGATGCACGAAGTCATTGATAGTTTCTTGTGGTCTTTGTTTGCACGAGTCCCGTTTTGTTTTTAATGATGACGTATCGATTGTTTTGCCATATATGAATCGAATTTTCTCTATTAATTTAGTGATTGTCGTGATGGTATCTGGCCGTATCGTCAAAGCTGCGCGACCTTTTAGTTTTTGTGATATGATAGCGAGTAGTAGTAGTGGATGTTGGTTTTGGTTCAGCATGGACGCGACTTTGATAACGGTATTAATAAAAATCTCCGTGTTTGATCCGTTAAATTCCGGAATTAGAGGTAGACATTGTTCATATTTCTCTATTCTGTTTAGAGATTGTATCTCCTCGTGTTCGGGAAACGCGGGAGCGTTACTCGACGTTTGTACACTTGGTCTGGTTTCTTCTAATGCTTTTAATCTATCGCATACTTGTAATAGTTTGTCAGCTAACATATTCATGTCGATTTGAGCGCGAGTGGGGCTTTGTGATCTTGACATATTGTTCAAGGGAGCAGTCACGTATCCTTTAGAAAGATTAGACGATGTTTTTTAGAATATCGCCAACGATTCCTTCTTGAAGAATATCTAGGGAAGCTAGAAGATTTTCCGTTGGTTGAAGTCCACAGACTGATATCCTTACCGCTGCCACCAAATTATGTCGTCGAATCGGTTGAGACTGGATGTTGTTGATAATTGTTTATTCAATGTTAGCCTATTGTTACAATAGTTTCACAGATCTTAATATACTTTTAGTTTACGTCGCAGTATTGCGGCTTCTACTAACTACTCGTCTTAATTTTTCTACTAAACTGGTGGGGTGTCCCGGGACCCCTTTTTCTATTGGGAAAAGTGCTGGAAAGTCGGGAGTGGGAGATTGCCTAGGAAGGAATTTTGAGTTCAGGGGTCACATACTTATTTCCTGGAATTCTGTGTGGACCAGCATCCGGTTAGAATTTAGATAGTAGTGGTTTGACCTTTGACTCTGATTAGAATTTAGAAGGGTGATAAGGTGATGCGTGAGAAATAGAATGGGCCAGTTGTTCGACATACGTGACTCTTTGGACCTAACTACATGATAAACGGTGGAGTTTACTAACGTGAATTGATTACACCTGGATTCTCGGAATCTCTCTTTTCTCGGTCACCCATGCTCGGTACTTAAATAATATACGCTTTCAGGTCGTGTACATTCTCTTTCCGGTTTCGCATTTCGCTCTTAAACTATTTATCATTGTGGACTGTTACAGTTTATATTGGCGGTATTTCATTTGGGATTTCTAGGGAATTGACGCTCGGTTCACGCGATAGCGTAACAGTAGTATTAAAGCGGATTCCGAAAACATTTTCACAGCACTGTATATCGTTAGGAAATCAGATTGAGATATAAAAGTAAATGATGGTAAAACTACGGAAGTGGTACTACCTCACCGAGTTCGATGATTTTTGAATATGTTGTAGAACAGAGTATTCTGAACAACTTTTTCCTATGCATATAACCGCCGCTCGCCCTCAGTTTTCGAGATATTTGCTAGAAACTGTAGCTACTACTTATTGACACACAATGAACACGCTGTTTCAATAAACATAACTGTGCCATGTTATCAATTCCTTGAAAATTTAATAAATTATTGTATTCACTATTCGAATAAGGTTAAGTATCTCATCTTTGTACATGTAAAAATCGACAATTTTTTATTGTAATACATAAGATGCAATAAATTTTTATAACAAAGCTACAACGATACTGTTTCGAAATTATTCGTTTCTCTTCTACTGGAATATTACTTTCACTTTGACGTTTAACCCATATGGTAGTTCAGTAACAGATATCGTGGACGCCAATGCACATCTTCATTTTATTAAATATACGAGATTAACAAAGAATGGAGGCTTCTCAAGTAGAAAATATTCTTAATGACAAATATTCGAAAACGTACGATGGTTATATTCAATATGGGACTGCTGGCTTCAGAACAAAGTAAGTTTCAATTGTTTTGTTTAGGACAAATAGTTTCAATTAATTAATTAATATAGTGCCTGTATATAAATATTTAACGACTTTAGGTGGAATCATTCTATTATTGCAGAAACTGTACACTTTGAATTTTTCTGCTATTTTGTCAATAACATGTGTAAATTCAATTAAATTCACTTAAATTTATTTCTACTATTCCTTGTACGACTATTAATTCTATATGAATTAATCGGATTATCATTCGTTTTATCCTTATAATTCTAATGCATACAATATACCTGGCAAAATTATTTGTCAATGGATATCTTTGTTTTATATTTACGCCAAGTTTTGTAATAAACAGAATATAATCAAAATTTTTATTATTTCGCCTTTTTTATTTAATTTTGTATATATAGTTTTTATAAATTTTTAAATCTTTTATAAGGGCAGATAGACTCGGACATATTCTATATAGAATGGGATTATTGGCAGTGCTACGATCAAAAGTTAAAAATGGTACGCTCAATCATACAATGTTAAATAATTTTTCTGTAATTTGTCTGTAAAATTTCATTAAAGTAAATTTGATTTTTTCATAGCTGCAATTGGTTTAATGATTACGGCAAGTCATAATATTGGATCTGATAACGGCGTAAAACTTGTAGATCCAGCTGGTGAAATGTTAGAAACGTCTTGGGAAAATATAGCCACTCGGTTAGCTAATGCAGAAGATTCGAAATTGATTTCCATGGTAAAACAGATTATAAAAGAGCAAAATGTTAATATGTCTACAAGTGCAACAGTAATAACTGGTAGAGACACCAGAGAAAGTAGTCCTGTGTTATTAAATGCTGCGATAGCAGGAATTCAAGCCTTACATGGATATGTGCAAGATTTTGGTATTGTAACAACCCCTCAGTTGCATTATCTTGTGGTATGCACAAATACTAATGGCAGTTATGGTGAATCTACATTAAATGGATACTATGAAAAGTTGTCAAATGCATTTAAGCATATAAGAGGAAATGATATTAGCATTGGGAAGTACGTGCCTGAATTGTCATTAGATACAGCTAACGGTGTTGGTGGAATTGCTACAAAAGAGTTTCAAAATTATTTGAGGTCATCAATTAAAATCGATGTGTACAATGATGGCAATGGGGAATTAAATCACATGGTACGGTTTATTATTCAAGCACTTCGGTTGAAATGGAATATCTTAATAGCTTGCTTATATGATTGATTGTAGTGTGGGGCTGATTATGTAAAAGTGCAACATGCACCACCTGTAGGCTTTTCTGTTACACCCAATGTCAGGTGTGTGTCGATAGATGGTGATGCGGATAGAGTAGTCTATTTTTATCAGGATGAAAACAGTAAATTTCACCTCTTGGATGGAGATCGAATAGCAACACTAGTTGCTGGGTATTTAAAAGAGCTTTTACATGAAAATAATTTGTCATTCCAACTTGGCTTAGTGCAAACGGCATATGCCAATGGTAGTTCCACTGATTATGTTTCAAATGTATTGGTAAGTTGTCAAAATTAAGAGTCACTTTATAACTAATATTCTGAAATATTATTGTCTTTATTATGTACATGAATAATGCGAGTGGCTCAAATTTTCTTTTTTAGCAAATTCCGGTGGTGTGTACATTGACTGGCATCAAGCATCTACACAGTAAAGCATTAGAATTTGATATAGGGGTATATTTTGAAGCGAATGGCCATGGAACAGTTCTTTTTAAGGACACTGTCGTTCAAACAATTAAAAATGCAGCCACGAATCCAGAGTAAGCTTTGTTGTAGTGTACTATGTACACTATATATTATCCGTTTTCATTTTTTTCAAAGAAACTCACGCGTTGTCAGTAGGTGAATATTGTTGCTGATACAACGATGTATTCAATCTGCTGAATTATGTATAAAACACATGTACTATAACTTTTTCTCAAGGTTGAGTAAAGTGGAGCCAATGAATGTAGGTTTAGACTTCACACAATATTAACAAGTATTTCTTGCATTTGTTCCCTTAAGCGACATTTCTTTATCCAATTACTTGTGGGAGGAAAATGCTGATTTTTGCGAATGTTTCAATGTTATATATTTTCTTGGCACTGTCTTAGCATTAAAAATACAATTTTTGGAAGCATCTAGAAGTTATTAAACTGCTGCAACTTTAATACTATTTGATTGGAGCCTGTGAAGAATGTTTCTCGTTGACTGTGTTTGTTCTAAAGTTTTAGTGATAGATTATTAATTGTCATTCCTGCTTACATTATTTTAACGCTTAAGTATAGAATAAAATAAAAAAACATGCCTAGAGAGAAATGAAAACTTTGTAACAACAAGCAAAAGTTGTGTAGCTCATCCAAATACATATATGAATGTTATTGAAATAAAATGATACTTAACCAGACAAACAAATACGCATATCATTTATATTTTCTTATATAATTTTGCAGGCTACCCCCAACTAAAAGAGCAGCTGCTTCCAAGTTCAAAAATATAATTGACGTGATTAATCAAACAGTGGGAGATGCGTTAAGTGATATGCTACTAGTAGAAACAATTTTACATGCAAAAGGTTGGAGTATTATGGATTGGGAAACCATGTACAACGATTTGCCTAATAAACAATTCAAAGTACAAGTCAGAGATAAAAATGTTATAACTACGACTAATGCAGAAAGACAGTGCACAACACCTGAAGGATTACAAAGTGAAATTGATAAAGTAGTATCAAAATACAAAAAAGGACGATCTTTTGTCAGGTAAGTTATATTATTCAGTTTTTTCAGCTATTTAAATTCGAATGTGCAAGTTTGTAGAATATCAATTATGTATTAAACTATTCAAGTATTTTGCTAATGCAGTGTATGATGCATCTCTAAATTCTAAAAGTTTTATGTGTAATAACGTGTTAGAAAATACGTAATATTGAGAAGTTAGAAAATAATGCCTAAATAATTTCAATAACTGAAATAAATAAATGAAAAGGGTAAAAGTACGGAAGTGGTACTACCTCACCGAGTTCGAAGATTTTTGTATATGTTTTAGAACAGAGTATTCTGAACAACTTTTCCCTATGCATATAACCGCCGCTCGGCCTTAGTTTTCGAGATATTAGCAAAAAACTGTAGCTACTACTACATTGAAGTTTGTACATACCGTACAGGTACATGTATACAGATTCTTCACAGGCTGTCGGATAAGCGGCGGCACCACACGGTGCCACGAGCGTGCACGTATAGACAAAATTCAATGTGTAGTAGCTACTACAGTTTCTTGTAAATATCTTGAAAACTAAGGCCGAGCGGCGGTTATATGCATAGGAAAAAGTCGTTCAGAATACTCAGTTCTACAACATATTCAAAAATCATCGAAATCGGTGAGGTAGTACCACTTCCGTAGTTTTACCATGAAAAGGATTGTCAACCCAATTCTCAGCTACTGAAAAACTCACTTTTACGAAATATTAAATTATACTCTAAATCAGGGGTGGCCAACAGGAGGCCCGCCGGGATTCATGTTGCGGCCGGCGGAGCTAGGTCAAATGAACATAAATGTTAACTTTATTGTACATACCACCAAAGGAACATTAGATCATTAGTTAACAAAAAAGAATTAGGTGCGTGGCCCGGCAGGAAATATTATTTCTGAAATTTGGTTGGCCACCCTGCTCTAAATTATATACACTACTGATTCGTTCAGACGTACAATTGCACAAAGCTGTATTAGTTACTGTTAGAAGAACATAATTTTTATTAAAACTTTTATTTTTAGACCATCTGGAACTGAAGATATCGTAAGAGTATATGCAGAGTGCGAAAATTCAAATGATCTTAACAAATTGATTTTAGATCTGGCAGTATTGGTTTATAAACGTGCTGGTGGAGTTGGTCCTGAACCCAAACTTTCATGAAAACAAACATTCCAATATTATTTGTTACACATTAATTTCACTTTTAAAGCAAAATTGTTAGCTAAAGTTAAAATTACAGTTAAAGTAAATATCGATATAATAAGTATACGGATATTATACGTGTGTCCTTTATTGTAAACACCCAAATTATTTTCTTTTTTTTTATGCAAAGCATACAAAAATTACTCATGCATGATTTAAGAATGAACAGCTGATAATAAAAAAATGTAGCTCCAAAGCCATTATACTCTTTATTAGAACCGATTCAAAACGAGTCCAACGATCATAGGGATATCATGACAGTGAATTGACTTGAGTATAAAAAAAAGATCAGTGACAAGTAAAAGCAATGAAGCAAGACAAAAAACATTAGTTCACTAATAACCAGGTACTTCTAACAACGCAAAAAACTAAATAGCGTTTCTTACACTTTGATATTTATTTTGTATTCATATTAACCGTTTGATTGTGAGTCCCACAAGTCTTTGCTGTTTCTCAATCGAAAATTGCCAAGCGACGCGATAGCGCTTATTTCATTCCGTGTCCGAAAATGTCGAGCGGCACGATAGCGCCTCTTATTTCTTTCAGTTTAGTGTTATTCGGACATTATTTACTCCAATATTGCGTTAATTTACCTAAGACTGAACGGTAACCGTAGAGACATGCATCGACAAAAACCGAGCGTACTTTTATTGCCGGATTCGCAACATCGCAACCTAGAGCGCTGACGCTTTTGGATACAGAATAGAAGAAGCACGATCGTACCGCTTGGGACTTACCCAAATTTGTAGGATTATTTTCCAGGGGAAATTATGATTGCCTCTTCTTTCACGTAAAATTGCTTTATTATTCAATATCTCTCAATTATTCTCTTTCGCAACGCAATATATCTCTTCTCAACAATACTCGCTCGACTCCGCTTCAACTCTGATCTTCGCACGCATCATCCACTCCATATATTCGTTCACGCATTTTCCCTCTCATTCTATTCATCATTCGTTCTCACTCATTAGGACCCACACCGACAAACACACTCTTACCACGTGTCACAGTTCGACCACGGGTCACCATGCCTCGTAGACTCCACGTGCATTCCCCGAAACCATCCACTCTATCCTCGAGATAAACATTCATCCATTCGCATTCGACGTTTCTACTAACACTCTTCATTCACACTTCACGCAACATTCGATACTTCCCTTCACACGATTCATACAAAGCCATCGCATACCATTTCCACGAATCCTTGCATCCCACACTCGGCCATCCTACAAATACATTCGGCCTCGAATGTCGCAACTTAATCATAAAATACAGACTTAAACTAATTACCATATTCAATTACATATAGACGCGATAGTACTAGTTAACACTAAAATCGGTGAGAAAAGTTACCCCTTTTCCACCTCCTCGTCGCTAGTGTCGTCGGATCGATTGAGACTGGATGTTGTTGATAATTGTTTATTCAAAGTTAGATTATTGTTACAATAGTTTCACAGATCTTAATATAGTTTTAGTTTACGTCGCAGTATTGCGGCTCCTACTAACTACTCGTGTTAATTTTTCTACTGAACTGCTGGGGTGTCGCGGGGCCCCTTTTTATATTGGGAAAAGTGCCGGAAAATCGGGACTGGGAGATAGCCTGGGAAGGAATTTGGGTTCAGGGGTCACGCACTTATTTCCTTTTCTCTGAGCGGACCAGTCTGGCTAGAATTTAGATAGTAGCGGTTGAACGGTTGACTTGACTCTGTTTGGTATTTAGAAGGGTGATAAGGGGATGCGTGGGAAATAGAATGGGCAAGTCGTTCGGCACTAGAAAGGTCACTAGGACCGTCAGTCCATGGTTTCATGTGATCCGCGATCGTTGACGTGTGCCACAGACCCTCATGTTCCCCCACCTTCCTTACAATATATCGATCATTGCGCAATGCCCGAGACACGACATAAGGTTCTAAATATTTCCCCGCAAACTTTAAACCCGGACCCAACTGAGCCCTTTGAATCGCCACCATATCATTGACAGCGTATTGTCTTGCCAATTTCCGTTTATTATTGAAACCCCTCCTATTTTCCATCTGAATTTTGGAAATTGCCTCTGGCGCCCGTCGAGCGACCCATTCATCGCCCAACATCTGCCTTGTTGAGGGATCCTCCAGAAGCCTCATCCGCGTACCAAATAATAGGTGAAACGGCATGGTCCCAATGCTCCGATGAGGCGTGGAATTTAAGTATTTCTGCGCCAGATCTAAATATCGGTACCACTCCTCAGGTTTCAGACTAGACATGTTCGTGATTAGCGGAATAAGGGTTCTATTTACGCGCTCCACCTGCCCATTACCCCTCGGAACACCAGTAGCAATCAGAACTTGCTCGATTAGTTGCGAGTGATCGAAAAATTCCAAGCGAATGTTTTATTCATATTTTCATCCAATAAATACATTTTAAGTCTATTTAAATAACTATAATATAAATACCTATGTACTTACCCTTGAACAAAATGTAAATGCTGTAAATAATATTGTAAATATTAGAATAGATTTTTTAATTATATGAATAGAGATCCGTGTTAAGAGTTATATTTTCGTAACATTTATTGTCTATTATGTATAAAATTCAATCTATATTTTCTCTGTGCAAGAAGGTATATTATTTTCTAGGTGCCAATATTACTGCATTATTATTAATGGATTTAGCTTATATAGCGTCCTCTATTATTTTCGAATGTCAATTGTCTTCCAAATCTAAGTAAGAAAGATAAAGAAAAAAATAAGAGCTACATTCTCTACAGTCTACAGAAAACGTGAGTGAAATTTTTTGTGCACAGCAATTTCAGAGTTTTACGTTTCGACTTATAA